>CM053560.1:117140644-117292665 GCA_028646485.1 Cryptoprocta ferox
CCGACTGAGCCAACCAGGCACCAGTCTCCTTTTTAAATCAAATTTAAGAGGATTCAAAATTAGAGCCAAACTGGTGTTGTTCTTTCCAGTTTCTATTTTGTTTTAATTAAAATTGAGCTTATTTGCTTTTCTTTTTTTAATTTTATTTGTTAATGTTTATTTATTTAGTTTTGAGAGAAAGAGAGTGCACTAGCAGGGAAGGGACAGAGAGAGAGAGGGAGACAGAGACACAGACTCTGAAGCAGGCTCCCGGCTCTCCTACCGTGAGATCATGACTTGAGCCGAAGTTGGACACTCAACCGACTGAGACACTCAGGCGCCCCTACTATAGCTTTGTAATGCAGGTTGACATCAGGGAGCATCACACCTTCAGCTTTGTTCTTTTTCGGGATTGCTTTGTCTGTTTGGGGTCTTTAATGGTTACATATAGATTTTAAGATTGTTTGTTCTATTTCTATGATAAATGCCACTGGAATTTTGATAAGAGATTGCATTGAATTTGTATATTGCTTTGGATAGAATGGACATTTTAAAAATATTCTTCCAATTGTGGACATGGATATCTTTCCATTTATTTGTGTCATCTTCAGTTTTTTTCATTAATATCTTACAGTCTTCAATATACAAATTTTTTACTTCCCTGGTTACATTTATTCCCAGGTATTTTATTCTTTATGATGTAATGGTTTCCTTAATTCCTCTTACTGATAGTTCATTATTGATTATATGGAAATGTAACAGATTTTTGTGTATTGATTTTGTATCCCACAACCTTACTGAATTCATTTATTATAGTTTTAGCAGCTTTCTGATGAAATCTTTAAGGTGTTCATATATATATATATCTGATGTCATCTGCAAATAGTGACAGTTTTACTTCATTTTCAGTTTGGATGACTTTTTTTTTCTTACCTAATTGCTGTGGCTTGGAGTTCCAGTACTACATTGAATAAAAGTGGCAAGAGTGTGCATCCTTGTGTCATTCTTGATTTTAGAGGAAAGCTTTCAGTTTTTCACTACTGAGTATGATGTTAGCTATGGGCTTGTCATACATGGCCTTTATTACGTTAAGGTATGTTTGCCTCTGTATCTGCTTTGTTGAGAGTTTTTATCATAAATGGATATTGCACTTTGTCAGATTCTTTTTCTGCATCTATTGAGATAATCGTATGATTTTTATCCTTCAGTTTGTTAATGTGTTGTGTCACATTGACTGATTTGCAGATGTTGAACCGTCCTTGCATCCCTGGAGTAAATCCCACTTGATCATGGTATATGGTCCTTTTAAATGTATTGTTGAATTTTTCAGTTTGCAAATATTTTGTTGAGGATTTTTGTGTCTGTGCTCATCAGGGATATTGGCCTGTAATTTTCTTTTCTTGTGGCATTCTTGTCTGGTTTTGGTAATTGATCCAATTTATTGGCAACAATAGAGTCCCCAGCTGTTACTATATTGCTGTCTTATTTTTCTCTATAGGTCTGTTAATGTTTTCTTTACATATGTAGGTGCTCCTATGTTGGATGCATAAGTATTTACAAATATTGTATCTTCTAGTTGGATTGACCTTTTATTGTTATGTAAAACCCTTATTTGTCTGTTATCACAGTCTTTTTTAAAGTCTGTTTTGTCTAAGTAGAGCTACTCCACATTTGGTTTACACGTTTCTGGAAAATCCCTTCTTTTTCACTCTGTGAGTCTATGATAGGTAGTGTATAGAAGGGTCTTGGTTTTTTTTAATCCATTCATCCACTCTATATCTTTTGATTAGAGCATTTAGTCCATTCACATTTAAAGTAATTATCGAGAGGTATATGTTTATTGCCATTTTGTTAAATTGTGTTCTGGAAGTTTTTGTAGTTCCTCGCTGTTCCTTTCTTCTCTTACTCTTTTCCTTTGTGGTTTGATGACTTTCTTTAGTGGTATGTTTATATTCTTTTTTCTTTATCTTTTGTGTATCTACTATAGGGTTTTGATTAGTGGTTACCATGAGACTTGCATATAACAACTTCTGTCTGTAAACAGTCTATTTTAAGTTGATAGCAACTTAATTCTCATCCCATCTCAGCATTATTACTGTTCCCACTCACATTTTATGTTTTCAATGTCACAGTTTACATCTCTTTATCTTCTGTGTCCCATAACTAAATAGTGCAGTTTTAGTTCCTTTTATGACTTTTGTCTTTTAATCTTCTTAGTAGCTTTAGAAGTAATTAATCCACTACCAAATAAGAAGTAACTAATCCCCTGCCTTTACTGTGTGTTTATTTTTTCAGTGAGATGTATTCTTTCATATGTGTTCTTATTAATTAGTGCCCTTTCTTTTCAGTTTAAGCAAGTCCCATTAACATTTCTTGTAAAGCCAGTTTAGTGGTGGTAAACTTCTTTAGCTTTTGCTTGTCTGGAAATTTTTTTTATTTACTTCTAAACAATAACTTTGCTGTGTAGAGTATTCTAGGTCACAAGAATTTTCAGCACTTTGAATATATGGTGTCCTCTCTTCTGGCCTGTGCAATGTCTGCTGAAAGGTCTGATAGCCTTATGGGGTTTCCCTTGTATATAGCAAATTGTTTTTCTCTTGTCAGAGAGAGAGAAGGAGACAGAGGATGCAAATCAGGCTCTGTGCTGACAGCTTAGAGCCAGATGTGGGGCTGGAACTCAGGAACTGTGAGATGGTGACCTGAGCCTAAGTCAGACACTCAACCAACTAAGCTACCCAGGCACCCTTTCTCTATTGCTTTTAATATTCTATCCTTGTTTTTATTTTTTGACATTGTAATTATAATGTGTCTGGCATGGGTCTCTTTGGGTTCCACTTTTTGGAAACTGTCTGAGCTTCCTGGATGTGGATGTCCATTTTCTTCTCCGGGTTAGGAAAATTTTCAGCCATTATTTCTTCCAGTAAGATTTCTGCCCCTTTCTCTTCTCCTGGTAGCCCTGTGATTTAAATGTTAGCCATTTGATGTCCAGTAAGTCCTTTAAGCTATCCTCACTTTTTCCATTCTTTTTTCTTTTTGCTATTCTGATTTGGACGGGTTCTACTGGCTTGCCTTTGAGTTGACTGATTTTGTTCTTCTTTTTCATCTAGTCACTTGTTGAACCTCCCGGGAGTATTTTTGGTTCAGTTACTGTGTTCAACAGTTCTGTGACTTCTATTTGGTACTTTCTTATAGCTTCCTTTTTTTTTGTTGAAGTTCTCATTATGTTCATGTGTTCTTCTCCCCAATTTGGTGAGCATCTTTATGAACATTATTTTGAACTCTTTATCAGGTAAATTATTTATCTGTATTTAACTAAGTTTTGTCTCTGAGGTTTTATCTTGTTCTTTCGTTTGGAACATATTCCTCTGTTTCTTCATTTTCCTTGACTCTCTGTGTTGCTTTCTATATAGTAGATGAAACAACTACCTCTCCCAGTCTTGAAGGAGGGGCCTTGTGTAGATTAACCTTATTGTTCAACTCTATCGCAGCTCTTTGTTGTCTCTCAAACTGTTGTGCTTGTCCAAGCAGCCTATTATATTTTTAATAGCTCCCAGTAGTTAAGGATGTGCCAAACCTGTCTGGCTGACCGGAAGCCAAACCCTCTGGCATCAATTTTTTAAGATATGCAAATATATAGTCTTGTGGGACCACATGTGTAAGCCCTACTGGCCACCAGAGCCAGAAGATCTGGAGGTGTTCCCTGAGTAGCAGTCGCAAAAATTGGGGCTCTAGAGAAGTAAATAAGCACTTTCTGGATGACACTGGCAAGCTGAAGAAAGGCAGGGGGAGAACATCAAGATGGCCCTCACAGCCCACTTTCTTTGAGAGCAGTCTGTAGACTGTATGCCAAACTTGAAACCTGCCCCTCAGGCCAAGGCTGTAGCACAAGCAGAGAGGCCTCCTTCATAGAAAGACTGGGGGGTTGTGCCGGTCTCCTGGCTGCACAGTGCCCCTAGGGCTGGTAGCCTGCACTGGTTACAGTCCTGTGAGACCCAAAAGTGTAAATCCCACTGGCTACCAGAGCCACATGATAGAGAGATGTTCCTGGCAGCAGTCACAGAAATCACGGCTCCAGGCAGGGGCATGCACTCCTTTCTGGGTAACACCCACCATTATAGTCCTGCGGGACCAAGAATGCAAGCTCCCATGGCCTCCAGAGCCAGGTGATCAAGAGGCATTCCCTGCTTGACAGCCACAAAATTTGGGCACCAGATGCATGTAAAAGCTCCCTTCTGGGAGATACTGATGCTGTGGAACACAGTAAAGGGAGTATGCAAAAATGGTGTCCACCAGTCAGTTTTGGGAGAATATTCCAGCAGGCTCCTAGATAAGTGTGTTAAATTAGATGCCTGCCCTTCAGGCCAACACTCTAAGCAGGTGATCCTCCTTTACCAGTGGTCTGGGCACCATTGGCTGCCTCTGTCCTTGGCCTTCGTGTGGGTGAGTCTAAGTGAGCCTTTTAAGGGCAGTTTCTCAGATCTCTATGGTCTTATGGGTCTTGGGACACAAGTTTCATTGGTTTTCAAAGTTACTTGTTTTGGGGTCTTGTCTCTCAAGGTATGCCTTAAAACGTGGGATGCCTGCTGTGTAACATTCGAACTCCTTACTCCTCAGAGAGAACTTCAGGGTTTTGAGTGACGTCCTTGTCGTGGGTCACCATGCAGGAATGCCCCACCCTCTCCTACCTGCTTCTATATGGTTTAGTTCTCATTTGCCCGATGCGTAGCTGTCACTCAGCCTTCAGGTGTTATTTGTTTTTTTTTAATTTTTTTAAAGATATTTATTAATTTTTGAGAGAATGCATGCATGTGAGCGGGGGTGGGGCAGAGAGAAAGGAAGACAGAGGATACCAAGCAGGCTCTGCGCTGACAGCAGAGAGCCCAGTGTGGGCTCAAACTCATGAACCATGAGATGGTGACCTGAGCCGAAGTCGGATGCTTAACCGACTGAATCACCCAGCACCCCACCTTTAGTTTGTTGTTGTTTTTTTTTAAAACAGGAAATTATGTGTAGCTATAAACACTGTATCCATGAGAGGAGGTGAGTTCAGGATCTTCCTACCTTGCCATCCTTGAACCCTATTTACCAATAATAGATTGCGTTATTAATTTTGTGGTTAAACCCAAACTCTGTTTCTCATCCCTTAGAAAAGGAATCAGAGACATTGGGATGTAAAGTCCCATGTTAATAAAACACAAATATTCCATCCAGTAATACTCTGAGGAGTGTAGTTTATTTTTTCTCCAGAATGCCTTTCGATAAATGATAATGGAAGGCAGTATCACATAGTATTCAAGAATGTAGGTTCGGTTTCAGCTTTTCTGGTTGAACCATCTCAGACCCTTAAGCTCTTTGTGCCTCAATTTCTGTACTTACAAAAGGGGGGCAGTCCCCTTGTTTCTGGTACCATTGTGAGGATGGAACACCCATGGTGCCATGAGCCTCCAACATCCCTTCCTACTGTCACCATCAGGAAGTAGTCCTTGTAGGCCACACAGTGACTGTAGACATTTTATGGTATAGTTGTAGCTCACACAGTATTTTTCTTTTTTAAAAGGAGAAATTGTCGTAAATGAAGTCAACTTTGTGAGAAAATGCATTGCAACGGACACAAGTCAGTATGATTTGTGGGGAAAGCTGATCTGCAGTAACTTCAAAATTTCATTTATTACGGATGACCCAATGCCATTACAGGTGTGTTTTATTTATGTGCTGTTTAATTCTATCAAGGATTTGACCTTAAGCAGTACATATAATTCCATTAAGCATGGGTATGGAAAATTATAATAAAATCATCAAGTGATTAACAATGTTGAGAATGTATTGTATTAAAATTCAAAATAAAGTTGAAGAAGAATGTTGGGAACTTGAATAGAATTAGTAAGATGGCTGTGAGTCACATTGATTTTTATCCTCTGTGATTATTGCTTATGTATCCTTTTCAATAAGGGAGTTTTTATTTTCTTTCTTCCACATCTTAAACTGCTTTTAAAAGTGAATATATCCTTTTTTTACTAGTCATAAAGAGAAAAATTTAATTATTTAGCAAATAATTGTATAAGTGCAGCACATTTTATAGATTTCATAGTATTTTTAACTAATCAGTTCCTTTTCTGAAACATTAATTTCTAGTTTGAAATTTCAAAATTTCTAGTAGAGTTAGAATGAAGAAAAATATGAATAAAATTTTTCTTTAATCACCTCTTGCCATTTTATGGTCTCACTGGAAAACAATTTTGGTTCCATATAATTTTGGTTTTTAAAAGTTTAGATGTTCATTTGATTAACTTGAAAATTCTGGACTTTTCCTCAGCTCTTCTGTTTTGATGTGTAAAGTGTTAAATACTTTTACCCTTGGATTTTTATTTATAATAGTAATTATTCTCTACTCAAATATTTGGATACTAATTGGATAGTAATTGTAAACTTTTGACTGAAGTCTTACTCTAGATAAGTTTATTTTGTACAGTCATTCATTAATTTACCAAAATATTTACTGTATATTTGTGTATTTTTTGCAAGGTTTTGTAGGTATGTTTAGACTAAAGGCATTTACAGATACCAGTATGCAGACACACTCACTTATTTGGCTGTAGACTAGGCTTTTCCCGTTTGTTTTTAGCTTCATTTTTATCTCTGGCCCCAGACTTCACTGTAAATGAGATGCATATACTTGAAATAGCTTACATTTGATACCACTAATAGGCAAGATAAGCCAGTGTTCTACTGCTAGCAGGTTAATAGTGTCCACTATGTTCAGAGTTTAAAAATGAATATAAAATGTTTGTTCACAAGTTAAAAAAAAAACAAGCTATAGTTTGCCTAAAGATTATTTCTAGTCGAATTACTGCTCTGAAAAGAGTTAATTTCTTTTTTTTAATGTTTATTTATTATTTTTGAGAGAGAGAGAGTACAAGCAGGGGAGGGGCAGTGAACAGGGGAGGGGCAGAGAGAGAGGGAGAGCTGTCAGCACAGAGCCCGATGCCGGACTTGAACTCATAAACTGTGAGATCATGACCTGAGCTGAAGTTGGTTGGTCAAGCAACGGAGCCACCCAGGCACCCCAAAAAGAGTTACCTTCTAAAGAGTGATTTTCTGAACTCTCCTTTGTAAAGTCAAAATCTGAGGACTTAATTTTCTTTATTATTTTAATGACAGTTAAACCAGAACTAGACATGTAGATGGTTGCCTATGAAGTGATTGAAAATATTATATATCTTGGGTATTATAATGATTATAGTGTACACTGTAACCTCATTTCATATTTAAAAGTTCGAAGAGAAAGGTGGAGAGAGCGTGAACATACCATGTATTTCTTTCTGCTTTTTATGACTGAAGTGTCTTCTAGGATACTCCATCATTAGAATTGTCATAGCTCTGCAGGCAAAAGCTTTTTGTTCTTTTTAGGGATAAACATCACAGTTTCTTATCACACTTAAAAGTAAGGCTCTTAGTACCATTTGAGGTTATTGGGGAAAGACTTAATGTGAACATAATTTTTTATTTCAGAAATTCCATTACAGAAACCTTCTTCTTGGTGAGCATGATGTCCCTTTAACATGTATTGAACAAATTGTCACAGGTATGTAGTCTTTACTCAGTCCATAAAAGTTGATTTTCCTTAGGAAGTATTACTTAAAGAATCAGATACTTGGGTTGGAATTTTATTTCTGTAGGTTTACTCCCCCCCCCATTTTTTTTGAGTCCTAAGAACATTAATGAAAGAGAATAGTTAATAAATTATTTTTTTAACATTTACTTATTTTTGAGAGAACACGAGCAGGAGATGGGTAGAGAGAGGGAAGACACAGAATCTGAAGCAGGCTCCAGGCTCTGAGCTGTCAGCATGGCTGACAAACTCACGAACCATGAGAACATGACCTGAGCCAAAGTCAGACACTTAACCACTGAGCCACCCAGGCTCCCTATATTTTTAAATAGAAATATAGTATACATAGCTTTTTATATTTTCTAAGCATTTGTCCTCTCTTTAATTAAAACTTTAAGCATTAAATGTGTCTAGGTGGTTTGTGCAAAGATCATTTAAAATCTAGTTAAAAGCAAAGTTAAAACTGAACTCCCAAAGCTCTAGAACTTGTAGACAAATATGACAGATTCCAGAGAAGCAGTGCTCGAGTGGTGGGTAACCTAATTGTTTTCAATAATAATTTGTTCAAGTATATGAAAGAGTGGGTAACAAAAGAATTTTTACACATTTTTCTTTATTTTTTTCATTTTTAGTAAATGACCACAAGAGGAAGCAGAAAGTCCTAGGTCCCAACCAGAAATTGAAATTTAATCCAACAGAGTTAATTATTTACTGTAAAGATTTCAGAATTGTCAGATTTCGCTTTGATGAATCAGGTCCTGAAAGTGCCAAAAAGGTAATAACTCTTAAGCTTTATCAAGTTCTGGGTTTCACACTGTATTTACCAGTATCAGTTCTGTATGGAAATTCTCTTTCCTCAGTTGCTCAAAAGGATTTTTTTTTGTTTTGGTTTTTGGTTTTTGGTTTTTTTTAGGGGAAGTTATCAGATATCTCCTTAAGTAAAGTCAAAGCCAAGAATGTTAATCGAACTCTTTCCTTGGACTAATTTATGGCTGCTTTAAAATATTCTGTATAGTTGTTGTTTTCTTTTCCTTCAGCTCCTAAAATACCAAAAACTGTGATAATAGAAATTAGTATATTTTTTGCATTAAGAGCATTACCAGCTAGTTTCTTTCTTGGTTAGAACTTTAGAAAATACCTCAGAACTTTATCAGTGAATTAAAGGCTAGATTTAAGTTACATAAGGATTAGGTAAATGTATAGCTATGGGAGAGGCCTAATAATTGTTAGTGATTTAAAGAAATCATAGTGAATTAATTTGAGTGCTATTCAAAGGAACAGCTAAAAACTAGGGACTTCTTCATTGACTTTGTTTTTCTCCTGCCTTCTGGGGAATGTTTATTGCCTGCTCATGGAGTAAGATTCATGGACAGAAATTCCCACTTCCTTCATCCCACATTTGGCTTTGGCCAACAAGTGAAGCTGGTGGACCTAATGCCTTACCAGTCCATTCTATATGGTGTAGCAAATGAGGAGAATAATAACAGAATTTCCAGGGAAGCCTGCTCCTACACATTGGGAGTAAAGGAACAGTTTTCTTCGTGAAGTGGAACCTTCTTGCAGAAATGAGATAGCTTTTGCACCACCAAAAAATGGGTGCATTTGTTTTCCATGATTAGTAGACTTACAGCAGTGAATTTTCTGTTGATCTCAAAATGAGGCTGTCAAAAAATTCTTAAGGCAGCTGTCTCTACATTTTGATGGTTTCTTCATCGGAAGGCAAGCATAATAAGATAAACATCTGAAAATGCTGGACCACTGGGACTAGATTATCTAGCAGGGTGATGGTGTGCTCTATGGCTAAAAGTTTTCAGGTAGAGTCTGTAAAACCATCTTTCAGCGTGCTGCATTTTCGAAAAGTCAGCTAGATTGGCTTCTTTTTTTTATTGTTTATTTTTGAGAAAGAAAGAGAGCATGAGCAGGGGGAGGGCAGAGAGAGAGGGAGAGAGAGAATCCTAAGCAGGATTCTATGTGGTCAGCACAGAGCCCAGCACAAGGCTCAGTCCCACAGACCACGAGATCATGACCTGAGCGGAAAGCAAGAGTTGGACGCATAACTGACTGAGCCACTCAGGTGCCCCTAAATAGCTTTTAAGGCCCCTTTCAGCTCTTCAGTTCTGCAGATTGTGATTTTGGTATTTTACTAATTTGAGATGCCCAATTGTATATGGAAAGACTTCAGGAGTAATTAGGTAGTAGACTGTATATAAAACATTTTAGCTGAGTTACTTTCTTGAGCTTAAACATACATGTGTAACTTAAAGCATCAAGAATCTGCTTATGAACCTCAACTTCAGGATGTATAGTATTTCAAGAATAGGGACACCATAGAACTTGGGAGGTTTAGTTAGGACAAGATTTTTCTTTTTTAAGAAATTAATACAGTGGCCCATATTCTTTTAGAAAGTTTCCTTTTCTCCTGCTCTCAACTATATTTTTCAGATGACTCTATTTCAGTTATTGGAAATCATAATAATTTGGCTTTATTCTTGAGCCTTCTAGTATACACTTGCTCATCATTTTTGATGTGTGTAGCAGAGTGCTTAGTTGAGAAGATAAGAGTGTGAACAAATGAAAATTAAATAGTGGTACAAAGTAGTGGCATAAAAGATGTTTCCACGTAAGTTAGTAGTTGCCAAATGAATAAAACAGATGAGTGTTCTGGAAATTCAGGATATCTCTTGTCGTGCTGCTGATAAGTGATGAAGGGGGCCACATTGAACTGTCTACAAAAAACAACCTAGTCCAACTGTTTATGCCTTTTCCCAAGATGAGATTTCTGGCAAAAATCCTTTCCCCCACTGTCTTAAAATATTAAAAGGATGTAACCTCAGGCCCGAAGGAAATGTTCTTTTTGTCTTTTGTACAGTCATGTTGGGGGGAAGGGAGGCACAGGGAAAAAAATTAGAGACAGTAGGAATATAAATAATTTTTTACCTAATTTACACGTTTTCAAACAGAGGTTGAGGCATGTGTGCTGTTAAAGCTTACTGGCTTCATGAGTTAAAAACAAGAATTCTAGCATAATTCTTTTATTTGAGTGAACAAGTTTTCATCTAAAATTAGGTACCAGTTGGGAAGTTACAGCTTGACTTCATCTCCCAGAAACTTTGAATGCTAAATTTTCTCAGCAAATGCTCTGATTTTTTAAGTTGTTTTAAAATGCATGTTTTAAAATGCAATGTTTCAAGATGCATGTTCAGAGTTCATTGGTGGGTAAATCACTGATTAGCTCTGAAATACCAAAAGCATTTATATATCTGTTTGACATACAAAATCTCAGAATGCTAAATTGGTTCACATTTTGTTAAATACTGCTCTATAGCCTTCTGGTAGGCTAGTTAGTGTTGCCTAAATTGTGTTATGACAAAAGTAGATGATGTTGTGCTACTGCATCCATTAGCATTCATCCTCATTATCTTGGCCTGTCACAAGTAAATAAGGATATTTGGGACAGATCTGTATAAAGGAAAAAGGAATTTGATAATGCATAATTGGACACCTAGCCTCAAAGCAACTTGGAGCCACCATTTCCTTTTGTAGAACCTCTGCTCAAAACTGAGGGACAAAATATATTTTTTTTCAATGATTTATCACTTATAAAATATATATATATATAAAGATGGCAAGTGAAATATTTGCCTTTTGTCTCCCACTTTATTCTCAGAGCAGTTGGTTGTGAACTACCTGGTGAAGCATACTTCCTAGAAGTGAAAATTCAACCGATCTATAGATTTAAAGAATAAGTTGGCCTTTCCTGAACTTTTTTTTTTGCCTTGAATATGAGACTTACTTCTTGGTGGCTTTCAGACCACAAAAATATAGGAAACCGGTTTTATTTGCCAGTGTGCTAGAACTTGATAAGGTTTGAGCTTCCCCAGGGCTGCGCCCCTGGCTGGTCTTAGAGGAGAAGCCAGCTGTGGGTACTTCTGGCTTCTGTCTACAAGAATCAGACATGGTCCAAAAATCACTTTAGAAGTAGTTTACTTTTTTCCTCCAATAAAATATCTACCATAATTCACTGTCTTTAATACCAAGATACTCTCATTCCCTATAATAACCAGTGCAGATGAACTATTTTCAGGAGCAGTTTTTAAAGATGTAGAGGTTTTCTAAAAATTTTTAATGCTTATGGAGTACATTGCAAAATTAGAATAATTTAACATGAAAATGAGACCTACTTTTTTAAGTCTTTGAAACTCTCAGTGACGTAAGCAAGGAATGTGGACATAAGCTTTTTAAAGAGCGTGTATGAAAATGCTTGAGGGAGAGGAATCTTGGCTTTATTTCTCTTCTCAAAGCGTCCTACATAACAGCATGAATATAACCCAGATAATGCAGGTGGTATGTGCCTTTATCTGGGTTCCCAAAGATTCCCCTCACTTAGGTTACATAGAAATATATTATGCACCTTTTAATGACACTACTGAGCACAAGCTTTAGTTCAAATTGTGCTCCCTCCCCACCAAAATCAGTCATTGTGCAGGTGATTAAACAATTTTAGTTTCATGAGCTTGTTCATAGTCTTCTTTAAGTGAAGATGCTATTAGACATACCCATTTGTTTCCTAACCTTTATAAATGTGATGTTGTGTTATTCTTAAGGGGTTTTTAGAATTGGGGTATGTTGGGTTTTGCCTAGCAGATAGGCTGTGTTTTTGCTTTGTGGCCATAAACCACATATTCCATAATCAATGATCTGTGAATTTCCTTTATGTAAACAAGGCCTGTGGCTGCTTTCTAAATGTCTTAGAGAACGTGATATGCTTGTTTCATTGGCTTAGAGCACTTTTCCTTACTATGTTAGTAAATAATTTGGTCAACTAGTATTTTTAGTGCAGCTGTTGTTATGCTCAAAGCACCCTCAGAAAGCTAACTAAAGAGAGCAAAAATGCAGGAGTCTTTAGGTCTTCACTCAGCTCTGTGCAGAGAGGTCTTTCCTGGTCTCCTCTAAATTATTAACCTATTTCCTTCTCGCCTCACCATAACACTTCATATCCCTTCCCTGCTGGACTTTTTTTTTTCCTTTAGCACTTAAAATTATCTCACTTACTACAGTTTTTCTTGTTTATCTTGTTTTGTGTCTGTCTTCTCCCCCTAGAATATAAGCTTGGTGAGGCCAGGATCTGTGTCTCTTGTTCACTGCTGCAGCCCCAGGGCTTTGGACATGTGGCTATGCAGGAAATATCTGTTGAATGAATGAGAGACACAGCATCTGCCCTTGTGGAATGGAATTTAATGGTGGAAATCAGAGAACTTCCCTGTGCCCTTTTTATCTACACTTAAAACTATTTCATAAATACTTTGAAAGTTCAGCTGCGAAAGCATAGCTAACTGAAGAGACACTTTATATCAGAGTGGCTGTTATCCAGAGAGAACAGAAGCATTTCTGCAGTTAATACTGGGAACTCAGCTCCGCCTGAGAAGGGCTGTGAAGAGATTCGAGTTGAACAGAGATGGTAGTTTCAGAGACAGCGTGGTTGGCTGAGCAGTGGAGAAGGATTTCCTGAGCAGTGTGTGGCAGAGGAGGTGGCTGCGAGTGAGGCAGACATGGTATTGTGCAGGCATGTCATTCTCTGACGGGAGACCACTGAGGGAATATTGGGAAGGGAACGGGTGTCTGGTGGAGGAGAACCAGTTTGGTGAAGAATCAAGAATGAGAAGATTGCATTTATTAGGCAGAGATCTGGGCACCACGGCAGGTTATCCTGCGAGCAAAGCTGATAGTCAAAATTTTATTTTTAGAAAAGAATTCTTAGGCATTGTGGATTTTTTTCAGAATGTGGGGAAGCCCACAGAGATGCCAGAAGGTGAGTAAGGCTTAAGAATATGGCTGTAGTCATGCAGAAAAATGAAACAAAAATGAAAGATGCAACAAAACTCATAAAGTCAATATAGTGCCCGGAGGAATAGGAAGGGGTGAGGACTTCTTCAAGGTACGGATTGCAGTAGTCTTGCCGCTAGAAGAGGCTCTTTCAGGAAGACTGTTGGACAGATCAGGGATGGGAACGTAGATTACTCTCTCTCATTGCGTTAAGTGAGACTGTCCTAGAAAGCTCTCCTTGTAGTCATTGAGAAAATCAAGATATTATATAAAAGTTTCAGGAACCTTTTGTAATTGTTTTTAGTCAGAACTAAAACTAATTATCAAATCTTTCCTCTTATTTGTATACATATTCTAATTTAGTAAGACTATAGAAGTCTGTAGAAGACTTTTAAAACATTCTTTAAATGAGAACTTGACCCATAGTTACTGGTTAGTAGAATTGGCATCAACCCATCCCAAACACTGCTAATGGACGTGGACTAACAACTAAACTTTTCCTGCTTGCTCACTGTCAAAGCTATATCGTTCTGGCTTAATGCTTTTCCTTCTAAATGATATTTAATCTTTTCAGATAAGATCTCCTCTTCTCTCCTTGCATAGGTCTTAAATTTCTTCTTTCCGCTCTGTTCATTTAAGAGTGTTTTCTTCGACAATCTAGTCCCGGGCGTTGTAAACATAGAGCACTGTCCGTCCTTCCTTCTATCCAGCAGCAGTTGGGAATAACACCAACCATATTTCCGTGTGTGGAGCTTCTCCAGAAGCCAGGCGTGTGTTAAGATTTTTAATCCTTACTCCAGCCATAGGTATTATCTTCATTTCACAGAGGCACAAACCGAAGCTCAGAGAGATGAACTGTTTTCGCACCATTTACATGGCAAGTGTTTGGTAGGCCTACTATGTAAGCCCCTATCTGTTTGATTCCGAAGCCCACACTTTCTCCACCCTAGGCATAGTCTAAAACCATTTCCTTAAACACAGTTGTTGTTGGGATTTTTTTTTTTTTTTTTTTTGATGTACATCTTTGAGCCATCCTGTACTTCTGGGTTTCTTACTAATTTTTATTTTTTTTGTGATTGTACCTTTTCTATTAAGTTTAGATTTTTTCTCAAATCCATAGGGTATGAACATTAAAATTTCATACCTTACATTAAGCCTTCCAGATTGCTGGTATTAAGTCATTATAGTTCACCAAAAATGAAACTTTTTCAATCCTTTCCTTAGGACTGTATATATATGTCACTGCCTTTTTAGAGAATGCTTCTCTAGGTTTCACGTTTCATTTATTTGAATAAAATTACTTTCCTGTTAAAATTCAACTCAGTAAACACTTGCTGAATACTTACCATGTACTCACTGAAGATTATAAACAGTGTCCTGGGGGCACACAGTGAATGAGATACCTGGCCTTAAGGGGCTCTTTCACAGTCTAGGTCAACAGAAAAAACATGTAAATAAGTATAATCACTGCCCCATCCAAGATGATGCTCCAGTAATCAAGGCCTTATTGTACATTTTCATTTAAATAAGTGTGTTAAAATCAAATTCTAAATGTAGAATTTTTCCTAGGTATGCCTTGCAATAGCTCATTATTCCCAGCCAACAGACCTCCAGCTACTCTTTGCATTTGAATATGTTGGGAAAAAATACCACAATTCAGGTAAATATGAAAATATTAAATATTGTGACTAACTTTACTTTGTGTAAGTTTTATTCTTATGTTTGTCAGAGGCTTCCAGTACATGGGCTTTAGTGATTGTAGAATTATGAGCTTCATAACTGTTAGAGAAGTGAGCGCTATATACTAAAAGAGACAATATTTGTTAGATTATTTCTTAAAAAGTGAGCAGGGAGAATCTGCAAGCAGCTATAAACATAGGCTTATAAGAATCACGTCAGGTATATTATCTTCAGTCCCTGGCTTCTATTTTATGGTGAAGAAAGGTCTACCTCCTCCCCACTTTAAATTGCTAGCTTGAATTAAAGTAATCTTGTCTTTTAAGAAAATTGGCAGAAAGTTAAAAGATATTTGAAATGCATGATCTTTTCTGGCATGGTGTGGTTTCATGCAAAAACTAGAGAGGTTAGACTTTTCAGTGGACTTCATTAAGATCGTCAAAATATTGACTTTATATTTCTGAGTAAGATTGATGAAGAGGAGCATCTGTCCAAAGGACAAGTATATTCTAGGCAGTTTCCATACAAGTAAATTAGTACTCTTCATATGCTGAACATGTGATCACATCACTCAGTGTGATGGCATTGCTAGGGAGAATTCCAGATGATTGTGTAATTCTGTACATTTTTAATATGCATATGTAATTTTAATCAGCCATTTAAAAAAATCTCATAAAAGGATAGAGGAAAAACAAAGAGGTTATGTCTCATATCAGCCCCTTGTGGATTAGTGACCTGCTGAGGCACGTGCTCTCCCACCAGTAAATCAGTTACGTATTTGCAATGAAAGGTCAATTCACCCCATCTTACACATTATTAGTTGTACTGGTCTTTCTTTTTGTTACCTCAAAACATTGTAATTTAAATAATCTATATTATAAAAGCATATTCAAGTATCACTATACTGTAAATACATTAAGATGTAGGAGCGATACACAGTATCTGCAGATGCATATGGTATAACTGTATTTTCACTCATTTAAAAGATACTTGTAAACACCATAGAAATGGTAGCTTTTATCATATGGTGCTATATTTATAGAAATTGGATGGCACACTATTTGTAACTTAATTTTTCTTATCAAAATGTAACTAATTGTAACTTAGGCTTTAGCAGTACAATGAACTTTTTAAATTTATCTCTTAATATAAACTATAAAATTCACTTACTACCTGAACATCAGGTGTCGTCGTCGTAGATCCTGCTCTACTCATTAGGTGACTGTTTCTTTGGATCTTGGATCGTCATCAAGCTATAGATCGTCACCATCAAGGTTATTTTCAATAAGATCCTCACCCAAAGTTGCAAGAAAGTAACTGAAATGCAAATTTCGAGAGGTCCAAGATTGTAGGAGAGAGTCTTTGATTCCTACTTAAATTTGTTTATGATACAGATCCATTCTTGATGCTATTTTTTTTTTTTTTTAGTACAAATGATTCAGGCCAGGTATAGATGCATGACTTCGGCAGTGATGTAATGACTCGAGCTCAGCAAATACAGTGAACTTCATTATGCGTTTGGAAACCTGATGCCTGCCTCAGTTACTTTTCAGTTTTCCTCATTCATTCCTTGTGGGCATCTCTGAGTTAATAATAAAGAGGGGCGCCTGGGTGGCTCAGTCGGTTAAGTGTCCGACTTCGGCTCAGGTCATGATCTCACGGTTCATGGGTTTGAGCCCCTGGTCGGGCTTTGTGCTGACAGCTCAGAGCCTGGAACGTGTCTTGGGATTCTGTGTCTCCCTGTCTCTCTGATCCTCCCCTGCTCACGCTGTCTCTCTCTCTATCAAAAATAAATAAAACATTAAAAAAAATAGTATTTTAAATAGTTACTCAACCCCTAGCTCTTCTTCTACTGGGTTTTCTTATTTACATCAATCAGGTCTATAGGTCTTCTTTACAGTTTGTTGATAAAATTTGATAATTCATATTTAAAATATTCAAGGCCACTTTTCATATTATATCCTTCAGTCACCTCCTCCTTTGACAGGTACTTCATAAACATAACACTTGGCCAGTTTTGTTAAGATTCCTCATAGGGTAACATCCTTTAATATCCTTCCGTGCTGTTGCAGAAGCATAAACTGCATCTTTAAGATCAACAGGAGCCTGAAATTTCCACACACTGCAGTCAGAATTCATTAATTTGTGAGTGAAAGATGCCCACTAATCCACTCTTGAACTTCTGGATGCCACCTTGATTCATTGGCTGGATTAAAGAATAAAGAAGTCCTTTTTGCAGGCAGGTAGGTGACAAAGCTGTTTCCACAAATAAGATCTGAAGTTAGAGGATGTCCCCTGCAGTTACCTAAGGAAAGGATCTTGTGGAGGGCCTTAGGCACTCTGAGGTTTTCTTTCACGTTGGGCATCACTTGCATTAAAAAAAAAAATCTCTGAAAAGCTCAGCAGTCACCCAAGTACTTCTGTGAGGATCCTGAAGGGATGATGCATAGCACCCACAGGCCTGGAACATTCCTGCATGGACAGTGGCTCTATTTTTTTCTTTTTTAACTTGAAAGAAACCACAGGGACCTCGCTTTCATCAGTCAGGTTATTATTGGGCAAATAGTGTCCCTAAAGTACAGATTCATCTGTGTGATAAATTGATAAGATGTCAGATTATGCTTCCAGTCTGAGGAAGTGAAAACCTGATGAAGTTATCTGCAGCCTCAGTGTTGGCAGCTCTACTCCATGGCAGACGTCGAGCTTGCAAATGCTGGGATGTAACCTCAAGCTGTGATTAGACTCACTGCAGAAAATGTACATTTTGAGTGAGGTTGATTTTATTTTATAATTTTATCCTTTTTATGAATTTAGGTTTTAGTGTTAGATTTTTCATCACATGCTTATTTGAGAACCACTTACAGAGTACATAGTCCATTTGAAACAGTGTAGAAAGTTTTAAAGTTTGTTGCTTGTCAATTCTTTTAAGATTCTTAGTGTAGCTATACAGGGCTGTGATTGGTCTTCCTGTCTCTTGATTACTAGTGATTCCCGGCCAGCCTCCTACATCCTTTAGAAATGTAGCCATCCTGGCCCTGCCCAAGGCACACAGTTCACTTCATTGACTCACTCTGTTGAACTAAACATCACAGCTCTAGTTTTTATCCTTTTCACCCTGTGGCTTCTAATTCCTGCAGGATCATCAGAGTGATAGTCTTTCTTCTCATATTGTGACCACTTTTATTGTCTTTGCTGTTGCTTGATGCCATTCTAAATATGGATTGGGCTAATTTAGTGGAAACTGTTGTCGATAATTTCAGCACAGTCTGAGATTAAAGTTAGTATCACGGAATATAGCCAAGGTCAGGAGTGCCCACTATCTAGTTTCACTTTTAGTTGGCTAACGAGCTATCCTCAAACCTCACTCAGGTAACTCTCAGGAGAGCTGGATCTCCCTAAGATGACTGATTTTTGCCAGTCTGTTGCTGCACCCCTATTAGTAATCCACTGGTAGAGAAGGCCATAGGCATCAGACCTTTGGGACTTCTGGAAAGCATTAGAATTTCCAGACTCTCTAGTGCCAGATTGAGTATCTGCTACACATTCTCTAATAAGCTCTCCCTGAAGAAGATGTAGAACATACAGCCTAGTCCTGGTTGTTAAGAAATGGGCAGGTTTTCAGCCACTCAAGCCTATAAAATAGTAAACAATGCAGTATTTTATAGTTTCTATCACTTGATGTTTTAAAGTGGTCTTAGTTAGATCTTGAGACTAATCTTGCCAGAGAAACAATCTCATAAACTCTATGTTCTCAGCCTGGTTTACTAAAGTCTATAATTTCAAAACACTCGAAAGTATTTGCTCCTAGACTCCTAGCTGAGGGTTTCCCGCCAAACTATTTATGTTACACTTTGAAAATTTTGAGTGTGTTCTTTATACTTCTTTTTCCGTGGCGGTTATCTCATTGTGTGACGAGGACCTCTGGTACAGTGTTAAATGGTAATTGTGATAGTCAGCATCATTTCTGTTGCGGGTTTTGATGAAGATGATGTTTACTGTGTGTTTCTGGTAATTACCCTTATCAAGTAAGGAAATTCCCTTTTATTCCTAATTTGCTAAAGTTTTTTTAAAATTATGAGTAGGTGTTGAACTCTATCAGATATTTTCCTGCACTTTGAACTGATTCTATGGGGGTTATTTCCCCTTAAATTTGATCGTATGATGAATTACTTAGATTTTCTAATGTTGAATAGCTTTCTGTGGTTATTGGTGTTCTGGAACACTGTGTAAAGTGAGAATTGCCTGGAAATTCCATGAACGTTCTGCTTTCTTTAGAGATTACAGCTCCCAAGTTCCTCCGCATACTCTCTTGTACTTAACCTACTCTGGAGAAGGTTCTGGATGCGGAGAATGCAGGCTGCGTGCTTAGCTTTAGCATTTGGATTTTAAACAAGCCCCGCTAAAATCAGAATCTCTGGGTAATCACACATAATCCTTTCTAATCTAGAGTAGCAGTGTCCAGGGATGGAAATATTCTCTCTGCGTTGTCCAGTATAGGAGCCACTAGCCACATGTGGCTCTTGAACACTGGAAATGTGGCTGGTACAACTGAGGAACTGCATTTTCAATTTAATTTAATTTTGTTTTGACTTAAATAGCACATGTGGCTAGAGGCTACTATTTGGGGCAGCACAGACCAAGAGTCTCATCCCCATCTAATTTTCCAGCCTCTCTTCCCCCATCCTTTGCATCCCTAAAGCTCTAGCTGTATTTCATTCCTTGATGTTTTACAATTATGCCATGTGTTTTTTGTTCTGCTCTGCCCAGCATGCCTACCTCCTTCTCACCAGCCCCCTGGCAATGTTTGGCTCATTCCTTAGGACTTTGTTCAGTTGTGGTTAAGTCCTGAGGGCTCTCCTGCCCGAGCCTTCGTGTCCAGTGAGCACTAGGGGCATCCTCCGCTGTGCTGGCACGCACTTGTATGTTCACCTCACTGTGACTAGTGCTGAGCTCCCCCTCCTCTCTCTTGTTAGTGATTTCAAGACAGAGATAAAACCTTACTTTTAAATTTTCAGGCCTTAGCACATGGTAGTTTTCTCAGAAAATACCTATCTTGCACAAGGTGTTAATAAATAGTCCATAAGAATGGGCTTGGCGTGTTCATGGGATGATGGAGGGATTTCTATGGCTACAAGAGAGAATGAGGGTTAGGCAGTAATGGGACATAAAGATCAAGTCAATTACCCAAGGGCTTTTTAAGCAAAACCATGTAGGTTTGCTTGAGGAAGTTGGAAAATGAGCATGAGGGAAAATCTGGGGCAAGGGTTATGATTATGAAAGCATGATTTTGGGGGGAATGTCTTGTGGCAGGCTGCAGGCTGGTTTGAGTGCAGCATGTGTCAGGGACGTCAGCAGCCTGCAGTGGTGAGACACGGGACCAGGAAAGATCATGCCGTCTGTCACTCTAGATCAGCAGGGTAGATGAGGCTAACTGCTGAGATGCCCTCTTTTCCTCTGGTCATTCTGCAGACTCCTGAGGCTGTGGGCATCTCCCAGAGGGTAGAAGCTCTCCTTGATGACAGAGGGTTCCTTGCTTAAGGAAGTTCAAGTGTAGGCGCTCTGCTGAGATCCCCAGATGGGGTGGCCCTCTGGTGGAGAACAAGGAGCATTTGTGAGCTTACCAAAGGAAAACTGAGTTGATCTAGGAGACCAAGAATTTTATAGTGAGCCATAGAAAGGGTTGAGACGTCAGTGTCAGAAGGATGAAAGATTTGGACAAGAACAGAGTAGATTGGATGCATTCATTGTTTCAGGCAAAACGTGGAGAAAATGAGCAATGACTTGAATTTACACCCATAGTTGAGGGCAGGGGACTGAGGGAGGCTCGTGAGTGGTTTCCATGGAACGGTAGGGATGGAAGACCATTGAAAAGGAGAAAATAAGTGAGGAAATCTGGGCAGCAGGCATCGTTGGTCATTTGGGAAGGTGGTCAGTAACAGGGAGGAGGGAAAATGTATAGCCCGGCAGCTGGAGTGGTGCAGCGTGGTCAGATGAAAGTCTGTTCAGAGTCACAGTGACTTATTTGTGTTTGAAGGCAGAAGAGATAGAGCCAGTAGAAGGGCAGAAAAACCGGCGGTGCTAAAGAAGTCAGGAAGGAGCTGGATAAGGAAAATGAGTTCTTTTGACAAGAGGAGGGCTGCCTCTTTCTCAGGAGCATCTGGGAGAGACGCCCCGTCCAAGCGTGTTCCTGACAGGAGGCACCCAGAGGGGAGAGGGAATGTGGGACGAAATGTGACCGTTGAAACAAAATTAATAGTATTGCTTTTTCTTATAGCCAATAATATTAATGGAATACCCTCAGGAGGCGGCAGTGGGGCCAGTGGTGGCAGCAGCCAAAAGACTCCACTCTTTGAGACGTACTCAGACTGGGACCGAGAAATCAAGAGGACGGGTGCTTCCGGATGGAGAGTTTGTTCTATTAATGAAGGTTACATGATATCCACTTGGTAAGTCCCATTTTTACAGCCTTATTTATAGCTGGGAGTGACTTCTTCTGAATAATAATCACTCTGCTCTCTGATAACTTTCAAGTTACAGTGAATGGAATATTTATTTTTAATAATGCTTTCATGAGGGGCGCCTGGGTGGCTCAGTCAGTTAAGTGTCCGACTCTTGATTTCGGCTCCCCTACTTGCTCTCTAATCTCTCTCTCTCAAAAATAAATAAGCTTAAAAACAATAAAAAACTGCTTTCATTAATATTCTACCTTAAAGATGAAAAGAGAGAGAAAGGAGGATGTCTTACAGTCTATTGAGCTTGCCCACCAGTAATTGCCATCCAGTCAGGATGACTGAGTCTACGTGTCTTTTGGGAATGGGAAAGGTTAGAAGGGGGAGATTAGGAGCTGAAGCTTCTTTTGTTCGTTTGTGTAAGTTTATTTATTTATTTTGAGAGAGAGAATGTGAGTGGAGGAGGGGCAGAGAGGGGGAGAGAATCCCAAGCAGGCTCTGCACTGTCAGTTCAGAGCCCAGCATGGGGCCTGATATCATGAACCCAAGAGTCTGAACCCAAGCTGAAACCCAAGAGTCAGACGCTTAACCAACTGAGCCGCCCAGGCGCCCCCGGAGCTTAAGCTTCTTAGTAGATTTGGGGATTTGGTTTGGTTTTACGTGCCTTGGGTCCTTACTTATAGAGAAAAAAGGTAGGTATATTTTTCAGAAACGGAATACAAGTTTGATTAATAATCATTTTGGAGAATATTTTAGACATCTCCTTTGGGTATTTCCCCCTGCTGCAAATACAAGTTTTGTGATAATTCACTGCGTCACCTGTGTTTTAGACAGAGATGTCTAGGGTCAGCTTTGTCTTCCATGGTGCCTACCAAGTAGGGTGCACATTAAATGGGGATAAACGTGTTTAATTATACATGGGGTCTGTAGAGCACACTTGCCTGCCTAAAGCACAGGAGTCTTATGTTACGGTTTGCTTTTTCTTCTCCAGCCTTCCAGAATACTTTGTAGTGCCAAGTTCTTTAGCCGACCAAGATCTAAAGATCTTTTCCCATTCTTTTGTTGGAAGAAGGATGCCCGTAAGTGCTGTCTGTTGGATTTCGTTCATACCAATGTCTTTTTTTTCCTACCCGGTGACACAAAGGCTCTGCTTCTCTCCTAGTTCTGGTGCTGGAGCCACTCAAATGGCAGTGCTCTAGTGCGAATGGCCCTCATAAAAGATGTGCTGCAGCAAAGGAAAATCGACCAGAGGTAATCAAGAAATGGTCATTGTTACTTTAGACATTTTTAATTGTCAGAAATAATACACCAAACGCCTGACTACTTAAAAATAGTTGGAAAGTGGCACAGTTTTATTAATTAGTTAGCAGCATATAGTCTACACAAGAATCACCATTTTGAAAGAAATGTAAATATATTAAAATTAACCTTTAAGTTATAACTAAATAGAATTGAATTCTTTGGCTTATAAGACACTGCAGAATCTTACATTCCTCATGTCTTGATATAACAGTGTTGCCTTTAACGTTCTTGCAAAGTGTGGTGATTTCCAGCAGAGCTATTTTAGGATAAATCAGACTTTTCTTGTAGTTCGGTGTTTCTTAGGTCTACAGAGTCACAGTAGCTTAAATAGTGGTTTTAATTAGCTACCACAAACAAGTTTGGCGTCATCTGCTAAGTCCCAGTAATCTCCATGTCATTATAGCAGTTGGCATTTCTCAGTCAGTGGGCATCACTATTCCGTCTCTCCCTAAAGCCCCCTGAGTCCTGCTTTTTTCCACTCTCCTGAAGCCCCTCTTCCTCACCAGTACTCTGTACCCTCTGCAGACATTACCTAGAATCTGTCTCAGGCTCCTGCTTCTTCTCATTCTGTATTTCTTTCCTGAAGAAGTTTACCTGTGGCTGTGGCTTTAATGACCATCAGATTTTATCTCCAATGTGACATCTTCCATGTGGAAGTCTGAGAGGCCCTTTAAACTCACTATGGTCCAAAACCAGACTCCAGCATACGAGCACCATGCACTCACCCAGCCTGCTGTCAGAAATCCAGGAGTCATCTTGGATGCATTCTCTTTCACCTCCTTCCCCATGTTGAGCCCAGCATCAAATTCTGTTACTTCACTTTTTAGAAACCTTACAAACTGTATGTGTCCACCCCAGTTCCACCCCTACCATTTTGTTGTCGGGTGCCCTCATTTCTTCCCTCCATGTCTCATCCACTACTACGCCTGTGGCTCCTAGCCCTGGCCACTCTGGACTTTGTCTTTGCCTGGGCTTTCCCATCTCCTAATGTTCACCTGTGCTGTTCCCTTCTGGGCTGCCTTTCTACATGCTTATTCTCCAGCACTCTCCGCCCCACCCACTTGGTACTCCCTCGTTTATCTCTCATGTCAAACATCACTTCCTGAAGATAAGCTTTCCCTCACTTCCTAAATTAGATCAGGCCTCAAGATATACATTCTCTATGGCTCTCTAACTTTCTTCAAAACATTTATTTCAGTCTTTAATTGCATATATGTGTTACAGTTTGATTACTGCCTATATTTGCTACTAGGCTCTAAGCTTCTTGAGTTGAAGGGACTATGTTTTGCATACCATTATACGTTCAGCACCCAGGAAATACCTGCGATGTTGAATATTTATTCAATACTTGCTAGATAAATGAGGAACAAAGGAACAGATCTTAGAAAACCGGCTCAGAGAGCCTCAAATTATATATCACAGTCTGTTGTTGTTACAGCCAGATCTTAGTTTTTTTTCCTCCAGTGCCATACCGAAGAAAGGCACATTTGCTGAAGCAAATAACTGACAAGTGACCCTCAAATGACCCTTCACGAAAGGAGAAGGACTGTTACTCGAATAATCCCTAATGGGTTATTTACCTTGGTCACATTTGAAATGACCTGTCTGTCATGTCATGGTCTAAGCCCAGTATTCACTGCCATGTCTGCTGGTTAGATGCACAGGGGTGTGGGGGCGGGGGTTGCTACTATTAGAGGGAAGCCAGCAGCACTGCTGGGTGAGAGTTCATTCTAAACCCTCACAGCCAGTAGCACTTGTAATGTTTTAATTTTATTAAGCTGAGAATTGTTTTAATTCCTTTTATTTTTTCAGCTATCCTGTTCTTCATAAGTAGGACAGATTCTCTTTGTTGTCGAATCTCTCCACCCCTTTTCTTTTTAGACATATCATCTCAGGCCCTTTCTGTGTTTCTCCACAGCCAAGGTTGTATCCACCACAGGACCTTTGCCCTTACTTTCTCTCTGCCTAGAACACTTTCCCTCTGCCTAGAACACTTTCCCTCAGATCTTGCGTGGCTTCTAGTCATTTGGGTTTTGGCGTCAGTATTATCTTCACAGAAGAGCCTTTCTGACCACATGACTTGAACTAGCCTGCATTCGCTTGATTATGCCACCCCCGGCATTCACCACAGCCTGTTAACTTTTTCATTTACCCAACCACCACCAAAAATAGAAGCCCTGTGAGAGCAGAGGCCCAGCCTGTCTTGTTCATCTATCTCCAGTTCTGACAATAGTGCCTTGGCTCATAATAGGTCTTCCAAAAATATGTGTGGCATGAATGAATGACTCAAGGATTTTGTCTTTATTAGGATTTGTAATGCAATAACTAAAAGTCATCCACAGAGAAGTGATGTTTACAAATCAGATTTGGATAAGACCTTGCCCAATATCCAAGAAATACAGGCGGCTTTTGTAAAACTTAAGCACCTATGCGTTGATGGTAATTTCATTTTTATTTTATATGTATATATATATGTATATAGTGAATGGGCGATACACTATTGTATGAGACATGTCAGAAAAAGTGATAGTCCTTGAAAACATAGAAATAGATATATCTAAGTAGAGGCACATTGAAATATTCTTGCACGACAGTATCAGAAGCTCTTAGAAAATGGAGTTTAAACTGCTTTTTTGTTTTGGAGGAAAAAACCAATTAAACCACTTTGAAATAAATCATGAGTGGTATGGTAGGATACTTCTGGAAAGTTCCAAAGAGAACAGTGAGCTACCTGTACAGACAAACCTCCTAAGATTTCAATGTACACAGTTATATTTTGAGATAAGGGAGTTGACATGGATTTCACACAGAGCCATGTTGTAATCTGCGTGGCCTCAGATTCTAATACATGTGTCTGAGCAAGTGCTCCTGAGGCACTTTCATTGTGCCCCGGAGGGATGACTCACATGAAAGCATCTCTGGCATAGGTGAGTCCTCCTTGAAGTGTGCACAGAGTCCTAGTTACCTGGGAGCCAGGAGAGGCGGCCATATGGCAAATCTGCAGTGATGAGCGGGCGCTTGCCTGGAAGCAGAGCTGGGGAGGGTCATGATTGGTTAAAAAAAAAAAAAGCACAGTGACATGAATTATCATCAACCATCTGGTAATTGGAACATTACTAAAGCCTGGAGTTTTGAGGTGAGCGACATCTTGAGACAGGCCAGGCAAGACTGAGGGCAGTGCAAGCCCTGCAGGAAGATGCCCCCAAGGTCTGCAGTCAGAAGGCTATGAGTAGGGGGCGCCAGAATCCGGGGGTGGGCTGACCAGAAATGTGGGAACCACTGGCTCTTAGGAGGCAGAGGTAATTACGATCTCCAGGACTTCCCTGAAAGCCTCCAGGGGAGTGTTTTATTTTTTTATAGAATTGTAACATGTCTTCTTAAATGATTATATTAAGTGAAAATGCATAATACTTCCTTAAAGCCAACTAAATATTAAAAACTGTGACATATCACTTAACTCTGATATTGATCATGTAAATTAAGTTTAAAAAGCCTAAAAATGTGTATACATATACATTTTATATATATGTGTGTGTTTTTTATATAAATATTACCATATTTATTGCAGAGCCTTTTGAAGAAACTGAAGAGAAATGGTTGTCTTCACTGGAAAATACTCGGTGGTTAGAATATGTAAGGTTTGTACAACCACTTTTTTTTTCTTTAACTTTTTATTTTGAAATAACTATAGACTCACAGGAGATGCAAACAGTCCAGCGCTCTACATACTCCTCACCCAGCGTCCCCCAGGGGTAACATCTTCCATAACTAGAATATGATATCAAAACCAAGAAATTGACAGTGGTGTAATATATAGACCTTATTCACATTTCACCAATTTGTGTGTGTGTGTGTGTGTGGTATTCTGTGCATTTTTATTGCATGTGTGTATCCATGCAGCTACCACCACAGTCACAATACCAAACTGCTCCATCACCTCAAGGCCTTTCATGCTGCCCCTGCAAAGTCGCGTCCCCGTCGCTGTGCCCTGGCAGCCACTCATCTCTTCTCCGTCTCTCTGTTTTACAATTTTAAGAATGTCCTGTACATCAGCACCCTTTTTATAAAAGGGTTAATGAATTTCCCTGATAGAAAAATCAAACATAGTCTGTTGAAGAGTCATTTAAATACTGATGAAATTCGCAAAGTTTGTTGAAAACACAGTATAGATTAGATGTGCTTGATTTCAAGTTTTTTCTTTAATTTTTTTAGTGTTTTATTAATTTTTGAGAGAGACAGAGAGACAGCATGAGCAGGGGAGGGTCAGAGAGAGAGGAGACACAGAATCTGAAGACAGGCTCCAGGCTCTGAGCTAGCTGTCAGCACAGAGCCCAATGCAGGGCTCGAACCCACGAACTGCGAGATCATGACCTGAGCCGAAGTCGGACGCTTAACCGACTGAGCCACCCAGGCGCCCCTGATTTCAGGTATTTTTAAAGAAATATCTATAGTGGAAATTAGATTTTCTTAACAGTATTTTTCCCTTTCTCTTTTCAGGGCATTCCTTACACATGCAGCAGAACTCGTGTATGTGCTAGAGAGCAAGCGTCTGTCTGTAGTCCTGCAAGGTAATTCATTACTGAAAACACTGGTCACCATGCCAGCCGGCGTGCTGACTGTCCGCATTCAAGTAGATGACGCTAGTCCTAGCCCACCTGGGACACTACAGATTCTGCCACAAAGACCTCAGGTAGAAAGGAGTCTGGTTTTCTGCCCTGTGTTAAACCTTCCTTCCCATATTATGGGAAGGGTTGGGTCGCAGCTCCTGATAGAGTCCTACAGAGTGTTAGTCTTGGCAGACCATCCTTTTGCTCTAATTTTACTACGTTTCGAATTCATACAAATTTCAGCTTGCCTCTGGACATGCTAGTTTGGACTCCACAGAAATAGTTGGGTATCAAAAAATTGAAGTTAACTAACTTGGATTTCAATAAAATTTAAAAATTAAAAAAAAAAGAATAACCAATAATCTGAATTTTGTCTAGTGTTTAGTAGGAGTAAAGTGCAATATAAAAATGTTTCAGTTAAGTGAAGGATAATCGTTTGTTAAGTAGATTTAACAGCTTAACAGAGGGACGCATGGGTGGCTTAGTCGGTTGAGCGTCCGGTTTCGGCTCAGGTCATGATCTCACGGTTCATGGGTTCGAGCCCCGCGTCAGGCTCCATGCTAAGCTAGCTCAGAGCCTGGAGCCTGCTTCTGATTCTGTATCTCCCTCTCTCTCAGACCCTCCCCTGCTCGTGCTGTCTCTCTCTGTCTCTCAAAAATAAATTAAAAAAAATTTTTTTAATTAAAAAAAACAGCTTAGCAGAATTTCTAAACTTACCGATGTAGTTTAATAAACCATGAACTACCTACCTTATTTTAAAATATATTTCACATTGCATATTTTATGAATATACTATGCTACTGAAGCTTACAAAAGTATTTTTACCAACTGTCAAATTTAACAGACTTTAGCAAAGTAAAGATATTTAAAACCCTTAGGGGGAAAAAAAAGAATACTATTACTATTTCAAGTAATCCTTAACTGATGCCATCAGAGTTATTCACAAATAAACGCAGAGTTCCGCAATCCAGTAATCTCTCCTCTCAGCCAGTGGGTGTTCTAATCCTATTGCAGAAATCCTACTTAGCACGTGTCTTGATGGATTTGTATAATTCAAAAAGGTTAGAAGAGATACTGAGCCTGCATCTTAGCACTTTTTTTAGAATGTGTTTTTGAAATAGTTTATTGAGGTATAATTTGCATATTATAAAATACACCCATTCTGAATGTGGAAATCAATAATTTTAGTATTGTATAGAGTATAGAATTCAGCCTCCGGTTTTAGAAATTATTTATCACACCAAAAAATTCCTTGTGCCCCAGCCCCAGACAAGCACCAATGTGCTTTCTGTTTCTCCAGATTTGCTTTCTGAGATGCCCCATGTAAACGGAATCATACAATATGTGATATGTTGCCTCTTGCTTCTTTCATTTAACATACATGCTTTTGAGGTTCGTTATGTAGCATGTATCAGCAGTTCCTTTTTATTTCTGAATAGTATTCCTTTGTAAATACCACATTTTTTTATACATTTACCCATTGGCAGACATTGAGTTATTTCCATTTTGTGGCTATTATGAGTTATGCTGCTGTGAACATTTATATGAAAGTCACTGGGGACATGCTTTTTTATTTCCTGTGGATAGGTACTGAGAAGTGGGGAATTGCTCAGCTGTAGGAGTTGCCATCATTAAAGAATGATGCTGGTTGCAGGTTTTCTTAGACTCTTATCAGGCTGAAGTACCCTTCCATTCCTAGTGTGCTGATAGTTTTTATCCAGAATGAACTTTGGGTTTTTATCACACAGAGGCTTTTTATGCATC
This sequence comes from Cryptoprocta ferox, assembly GCA_028646485.1. Classification (NCBI taxonomy): domain Eukaryota; kingdom Metazoa; phylum Chordata; class Mammalia; order Carnivora; family Eupleridae; genus Cryptoprocta; species Cryptoprocta ferox. The sequence goes on from CM053560.1 coordinate 117,169,855, forward strand.
TAATGAGATGATTATGTTATTCTTACCATTTCTTTAATTTATATGAAGTGTTACTTTGTCAGATGTAACACTGACACACAGTGCCAACCTTGTTTTCCTGGAATAAATTCTTGCATTCATGAGATAATATGATTTGCTTATATTTTGTTGATGACTTTTACAATCTAATCATAAGGGATACTGTTGAATAGTTTTTTTCTGATTTCTTTGGCTGGCTTTCATATCAAGATATTACTAGTAGCATTATTGAAAAAGACACCAGCTATAAAAGACGGGAGGAAAATGTTTGCCACCTTTTCAAATGGTGGTGGACAATCCCATTCCCCTTGTTCACTTCTGAGTCACCATGTGGAATTGCCAGTAGTAAAATTAATGTTCTTAGGAAACAGAAGAATGGACTCTTGAAAGATTTCCACCCCAAACTACTAAAACGTAAAAACTCTGAGGAGTGTGCTCTATTATCTAGAAAACATTCATATATAAAAGATTATTTCTCATTAAACACTGAGCTAAAAGTCTAAAATATTTTAGAGTTGCTGGAATCCACTGAACTCTCCTAACATGGATTATTTTGAAGGCAGACTAAGCAGAGAATAATGTAGTATCCACTGGACCTTCCATTTCTCTCTCAGCGTTTTTCTATGTAGTAGTTATTTTCTTTCCATTTTTCTTAACAGAGGAGGAGGGAAGAGACTTGAGCTGTATGGTAGCTTCTCTTGTTCAAGTGATGCTGGATCCCCATTTTAGGACAATTACTGGATTTCAGAGTCTGATCCAGAAGGAGTGGGTCATGGCCGGATATCAGTTCCTGGATAGGTGCAACCACTTAAAGCGATCGGAGAAAGAGGTAACAGAATCTCAGTGCTTATTTTGAGTCTGTAAGTGTACAGAAAGCAAAATTCATGTTGTCATGTGAAGAGCTGTTCTGTCTGTAAAGAGACCAGGAGGCTTTTTAAATACTGCATTTAGCACCTCTTTGCTTCCTTAGTCCAAGACTAACGATGGATTAGCGTCCAAATTGATGTACTTATGAAGATTATTGTAGTTATATAGGTAAAATTCCAAAAAACATTGTCTGTTGAATTTCTCTGAGTTGAGAACTACTTGATAAAATACTGTATTATCTCTCTACAAAGCAAATAAGCACATCAGGTATTTTGAAAAATCAGTTTTGGAATATCACAGTTTCATAAAATGGGGCACATGTGTTAAGAATGGAACATTTGACAGGGACATCTTTGTAACAACTGCGGGCACAGCGGCTGCCGCGGATGCAGAGGTAGGAGAGCCTGTGAAAGGCTCGCAGGCATCTCACAGACATGGTTGATTCAGAAGCATAGGGTGACTGAACAGTGTAAACGACCATCTGAGGAAATCTCAACAGTGAATACTTCACTTAAAAGATGCTGGGGGCACCTGGTGGCATCCGACTCTTGATTTCTGCTCAGGTCATGATCTCAGTGGTTCATGAGTTCGAGCCCCATAATGGGCTCCATACTGCCAGGCCGGAGCCTACTTCGGATTCTCTGTCTCTCTCTGCCCCTCCCCTGCCCACTCTCATACTTTCTTTCTCATAAATAAATAAATAAATAAACTTAAAAAAAGGATGCTGGAACTCCAAGGTACAATAGCTGTCATCATCTGCTATACTTGGGGATCCACCATGTGACCTAGAGGCTAATGCCAACTGTTTTCGGAAACTCCGGGAAGTTTTCTGGATGCTGAGCCTGCACGGTGCACCAAAAACTAATTACAGAAGTTGTTTTTTGGATTCGATTTTTGGTTTTCTGTTTTTGTTTTTAGCGTTCTAAAGAATTATTTTCGGGATAAGCTTAATCACATTTTAGTATTCCCCGTTCATACAGTGACACTTGCCCTTTTGTTTACTTTGCCATTTCAGTGATATTAGGCAAGTAAGGGCTGTGATGTTTATCACAGTTGAACATACTTCTTAGGTTTGACATGAGCTGGTTTAAACTATTTGCATATCTTTGGCTTAGTTGCAGAGCCAAGTGTTTTAGGCCTGGCTGTTTTCTTATTAATCTCTTCCTTAATATAAGCAGTAAGTTTGGAAATAAATGTGAACAACTGAAGGACAACATTAAATCATCCCATTTTCTGTTTGTGCCAGTCTCCCTTATTTTTGCTGTTCTTGGATGCCATGTGGCAGCTGTTGGAACAATACCCTGCAGCCTTTGAGTTCTCGGAGACCTACTTGGCCGTGCTGTACGACAGCACCCACATCTCCCTGTTTGGGACCTTCCTGTTCAACTCTCCTCACCAGCGGGTGAAACAAAGCACAGTAAGCGATGCTATGGCAAAAGCTACTTCTCTTTTTTTGACAACTTTATTGATACAGAATTGAAGTACGGTTAGCCGCATTTTTAAATATGTAAATTAAAACGATCTGAAGCTACCATTTTAAGCTGTAATTTCTGAATGAATTATATAAAGACCTATAAAAATCTAGAAACCTGTTTCATTTTTATGACTGAGCATTTTAGGTATTTTCCTCTGTTGTACGTTGTTCGTAATAACCCAGTTTTTAGGGTTCCTGGCTGGTTTAGTTAGTAGAGCATGCGACTCTTAATCTCAAGGTAATGAGTTCAAGCCCCACATTAGGCATGGAGCCTACTTAAAAAGAAAAGAAAAGAGGCATGCCGTGGTGGCTCAGTCAGTTAAGCTTCTGACTTTGGCTCAGGTTATGATCTCACGGTTCGTGAGTCTGAGCCCCATGTCGGGCTCTGTGCTGACCGCTCAGAGCCTGGAACCTACTTTCGATTCTATCTCCTTCTCTCTCTGCCCCTCCCCTGCTTGCGCTCTGTCTCTTTCTCTCTCTGTCAAATATAAGTTAAAAAACATTAAAAAAAAATGTGATATGTAGCAATTAAAAGAAGACAGTTTTCAAAGATGTAAATTATTTCAAACACCTTATGTTGTGCTTTTATATTTATATTTTGACATTTAGGCTGTCCAGATGAGTAATTAAAAAGGTCCTGTTTGAGGACCTTTATTTCCTAGAATAAAAGCTGTACAAAGCAAGATCATTTTCTTCAAGAGTTCTGTGGAGAAGGAATTTCAGAGATGCAGGGTAGGCATGGTACTAGACTCAATTCTCAGCAGGCACTGACTGGCCAGGTAGTCTCAGAACCAGTCCCACGTGCCACACAGCAGTCCTGTTGGGTAGGATGTTCAGTTTGTAGTCACAGTTCATTGATCTAGAGAAAGAATCATGACTAAGGAGGGTCTCAAGCCAAACTTGAAGCTAACTTCTGATTGCCTCTGGTAGAACCTTTCAGAACCCTGGGTTCTGGGTCACCCACATTTGAACCAACATTGGGAACAGCTGATAAATGTTGCAGTAACCATTGAGAGAAACAGAAAGGGCAGCTCTTGAGGTCCTCAGCTTGGCACTAAAGTCCAGCCCATATGGCCTGGTATAACGTGAGTCCCACCCAGGGGGAAACCTGAATCCCTGCCCTGGTCTGAGAGAATGGTGAGCCCAGGTTCCTCATCTGTAAACTGTGAAGCATTATGCTTCACTATTTGCTAAAGAAATGAATTGTTCCGGATTGCGGATGTGAAAGACAAAGTGCACTAGACATTTAAGGAGATGATTTCATTCAGGCTGTTGTAATAGGGAGACCTTTATTAATAAGGACCGTCCCAAAGAAAGGGAAGGGGCCCAGGGCTTGCTACAAGAGGAGGGAGACGGGAGGGAGGTGGAGCTGGTCTTACCTCAGAGCAGGGGAGTTGTGTCTCAGCAGGGCTGCTCTTCAGGGACTCAGGGTCAGAGAAACTCAACACTGCCATAGGAAATTTATTTCAGATCAAAGAGTCTGTGCTTCCCTAAAAGAATGTAACTTCTCCCAGTACTGTGATCACACCAGTGGTAGCCTGGGGCCCCTCAGGTATGGGAGACTGTATGTTCCTAAACTAAATGGTCTCCGGCGTGATCCTTTTCATTCCTCGTTCACTGGGCATCATCAGGTTTGTGCCCCTTGCTTCACTTTGGGCTACACTGCGCCTGGTGGTGTTTGCCTGCCCATCATACTCCTCTCCCTTCACTGCCCCCTGCATACGCCCATGCACACCCCTGGACACACTTGCACACACACACACACACACACACACCATGTGAGCCTTCAGAATGTACACAAGGCTAGGAAATCAGATAGCTTGTTAGACGTAGAACATTCGATGTAAATGCCAGTACATCAGCCCTGAGGTCCCAGTGACCACAGTGCGTTGGGCGGGCACTGAGCAGAGGACTGTGTGGAGTCCAGGTTGGACCCTGGAGACACTCACTCTTCACCCTTCTACTTGGCTGGATTCTGCATGTGCCAAGATAAGTTTACAAATAGCTTTCTATGCAGGAATAAAAGTTAAATATTTTTTAAAAGTATTATCATCTGAGGGCACCTGGGTGGCTCAGTTGGTTAAGCAACTGACTCCTGATTTTGGCTCAGGTCATGATCTCACGGTTCATGAGTTCAAGCCCCACATCATCAAGGAGCCTGCTTAAGGTTCTCTCTCCCTCTCTCACTCTGCCCTCCCATCCACGCTCTCTTGCTCTCTCAAAATAAATAAGTAAACTTAAAAAAAAGTAAATCATCTGCTTTCCCTGGTCCATGCTCTAGTGCTATATATATTTTTTTTAACCTGGCCTTTTTCAAAAGCTTTCTCTGGTGAGTACTAGCGTGGATCCCTCCGTCTCTCAGCACTTCATACTTACGAGTTGATGTAACAGCCAGATTGAAGGCCGTCAGTGCTGCTTCTGCCCTCCCTGGGAAACAAGCTGTTGATGTAAGGTCCTGAGAGCATGACCACTGTTCTTATTCAGTCCCTTCCGTAAAGACGTTTCCTTCTTTTCTGAGGCCACCTTAGATGCTCATGATCAGGTACTCTTTGTGGAAAATCTGATCTTCTTTGGAGATCAACATTTTTACTTTTCACATTAAAAAAAAAAAAGATGACTTTTTTATATATTTTTCTAGAAGGGCCATTAAAACAGTCCTTAACAGTATATCTTTTTTAAAGCAAAGGGGTTGTTTCTACATGTGTATATATGATGAAATTTCAAGTAACTAAAAAACTTAATATATTTGGTGCTGGATTGCAATAGGACATTTTGTAAAATGCCCTATGCTTTTAGATAGCTTACTCATTTCCTGCTGGCCCCAAGCCAACATTACAACATGGGTCACACTTGGTCACACCTGTGGCATGGAGCTGGTGTCCTGACCACAGCACTTCTTTACTAATAATATTGAGTTTTTGCCTTTTTTCTAATTTCCAAACAAGTTCTTGGTTTTTGGAGAATACTAAAAAGTACAGAGCAGAAAATAAGAATCAGTCCTCTCCTACCATCCAGGGACTCAGTATCTTGAGATATTTCCTCCAGGGAACTAACCTGCATAAACCGGTGTGCCAGCCTGCTTTTGTCCCTCAGCTGAGACAACAGACTGTTTCTCCATGTCACTAAGTACAACTGTGTGATTTGATGCGCCTCACCTCTTCCACACGGAAGCAGTGGGCTGTCCCCCTACAGTGTCGTGCCACTGCATCCGCAGGCCGCGTGAGCCCACAGTGGGCTGGAGGCGGGCTCCTGGGAGCAAGAGGCCCTGCCTCAGTGCGTGGTCTTCGTGGTCTTGGCCAAATGGCAGGACTGTGTGTGCACAGGGTTTGGATTCCCTCCTCCCTGCTCCTGGGTTGTGGTTCAGATACTCAAGGTCACTGAATAATGACCTTATTATGACGTGTGACTGTGCACTTAGAAAATGGGGTAAAATAGACAGCAATGATCACCATGCACAGGTTTGTCTTGCACAATTCACCAAGTTCTGTACCTAGCAGGTGATTGCATAAATGTATCACATACTTAGAAAGTAAAATGCTACAATTACAAAAGTAACTGGGACACCTTTAAGACTTTATGGTATGGCTTTGTGAAATTTTACTTGTTTTAATAACATACTTACTCCTTGCTCAGAGGGTCCAGCTTCCTTGGTGTCTTCTTGAAGAAAAGGTGCTCTCCTTGTTCACATAGGGTGTGAGGTGTCCCTCTGATTCGAGGTGCCAAGAATGTCTCTTCTCTCAAAGCAAAATATGCTGCTCCCAGGGGGCTAGAGTTTTGCTAGTCCAGAAAATTCCACTTAGGGAATGGCTCATCAAAAAATAATTTATGAGAAAATCTTTCATTTGGCATCTTCTCATAAATGTTCAAATATTTTGCAGGAATTTGCTATAAGCAAAAATATCCAGCTGGGTGACGAAAAGGGTTTAAAATTCCCCCCAGTTTGGGACTGGTCTCTTCAGTTTACAGCAAAAGATCGCACCCTCTTCCATAACCCCTTGTACATCGGAAAGAGCACGCCCTGTGTACAGAACGGTTCTGTGAAGGCTTTCAAACGGACAAAGGTAAATTATAAAAACACACCATCAGTAGAAACACGGTGTTTGCTTACACCTAACAAAGTGGTATTTTCAGAACACAGAGTATGAAGATCCAAGTCACTTCCCTTGACCACACTGCCAATGCAGATTTTGAGGGATCATTTCGCTTTGTCACTGAAATGACCATGCCCTGACTTTTCTTGGTGACTGAGGCCCATAGAGCCTGGGAGGCCCCATTCCTGAAGCCCATTCACTTGCCTTTCTTTCCAGAATCAGCCAGGTGCTAGATTTCTCCCTAACCCAGAAGCCTTAGAAATCTTCCCTTTAGCCGAATAACAAACAGGATGTACCCCTCCGCACCCGCAGGGAGGCCTGCACTAAAGGCCTAGGCAGAGCCCGCTGCTGGCTAGTGGAAGTCCCGCAGAGGAGGATCGGGAGGAAGGTTACAAGGGAAGAAACAAAATGTTCTTTATGGCCGCCATTCCCCCATTTTGTCCTCACACCAAGTTTCTTTTGCCACCGGGCCTCTGCTGGCTTTGCAAAGGGCGGGGCTCCAGGGAGGTAATGCTGAGATCTCTCTTCTGTCCAGAAAGGCTACAGCTCCACACTGAGGGGAATGCCAGCGTCCTTGAAGAACGGGATCCTCACTGACCAGGACCTGGTCCCGAGGAGAAACTCCCTGATCCTGAAGGGAAAGCCGGAGCCGCCTCCGCAGCCCGGCAGCCAGGCCTGTGGGGTGGAACAGTATCTCCGAGAGTGGTTCTCCCGGCCAGTGGACCTGCACGGCGCCCTTCTGCCACACGTCTCCGCGACGCACGTCAAGCTCTGGAAGCTATGCTACTTCCGCTGGGTCCCCGAGGCCCAGATCAGCCTCGGGGGCTTCATCACCGCCTTCCACAGGCTCTCCCTGCTGGCCGATGAGGTGGACGTGCTCCGCAGGACGCTGCAGCAGCACCGGGCCGGCCCCTCGGAGGCCCGCTGCCCGGAGCCGGACCAGAGCCGGATGTACTTCCGGGTGGGCGGCCCGCAGGCGGCGGGGACGCCCGAGTTCCTGTCCTCGTCGTTCCCCTTTTCTCCCGTGGGCAACCTGTGCCGGCGGAGCATTTCGGGAACGCCGCTGAGCAAGTTCTTGAGTGGGGCCAAAATCTGGTTATCTACCGAGACGCTGGCAAACGAAGACTAACACGCCCGTTTTCTGAACGTTTTGAGGGGAGCCACAAACGGACTTCTCCGAATCAGAATTGCTAACCTTAGGCGTGAGGCTCTAATAGTTTTACATGTTGGAATAACCGTTGAAATTTGCACTAATATTTAAAAACAGTCGAGTTAACACTTCTTCACAATTCTTTTTTACAAGACCTTTTTTGTGTCATCTGTCGTTTTCGGTCTGGCTCAGCTTCAGGTGATCTGTAGGCAGACATTCCCCTACTCTTACTACTGTGAGCAAACAAATCAGGTTTTCTCTGTGACATTAATTTTGTCTGCATCCACTTTCTCCCACCAGCCACTAAAGGTTGCCTGATCCTCAGCCTAGCACCCCAAAGAAGCAGACATCTGGAAAGCTAAGAAGTTAAGGTTTAGTCTATTTTCAAGAGCATCCTGTCAGCACTAATGGGTATTGATGTATTTTTCTGGTCACTTTCTATTCTAATTGAACTCACCTGAGGGTTCAGTGTTCCAAGGCCATAATTTATTTTAGATCACCTTGTTTGGGACCGTAGATCACTGTGTTTTAAAATCATGAGTTTGCTTTTAACTTCCCAGGACTAACTTTAAAATGATCTGTACTGCTGACTTTAAAAGCATTTGTTGTAGATAATATAAACTTGGAAGTGCCTTTGACATTGAGGTATGCATAACACAAAGTAAAACACAGCTTTCAGTTTTTAAAATCAGGGTGTTAAAAACCTGCATATTGGAAATGGGCTTTTCACCGCTGAGCTTCATACCAATAGCCAGGCGTCCCCAAGACTACATTTCCTTCCCTCTGAAAGTCCGAGAGGACACAGCGGGCCTGTGGGGTGGTCGGTGTTGGTGTGACAGCAGCGGGAGCCAGTACTGTCGGCACTGGAGCCCACCCTCCAAAATAGAGGGCTTGGTCAGAGGGATTTGGGGCAATTCCCGCCAGTATTTCCAGTCTGGTAAACTGTTGTTGGCACTTTCCCTTGGAAATAACTAATGAGGTCATGAGTCTGAGGTCCCCTGCACAGAGGTCCCTCCTCCCACCAACAGAGTTCTTAGTGGTTAGGTTTAGCCAACAGGAGAAATAAAAGTGTACTTCTCTCAGAATACTGCCATTTTAAAAATTGAGAGAAGCCCCCACACACCCACAGCCCCACCCCAATCCCCAGCGACCTCTGACAGCTTTAGGGTCAGAGTGGAAACTTGTTAGGGCGACTGGTGGTAAGCATTGTCCCCCTCCCCACCTCACTCCTGTGCCCACCCTGTTCCCTGTTTACAGGATGGGTGTTTTCAACCTGGGCTGTTTCTTAAACTGCCATCTTAAGCTTTAGGAAAGTTTTATAGTGAAGTGGCTGGCTGCTTTTCTAAAACAAGATTTTTCAAAGCCGCATGCTTTACCTTTACGTGTAATGAATAGCCGTTTCAAAATGTTTGACTTATTTGCCTTTTTAAAGTTGATGTCTCTGAACTTAAAGGGACAGTTCTTACAAAATGTCTTAGGAAGTTTGTCTTATGGATAAACCCAGTTTTTGCCAGCTTGTTGCCTAGAAAATAAGGGCTTTTTTTCAGTTTATATAAATAAATAGCACTGTTGCCATTAAACATTTTATACTACTTGATTGGAAACCAGTCTCAATCCCCTTAAAATCCCACAGCATATCCTGCCATTGAAAGTGTGATAATTCTCCCTTTTTGATTAAGCTGCCTTTTTATTATTACAAATCATTCTAAATTGAGTCTGGGAGGGGTTGTTGAGCATTTATTTCTCTATAATTCTGTTCCCTTACACATTTATTTCAACTCCTTTGGACATTCTTTTGTTAATTTGCAAGTTTAAAAAAGATTAGGTACTATTAATATACTGTTCTAAAATAGAAAATGTTCATATTTTTGTATGATAAATGTAGTAAAATATCGTTTTTAGTTTTTATTTTTGCTGGATGGTTGTTCTATCATGATTATTGTGCCACAATTTAACGTGCATAATATGAAAAACAACCGTAACAGCTTTAAGTCCTGGCCATTGTAAAGCTGTCTGGCACCTCTGCTAGCAAACAGGATGTGGTGGTGACCGAAGTCCTCTGTGTGATTACAGACGCTGCACCAAAGAGCGCTTCACACTCTCCAGCCCCACAGCCCCGCGAGCGACGTCTGTGCCGAAGGAGTGCCACACGGTCTCCAGACAGCTTGGGACTTTGTAGTACTGAACTTAAAGATGTACAATGTCTTACTGTTATTTTATGATGGAAACCAGTTTTAAAACCAAAAATGTCTTAACTTTATTTAAGAAAAGTGTATTGTGTGCTAACAGAGGGTGAAAACTAGTCACCATACCTTCAACACAATCTGTTTGCCATACGGTAACCTCAAGTAGTTAGAACTTGATTTTGAGAGAAAACTAAAACCTTTGTGCCTAAAATTATGACCTGAGTTAAAGTAGGATGAGCAGGAAGATGAGAGATCTTGTTCAGCAGTGATGAATGTGAAGAAAATTTTGACTGCTAAATAAAATTTCCACAGAAATTGGTTGTTGTAGTTATCAATATGAAATCTACGAGAACAGTGATTGAAGAAGCAATGGCGTTTGCTTCCAGCCATACTTGCGGGGGTGTCATCCACTCAACTTCTTTGCTCTAAAGCAAGGTTGTGATCAGTTAACATTTTTAACATTGATTAGAACTGGCTGTGGTGAAGGCTATGTGGGTATTAACGGACCATGCCCTCACTTGGCCTTCCATTCAATAAATTACCGAGCTCGGGGCACCTGGGTGGCTTAGTCTGTCAAGTGTCAGACTCTTGATTTTGGCTCAGGTCATGATCTCTGGTTCATGAGTTCCAGTTCCAGAGTTCTCTGCTCCTCCCCTGCTTGCTTGCCTCTGTCTCTCTCAAAATAAATAAGCTTTAAAAAATAATAATTACCAAACTCAGGGGGTAACATTTCCTCAAGAAGGTCTCAGAATTAGTCTGTGGGGAGACTGGATCCCTGCCCCTGACTCCTGGTCCTGTGGTTCTGGTAAGTTGCCTTCCTACCATCCACTTTCCTCCGCCTAAGGCTGTCCCAACAGCGATGAGCAGCCCTGTTCCAATGATACTGTTTTCTACAGAAAATTGCCCCTTGTCTAGTCATTAGGGATGTTCCCAAGGAGAAAGATGAAAAGGGACAATGGTCTTTGATAAAGACTGTTCATTCCTTTGGCGATCTAAGCCCAATTAGTAAGAGCAAGCATTGACAGATGTTTTAAGTTAAGGAATTTCATGAGAATTTTTTAATTCCCAGAGAAATCAGAATTTCAGTTGCTTGTACCCTTTAGATAATCCTAAAACAAGAATGTTAAACAGCTGAGTGTATCTGGGCATCATAGAAAACCTTAAATACAAGTCACCCACATACTTCTTAGAAACTGTATATGCTACTTTTATAAAAAAACCAAAAGCTGTGAAACATCCCATTTGTTTGGATCTTTCCCAGCTTTTTCTCTAGTGTAATAACATAGATGCATCCATTTCCTGAAATGGCCCCTAAGGTTCTGTATTTTTATTTTTTATCAATTCTTTTTTAAGAGAAGGAGAGGGGTAGAGGGAGAGAGAGAAAGAGAGAGAGAACCCTGTGGAGCCTGACAGAGGGCTCAAATCCCATGACCCTGGGATCATGACCTGAGCTGGAATCAAGAGTCGGACACTCAATCGACTGGGCCACCAGGCATCCTGGTTCTGATCCTTTTAGAAAGTTCGATATCTGCTATGTGGAATCCGTTCATTCAAGCCAAGACCAAGTTTATGATCCAGACACTGTACAGTGATGTCTTAAACTCTCAGGTTTATTATTGACAAAATCAAAGTTAAATAAAATATAAGAATACTTGATGCTTTTGAAAATCTTCAATCCATGTATAACCAGATATTCCCAATCCCATAGCTCTCAGTTAAGGCCTTTGCTCTTAGCTCCAACTGCAACCACGTGGCAGACTTCTACTTCGGCCCCCAGTTTCTGCAGTTCATGCAACCAGACCATTTGCTTATGTGAAAGACGATCATTGGGGCCTTTAACTTCCACCAGCTGGAAGATAAGTTTTTAAAAAGTTATTAGTATCCTCCTGAAATGGAAGAGCCAAGGAAGCTAGGATAGTTTTCACTAACAACTACTTAAATAGCTTCTACTATATTACTGTATTTACATATAAAAAACAAATATAGGTATATAAAATTCATTGAGAATTATTCAGTACAAAGTAGGCAGTTCCTGATAGAGAATTAGTAAGTTGATTCTGAACACACAGTTGAAAAATATTTTTTAGTGTTTATTTTTGAGAGAGAGACAGAGTGTGAGCAGGGGAGGGGCAGAGAGAGAGGGAGACACAGAATCGGAGCTTTCGAGGGATTCAGTCTTGCCAACAATCATGAACGTAATACCTAGACTGTAGCCTCCCTTTAAGTTGCTAATAAAGTTATCACAGAAATAGGACTTAACATTCTGGTTTAACTGACCTTAAAGCGATGACTCTGGGAGTCCCACACTACCAGGTCAGGGAGGCCCCCTCGGCAGTGCCGGAAGTCCACGGCCAGGCGCCTGCACACACCACTGAGGACAGGGCCACCCAAGCAGGAAACAAGATCCTGCACACAAAATACGTGGATGGTTAGCCATTCCCTGTGACAGGGATCCTGAAATACTTTCACTGATCACGAGGTGGGAGAAAACTAATTCAACAGAAATGGATTCCAAGGCCTTCAGGTTGTGGTCTGCTTGTGCCAGGGCTCCAGACCCACAGGCTAAAATGCCCACTGGGAAGTCAGTTACTTCTTGAATGCTCTGGGAAGTCAGTTACACTTTGTCCATCCGGGAAAACCCTGGTGAACAGGTGAGGAAGAGGGAATTTGGTGTAAATACTCAGAAACAGGACAATGATGGCTTGCAAAGGCAGTAGTTGCAGGGACAGGAACAGCACCCTCCCTGCTGAGGGTCACAGGTCAGGAACAGAGAGGCTGTCAACTAAGAAGAAGAAGGCATAACTGGGCTTATTTTGTGCCCTGACACAGTCCCATCAACAACAGTGGCATCGGACTAGGGTATCATCATATACATAAATGCATGCATGGGCACAGTCACATCTTATATACACACGTGCATATAAACATGCATACATGTGCACATGTATGTATATACATGTATACACACACATGTACGTGTATATACAGGATTTCTGACCAAATCTTGCTGCAGATTCTCACCTGAGCTTGCTGAAGAGAAGCAAAGCGATCCCAGCTGACAACAGAAGCCACTCGGCCTTCCTGGGCCTGCCACGCGTCTGCCACCCAGGCCCTCAGGCTCTCCGCGGGGGCGCTGTGAATCAGCTGCAGCCTGGCCTCGATGGCTGGCCCCCTGCTCGTGAAGAAGCTGTCTGTACACAAGTCCAGCGGGCATGCCTATGTTGCAGGGAAAAGAAACTCTCATACTGTGCCTGGAGAGAACCGATTCATCACAAGAACATTCAATACCTGTAATATTTGGAAGCTGGCCAATCTGATTAAACGGACACATGCTTTTTTTAAAAAGATAGGTAAAAATGATCTAAGTAATCTAACATGAAAGCAACTCATTGCACTGGTTTAACAATCTGTGAAAAGAGCTTTTGCTGGTATCGGTGGCACTCTTAGCAGGTGCGTGTGACAGCGCACGTGAGGGTGCAGGCCCCAAAAGGAGCCCAGTGAGGGCTGAAGCCAAAGAAACACATGAACAGTCTCGAGCGGAATGATGAAGGTAAATCAAGTAGGTTAAAATTCAAAACTTAACAGACTTAACATTTTAAATCCTAGGAGTCTGACTTTAAAATAAAAACTCTTACAGAGAATTAGCACCATCCAAAGACTGAACTTGACAGGTTGCTGATGGCTGCAGACACACAGCACATGGGCGGGCAGGAATCACAAGGGACAGAAGCGTCTGCTCGCCTACAAGGCACGCACGCCTGGTGCAGCGTAACCTGAGTACCTGGTAGGCGTTCCTGAAGACGTCTGGTATCCCATCCATGAAGATTATATCCCACAGGAGGAGGCCATACAGCGTGCTAAAGGTGGACCCTTCCCCATGAATCCCTAAGACAAAGTCATACACACAAGTAAGTCAATTTCTTCTGTTTTTTAAAAACTACACCATAACCTACTGCTTACTCACTTTGAAGGAAATAAGGTTTAGGTTCAAATGCAAATGCTGTTTTCTTGCCATTCCTAGATGATTTGTTTACATTATATTGCTTTTCTAGAGAAGGCTCATTTAAGAGCAAAAATCTGAGTATTATCGGAAAATTCAAATACATGTTTCAGAGCCATAAACTAGCTAGAACTTGAATGAAAAACCTCGGGAAAAGTCTTAAAAATAAAAACAGATTCCCTCCTCATGCTGCAGGGCCCCTTGGCCACACTTGCAGAAAGGCCTCCAAAAAGAGACTGGAGAAAGACGAGGACCCAGGAGCCCGTGCCCTCTGGCTTAGCAGGTGCTGTCTCCATTCACCTCACTGGACCTAATGTTCCACTGCTCTGGCCTGGACAAGCGTGCCCAGTGTTCCTGAGATTCAGGGCTCTTACAGAAACCTTCCACCTCAGAGACCACCTAGCTCAGACCCCTTCCTCATACCACATACAAACTGTACTGATTGGGCGACGACCTCAGACGATCGACTGTGCACCTGGGCCACGTGTCATAGCAGAGTCGGGGAGGTGGGGGGACCAGGGGCTCAGCTGTGGCACAGCACGCAGACCTGTCTCCCAGGGCAAGTCCTCTGCACCACACCTGACCAGGGACGGTGGCTGGGCGGGCGCCTCTTTCCCCACATTACAGCCTTGGCCAAAGGGAGTGCTGCCCCCCACAACCCTGTCCCAACAGGCAGGCAGAACAGCACTTCTGGCTGGTGGGCCCGGTTCTGTTGTGTGCAAGGTCACGGTGCAACACAAGATGCAGAGAGCAGAGACCAGGCCATGCCCGCACGTCTGTCCTGTGTGGAAGTGCAGAGACCAGAGCCTCTGCCGGAAGTGGCGTGGCCGGCCCCCCTCTGTCCTGCCCTGCTGAGGCTGTGCTGTGCCTTCCATCCGTCTCTCAGTTCTAGCCCCTCAGCCGTGCGGCCTGTCTCGGAAACTCGAAAGGACAGCCGCAGGAACAACATGACGTCTCTCAGGCCTCCGGGCTAACGCTGAGCCCTTTTCTCCAGCAAGCTGTGCGCTGGGATCCTGGGCTCCTGCCTGACCGGGAGTAAAACTGGGTCTTAATTTCCAGCCTGCTTTCTGTCCAGAAGGCACACTGTCCACTGGCGAGGCAGAAACACTGGAGGTCAGGACCCCCAAACTCCTACACCGTCTATGCCCTGCATTTGTATTGTAAGTGAAATCATTTTTGGCGAGCTCCTTCTGAGTTAAATCAGAAATAAACTTCCCTGAAGGGAGCCTGACATTGCCCTCACCCCCCAGTCTCCTCTCAAACGGACTGACGGCAAGGCTTTGCTCATTTTCACTGCATCAATTTTAATAAATGAAGAACATATTTCATATAAAAATATTTTATATTCTGGAACTGGAATTGTCTGCCCGTTTTTCAGGCTCGTGGCTAAATGGAAAGCATTTCACTGGGTTTGGCTCACAGCCTGCCCATCACAGTCCCTGATATCCATGCCCTCCTCCCTCAAATGCCCAGTTCCCATGTCTCCCACAGCTCATCTGGGGACAGCTGCTCATTCTATTATTTCATTTCTAACCTTTCAGGTCTGTTTATCTCTGTCTTCGCTGGGGTCCACACTTCTTCCCTATAGCATCTCCTTTCCTGTGAGCAATAAAGATGCCACACAGATATTCTTAACTGTTCTAACAGTGCCACTTTGTGGTCCTCATTAAGCCTCTGAATGCTTACATAATACTCAGAAGAAATAATGCCCCGATTTTCATGTATTTGAAGGTATCAGAGTATTTTTAATCCTCATGATCCCTCGGCATGGGCACCAGGGAGTCCTGTCTGGACGGAGGATGGTCTTGGTGGGCGCCCCAGGAGTATCTGGGGTCGGCCTCCACTGTCCGAGAGCGGGGACATGGGTGGAAGACCAGACGAAGCTGGCAGTACAGGGGGCTCACTTCTGTACGAAGTCACATTCAATATCTTCCCTAATGAAAAGTTTAAGAAAGACAACATGATGGGAGGGGGCTTCTCTGGGAGAGGTCCTGCCCCGGCCTGGGCTCTGGTGGGGCAGATGGGAGCTTCCTCTGCAATCCTGTCTCACAGTGTTTGACTTGACATTTTCTAGCCACTACTACCTTTCACTAAGGACAGAGTGACAAGCGCACTGTACCAATCCGAAGGCAAATTCCTAATGTCTCCTCTTGCACTGGGCCTCAGATAAAGCACTAATTCTCTTGAGACCAAAATCAAAAAAGAGAAGAAGAGGGAAGAGGGGCTGATGTGGACAAACACACAAACCCGAGCAATTCCAGTTGACACGAGAGATAAGTAAACAAAACAAAACAAAACGCTTGGCTACAGCTGTGTAAAAGGCTCACCACGGGGTGACCGGAGAAGCCCAGAGCAGCTCCCACTAACAAGTGCAGGGTCGCCCCCTGGCACGTTGGGCACAGACTGGTGGGGCACCCCGAGGGCTAACGGACCCTCCCAGAGAGGGAGGGTCTCAGTCTCCACCATTCTGTGCATAAGAAGTACCTGAGAGGCGGGCTGACACCTCCAGTGAAAAATGGCTCCTGACTGGGCACAAAGGCCCCATGACAGACTGTGCCATCAAGACACTAGAGGCTCCTCTGTGTTTTATTCTGTCTTTTCTTGGATGGACCAGTCCCAACTCCCAAATAGGGACTTTGCCACTTCCACTGTGCATTTCCTCTCGAGCCCCGGGCGGTCACGTGCATGGGTCACACGCAGCACGATGACGAGCTGTCACTAGGTACAGGGGCCCCTCTGCAGAGGAGAAGCCAGACCTCAGGAGCCTGTGTTCGTGTCATACTCTGACTTACAGAATTTTATTCTCCTCCCTCATGTGATTGAGAGAGCTCATTCAACAAGAAATTCAAAACACTGTTCTTCCAGCAACTTCTCTGGTTTCCCCGGTGCTATGCCATTCTAGGACTTGGTCCTTCAACCCCCTTAAAGTCATAAGCTGACAACGAGGCCCGCTCACTCTTTCCAGAAGGAGTCTGGCCCAGCTCGAAAGCTCCTATGTCCTCTGAAGGGCTATGTTACCAGACAGCACACCTGGTAGTCCTCTGCCCTTTCTTATCAACTGTGCTACCCAATATAACCTCTTTGAGAGCAAAACCGGCCCCACTTGCTTCTAACATCCTGCCAGAAAACACTGTTCCTCACAGGCCTTGGGTGGTGGACATTGGTTACATGGAAGATGGCCTTTAACAACTATAGTTAGTGAAACTCTTTTCCACACCCTCCCAGGTCAGCAGCATCTTCCACCAAGGACAGGACGGAGAGATGAGGGCCACCCACTGCTGACAAACCATCACCCAGTGACAGGGCAGGCTGGGAGAAGTGCCATGTGTTACCCTGGTCGAAGCCGCTGCGTCTGTAATAGGCCAGTGCCACCTCCTCCACGGAGCACAGGACCGTGGCAGGGGCGGTGGGTCCCCCAGCCTCCATCACAAACACAGACTTGCCCATCCCACGCTGCGGGCACAGCCGGCCCGTGATGGTCACCTGAGAGGGCAGCAGGAGAACACCCATTAGCCTCACCTGAGCTACAGTCCCCACAATCCTGACTTTCGTGTCCTAAGGATGCACCTTCCTACACTCTCATCAAGCCACATATTCTCAGCAGAGTGTGAGGCCATGTGACCTCAGGCGCCTGTGAGGGTGTAGACAGGTCACTGCCCCAGCCTCGGGAGCATGGACCCTAAAGCTGCTCTCCAGACACCCTGACCAAGCAGGAGAGACTGGCAAAGACTGTGAGCTTCTGACTCAGAAGTTATATAGAAAGTCACTCAACCCAGGGCATGAACAAACCAACCCACCAGGCTGGGCTGAGCCTTCCAACACAGGAGGCATGGGTGTGAAAACAGGGAGTCACTGTCTAAAATGAGCATTAGAATTTTCTAAGTCTAAAAGAAAATGCACGTTAAAACCATTCTTAGGCTGTTTCCATTCAGGAAAAAACCTAGTACATGCTTTTAAGTCCAAAGCGTCCAAAGGATATTTACTTACGTGTTTAACATCTTCCACAGTTATTTCTGGGAGCTGATGGAAGAGGTGCTTGTATTTCTGACAGCTCGGAGACTCTCTCAGGCGCACGGCTCTCTGATACAGTGAAAGACGATGTCCTGTTCTTACTTCTGGATCGGCCAGCCCTTCTGCGATGCACTTAATAGCCTAGCAAAGAACATGGTCCCACATCAGGATCCTGAAAGACCTCATGGCAGCATCTGCTAATTTAACATGACAGGAAACCCCACTGTTAATTAATTATTCAATTTGCTAATAAGAGGGCAAAGCAACACTTCCAGAGATAAAGGATATTTCCTTAGATCTCATTCTGCTACTTTTAATGCGCAGATGAATCATAATCCCTGACTATAAATGTCTGACACTACTTCCCAATTATACCTATAGACAAGGTGGGGAGACTGAGAGGGTTAGGGATGCCCCTGGATTATGGGCTGGAGGAGACTGGGAGAAAGACCTAGGGGAGCTCTGAAAAAACACATGTGTTCCCCACCTCTGATCTGCAGAACGGGCATCTCCGAGCAGGGGTGGGGGTGGAGGGCAGGCATCGGACCATTTCAGAGCTCCCAGTTAAGTTTCATGTGCACTCAGAAACCACAGAGCTGGTACAGATCCCTCATTTACAGGGAGAAGAATCTTGGGTTTGGAGGACTTAAATGCATTTCCTAAGGTTATTCAGAGTTGCACAAATAAACGAAAACACTGAAAACCAGAACAGGATACCACTTCACACCTAACAGGATGACTAAATCATAAAAAGGGAAAATAATAAGTGTTGACAAGGAAGGATATGGGAGAAACTAGAACCCACACCCATTGCTGGCAGGAACATAAAGATGACTCAACACTGTGAAAATCGGTACGCAGTTCCTCAAAAAGCTAAACACAGAATTACCACATGACCCATTAATTCCACTGCTGGGTTTTATCCAAAAGAACTGAAAGCAGAGTTTTGAACAGATATTTATACACCCGTGATCATAGCAGCGTTATTCTCAACAACCAAAAGGTGGAAACAACCCCAGTGTCCATCAACAGATGAATGAATAAACACAACGTGGTGTACGTGTACGTGCAGCATTATTCAGCCTTGAAAAGGAAGGGGGTTCTGACACCTGCTACAATATGGATGAGCCTGGAGGACAAGCTGTCAAGACATGAAAGACCAAATACTGTGATTCCACTTCTGTGAAATACGTAGAACAGGCAAATTCATAGAAACAGACAGTAAACTGGAGATCACTGGGGGCTGCAGGGGAAGAGGGAACAAGGAGACATTACTCAATGGCCACAGAGTTTCTGTTTGGAGTGATGACAAGGTCTGGAAATGGACAGTGGTGACATTTGCACAAACACTGTGATTATAATTAATGCCGCTAAACTGTACCCCTAAAGATTATTCAAATGGCAAGTTTTATGTGTTGTATTATTGACTGCAATAAGAATAAAAACTAGAAACAGGGGCGCCTGGGTGGCTCAGTTGGTTGAGCGTCTGACTTCAGCTCAGGTCACGATCTCGCGGTCCCCGGGTTCAAGCCCCACGTCGGGCTCTGTGCTAACATTTCCGATTCTCTGTCTCTCTCTCTCTCTCTCTCTGCCCCTCCCCTGCTTGTGCTCTCTCTTTTTCTCTCTCAAAAAATAATAATAATAATAAACATTTTAAAAATTAAAAACAAAAGAGTATCTTGTA
Source organism: Cryptoprocta ferox (assembly GCA_028646485.1). NCBI lineage: Eukaryota > Metazoa > Chordata > Mammalia > Carnivora > Eupleridae > Cryptoprocta > Cryptoprocta ferox. The sequence continues at coordinate 117,189,336 of CM053560.1, forward strand.
ACTTTAAAAAAATAAAAAGTAAAAACCAAACTACAACAACAAAAACACCCACCCTGAACATTAGTGAAAGATCAGGCCACCAGGAGTGGAGCGGTCAAAGGAATCAAGAAGAGCGAAGGACACTGACCGGGGCTCCCACCACGGGGAGGAGACGGCCAGCCGCCCACCTCGGCCTGGCCCGGCCTGGCTCCTGAGCACTTTGCAAGAATAAGAACTCTACTGATGAATTCCTTCACTGGAGACTGAGGTAAAGAAATGAACGGGATGGTAACAAAATGATGAAGACTGTGAGTGTGGCCAGTAAGATCTCTGAGAAAGGGCTAAAAGGAGCTAGGATTTTCTAGCAGTCTCAAAAATGAGCTCAACGGCTCGTCTCCCTCTGGAGCACCTAAGTGAATGCTCATCTTAGTGGAGCTGTGAAAAAGGGGGAGATCCAACCCCCTTCCAGACTTTGTTTCAGTGAAAGAAAGGCAACAGAAACATAGCCTTTCTCCGCATGTGGCTGTGGGCTAACAGTCGTAGCCTCCTGCTATTTCAGCCCAGAGCCAACAGCAAAAGGTAAGAAAGAACCACGCCCACCTCTGAGAAAGAAAACAGCCTTCACCGGTTTGAAGCACTTTAGGTAACAAGGCGCTTTTTCATTTTAATGCAGTAAAAATAGTCTGTCCTACTTCCACAGCCCTGGTCAACTGTTCCACCCCCACATCACCCTGATCCACTTAATGCTGCTGCTGGAAAAAAACAAAGGCTTCCAGAGGCACAGTCCCCTCAATTCAGCACAAGTGCAAGGCTGGCAGGCAGGAACCTTGGGCAGCCACACAAAGAGCCACTGTCCCTCTGGGCTCAGCCCATGGAGGCTCCGCCCTGCTCAGCCCTGGCAGTAACCGGGATCCTCAACTCCCTAGGTCCCCGACACAGAGAATCCCAGTGCCCAGGAGAGAAGGGGGCCTGCAGCATTAGTCAGACAATACATCTCCCCATGGAAAGAAACTCCTTTTGTCAGACTTTCTACCTGGAGGCCCCATGCAACAAATGAATAAAATCACCATTTCCAAAACAAAAAGCACCTTCCTCAAAAACACCTGCTAAGGACGGGGACCTCTAACTCTCCCATTCCCTTAATTCCTGGATCTCGAATTCCTAAATCCCAACACACAGCCCACTACCAACCCATACCCCAAATCAGTGAAGAGAACAAAAAAATGTCCTGTCTTCGTTGTAACACTTCTGTTAGCATCCCTGTTATGGGGGGGGGCAGAATGGAGGAAGTGGTTGGAAGAACGCAAAGAAGAAAGGTTAAAAAATACATATTCTAATTACACTTAGAATTCTAAGGTATTAATAGTTTGCTATGTATTTTAACTTATGCAAAAGTTTAAAAAGGCTCAGGGTGTATCTAGTTGCTGAATACCGGTTCGAGGCGTTTCAAGTGCTGGTGTAAGTTGAGAGCCAGTCTATCCCACCATCGGCCTCTGCTGTCAGGACAATACACTCTCTGCGACAAGAGGTTTTCAAGTTCCTTGACTGCTTCCTGTTGCAACAACAACAAAGGAAGTTCATTAGGCTCATACACACACAAAAAAGTAACTACGTTTAGTAGCCAAGAAGATTGGCAAAGTGTATTTATAAAGCACATGTTCTACTCTAAAAGAAGGCCAAGGAGCCCGGGACGAGAAAGACTCTGAGATGTCCCTCTGGAGCAGGCCCGAGCCCCTGAGGCATCCCCACTTTTCACCCAGGTCTGCTGCCAACTGGTGAGCGAGCGTACAGAGTTCTGTGAACACTGCTTGATATTCTCTGCAAACCAAGTCAACCAGCGCAGGGCCGTACACAATCAAGTTCTAGCGGCCAAGCACTGGTGGGGGCTGTAAGCCCACAGTCTTCTGGGAATACAGAAGGGCGCAGGGCCGAGAATGTGAGGAATAAATGGGGGGCAGGACAGGAATGAGCAGAGTCTTCATCCAAACACCCACCCCACCTCAACGGGGAAATCTTCTGGTCTCGATTTATACACAAACTGTTCAGTTTTTGTGGTTCATGGATCTCTTGGAAACATCTAATGATTCCCTTCAGAACAGTGCACAAACCCCCAAATATCCACTTATGGGGTTCACAGACTTCCCACAGCCAATCCCATGATCCTCTTGGGTTTCATGGACCCATGTCGAGGCCCCGGTTCTGTGTATCCTCTTTGTCAAACAGCATTTTCCATACAGAAATGTTAACATAACAAAAGTTAACTCTAGCCATCTTGCGCTGTTTTGTATAGGGAAGGATACGACTGAATTTCTGATTTGTGATTTTAAATTATTTCCTGGCAGTCCGTGCTGGTTGTCAGGGCAAGCAGATGTGAGGTTACCACCTCAGAGATTTCTGGAGACCTTGCAAATCACACATGGAATTGTGACAGAGACCCGGTCTGGGGCTCCCTGCACAGCTCCGTCCATGACCCCCAGGCCGTTCTGGTGCACACGCAGCAAGTCACAAGCAGCTGAAGCAGTTGGTCCTCCTCGGTCATCTTCCCACTAACCCTGGAGACAGCAGGCTGCCTACATCACGTCTGCTTTCATAACATTACTGTGTACTGAGCAAGCAGCCTCTCCCACACAGCTCATCGCTGCCACAGCAGTAAAAGCCAGCGCTCGGGGCTTGTGCTCTAACCTCATACAAGTGAAGCCGCTGCAAAATTTCAACGGTACGGGACAAAATCCTTGTGTAAATCCACCCAACAGTAAAGCAGCGCAGAAAGAGCGGTAAATCCTCGTGGTATCTAAAACGAAGATGGATACCAACAGTTCAGCCATCCAATTTATCTGTTGCAAGACAATCATAAGAAGCGACAAAGATAGATTCTAAATACTGGCAGCGGTACACAATGTTCTACACCACAAACCTACATTCTTACAGCCCGCCACCATCTCCTCCGTCACTCAGCGGAGTAAAATACGAACAAGCGGAAATATTCTAAGCAGGAGGTCAGCAAACTAAGGCCAAATCCCGCACCCGCCAGTTGATTTTGTGCATCCTGCAAACTAAGCATGGTTTCGGCATTTTGAAATGAGTAAAATAAATCAAAAGGACAATAATAGTCTGAGGCATGTGAAAATTACATGAGACTCAAATCTCGGTCCCTAAATAGCGCTGGCACACCGCCCTGCTCACTCATTCACAGCCTGCCCGTGGCCGCATCTGCGCGGCAGTGGCAGAGGCCAGCAGCTCCAGCAGAGGCCGCGCAGCCTGCAGAGCCCAAAACCCTGACCAGCTGACCTTTCACAAGAGCCATCCACCAACCTCCGCTCCGCAGTAATCTAATGTCCTGGCTATGATTTCTTTTCTTTTTTTAATGAAGAAAATCACCTATTAATTTGTTATAACTGTTTGTCTTGCTGTTTGGTGTGAGAAACATTACCAAATTTACCTAAATTGTCCTAAGAAAATCTTCCAATGTACATGCACATCGCAGGGGTAAACAACTCTACACCAGTTACCTCATTTCTAGAAAGGCCGTTAAGTTAATGGCTCGATTTTGTGTCTGAAATACAGAATACTTCCAAATGAAATATGGGCAAAATACACAGTTATTTTTTTACTTTAAAGGCCATTTTCCTGGCAATGATTTTTAAGTCGTTAGTATTTCTGTACAAAGTTTATGTCCTAAATGTTTTTTTGAAAGAGGTATTCAATAATATAAATTTGTCTCATCCTATGTAAAAATAAAGGAATAAAATCTTTTTTAAAAAAATGTTTATTTTTGAGAGAGGGAGAGAAAGAGAGAATGCACGTGGGGGAGGGGCAGACAGAGGGGGACAGAGGACCTGAAGCAAGCTCTGTGCTGACAGCAAAAATCCTGATGTGGGGCCTGAACTCATGAACCTGACTTGAGCCGAAGTCGGATGCTTAAGTGACTGAGCCACCCAGGTGCCCCAAAGGAATAAAATTTCTTAACAAAGTATGTTTAACATTTATCAAGGAAAAAAATAAAGAATCATGTGCTGTGTACATGAACTTTTGAAGAAAATATTCAATTTAGTTTTCCTTTTCGGATCAACACCTACTTGAATTTCCATTGGAAGAACACATCTAGCATGGCCTGCTCTACCTCTATGCTGCTGCTGGGTTTCCCCCACATTTCAGTTCGGCTGACCAATACTCAGAGACACCAACACACCAAAAGATGGTTAAGGGAGTGGGGGAATGCACAAAAAGGGTGACGGGAATTAAAAGATATGAATTTTCAGTCATAAAGCAAGCCATGGGGATGTAATGTACAGCATGGGGACTATAATTAATGAGACTGTGTTGCATAATTGAAAACTGCTAAGAGAACAGAAAAAAACTTGTAACTATGGTGATGGATGTTCACAAGACTTACTGTAAAGATCATTTTGCAATATTTATATAAATATCAAATCATTGTACACCTGAAACAGATACTATATGTCAATTATACCTCAAGTAAAAAAAAAAAAAAAAGATGGCAAGCAAAAAGCCATGTGTTCACTCCAATGCCTGATGCACAGCGATCTGAGTTATCTGAAATTCACTTCAGACTTTCAGACATTTGCTTCTATTTCACACAACACTGTGGGTATGCAAAGCAAGCGGGGAATTCAACTGCACAGCTGGTTTGACCACAGAAGAAAGTAAGTTCTTGGTGAAGAGAATTACCTCAAGTGGTTGAAACAACTTGATCAATAAGTAAACTTTGACAGTCACCTAGAAAAGATCTCACCTCAGAGAAGGGTGGCTTTTCAGTTTGTTCCAATCACTTTTTGCACACTGAGAGAGCTCTTTAGCTTCTTTCCAGTTCCCATTGGCCATTGCGGTAGAAATGTCACTCAGCATATGCGCGGCTGCTGCGTATCTGGGGAAAAAGCCCCACGCCATCCAAGTTTCAAATATGCATGAACACTTACATAAAAAATACCACATCCTATCCCCGAGATCTAAATCTGAAGGGTAAGAGTGTGTTTCTGAAAATATGGGGGCTATTTAAATTTTATTCTAATAACAGCGGATTACTGCCCTAAAGTAGCCTAAAAGAATACAGACTACCCAGCTAGGAGGAGAAAAACAGTCACACTGTATTATACATAACATGTTCCATTAGCTAAATGTAATACTGATCAGCTCATCATCTCTGATTCTTGGTACTCATTCATTCATTCATTCAGCAATCTGCCAGCAACCACGTAAACATGTAACTGACTTCGAAATCACATTAAGGTGTGGATCTGGTAACCTAATCACTTAGGCAGAGGTAGCCAGACTGATACCACCCAAAAATGCGACCTTTGGGAGGCAGTAATGCTGACAAGTTATGAAACCACTTAGCTGAAGAAAGACAACTCTCATTGCATCTTTAGATACACCCAAAACAGAGACACTTGCCCGAGTGACACTGTGCACACATGGTCATTGTATTTTGGACTCACACCTAAAAGAAAAGCATGCTGTACCATTATGTACAAATGCACTCACATAAAAGTAAAACAAATTGCCTCTAAATGTAAAAATTTGCTCACCAATTCATAGACCTAATTGTCTTATAAAATGCTATGAGACAATTCCAAGGTCTGTAAGAAAGGAGAATAAGACAAAGAGAACTGTCTGGAAGCTGGACCAGCGTGGCAGGACCACCTCCATGGCCAGGAGTGTCAGAGCAGAAGGGACGTGGAGAAAAGGGTTATTGGCCAGGAGGTCTCGAAACTGAGCGTGCTCTGTGTCCTCACAGACGTTGAAGTCATGTGCCATTGTGGCTGGAGACCCGAGGCAGAGCAAGACAGAAGACAGGAGGCCAGCAGGTGCCCTCAAGGAGAAGGAAGGGCTTCTCCACACTCCCAGCCTGTGGCCCGAACAAGCCCCATCTTTGAGCGGTCATAGAGGCCAACCCCATTGTGCCTCATCTCCCCTGTTGCCACTGGAAAGGGTCATCAGCCCTTCTCTCATCCACACCTCCCTGTTGCTGCTGGGAACTGCACCTCTCCCCTCTCAACCCCTCCCCCACCCACTGTGTCTCCAGCGCCTCTTAGGAGAACAAGGCTCCTCCCCGGCTCCCCCTGCAGCCCTCTCCAGTAGGAGAGGACGCTTCTCTCAACTCTCCCTGCCCAGAGACGAATGGAGGAGTACACCATTCTTCCCAGCTGCTTCCAAATCACTCTTCCCTCCTTGAAAGCCCCCCATTCCTTGGAAGCCCTTGCTTCTCCTTGAGGGCACCTGCTGGCCTCCTGTCTTCTGTCTTGCTCTGCCTCGGGTCTCCAGCCACAATGGCACATGACTTCAACATCTATGAGGACACAGAGCACGCTCAGTTTCGAGACCTCCTGGCCAATAACCCTTTTCTCCACCTCCCTTCTGCTACCCGCATGCCACAGCTGCTCTGAACCTCTGTCTCCGATGCACTGTGTCACCCTCAATATCTTCATTTTGAGCATTTCATTCACTGATCTCCACCTCCAATGCTTCCGGCTCACTTACGATGGCAACAATTCCCCAACTTCACCAAGACCCACCATGATCCCCTTTCCCAGCCATAAGCATGTCCTGTCCTGCAGGCCTCCATGCCCTGCCTGGAGTCAACCAGCCCACCACTCATTGGGCCCACCTTCATCACGGTATCTAGGCTGACCACTCTGAGCCTCTGCCCAGCTCCCTGAACGGTACTGAAGAAAACCACGCCAGACTCGTTGGCCCCTGCCTGCCCTGAAGGACTGCTCCTTCTTACCTTTGCCTTCCCAGCCACACTCGCCACGCAAGCTTCCCTGTCAGACCTCTTCTGCAGGGAGAGAGGCCACTCGAGGGGCCCTCTCGGGTTCCCATCACTGCAGCCTCACCCCTGCCCACACCTCTGCCCTCCCTCCGGCACTCTGGACCCCAGGCCCTCTCATCTCCCCACGGCTTTCCATCCTCTGGCTGTCCCCTCTTCCCTTCTGGTCAGCCTCTCCTTTTCCACCAGTTATCAGTGCTTAAGTGCACAGGCACCCTCGTATCTGCCACCCTTAAAACAGCAGAACAAAACTGCTTGCCCTCACACCCCATTGCAGTAGTGGCTGTTTCAGGGCCAACCTTGGCCTCTCCTTCCTCCCCGAATGACTACTGGCATCACCATCACCCTCCACACATTCCACCGAAGCGGCTCTTGCGCAGGCCACCAGCTACGCACATCTCATTAAATCCGACGGTTCTACCTCCGGCTCCACCCCTACTCAGCCCCCTAGTGACTGCAGACATATAACTGCCCCTCCTTGACACATTCTTCCCTAGGCTTCCATGCCACACGTGCTCCTGATCCTGCCCCCACTTTCCTGGCCGTTCCTCCTCTCCACCTGACCTCCAAACACTGGCTGCCACGGCCCCTTCCTTCTCTTCCCCCTCAGGGGACTATCCAGCCCCTTGCCTTCCAATAGCACCCGAGTGCCAGTGACTCCGAATGCTCTCTCCAGGCTGGAATTCTTCCCTGAGCTCCTGCCAGCATGTCCAGCTCCAGACACGACAGCTTCACCTGAACGGCTAGCGGGCAGCCCAAACGCTGCTCCCCACCCAGCACTGCCGTCCCTCCCACCATCTCTCTTCCAATCCCGTCTCATCGAGGGCACCACCAGCTGAGTCAGAACACCAGAGCCCTCCATGATTCTCCCACTATATCTAGTCATAATCACAATCAAGGCTTATCTCTTATCATTCCAAAATACCTCATACATATTCACCTCACCACCGCTCCCACCAGTCCAGTCAAGACCTTCGCCTAGGCCACCAAGGTTAAGTCAGCCTTCCCGCGGCTTCCCTTGCTTCCTTCCACCTCCTACTCCAAGGATGCTTTCGGAAAATGTGAAACAGATCACTCTCCTGCCGAAATCTCTTCAAATGGCTGCCCACTGCTCAGAGAGCATGACTGAGTCTGTCCACAGGGCTTCTGAGGCTGAGTGTCCCCAGCTCTGCATTCCTGACTTCCACTTGCACTACCACCCCTGGGGCTGTGGCCACAGAGGTCTCCCAAGTTTCTCCAACTCAGCAAGCTTGCTCCTGTCTCAGGGCACATGCTCCCTGCATGGCTGGCTCCCCCTCAATCTTGAGTCTCAATCCAAATGTTACCTCTCCAGGGACACTCTCTCTACAAAGCAGAACCTCCCCAGCCTACCCTTTCAATCATCAAAGCACTTTTCCCATGCTACAATTATTCTTATTTTCCATCTCCCCCAGGAAAACATAAGCCCATGGGGGCAAAGACCCCATCTGTTCATGTTGTAACCCCAACACCTAGGCACATAATAGGTAAACAATCAACTCACATATACTGAATAAATGAGAAAAAAGAAAAGACAGGATAAATTATTTCAAGCATCAGCGTGGCCAAAAAGATTTCTCAGACTAGGTATCATATCACCAGATATTATATAATTACCATTTCGGAAGTCAGTTAAACCCAATTTCATTTACATGTTAATGCCCTTAGCATGACAAATGTTTTAATTGTTTTTATTATTTACAGGATATCTACTTTCTCATAAAAATCTGGGGTGGTTTATTTTTTCTCCCTAGCTCCCCCACTTTTGAACTTGTCAACCATGGTTATGTCAATTGTAGAACTAAAAAGTAATCTCCCTTAGATATATGAGTAATAAGGACAATTATAATACTAAGACATACTAAGCAATCCCAGGGGACCAGGAATGAAGCACTTTGCATGTATTAACACAGATCTGGAGAACTATTATTCTCCCTGTTCACAGATGAAGAAACTGAGGCAAAGAGTGGTTTCACAGGTCATTAGTACAGATGGACTGTAACTTAGCTTCAGCATACACAGTCTAACGAAAGAGAACAGCAGCAAGTCACTAAAAATGAAAAGGTAAAAGACACAGGACAACTCAAACCAGAGTAAGAAAATATTCTTGTCAGAAGATTTTATTCCAATCAATCACAAACAAGACAGTGAGCTTCCTGAGAGCTGAACAAACTGGGCTCGAATCAGTTTATATTGATGCTGCTTTGACTCAGTAATTTCAGTAAGTTATTTTTTTTTAATTTTTTAAATGTTTATTTATTTTGAAAGAGAGAAAGCACAAGCAGGGGAGAGGCAGAGAGAGAGGGAGAGAGAGAGAGAGAGAGAGAATACCAAGCAGAGCCAGATGTAGGGCTCAAACTCACTAACCATGAGATCATGACCTGAGCTGAAATCAAGAGTCAGATGCTAAACCAACTGAATCACCCAAGTGCCCCTCAATAAGTTATTTTTTATTTTTTTTTATTTTTTTTTAACATTTATTTATTTTTGAGAGACAGAAACAGAGCAGGAGCAGGGGAGGGGCAGAGAGAGAGGGAGACACAGACTCTGAAGCAGGCTCCAGGCTCTGAGCTGGCAGCACAGAGCCTGATGCAGGGCTCGAACTCATGGACCACAAGATCATGACCTGAGCCCAAGTCGGAGGCTTAACCAACTGAGCCACCCAGGCGCCCCAATAAGTTATGTTTTAAAGCACACGTTAGACAACACATAACTGACTCTCCTGCAATCAAAGATCAGAATCAATTTCAGTTACATTTGAGTCATAAATCTTAAGTCAAGAATCAAAAGTGCCATTTTAGGAACTTGAATTAATTTTTCTTGTAAGTGATGGGTTGTTTTTTTTTTTAAAGGAAATCTAAGTATTTTTTTTTCCTCTAAGACCTATACCACTCTTTACCAAAATCTTCTTTGGCCAGTTAAACCAAACATTCACTGAGTCCATGCACCAAAATACATCAGTGACAATTTCTAATCTATCATGTGTGTGATTCAAGTATACAGTACACAAGTTAGTATTCACTTTATCTGAAGCATTATTACATGAAAACATTCACCTTCAGCCTTGTTCATACCAACAAGATATTCACAAGGCAGGTTTGTTCAAATGTCTGTGTTTACAAAATGTGTCCTGCCAAAGCTATTTGGGAATATAAGCCAGGGAAAATTTTCTAACTCAAAACTCATTAGTTTTGGCAACCTTAATCTAAGTATGTTTCCACATTCTCCTTATGGTCTTAGAAACATATACAAGTAGGATAGAAGGATTACAAAAAACAAAAAATTTCAAAAACTGTTTTGGCTATGGACTTCTGTTTCTACTGTAACTGGGAAGTAATAACAATAAAATCTGTTACATACATTCAGTCACACAGCTATTATAATGAGTTAACAGCATCTTACCTGATAAGATCATCTCTATCTTGGAAGATTTGGGTTTTCCGATTGATGGTGTACCTAGGAAACTCCATTCGGCCAAGATTGACCAAAAGCACAGTAGAAAGCTGTCCCTGACCACCACAGGCGGCTTCCTCATCTTCCATGGAGTCTGTCAATGAAAACAGCAGCAAGATCCGGGAAAACACAGCTCGAGGGCCTTTACAGACTCTCAGTGACTGTCCTGCCAAATCTTTAGCTCTGAAAAATGTACAATATAGAAATACATTTCTGGTATTTTTAAAAGCATTTGGATGTTAGATTTTACAAATTATTCTTATAAATTTATTTTTTATAAATTTTTTTTAAAGTTTATTTATTTTGAAAGAGGGAGCACGCACATGTGGGAGGGGCATAGGGAGAATTGCAGAGAGAGAATCTGCACTGACAGTGTGGCGCCTGACACGGGGCTCAAACTCATGAACATTGAGATTAGGACCAGAGCTGAAATCTAAAGTCGGACGCCTAACCAACTGAGCCACCAAGGTGCCCCTACAAATTATTTTTAGATCAAATAAAGATAAGTGGCATTCATTATTCTAAGCCTGAAGCAAATCTACCACTTCCAGCTGTGTGACTTTGGAGCACAACTCAACCTCTCTGGGTCTCAGAGCCTACCTAGGGACATGGTGAAGATTAAATGAAATGTTATCTCCAAATAGTTTCACACATGGTTTGGCTCAGTAAAAGAGTAATACAGGGTTTACACCGGTCATGATCGTGTGAAATACCAGGAAAACTCATAAAAGTATTACCTATTTGACATGAGCAATTTTTACTTCTTGACAAGTGACAATTCAGATGAAATAATATTTATTTAAAACGTCGTTATTGGGGTGCTTGGCTAGCTTAGTTAGCAGAGAATGCAACTCTTGATTTTTGGGTTGTGAGTTTGAGCCCCATGTTAGACACAGAAATTACTTAATAAAAATTTTTTTAAAAAAATAAAACAAAATGTCATTATCAAAGGCTATTGGTTAGGCGGTGTGGTTTCATGCACCAAGAAGTGGTACCAAGATTTGGTGCTGTTCTGTGATGTGCAAAGTGGTCCAGAGGCATCTCCACTCCAGGGTAACCCCAGTGTAAATTCAGGTTGATTCTGATGCCTGGTTGCCTGAATTAAATTCAGGGCCACATGGGCCCTCTAGCTCTCACAAGTTGGATACCATCTAGAACAGTGTTTCTCAGGGCACCTGGGTGGCTCAGTCGGTTGCCATCTGACTTCTGATTTTGGCTCAGGTCATGATCTGATGGTTCATGATATCGAGCTTTGCATCAGGCTCTGTGCTGATAGCACTGAGCCTGCTTAGGATTCCTTCTCTCCCTCTCTCTCTGCCCCTCCCACATGCCCTCTCTCTCTCTCTCTCAAAATAAATAAATAAACATTAAAAATATATAAAACAGCATTTCTCAAACTTGGCACTACTGAGATCTGGGCAGGGCAGTTCTTTCCTGGGGAAAACGGTGCCATTACCGGAGGGTATTCATTACAGGATACTCAGCAGCATCACTGGCCTTACTAAATGCCAGCAGTACCCACTTCCCTCTTCCATCGTGACAATCAAAAATACCTCCAGATATTACCAGATATCACTGGAGAGCAAAGTCACCCCCAGCTGAGAACCACTGGCCTAGTGGAAGACCTCACTTTCCTCTCCATCCCAGAAGCTATTAACCTAAAAGAGGTGCTGCTCCTCTAGGGGTGTTGTAGAAATCAGTCCCACCAGCAGAGACATGAGGGGACAGGGGTGAAATTCCTATCACACTACCATTTAACTGAGAACCACTCATCTACAGAGACTGATAAAAAGGGTCCAATTCCTCCATCTCCATTCAGAGCCCCAGGGATGCAGTCGGCCAAGTCTCTGAGTTCAGAAGGAACCATTAAACATGGTAAAATTAACAGTGATTATCTACTGGGATTAAGAAAGTATAAATAATGTGTTTTTTTCTGTTTCTTCGTGATAACAGTAGAGTAAGATAACAAGACACTGTCCTCACGTAGGGCTGCCAGAGACAGATTCTAGTGTGACGCTCTACAACAAAAGGAAGAAATAAAGTACAGTCTTGAAGGCCAGTGATTTTAGTACAACTAAAATAGTCTTCAGAATCTTATACTCCTTCCTACAAGTCCAAAGTTAGGAATAAAAAAATGTTAATCTTATTTCTTTTATTTCTGTTCATATGCTTTGTGCTTATACTGAGAGAGGGTTGCTTGCTAATTTTAATGTCCACTTACTTTTAAAATGTTACATAAGGTTAACATAAAATAACGAATACAATTATAGAAAGGACTTAGAAGGCAGGATACAAAAATCAATGTACAAAAATCTGCTGCATTTCCGTATAACAATAATGAAGCAACAGAAAGAAATTTTAAAAACAACCTCATTTACAGTGGCACCAAAAATAATAAGGTACCTAGGAATAAACCTAACCAAAGTGGTGAAAGACATGTACTCTGAAAACTATAAAACACTGAAAAAGAAATTGAAGACACATTCCATGTTCATGGATTAGAAGAACAAATATTGTTAAAATTCTGTAGTACCCAAAGCAATCTACATGTTTAATGCAATTCCTGTCAAAGTACCAACAGCATTTTTCACAGAACTAGTACAAACAAGCCTAAAATTTGTGTGGAACCACAGAAGACCCCAAATTGCCAAGGCAATCTTGAAAAAGAGAAGCAAAGCTGGAGGCATAACAATTGCAGAGTTCAAGTTATATTCCAAAGCTGCAGAAATCAGTAATCTCTACACCCAGTGTGGGGCTCAAACAGCCCCAAGATCAAGAGTCCCATGCTCTCACCAGTTGAGCCAGCCAGGCACTGACAAACCCATAGTAATCAAAACAGTATGGTACTGGCACAAAAATAGACACATAGATCAACAGAACAGAACAGAAAATCCAGAAATAAACCTACAATGATATGGTCAATTAATCTTTGACAAAGCAGGAAAGAATATCCACTGGGAAAAAGTCTCTTCAACAAATGGTGTTGGGAAAACTGGACAGCAACATGCAAAAGAATAAAAAATAAGACCACTTCCTTACACCATACACGAAAATAAATTCAAAATGGATTAAAGACCTAAATGTGAGTCAGAAAACCATAAAAACCTTAGAGGAGACAGAGAGTAACCTCTTTGACATTGGCTGTAGCAACTTCTTACTAGTTTTGTCTCCTGAGGCAAGGGAAACGAAAGCAAAAATAAACTACTGGGACTACATCAAAATAAAAAACTTCTGCACAGCAAAAGAAATAATCAACAAAACTAAAAGACAATCTATGGAATGAGAGAAGATATTTGCAAATGTCCTATCAAATAGTTAGAATGCAAAATCTATAAAGAATGTACAAAACTCAACACCCAAAAAATAAATAATCCAATTTAAAAATGAACAGAAGACACGAACAGAAATTTCGCCAAAGAAGACATCCAGACAGCCAACAGACACATGAAAAGATGCTCATCATCACTTAACATCAGGGAAATGGAGATCAAAACTACAATGAGGGCTCCTGGGTGGCTCAGTCGGTTAGGCGTTCAACTCTTGGTTTCAGCTCAGGTCATGATCTCACAGTTTTGTGAGTTCAAGCCCCACATCGGGCTCTGCACTGATAGCATGGAGCCTGCTTGTTATTCTCTCTCTCTCTGCCCCTCCCCTACTTGCTCTCTGTCTCTCTCAAAATTAGTAAATACACTTAAAAATAGAACTAGACCTGAGATCCAGCAACTGCACTCCTAGGTATCTACCCAAAGAATACAAAAATACTAATTCAAAGGGATATAGGTACCCTGATGTTTACTGAAACATTATTACAATAGCCAGCTTATGGAAGCAGCCCAACTGTCCATCAACTGATGAATGAATAAAGATGTGGTATACGTATATAATGGAATATTATTCAGCCATAAAAAAGGATGAAATCTGGCCATTTGCAACATTGTGGATGGAGCCAGAGAGTATAATGATAAGTGAAATAATTCACCCAGAAAAGATAAATACCATGTCATTTCACACATATGTGGAATTTAAGAAATAAAACAAACAAAGGGAAAAAAATAAGAGAGGGAGGGACAAATCAGGAAACAAGACTCTTAATTACAGAGAACAAACTGATGGTTACTAGAAAGAAGGGAAGTATGGGGATGGGTTAAATATGTGATGGGAATTAAGGAGGGCCCTTGTGATGAGCACCAGGGAGTGTTGTTATTGTATAGAAATGTTGAATCACTATATTGTACACCTGAAACTAATATAATATTGTGTTAACTAACTGGAATTAAAATAAAACTTCAAAAAAATTTAAAAGAAATGACTTGGAAGAGATTTAACAAGGGACGCCTCAGTGGCCCAGTCGGTTAAACATCCGACTTCGGCTCAGGTCATGATCTTCCTCTTGGTGAGTTCAAGCTCCACGATGGGCTCTGTGCTGACAGCTCAGAGCCTGGAGCCTGTTTCAGATTCTGTGTCTCCACTTCTCTCTGCCCCTCCCCACTCATGCTCTGTCTCTCTCTCCCTCTCTAAAAAATAAACATTAAAAAAATTTTTAATAAAAAAAGATATTTAAGATACCACAATCATGAGGATTTTATCATCTTAAAGTCAATTAACTCTAAATATACAATTTAAATATTTTTAAAAGATACAGTATAAACTTTTTGAAGTGTTAGTAGTGACAATTTTCTTATGCATGCCTTGTTTATACCTATGTGTTATAAAAGATTAGTATTTATAGTATGTTCCCAACTTAGAGTTCTTCAAAACCTTCAAAACAAACATGGGCTCTTGGTAGGTAACAGCTGAAAGTTACCTGTGCACAAGCACATGTATATCTGTGTGTGTATTCAGATATCACAACATACATATTATACAAAATAAATAACACTGACACTGTTTTAAAGTATTTTCAAAAGCAGCACTCACTTCATCCTCAACAATTCCATAACAGTGGACTTCCAGACTAAAGTTACTATAGTTGTATTTTATAGGTAATGTGAGCAGAAGAGATAACTTCTCAAAGTTTTCACATTTTTCCCCAAACTGAAACAGTTCAAGGTCTTCACAAAAGCTAAAGAGTGGTGCCTGGGTGGCTCAGTCAGTAAAGCATCAAACCCTTGATTTCAGCTCAGGTCATGATCTCATAGTTCATGACATCAAGCCCCACGTTGGGTTCTGTGCTGGCAACGTGGAGCCTGCTTGGGATTCTCTCCCTCTCTGTCTCTGCCCCTCCCCGATTTGTGTTCGCCTGTGCTCTCCCTCTCCCTCAGAATAAATAACATTAAAAAATGTGAAAGAAACAAAACACAGTTTTTGATAAATTTTATGTCTAAACTCAAGAATAGTTGCATATTAAGACTGACAGATTACACTTCAATAAAAAGTTGACTAAAATAAACATTTGACTGAATAGTTTACCTTTAAATCCTGTAGGAATAGTAGCTAAAACTGCATTTTTCTTGAATCATAAAATACTAGAATTTACCAAAGGCCTATTGCCTCCTGATTTTGTTTGATCTTGGTCCAACTAAAGTACTACAAGAATTATAAATAATAAATGAAGAATTTAGGCTATTATAATAAGCCTTATAATACTCTTTTGACTTCTCAATCTAACTGCATCTGAAACAAGTAATTATAGTTTGAAAAAAATGTACTGTTATAAGAAGTTAGTATGTGCTATCAACATTTTAAATGTTTTTACTGTTACAACACTCAACAAAACCTTTTTAAAATCACGGCCCCGATTCCAGACTGGTTCTTGCCCCAAGTGCAGACTGAAGGCTGTTTGGCCAATTTGAGAAAGGCGTCCACAAGCTGCTGTTTCTGTCCATTGGGATTCACCAAGTGGAAGGTCTTGGCCAGGGTTTTTAGTTCAGGAGCAGAAAGCAGTTCAAGCACTTCAGAGAGTGCTTGCAACTCAGACTCTGAAACGGATTAAAAAAAAAAAAAGTTAAACATAGTTTTAAGGAATTTTACTATTTTCTAGCTCTATTTACTTTAAGAAGAATGAAATTTAGTTACATACAAATATAATGAAATTCTACTGCAGAAATTGTAATTAGTTTGCCAAACCGATTATTAAAGAATATGGAGGGGCACTTGGGTGGCTCTGTTGGTTAAGCGTCCAGCTCTTGATTTCGGCTCAGGTCATGATCTCATGGTTTGTGAGGCTCTGTGCTGACAGCTTGGAGCCTGCTTGGGATTCTCTCTCTCCACCTCTTGGTCCCTCCCCCTCCCATCCCGTGTATGCATGCACATCTACTCTCTCTCAAAATAAATAAATAAACACACAAAAAAAGAATATGGACAATAGATACCTCATAAAAGCTATAAATTAACAGAATTTCTCACTAAAAAAACAAAGGAAAATCTGAATGAAATAAAGACATGTATGGATAGCCATTATGGCTTGCACATCCATCCTCCTTAAAAACTCACTGGTATATTTGCTCTTGGATTACAAATGCTTCAACTAGACCTCTCCCAAAGCTGACCATCAGCTCTCCTCCCTCCCCACAGGCCTCTTCATGGGTTCACTCACTCAACATACATGGACAGGTCTACCATTATAGGCCTCAGACACCATCCTAGACACAGGATGCAGCTGAATCAGACCCGGCTGGTATCTGCCTTCAAGGCATTTACAGCTTAGGGCAGGGCCTTTTTCCTCCAGCAAGTACTTAGTGGGTGTACACTGCATGCCAAGTCTTCTTCTATGGCCCTGGGCACACTACAATGAAGAAACCAAGTCCTGGCCCACAAGGAGCTCAGCTCCTAGCATAATAAGCAAAAATATATGTCAGGTGGGGATAACTGTTATGAAGAAAAATAAAACTGGCTACAGCAAAGTGAACATGGCAGGGAGCCTCGCTATATACACAGGGTGGTCAGGCAAATGTCTGATGAGGTGACACAGAGCACAGCTGGATGAAATGAGCCATGTGGCAACAAGTACAAGCCTCTGAGAGAGGAGTGCACTCAGCATGCTGAAGAACATCAAGGAGAGCTTTGTGGCGTGACAGAGCAGGAGGGGGGGCCAGAGCCAGGTCCCACAGGGTTCAGCAGATGGAGGGCAAGACTCGGACTTGATTGAGTGCAACGGTGAGCCACTGGGGTTCTGGTTTTGTTGCTTAAAGGTTGCTTAAAGGAAGTCAAGGCTCACCTGCAATGTTCACCTGGCATGCCTGTTAAACTTGTAGATTTATGAATCTGCATCAAATCCTCCAGCTGGGGACAGGAGCTCCCAGGTGAACCTATGGCGCTGATGTGTGGGAAGCAGTGCCCCAAGGAGGTCCCCAAGTCCCACTATCTAATCCTTTACATTCAAGCCTCTTCACTGAGCCTCTCTGCCTCTCCCCCAAGCCCAATGCATCACCTAACCTCACTTTACTAACTGCTCTCCACTACAAACTGCCACACAGAAACCACCCGGCTCTGGCTTGATTTGCTCATTTCAGTCTACACTGTCAGCAACTACCCAAGACTCACATTCTTCCTCCACCTACGTTTCCAGTTCAAAACTGCATTCAGTACAGGTAGGTGCTTAATGAACACTACTGACAAGACAACCACAGTTATCTAATAGTCTCATAGGCTTATATCAATGAACTTCTGAGGCAATCGACTTATTAACTATAAGAGCTGGGGAAGATGGGGGGTAGATGAAGCTTTTGGAGGTAATATTAACTTCAAGCAAACCAGCTTTATTCTATCACAAAGATGAGGCATCTGAATGAGTCAGATTCTTGCTGGAAGGTGAGAGCTGAGAAGGGATGAGTTTCTTCAGTGGCCCACGGCCACCTATCTACTCAGGGGGGACTTTATCGTCCTAAATATGAAACAGCCAAGAAAACAACAGGTAGTCTTCAGCCAGGCTAAGAATGGCTTTAAATGACTAATCTGTTGTCCTAAGATTAAAAATTCAATTAAAAAAAATTACTATTTACCAGGCACCAACCAGGAGATGCCACCACACTCGTATCACCATCATTCTGCAGGAACTTAGTTATTCATGTCATAATTTCATTTTACACTTCCCTTGACAAGTCATACCTGTCTGCAGAAAGCCTGCTCGCTGCAATTCTCCAATCACAGGTGTTAAGTCAGAGGCAATCTCTTCATATTCCAATTTATTCATCTTAATCCAGCCAAATTTACGTTGAAAAAGTCTTACATATAACTTCTGACCACCAGCTGCAAGAAAAATAATGAAAAAGATTATCTCTCTTCTCAAAACTACAAATATTCACTTTTTAAAATTGAGTACAACATATTCTATTAGAAATACATTTAGGCTTACTCAGCTGACCACCCAAGAACATCTTTTTCTTCCTTTGGAAGATACAATATATTTCATATAGAAGTCCCCATGGAGATGTCTCCTTGTGTGCCTGTCACCTTAGGACAGTAAGAACATCCAAGATGGGCCCAGCTCTGCACTTCTGAATTATACAAATCTAGGAACCTTACCGAGACTCCGTTTTCTCTTCTGTTAAAAAAGTAGGAGTGGGGCGGGGGGGGGATAACACCTTCTTCCCAATGTTACTGAAAAGATTAAACAAGATGAAGCATTCGATGACTGGTGTATAAACGAATAAAAAGTTCCAAAGTTGGTCACGGTTATTGGCCATTGTAAAACTTCTAAGAACCAGGTTTCCCATTGTCTAGCCACTAACATTTTTACTCCATCAGAGAAGTCCTACCCAGAATTCCAGTTATTTTGTTCCCTGCTTTCAGCTTAATATGCATGATTCTATTGTTGGCTGAAAAGAATCTGAGAATATTTTCAAAATACATCTAGAGTTGGTAAGGCAGCCATCTCTAACTTGATGATCTTGGCCAAGTTATTTAATTAACCTGGTCAGTTGTCCTGTTATCTGGATTATCTTCAAATTTCTGCTGATTCTAAAATGGTGTAACTGTATCTTCAACTCCCCCCCCCCCTTTTCTGTAAAGAGGCAAACTCAATTAGCAGTAGTTATTTTCACACAGAGACACTGCAAATGATTCTCTGTGGGGAGCCATATACAAGGATCTGCAGAAACTCCATTCGGGAAACTATTCATACTTCTCAGTTATACAGGAGCACAGAGCCACGGACTACTCAAATGCTCACATGAATACAACCAGTACCCAACCAAAGATCCGTGACTTCCGCGGACAGAAGAGTCAATGTGGTGTCATTTATGCCCACATTCTGGTGAGGACAGCACAGGCAGAGACAGAGGCTGTGAGGATAATTAATGCAACTATGCGTAGAGAAGTATCACTAACATGTTAAAGCAATACAAAGAATACCGTAATTCCATTGTGTGAATTTAAAACAAAAACCCTTCTCTTGAACATTCCTGATAATGTTTAAGATTTTTTTTTAAACCCTACTGAAGAGTCAAACCTGAAATACAAATTATGAGAGGTGAGGGTAGCCCCCAAGTAAGCTTTTCCTACCTCAGAAGGGACTCAGATCCATAAAGCCACCATGGCCCTTTGGATTAGCAATGTGACAAGGGTGGCTTTTGCTTCAAATCTGCACTATCGGCTCAGAGCCACCACTGGCTGCCAAGGAACTGAGGCATAGACCATTATTTTTAAATGTGCCAATTTAGCCTGAAAGTTTCCAATCCCTCCACACCCTGACCTTAAAAGGCAGAGGCAAAAAACCTAAAATTGGAGGAAAAAATAGGCCTTAATATACTTTGGTTTGTTCTTTCCTGTATTTTATTTCTTTTCATTTTTGAGAAAATTGTGTGTAAAAACAATAAAGCAACCTAAATTAAGCTTGATTACATGCTCAAAAGCAAAGAATACTTTCCTAAGTCACAAAGTTATTTTTCTTAACCTGAAAAAGACTGTTTTACAACCATCAAAGGAAAAACAGATGCTTCCATTATAACCAAAGTACAGTTTAAGGATGATACTGCAGAAGCAGACATCACCGGATGGACACAAAAATCTCTTTTTCATGCATGTTCTTCTCAAACCTTGTGGCTGGCTGATTCCCAGGAGCATTCCCAGAGGACTCACAGAACCACACTGACTCCTTGTGGTCATTAGGTTACTGCCCAAATCAGGACACCAAACAGAAAACAAAAACTTGGAAGCACATGAGCTTGAGATACCTGATAATTGATAAAATTTAGTTACAATTCCCCTCTCATGTTCATCAAAGAGCATCCTATCTTCTTCATTCTCAAATACAGCTTTCAGCACCACGAGGAAACTCCGAAGGTAGTAAGGATGACTTGGTGGTTCTGTAACTGTTTTACCAAGAACATCACAGCTTGATCCCTGCTCCAAAGGAATTCTGCAAGCGATTTCATTCTTTAAGTCACTGTCACCTTCCAGAGGAAGGTCCTGGATGTTATGCCCTTTAGAATCATCACATGTAGAACTATGAGATTTTGCCTCCTGATTTGACAACTGTGTTTCAGCTTCTGAAGCAACAGTCACTTTTACTTCTTCACAACTACCTGCCTCACATTTTTCAACATCTTTATCATCTACTCCTTTGATGCTCTCCCACTTTGCAAGACTGACCTCTGAAGTAGACTTCAATGTATTCCCAAGAGTTAAATCTGGTGTAAATAACACAGCAGCATTATCTGAGAAGGCAGGGGTAAGGGGTGATCTCCCATATTCCTGGGTAACCTTTTGGCTTTCAGTTTCCATTATTTTAGTGCCTTCTACAGTATGTTCAGGAGTACTCTGTTCCTTAAGAGAATCACAGGCAAACACATTCTCCTTTTGAGAATTGTTCTCCAAAATTTGATCTTTGTCCTCAGTCTCTAAACAGTTATCAACCAGTGTCGTAACCACTGTGGATGAGGAACTCTGTGGGTTCTTATTGGCAAATTCCTCATTCTTATCTATTGCTCTTTTAGCCTCTGTGTATCTTCTGGACAATTTAGATGACAGGCTTCCCAAAGTAATGACTTTCACATTATGATGTCTCAGCTTATCTTGCTTTTTGCACCCCAAGTCATCATTATTTTTAAAGTAGGGGCTGGTCTGCTGTTTTATGCCCATTTTTGCTGAATCACTTTGGTTAGAGGTTACACTTATCTTTGATGGTGACAACTTTTCTGGAGTTACATCTTCTAAGACAATATTGGTTAAATCTACTGTGGGCACATTTGAATTCATTAAGCCAACATGCCTCTGATCAACTGGAGTGAGGTCATCATTGTTAGCACACTTTTCATCAAGATGCTGGTTTAAGTCGTATCTCTGCACCATTTTACTACAAACGGGGCAGGCAAGTTTAGCAGGTGGTACATTGTTAAAAAATGAAATAATAGAGTTACATTCTGTTTTTTTAGTTTTACTGGTTGATAAACTTCTACGAGGTCTTTTCTTCGCAGGAGATTTCCCTTCTGACATCATGAGTATTAGAAAAACTGGGTGTTTCCAGTAATAAAACCCAGGATATCACTGGGGGAAAACAGCAATGGTTTACTTTTGCTTTCCTGTCTTGAAATAATACAAAGTGGGATTATATTTGGCTTCATGTTTTTCATTTAGTTTCTTCTTCCTACAAAATACAACACATGGAGATTAAAACATTTTAATGAATTCAACAACAAAGTGGAAAACAGTAAAACGTGCAATGGCAGTTATCCCTTGAGATAAGGAAAATCCTGGGCTTGGGACAGCAGACCCAAGGCTCTACTCCCAGCTCTACACGCAATCTGCGTGTGACCCTTACCCGTAAAATGACGGCGTTGGGCTCCGCAGGGGTAATTTCTAAGACTTCTTACGATCTAAAATTACCCATTTTTTAAAAGGGAAAATTTGACCATTCCAGATCCCCTTTGAAAACCACTGCAACAGCAGCTTTTTCCGGGCCAGAGAATGCCAATCTGCGCGATCCCCAGAGTCACTCCGTCCTCAGTGCCCTGCACGGAGAAATCCCGCCAAGTCACAGACATCTGTCAACACGCATGGGTCCCCCGTGCAGCTACAGCCACCCCACCTCTGAGGTTCGGGGGTGGACGGTCCCACTGGGGCTGCGTGCGCGCACGTGGGACGCACACCTGGACTCCGCCACGGCACCCGCCCTCCTTCGCTCTTCCTCCTGGTCGCCTCTAGCCGCCGGCGCTATCCGCCCCCCGGGCCGCCGCGCCCGGCCGACAGCACGCCGGCCTGCCCGCGACCCCAGCCAGCCGCCCCGCACCTCCCACCGGGCTCCGCGCGTCCAGGCATTCCCAGCCGATCCCCGCGTCCCGGCTCGCCACAGGCCCGGCAAGTGGAGGCCCGAGTGATCGATCCCTCTTTCCTTCCACTTTAAGGCTCCCTCCATCCGTAGTGACCGAGACTGGCCGAGCGGTCCAGGGAGGCCCGAGCACCTCCTCCCTCCACGCCTGGAGACCCTTGCACGTGCGCTCGGAGGCAGCCCCTGGCCTCAGTCGGTGGGAAGGTTGTCCGTGGGGGGCGCACTCAGTGTCAGAGCGGCCTCCCGGGAGCAGATGCACACGGGGGCTCTACCGACCCGGCGCCCGCGAGTCCGCGCGGTGGGCTCAGCAGCGCGCTGGGCATTCCCAAAGATGTGCTGCTCTCCGCCTTCCTAGATATGAATAACCTCTAGAGCAAAGGAACAATAAAACGTAGTCAAATAGTTATGGAGTCGTGAATTTAGGGTGTTCATTACTACCGTTTTTCTTACAGTTTGTGAAGTCACGCAGTTTAATATATAATAATAGCTGTTTAACAGCGGAAATTTGTGACTGAAACATAAAGTGTATCACTCAGCTCTTCAGCACGATTACCAGCTGGTTCCAGCATTCCCATGAATGACCCAGAATGTAAGCTTTCTGAGCACAGGGGCACTTGTACCGGTGTGGTCCTTTACCAGTGTTTACCACAGTGGCCACACTGTGTAGTTACTCCGTAAATACATATTGAACAAATGTATGGATAAATGAACAAGCCAAAGAGAAAAGGGACACGAATAGGGAATTCATCAACAAATATGTATTGAGTGCCTACCTCGTGTCAGGTAATGTTCTTGATGCTCAAAATATGGCAGTGAACAGAAATAAGGAATGGGGGCAGGGGAAATCCCTGCCTTCATGGAGAACATATTCTGGTGGAGAAAGACAAAAATGTAAATAATTTAAGAGAGAGTACTTCGAAGAAAAAACTGGGAACATCAGGGTGAGGACAGAGAGGAGAATTACAATATGAGAGAGTGGTAAGGAAAGGCTTCACAGAAAAGGTCATCTTTGAGCAGACTTAAAGGAAGTGAGGCTGTGAATACTTCAGAGAAGAGAATGGTAGGCAGATGAAGTAGCACAGCTTCTCCCTGAGGTAGAAGCTTGCCTTAGCAAAACACCAAGAAGGCCAAGACAACTCGCTAGAGCAGAAGCGAAGTGAGATAGATAGCAGAGAGAGGGCAGATCATGTAGGGTAACAAACATTTTCTGTAAAGGGCCAGGTAGTAAATATTTTAGGCTTTGCTGACCATAGGCTCTCTGGTCACATGCTGTTGTAGTGTGAAAGCAACCATAGACAAAATATAACATGAGAGTGTGTGGCTGTGTTCCAATAAAACTTTATTTACAAATAGCTGACCAGGTTTGGCCTCTGGGTATAGTCTGCTCACCTTTAATAAAAGGCCTTACTGGTCATATGGATTTTAGCATTTACTTTGAGTGATAGAGAGGAATCATTCTGCGTGTTGTGTTAAGCATAGATGCTGGGAGCAGAGAGTGAAAGCACGAGTGGAAGCAGGGAACACAGAAAGCTAATGAAGTAATCCAAGGAGAGATGATAGTGGCTTGGGTCAGAGTGCTAGTGTTGCAACTGATAGAAATAGCAAGACTCTGGATACATTTAGTAGGTATACCCAACAAACAATTTGTTCATGGTAAAGGATGTAAAGTATGAGGGAAGGAAAAAACGTTGTCTATCAACTAGAAGGATGGAGGGAAATAAATCGAGTTTAGTTTCAAACATGTGTCTTAGTCCACTCAGGCCACTTACAGACTGGATGGCTTATAAATAATAGAAATTTATTACTCATATTTCTATTGGCTAGAAGTCCAAGATCAGGTGCCAGCATGGTCAGGTGCTTCTTCTGGATCCCAGGCTTCTTGTTGTATCCTCGCATCACGGTGGAAGGGGTTAGGGAGCCCTGTAGGGTCTGTTTTATAAGAACGCTAATCCCATTCATGAGAGCTGTAGTCTCATGACATAATCATTTTCCAAAGGCCCCATCTCCTAACACCATTACATTGGAGTTTGGAATTTCACATGAATTTGGGCCTAGGGGAGGAAGGGCAGACACAAATGTTCAGACCATGGCAACATGTAAGTTTGAAATGCCAATTAGACATCATTGTGGATGAAAAGACACTTGGATTTATTAATTAAATCAGATCAAGAAATAAAAATTTGGGAGTCATCAGGGTTTATATAATATTAATATATGGCACCAAGGAGTGACTACAAATAGAGAATTAAAAAGGTCAGGAAGACTTGGGGCACCCGGATGACTCAGTTGGTTAAACTGCTGACTCTTGGTTTCCACTCAGGTCATGATCTCACAGTTCATGAATTTGAGCCCCATGTTGGGCTCCTCGCTGATAGCACAAGAGCCTGCTTGGGAGTCCCTCTCTCCCTCTCTCTCTCTGCCCCTCCTTCTCCCTCTCAAAATAAATACATAAACCTTTTAAGAAATCTATAAAAGTTCAGGAAGACATAACACTACAGTAGAAAGAGGGGAGATGAGAGTGAGCCAGCAAAGGAGTCTGAGAAGTTACCAGTGAGAAAGAAGGAAAACAGTTGGCAGAAAACCAAGTGGATGATGTGTGTTGAGAATTGGGAGGTATCAGATGCAGCTAGAACGGAGGCAAGATGAATGTTGAGAACAACGATTATATCTAGCAATGTGGAAAGCATTTGGTAACTTTGACAAACGCTATTGTTGTGGAACAATGTAATGATTGAATAGGATTCAGGAAAGAAGGGGGAGACGAGTTGGAGACCATGCAGGAACCCATTCAGACCCCAGAGTTGGTATGAAGATTCCTTTAAGCTGAAGACATCAGCGGATACAGAAAGAAGCCTTCTTGGAGCTTCCCTTATCTGACTCAAGAGATTTCTAGGAAGTAAGGTTGCCATAAATTCCCTCTTGGAGGGGTAGACAGAGGTGGGCTTTTATTACCAGGAAGGAGACCTAGAGTATATCTACCATAAACTCTCTCTCCAGGGGAGTCTTATGGCCATGAACATGGAAAAACCACCCACACCTGCATGAACAAGCATTATCACAAACTTCCTTATCTCCCATTTGTCCTTCTAGAAACCCAGGTGCTCTTCCCCAAAGGCCTCTTCTACCCCCTTCTTTTTCCCTACTAACTTTAACCATTTGTCAAACTACTTCTTTTGTAAGCTCCCATATGAATAATTTTTCCTTTCAATCTTCTTTTGTCAGTTCAATTCACAGGCTTCCAGATAATAAACCTAAGAGGGCAGAGGAAAAGTTTTTCCTCTCCAACAACAGTAAATGTAGAGGTTTTGTAGTGAAGGAGAGCAGAGAGGTAGAGCAGAGCGAAAGGGGTAGGTGAGGTTGAGTTTTGTTTATTTAATATGGAAAAATAATGATGTGTTATACACTGATAGGAATGTTCAGGTGGAGTAAAATCTGAAGCAGGAGAGAGACAGGAGACTTGCTGGAGGAATATTCTTAGGTAGGTGAGGGGATAGGATACAGGTCACAAGTGAAGCGGTTGGCCAAGTAATGAAATAGCACAGCACAACAAAATCCCAAAGTATTTATGAGAATACAATAAATCCAGTACCCAATACAGTAAATGTTGTAGGGTACTGAGGAAAATCTGACTATTCAATAAGTGGTTTTTGAGAATAGGTAACGTATGTGGAAAAATGAAATTAGATCCCTATCTCACACCAAATAAATACACAGATTAAGGCTAAATAGATTAAACTAACAATTGTGAAAAGCAAAACTTGAAAACTTTGAGAATACAGGCATTCCTCAGAGATATGGGTTTGGTTCCAGACCACCAAAATAAAGTGACTATCACAGTAAAGCAAATCAAATGATTTTTTTGGTTCCTTGGTGCATATAAAAATTATGTTTACATGACACTACAGTCTATTAAGTGTGCAACAGTATTATGTCTAAGAAAAACATGTAAAACCTTAATTTAAAAATACTTGGGGCACCTGGGTGGCTCAGTTGGTTAAGCGCCCGACTTTGGCTCAGGTCATGATCTTGCGGTTCATGAGTTGGAGCCCTGTGTCAGGCTCTGTGCTGACAGCTCAGAGCCTGGAGCCTGCTTCAGATTTTGTGTCTCCCTCTCTCTCTGCCCTTCCCCCACTCGTGCTCTGTCGCTATCAAAAATAAATAAACATTTAAAAATTTAAAAAAATATACTGCTGGGGCACCTGGATGGCTCAGTCAGTTAAGTGTCTGACTCTTGATTTCAGGCTCAGGTAATGGTCTCACATTCGTGAGATGGACCCCTGTGTTGGGTTCTGTGTTGACAGTGTTGAGCCTACTCAGATTCTCTCTCTCCCTCTTTCTCTCTCTGCCCCTTCCTCACTTGCACAATCTCTCTCTCAAAATAAATAAACATTAAAAAAATATTTTTAAAAAATGCTAGCCATCATCTGATCTTTCAGCAAGTCATAATCACTGATCACAGATAACCATGACAAATACAATAATGAAAAAATTTGAAATATTGTGAAAATTACCAAAATGTGATCCAGAGACATGAAATGAGCAAATGCTATAGACTTGCTCAACACAAGGCTGCCACAAACCTTCAATTTGTAAAAAAAACAAAAAACAAAAACAAAAAAAACCCCACAGTATCTGCAAAGTGCAATAAAATGAAGTGCAGTTAACATGAGATATGCCTGAATAGCAGACAATTGTGTTATCTTGAAGAATTCAAGATTATCATAGGATTCCTTAAATAAGAGAAAAACTGCTACTGTAAAGTAAGAGATTGAATAACATGGCTATAATTAAATTAAGAACTTTCTAATAATGGTCATTTCTATTTCTAGTAATGGCTGTGTAGTTTATATTTTATTGGGCTAAAATATTGCATATCACAAGTATAAACAACAAAATTATAAACAATATAAAAATTACAGAAACAAATGTTTGGTGACAATTCTAAACAAATTATATGCAATTACAAAGTATAAAAAAACAGTCTATTTGAAACCATTGGAGGCTGAAACTGGAGGGCCAGTAGCAAAAATAATAATAATCCATTGTTGGATTTTAACATGCCTAGATGAATTAAAGATTACAACAATAGGAAAAAGAATGAGAGTGTAAAAATAACTATATTGCTGCAAAGGTCTTATATCTTATATGAAGTGGTAAAATATTAATTCTAAGTGGACTTTTAATAAAAATTTAATGTTTATTTATTTTTGAGAGACAGAGCGAGACAGAGTGCAAGGAGGGGAGGGGCAGAGAGAGAGGGAGACACAGAATCTGAAGCAGGCTAGCACAGAGCCCGTCACAGGGCTTGAACTCACAAGCTGTGTGTGATCATGACCTGAGCCTAAGTCAACTAACTACCCAACCCACTGAGCCACCCAGGCACCCCTCTAAGTAGACTGTTTTAAGTTAAGGATGCATATCGTAATTTCTAAACAACTGAAATTAGTGCAATGTAGAGTTAATACATTAAGGGAGAAATTCAAATCGAATATTAACATATTTGATTTAAAAAGCAGAAAAAAAGGGGCACCTGGGTGGCTCAGTCGGTTGAGCATCTGACTTCGGCTCAGGTTATGATCTCACCGCTTGTGAGTTTGGGCCCCGAGTCAGGCTCTGTGCTGACAGCTCAGAGACTGGAACCTGCTTCAGACACTATGTCTCTGTCTCTCTCTGCCCCTCTCCCACTAGTTCGTGTTTGCTCTTTCTCTCTCTCTCAAAAATAAATAAACATTAAAAAAATAAAAAGCAGAAAAAGAGGAAGAGAGAATAAAATTAGAAGAGACAAAGAGGGGACACCTGGGTGGCTCAGTCAGTTAAGCGTCCGACTTTGGCTCAGGTCATGATCTTGAGGTCTATGAGTTCAATGCCTGCGCTGGGCTCTGTGCTGACAGCTTAGAGCCTGGAGGCTGCTGTGACTCACTCTCTCTCTGCCCCTTCCCCACCCACACTCTGTCTCTCTGTCTCTCAAAATAAATAAATGTTAAAAAAAAAAAAGAAAGAGAGACAGAGCATGAATGGGGAGGAGCAGAGATACAGAGGGAGACACAGAATCTGAAGCAGGCTTCAGGCTCTGAGCTGTCAGCACAGAGCCCATTGCCAGGCTCAAACTCACAAACCATGAGATCATGACCTGAGCTGAGATCAAGAGTAGGTCACTCAACCCACTAAGTCACCCAGGTACCCCATGAGTTGACTCTTTTGACTATAAAATAACCTCTTTTTATTTGGTAATATTGTTTTTTTAAGGTTTTTAAAAAAAAACTTTTAAAAAAAATATGTATTTATTTTTGAGAGAGAGAGACAGAGACAGAGACAGAGACAGAGCATGAGCAAGCGAGAGGCAGAGAGAGGGAGACACAGAATCCTAAGCAGAGTCCAGGCTCTGAGCTGTCAGCACAGAGCCTAAAGTGGGATTCAAACTCACAAACTGCAAGATTGTGATCTGAGCCAAAGTCAGACACTTAACCGACTGAGTCACCCCAGACTGGTGATATTGGTAATACTCTCTGTCTTGAAGTCTACTTTCAATATAATACTATGGCTCTTTTGATTATTGTTTATATAATATATCTTTTCCAATTCTCTTACTTTCCAATTACCTGTGTCTCTTATATGTCATGTAGTTAGGAATTGCTTTTTAAGTCTAAGCTGACAAATTCTATCTTTTAATTGGAGCTTTTAGTCCATGCACACTTAATGCAATTATTGGTTTGATTGTATCTGGTTTTACCATTTCGCTATTTATTTTCTCTTTTTCTTTAACATTTATTTGTTAATGTTAACAAATTCCCGTTTCTCCACATCCTCGCCAGGATCTATAGTCTCTTGAGTTATTCATTTTAGCCATTCTGACTGGCGTGAGGTGGTATCTCAGTGTGGTTTTGATTTGTATTTCCCTGATGATGAGTGATGCTGAGCATCGTTTCATGTGTTTGTTGGCCATCTGGATGTCCTCTTTGGAGAAGTGTCTATTCATGTCTTCTGCCCATTTCTTCGCTGGATTATTCGTTTTTTGGGTGTGGAATTTGGTGAGTTCCTTGCAGATTTTATCCAATATATCATTTGCAACTATCTTTTCCCATTCCGTCGGTTGCCTATTAGTTTTCTTGATTGTTTCCTTTGCAGTGCAGAAGCTTTTTATCTTGATGAGGTCCCAATAGTTTATTTTGGTTCTTGATTCCCTTGCCTTTGAGGATGTGTCGAGTAGGAAATTGCTGCGGTTGAGGTCAAGGAGGTTGTTTCCTGCTTTCTCCTCTAGGGTTTTAATGGTTTCCTGTCTCACGTTCAGGTCCTTCATCCATTTTGAGTTTATATTTGTGTATAGTGTAAGAGAGTGGTGTAGTTTCATTCTTCTGCATGTTGTTGTCCAGTTCTCCCAGCACCATCTGCTAAAGAGTCTATCTTTTCTCCATTGGATATTCTTTCCTGCTTTGTCAAAGATTAATTGGCTGTACATTTGTGGGTCTACTTCTGGGCTCTCTAATCTATTCCACTGGTCTATAAGTCTGTTTTCGTGCCAATACCATACTGTCTTGATGATGACAGCTTTGTAGTAGAGGCTAAAGTCTGGGATTGTGATGCCTCCCGTTTTGGTTTTCTTCTTCAATATTACTTTGGCTATTCGGGTTTTTTTTGTGGTTCCATACGAATTTTAGGATAGTTTGTTTTAGCTTTGAGAAGAATGCTGGTGCAATTTTAATTGGTATTGCATTGAATGTGTAGATTGCTTTGGGTAATAATGACATTTTAACAATGTTTATTCTTCTGATCCATGAGCATGGAATGTTTTTCCATTTCTTTGTGTCTTCTTCAATTTCTTTCCTAAGTTTTCTAGTTTTCATTGTACAGGTCTTTTACATCTTTGGTTAGGTTTATTCCTAGGTATTTTATGGTTTTTCGAGCAATTGTGAATGGGATCAGTTTCTTGATTGCTCTTTCTGTTGCTTATTGGTGTATAAAAATGCAACTGATTTCTGTACGTTGATTTTGTACCCTGCGACTTTGCTGAATTCATGGATCAGTTCTAGTAGGCTTCTGGTGGAGTCGGTCGGGTTTTCCATGTAGAGTATCATGTCATCTGAGAAAAGTGAAAGTTTGACTTCATCTTTGCCAATTCTGATGCCTTTTATTTCCTTTTGTTGTCTGACTGCTGATGCTAGGACTTCCTGCACTATGTTAAACAACAGTGGTGAGAGTGGACATCCCTGTCATGTTCCTGTAATTCTATTCTTAAAGATATTAGAGGTTAGAGCATAAGAATAACACTGTGTGGGAACAGGATGTTCAAAACGGCATTGTTCCTAATAGCATAAAATGAAAGAAATGTCTTCATGTGACTGGGTAAATAAAATTGTAGTAGATGCATACATATACTATGTGAATGAGGAAAATCAACAATGAAAAAGCAAGCCGTAGATGAGTACATAGTGTTGTATTTTCAGAAAATTCAAGTACTAGTGAAGTAAACAATGAGATGTATATGGTCAAATACATACAAATGTAAAGGAATGATGAACACAACTCAGAACCATGGTTTCCTCTTTATTTAATTTTTATTTTAGAGAAAGAGAGAGAGACAGAGAGAGAGAGGGTAGAGGGGGAGAGAGAATCTTAAGCAGGCTTCACACTCAGCACAGAGCCAACACGGGGCTGGATCCAGTGATCATGTCCTGAGCCGAAATCAAGAGTCGGATGCTTGACCGACTGAGCCACTAGGCACCGTGGTTTTCTCACTTCTTCACATACATGAAGCAGATGAAGTGCACCATTGAGTACTGTTTTGTTTTTAAAAATTTTATTTTTTAAAGTAACCTACACCCAATGTGGGGCTCAAATTTACAACCCTGAGATCAAGAGTCCCAGGCTCTGACTGAGCCAGCCAGGTGCCCCTGTTTTGTTTTTAGAGTGGTTTCTCCAATGTGTTGCTTTTCATAATTGAAGTATTTTTATTTATGAACAGTGAGTTGGCATTAAGGTAGGTAGGTATCTTGGATGATCCATTAAAGGAGGTTCACTTAATCCTACTTAATGAAGCCTATATCCTTCATGAACTGATGGAAACACTGGTGGCACACATTGAGGCCATACTGCCGGATCACACAGTGCTGGTGTGAGCAGATGAGGCAAGACGAGAACCCGGGCCAGATATCCTTGCGTGGCTCCAGGAGAGGGGTTGGTGACCCATCTTGCTCTCTCAGATGCAACAGGGGAAAAAAACAAAAACAAAAAAAAAAAAAAACAAAAAAAAACCAAACACAAAAGTTCCAATGTTATATTATGCTTCTAATTTATATAGAAAAAGTATATAAATATTCCACCAGAAATTTACACTTAATAGCTTTAAGAAAGTACACTTAATAGCTTTAAGAATGGTTCTGTTTGGTTATATCCCTGGTCCCTATGATATTGCCTGGCACAAAGTAGGTGTATAAAATGAATATAATTCTTAGAATGTGTCAAATATCACATAAAAAAGCGAATGAACAGATACACCTCACCTGGGGGTCGAGGGGAGAAATGAAGATAAAAGTGATTCTAACTATGCAAACATCAAAACGCCCTTGGACAAGTAAGGTGAATCATTTTGGGATCAAACATTCTGATCTTGAGAAATCTTTATGAAAGAAAGACCCAAGGGAAAAAGAACTAAGCTAGCAGAATGGGGACTGGCAAACTAAATTTAAAAGGAAAAGCAGGAACTCTCAGAGCCATATAATACTCCAATCACCACTAAAATGAAATGACACTTTCAACTAAGGCAGGAGACCTAAATACACAATGGTGAACTCTCCTGAATAAAACTTCAAACAAATGACAATTCACTATTGATTGGTGCTCCATCTAGCCCTGGCCAGACTGGTTCTGCACAGATGTGGCCAACTTCTGTATCAGGAAGCACAAAGGCAGAAAGCAACCCTCCACAGGCTCTTCCAGCCCACTCATTGTTCCCTGTAGATGAAAAACCAGAATGGCTTTCCCTATTGCTTCGGGAAAAGCTGCTCTCATTTTCTTCCCATTGGAAGTAAGGATTACGGCATTTCCATCAAAGCATAATATGAGGTCCTGTCAGACAAAAGGCAGTTTTCCCTGGAAGGGGAGGTGAGCGCCTGGTGGTCACAGATTCGCCACACCTGCCAGTCTACCTTCCTTGCCGTGTTTACCTTCTATCACATCTAGGTTGCATCTGCCCTCTCTGCATCTGACTGTGGACACTCTCTGTAGCCTACAGGAAGTCTTCGTCCGTGTGACGTGAGATCACCTCCCAAGGGGAAAGATGTTAAGAGACGGGCACAACAACATCACTGTGTTGTGGAAGGATGACCAGGCAGTGGGAGAAGAAAGTCAGGACTCCAAAGAGTGAGGACGCTTGCTGTAGACAGCTGCCTGTGACAGGGGTGGCTGGCTCCTGTGCCCTTGCCAGCTCCTGCTTGCTGGCTGGTGGGCCCATGCTGGCCTTCACCTGGGGCCCCAGCAAGGACACTGTGTGGAAAGGGTCTTGGGACCTACGTCCAGCTTCACACCCAGAGGAAGTAATTTGGGGCTTTCTTCCAATGACACTTTGGAGTTTGTCTTTTCAAACTGTGGAATTCTCAAATATCTGCCACTAATGCAAAGTCAAGTTCTCAAATTTTTATTATAAAACAGAAAAATGACAGAATATATGCCAACACATTAACATTTACATTATATTCAAAATACATTACAGCTTTAATTTATGAACAGAAATATCCTGTTTTTTCTTTTTCTTTTCTGTTTTCTTTGCATCACTGATTTGCATTTTTACTTGATCTTGTAATTTAGAAAAGAATGCTTGAGATGATTTCAAGGCTTTGTCTTTACCTTCATCCTGCAATTAAAAACAGTTACACACTCATGCTATTATAAGTGAAAAAAAAAAAAAGCCAAGTGATTACAATGTATATGGAAATGTAAATATCCATAAATGGAGAAGAAATTATGCAAACTCACATCAGTTAGTACAGAGGTTTTATATATGTTTTATGCTATTGTGATTATTTGTTAATTTTTAAAAAATGTTTATTTATGAGAGAGAGAGAGAGAGAGAGCGAGCACGAGCAGGGGAGGGGAAGAGAAAGAGGGAGACACAGAATCTGAAGCAGGCTCCAGGCTGCTGTCAGCACAGAACCTGACATGGGGCTTGAACCCACGAACTGTGAGATCATGACCTGAGCCAAAGTCAGGCATGCAACCAAAGGAGCCACCCAGGAGCCCCTGTTGTGATGTTCTTGTAACTTAAGGGAAGAGTGAGTTGGAAGAAAAACTCCAGCCAGTCCCCATGTCTGGGAAGACTGAATGCTGCGGGCTGTTATTCCTGCCAGGCGGGTAGCATCAGCTGGATCAGACCCTCCGTGGATCGGATGTTACCTACTGCGGACCACTGGCTTCCCCACACAGGCCCCGTTCTGCAGTTTTCCTTCCTGCATCCTTACCTTTAATAGCGAAGCTTTGCCTGCTTTGGTCAGCTGTTTTAATTTCTCTGCAGCTACTGCCTTCGTGTATTTCCCGGCTTGATCTGGGTTGTTCTTTTCAAACAGTTTCCTCCGCTTTTCCTTCTCCTTTAGTTTCATATGCTTCTGATACTTCTTTTTCCTCCGTTCCCGTTTCTTGTCTGTAGCTGTTTTCTCAGCAGCTGTTTTTACATCTCCAGCTTTATTTTTTTCCTATTAAAAATAACCACCAGCATCCTAATTAATCTAACTTAACAAACTCAGGAAATTAGAAAAGAAGCAAGTCCACAGACCATGGCCAACAGGCTGTGTATCTACCACCAAGAGTGAGTATGCAGTACCCATATGCACCCCAAAGAGTTTAGGTAGCTCAGTTCCTTAGGCCTGGAACGCATTCTTTGATGAAGCAGACTGTCACAGTGACAGTTCAGTTACATCAGCACATCACAAAGGCAGCCTGGAGAGCTGGGTTAGCAAGCTGACAGTCCCAGAAGCAAGCCCCCTACAGCTCTTAAGACTCCAGAGAGGCTTCAGGGACAATCTCAGCGCCAAGCTGCTGATGACAGTCACTGGCTGCCAGGAGGGGTTCCCAGAAATGGAAGGGAAATATCTATACAGTGAGGATCGACTTCCTCTCTTTTCTCCCCAGCTGCCAGCCTATCCTGCCAGGGCTGTCACCTGTAGAGGTGGCAAAGGCTCTAAAAGGGATGGGTGTGGGTGCAGTAAAGTAAGAAGGGACAAAGAGACCCATGTGCCAGGTCAGCTGGGAAGATGAGACCTGGTAGAAACCATCAATTCTCTGTAATGCATGAGCTTCAGTGTTCACGAGGCAGGGACTGCCTCATTTGGTATGTCTCACGTCTTCTAATAACTCAAATGTTCTATTCTAGACACTTATTCCATTATTGATAAGCATTAAATGGACAAAATAATGGGAGAAAATGCTGATATTAAAGGACTACTAGTATATGAGCAACATAAACAATTTATTTTAAACCTAATATCACTGCTAGTATTCAAATTGGATTATAACAAGATAGGGATATTGGGTATTTACAAACAGTTTTTATAATAGTTCTATCTGTACCTTATAATATCTGATTACAGAAAACTAAAGACTATTATTTAATTGTACTTAGAAACTCCAGGAAAATGATGTTGAGTAGAGATCTAGCTATAAACTAACTTATAAAAAAATACTTAATGTTTCAACATTGGCTTCTTACCTTGACTTCCTCTGGGGCCAGGAGAGCTGCGTCACTAACGCTCACTGGGGCTACCTCCTCCATGGTTATGGCCGGCAGATTTGACACAACCTTAATCTCTGGAACAGGCTAGAAAAGAGACAACACACTTAACAGGAAGTCAGGAATGGTCCTAACACAAAATATTTGTATTGTGAACCTATTAATTTAAAGCATAATATGTAAAATACTCTACGGAGATTATTTAAAACATGAGATGTGCTGACAACAAAAGTCTTAAGCTAACTGGAATGATGGCAGTGTCGGTGGGCAACATGGGCTACCTGAGGAATCAATAATCTGAATATTTTAGGATCTGCTCTTACTGCTACACCAAGAACACTTATTTCTTACACTTTATTTTTTTAAGTTTTTTAAACTTTTTTTTAAAATTATTTTTGAGAGACAGAGACAGAATGTGAGTGGGGGAAGGGCAGGGAGAGAGGGAGACACAGAATCTGAAGCAGGCTCCAGGCTCTGAGCTGAGAACAGAGCCCAACGTGGGTCTTGAACTCACAGACCGTGAGATCATGACCTCAGCTGAAGTCAGCCTCTTAACTGACTGAGCCACCCAGGCGCCCTTTTCTACACTTTTGCAGAACATTTCTGCCATATTCAACACCAGTTCTTTCATCTATTACTAAACTGTTCCCATCAGTCACAGATGTAGACATTTTCAAACAATCCTATCTAATGTTAAATAAAATCTATTGATGTTTGTGAATATTACCTTCTCTTAGGTTATGGAAAAAAGGCCAGTGATAAGAAATATATACAAAAAGATGCAAGGAAAAATGCTTATAGGATTAAGAGTCAAAATAGACTACTTGATAAATTTTGTCATCTTCCAGCTGCTGAAAACATTTTATAAAAAGAAATTTGAAATGATATGGAAATGCTTTGGAAAACTAAAACAGTATCAAAATAAATCAGACCTATTAATTATAAAAAGGAGAAACAAAT
Source organism: Cryptoprocta ferox (assembly GCA_028646485.1). Taxonomy (NCBI): domain Eukaryota; kingdom Metazoa; phylum Chordata; class Mammalia; order Carnivora; family Eupleridae; genus Cryptoprocta; species Cryptoprocta ferox. Next base: position 117,225,453 of record CM053560.1, read on the forward strand.
GCAATGTTAACTTAAGTCTTTTTTTTTTTTTTTTTTGAAAAAGAACTTCCCAGGAAATTCAGATGGAGAGCCCCACCAAGACCGCCCGGGGACCCCATCCAACCCCTCTAGCAGTGGGTGTGGTTACAATGTCCCAGCAGAAGAAGAGTTAAGTGTGTTGTGCATGTGGCACTTGTGCACAGAACAGCCCTTTGTCCTTATTTGACCTATGTCTCCAGAATAGAAATAATGTTGTGGGTTCCTACCCAGGCATTTAAAATACATCTTGGGAAAAGACATGAGAATTGGGTTAATTATTACATAATCCAGGCCTGTCATTCAAATGTTGTGACCCTAGGGATCGAAGCCCACCCTCGGGAGTTTCTGGGGCGTATGTCTCTCTTGAGTGGCCAGCTCCTCCTCTGGAGTGTACTTTAATAAGACTTTGCTCAGCTTTACTTTTCTTTCACTGTAGCGTAATGATTTACTGTGGCAGCAAAAAGAACCGAGGCTTCTTTTCCATCTAACTCTGGATAACAATCTCACTTAGATTTATCTAAAAAAAAAAATCCCCCCAACTGATAGAGAATAGATTGGTGGCCACTAGAGGGTGGGGGAAATGGGTGAAGGTAGTCACAAGGTACACACTTCCAGTTATAATAGAAGTAAGTTCTGGGCAGAGTTAACAGTATTGTATATTTGAAAGTTGCTAGGAAAGTACATCATAAAAGCTCTCACAGTAAGAAATAAAATTGTAACTACACTGGGTGAAGGATATTAACCAAACTTACTGTGGCAATCATTTCACAAAATACACATGCAGGTATCCTGGGACTTTCCAAAGTTCACGGTAAGCCATTTTGTTTTTACAAAAGACCTAGATCAGTACCTGTTTTTGCTAACTGAAAGAAATCTGAAAAGAATTTTTATTTTCATGAAAAAACTATCATGAAAGCAAAACTAGTGTTCAGCATCTGTTTTGAGGCGAGCAGCCCTGCCCAGCTCCTTCTGCAGGAACCCCACTCGGCATCTCAGCATCAGGCCAGCAGAGCTTTAAACTGTGTCCGTGAGCATCTGTGCTTTATCTCCACCTGTTTGTGCATCCGTTATAAGATCGGTTCTGAAGTATCAGAAAAGCCTAGGAGAGGTTCTTTTTTGGGGTCTGAAAAAGCTCAAAAACTTTTCCATTTAATTAATGGTAATTGGTTCTTTACCCATTTAGGCTTACAAAAGGTTTCATAGGAACATTCTACTCTTTGATGATGGGAGAACCTCTACATCAAGCCACTGTTGTACATCTTAAATGTATACAATGCTATCTGTCAATTATATCTTTTAAGTTCATTTATTTTTTTGAGAGAGTGAGAGAGAGTGCAAGCAGGAGAGGGGCAGAGAGGAGAGACCAAATTCCAAGTAGGCTCCTCAATGTCAGTGCAGAGTCTGACATGGGGCTAAAACTCATGAACCGTGAGATTATGATCTGGGCCAAGATCAAGAGTTGGACACTCAACTGACTAAGCCACCCAGGCGCCACTATGTCTATTTTAATCTTAATAAAATTGGTAAAAAGGGGTTCACGTGCATAAAGAACCTAATATGGTACATAGCAGATTCAGAAAATATCAGGTACAGACATCACAGGTCTCCAGACACACCACAGGGTGAAAATACAACCGAAGGCTGAACAACAAGAAAAGAGTGAGTAATGAAGAGACCCTGTGGCTAAGAGTTTAGGTCTGGCAAAGGCCCATCTGGCTTTGAGGCTGAATCAGCCGAGGAAGCCAGAACTGTCCAGGATTAGAGGTAAGCCTTCCTCAAGAGAGGCCCTGCCTATAATCTACAGGGAATGCCAATAGGTTTCTATCTAAAACCAAATAAAGCGCTAGCCTCACAAAAGCTCAAAGAGGAATAAGGGCACATCTGCTCTGACAACACACTGAAATGTTAGCACACTTACCGGTTTAGGGATGAAGTGAAAGTTTGAGAGGGCATCCAACTTTAAGAAGAGGGAATCCATCATCTTCTGAATTTCTTTGTGCTCTGGATTTTCTTCTTCTGCTGTTTTTTGCTTAGGAAATAAATTCAACAACATCAGATTAAGCAGCCTAATACACACCACAGGGCAAAACACTGAAGGTCAATAAAGGCGTTCCCCATTTCTCATCATCAAGCCTTTAGCTCCAAAAAACATTACAAGGCAGAATTCGAGTTCTCAATACCGTGATGGTGCCAGCACCAGCCAAAGAAGAATGTGCTCTGTACTTCAGGAGCTGCAGCAATCACTACCTCTAAGATCCGGAACTTATAATTTAATCCCCTTGGTATTTATTTCTGTCAAGGACTAAGCCATGCCTGCTAGGATGGCTATCATTAGGAAAAGGGAAGACCGGGTAACAAGTGTTGGTGAGGATGTTGAGGAAATGGAACCCTCGTGTATGGCTGGTGACAATGTAAAATGGTGCCGTCACAATGGAAATGAATTAGACAGTTCCTCAAGAAGTGAAACAGAATTGCCAAATGACCCAGCAATTCCACACATAGGTAAATGCCCCAGAGAATTAAAAGAGAGGTTCTCAAACAAATACATGTAGCCATATGTTCAGAGCAGCACTATTCCCAACAGCCAAAAGGTAGAAACAGCCCAAATGGCTCACAATCCCCCTTTCCTTCTGCCCATAATGCTTATTATTCTAAAACGACTTATTCTAGAAGTTCATTCATGTGCTATTGACTATCATCTTGCCTATTACCTCTAGGACAGACACCAAACTTCAGGAAATACTTATCATCATCCCCAGACTAATTCTTAATGGAATGGGTCTAGAATTGGCCTAAATTAAATTCATACTCAAAAACTTATGAACTGACTACTGACTTCTGAGACCTCAATAAAACTGACATTTACAGGGCTGGTACAGCTGTCACATTACATATTTAATTTTTAACTCTCATGGTTACAAAGTAGCCGGGCAACGTTCAATAACATGTTCCTTCAACTACCACTTTGGGTTGCAAAGCAGCCAGGAAGAATTTTAATTCAAATCTTTCTAGATCCTCAACTTAGCAGCATCAGGGCACCGTTTGCTATTGCTGCTAACGGGGCATTAATTAATGAAATAGCTTTTGCAAATAAAAAATGCCATTTTATCCTCAGGTACATACTAACCACATTCTGAATAAATCAAATGTGGAGTAATAACCCAGTCACTGTATTGGTAATATAATATTGTTAGAAATTACTGTCCTACTTATTTTTTTTAAGAATCTAAGTGAAAACAAAACCAAAACCAAATAACCCACCAGACCTTAAAATCTGAATGAATTCACAGATGATGTTATACTGGTAACTTCTATAATATGAAAGCGAAGTGGTTTTAAAATTATAGGACTACTATAATAATTTCTAGAAAGTTAATAACTACCTTTGGAACAATCAGGTGACCAATGACTAACTGAAAAACAAGTTCCCCTACCCCCTCACATTCAGTGGCAATATCGTAACCCCTCTAATTCTAACACACTCTGTCTCACAGTTAAATGAGGTGAACCAAAAGCTCAAGATTTGTTTCCTGACTTTCAGCCATCACAGTAGAACCAGTAGAGCTGGCTGTCTGCTTCTCGTCCTTTAGTAAGAATAGCTTTGCCTTCAGGTGTCCTTACCTGGTTGAGTTTGATGTATTCTTGTTCATAAATTTCAGCAAGACTCAATTTGCTCTTCTCATGGTCTAACGTTAAACGTTTTTTATATTCATATGCATCCTCCTTAGGTTTTTCTTTACGTACTACATCATCCCATGCCTGAAAGGCGCAAGGACCATAAATTAACAAAATCTATCATGTCTTTCAGGCTCACTTAAGACTCTTCCTCTGGAATACTATTATCATTCCAGGGTAAGCAAATTGTAGCAAAAAGTAATTAATTTCAACCTGTGAAATGACTATTCAAGTCATCAAACCTAAGTATTATAAAAAATAAAGAGAGCATTACTTAAACATTCTTTTTTTTGTTTTAAATGCATCTTTCTCCTGGTTACCACCTTGAATTCCACATTTCCCCATCAAGGTTTAAAAGTCAACTTTTGAGTTTGTCTTGTTTCATTACAAATTTAAGGATACTCCACATACTGTACCCTTCAAACTCTTCCTATTTTGAGGAAACACTATACACATCTTAAAGCTGTCTCTTACTGTGTCATATACCCAATTTTATTCTAAGTTTACAAAATAAGATCAATTCACAAATAAAATCTTTGCTAGGTTTTTAACATTCGAAAAAAATAAACCCTTTATTTGTCACACCAGATACTGTGCCCAGATGAAAGGTCCCAAGTATGACCCTATCAAATCAGAACCAATTACCATGCCTGTCACCCTCTACCAGCTTCACCCAGCACCGCCAGACAGATGAGCAGGGCGCAGGCAAGACTGGGAGTGGCTCTGGCCTCTGCCTCAGGCACAACGCTTTCCAGAGCTCTAGTGAAAAGCAGTACTTCACACAACAAAAGAAGGATAGTGCAGACTTATATAGTAGTAGCCTTCAGTATAGATTTAGGCTTTAAATGAAGAACTGATATAAACAAAATTTCTATGAAAACAATGAGGAGTGTTGGTCCTGCTCCCAAAATACTTATATATTATTCTAAAAATTTCAGTGAATTTTAAATTAAGTTAAATTTCATTCTTACTGACCTGATCTCTTATCCTCTGCTTAATGATATCTTCCAGCTGAAGAGTGGTTTCCTCTGTGATCACAGGTGCTAAAGTAAACAGAACATGTACTCAGGAGGTAGGTATAAACTAGACAAGTGGTTCTCAAAGGGGAGCCCTTGAACGAGCAGCATCAACACCTGGGAACTTGTTAGAAATGCGAATTCTTGGGCTCTACTCCATACCTCCTGAATCAGAAGGTGGGGGGAAAGGGCCACCTATGTGTGTTTAACTAGCCCTTCTGATGCTCCCCCTAGTTTGAGAACCACAAAACCAGAGTATATCCAGTAATCAGTGCTAACACTTTTAGTCCATGCACCTGGGTACTCTCACCCTCTTTTCCAATCTCACTAGAACTAAATAAAATGGAAATTCATTGTGATTTCACAGGTACAAGAATTTGATGAGATGACCAGAGCTCTTGGCTGAGTCCATAATTTAATCAGTAGAAAATGATACCAGGCATTGTATACAGATCGCTAGCAGAAATGATTATGGATTTAGGCATGAATTAACATATCAGTAATTCCTGGGTGAATTAATACTGTGACTGTATAAGACAATGTCCTATTTCTTAGAAGATACATGTAAAAGTTCTTAGGAATGAAGTGTCGTAATATTGGCAAATTACTTTCAAATGATTCAGGGGGAAAAATACACACAATCACATATATACATAGGGAAAGGAAAACAAATATGGCAAAATGTTAACTGGTGACTCCAGCTGAATGGCATATATATGTTTGTTGTACTTTTTTGTCAACTTTTCTGCATGTTTGCAACTTTTTAAAATAAAAAGTTGGAGGAAAAGAAATATTTCAAATCTTTCTATGAAATAAAACCATAGAAAAAGCATGGAAATGAACATCTGTAGGAGCCCCGTGGGCTCACGTACCCATGCGGACTGCATGGTCAAAGTGCAGAGTCTCCTCCAGGAGGCTGTTCTCTGGTCGCTTTTGAGCTGTCACTTCCCCTTGAAGCTGCCAAGGTTTTTTTTCCAACAGCTCTTTTTCTAAAGATTCAATTTTTTCATTCATCTAAGAAAGAGACAAAAAGTTATTACATGCCTAGGAAATAAATTAGACTTAGAGCTGAATAAAAGCAACTAGTTTCTTTAAAGGCACAAAAGAAATCTATTACTCCTCAATACATTTTCGTCTTCTTCTTGCCACCATTTATTATTAAGCCAACAGTAACTTACTATTCCTAACACCTGAGGTGGGGTGAGGCGCTGAGGATGACCTCTTTCCCTCACTGATTTGAAATGGCATGCTTAATTTTTTTTTAACATTTATTTATTTTTGAGAGACACAGAGTGAGCAGAGGAGGGTAGAGAGAGAGGGAGACACAGAATCCCGAAGCGGGCTCCAGGCTCTGAACTGTCAGCCCAGAGCCCGACGCGGGACTCGAACTCATGAACCGTGAGATCAAGACCTGAGCCGAAGCCGGCTGCTTAACCAACTGAGCCACCCAGGCACCCCTAAAATGGCATGTTTATAATATGCTGAATTCCCTCAGAAGATTTTGGATAGATTCCTGGGCTCTGTTCAAGTCAAATGATCTATCTATTCACAAGCCACTACAATTTTAGTTATTAGGGCATCCCAAAATTAATTTTTATTTGAACATGAGACTCTATACCCCCAATCCAAATTATTTCTAACTTTTAGACAACATCTATAATGACTTATTTTTTTTAAAGTTTATTTATTTGAGAAAGAGAGGGTGTGCAAGCACGAGTGGGGGAGGGGCAGAGAGAGGGAGAGAATCCCAAGGAGGCGCTGTGCTTAGGGGCAGAGGCACACACAGGGTGCAATTTCACAAACCATGAGATCACGACCTGAGCCAAACGCTCAATCGACTAAGCCACCCAGGCAGCCCTACAATGACTTTACAGTGTATAAAATGCCAGCCTTTTCAGCTACCTTACTGAATTCCCTTGTTTTTCCTAATAGCTTTCAGTTCATCTGCTTAGGTTTTTCTAGTATCCTTTGCAAATATTCATTTCAGTTTTCCTTACCTCTTATCTCTTTCTCTTGTAGTTGCACTAACACTTCTACAAGGATGTTAAATAACAGTGGTAACAGTAATAGTGGACATGTTGTCTTATTCATTTTAAAGGGCGATTTCTACAATTTTACCACTAAGCATGATGTCACCTTTTGGTTAAATGCATTTGTATTTCACTACGGGTGGAAAAAAAAAATTGGGGGCTCAATCTCACAAACCAGGAGATCATGACCTGAGCTGAAATCAAGTCAGACGCTTAACTGCCTGAGCTACCCAGGTGCCCCTGATCAAATGTCTTTTTGTCATATATGGAGTGAAACATACAGTCTCTCCTTATCCTGTTACAACCAAGAATTACATTAATGGATTTCTTAATCCTAAATCAAGAAAATGAGTGCCATTTGGCTGTGGTGTCGTTAGTCTTTCATTATGCGATTTTGGATATTTATATCGCTATTCATAAATGAAACTGTGTATGTGTGTGTTTTAATGTCAGGTTTGGGTATCATGTTATTAATAGCTTCACAAGAAAAAAAAGTTTGGAAACTTTACTCTTTACATCTGGGAATTGATTAAACAACATTATTTCTATTTCTTGAAAGTTTCATATAAGTCACCAGTAAACCTAAGCCTGATTTTCTTTTTTTAGGGAGGATACAGGGAAGGAAGGACACTAACTCAATGATATTTCTTATTTTCTTTCCTAGTGCTTTCCCACCCCCTCCTTAAAAAAAAAAAAAAATTATTTTTGGGAGAGTGTAAGCAGGGGAGGAGCAGAGAGAGGGAGACAGAGGATCCAAAGCAGGCTCTACTATGACAGGCTGACAGCAGCAAGCTCAGTGTGGGGTTTGAACCCACGAACAGTGAGATCACGATCACGACCTGAGCTGAAGTCAGATCCTCAACCAACCAGCCACCCGGGTACCTGCCTCCCCCACCCCCTCCTTTAAATCTCTCTCTTTTGGGAACAATCTGACAGTCATAGATTTAACTCAGATTCTTTTTCTAATAATTCTTTTGATATCCTTGGTATATTTGATTATTTGCCTATTCTCATTTCTAATTGTGTGATGTAATTTTCAGATGGTTAAATGATAGATACAAATAATTGGAGCCCAGCTATATCTATTATTTGCAAATGATACTTCATTTGTCTGAAATCATGTCACAAGGAAATAATTTTTATCAACTTTAGAAAATGTATTTGAGATGACATTAGTTAAATTCAGGTATGTGGAGCCATCCAAAGAACATCTCAAAGAAAAAGTACCCTTAAGAGCAGCTGAAAAAGCTAGAAAGAGAGGTTCACAAGACAGCTAATTAGGAAAAACATGTCATTAGGTATCAAGAACCAGGGACAGAGGAAAAAAACAGCTTTTAACACAAACTGAAAGTCATAGGGTGGGAAATGCAGCACTGATTTTTGCAAATTAGCTACCTTCCACATGGGCATCTGGATATGGTGTGCTGTAGGGAGTAGCAGCAAGATTTTTGTCTTGTTTTTAAAAGATAATTAAGCATTTGACCAAGAAAAACAGCGTACATTAGTTATCTGGGAGTCCCACAGTCCTGGTAAATATATTAAAAAAAATTCCTTCAATTCTTAATAATTACCTTTTCCTGTCTTTTTTCAAAAGAGGATTTAACATCATCAGAATCTTTCTGTACATTTAAGATATCTGTATCCTCACTTTCCTCATCATCTGGCAAAGCAAAGGTCACTCTTTTCGAGGTTTCTTTATGTTGTTTACTGTCTTCACTTTCTTCAAAGTCATCATCTTCATCCCTATTATACCGAAACACTTATGAATAGAAATAATACGCCACTTTCCATTAGGAAAACAAACTTATTTTTTAGTAATTTAAGTTCTTTTGTATACCTAATGCAAATAAATATTTAGAATTCCAGAGTCATTCAGTTATTAAAGACCAGAAGGTATTATTTAGGTGAAATAGAACAAAAAGTGTTCAATATATAGAATATATAGAAAATATTCTCAATCTATAGTACAAACTTATCTCACAAAAATAATAAGGTATTTTTATTAGCACAAAAAGCCAATAAAGAAAGGTCTCATTGCCGGTGATATTTATCTTCATTAGTTGATCTCTAATGACCCTTTAATTCAGAGACTTCTTCTGGCTACGCTGAGATTATCTGATGTTACAGAATATAGCTTCTTAGGACAAACATTTGACAACTAAGAGTACACACATATAATTGGGCAGTTCTAGCTTACAATGTAAGGGATTCAAACAACTCACGTTTCAAAAATGCTTTCTTCTTCTTCTTCTTCTTCTTCTTCTTCTTCTTCTTCTTCTTCAGCAATTTCTTCCTCTTCTTCTTTTGGATCCAGTTCATCATCATGAACACCTCCTATATCTTCATCACTTTCAACTGGATCAAAGAAGTCTTTGTATTTCAGGTTTCTGGAACTTTTACCTGACTAAAATAAAGTGACTTTTCAAACTTTCAACTAAGAACTGAAAAACACATTAAATCATGCATATAGGTGTATGCATGTTTTATAAGGAAAACTGGCAACTACAACACTACTATAAAACCGTAAGAACTACTAGACCATAACAAACTGGAAGGAAGTATTGATTCATTTATAACTGAAGACAGAGCACAATATTCCTATCACTAAATCTTCAAACTATAATTATTTACAAAACAACCCAGCCTAAAGTAAACAGATGCCTTCCTCTATTATCATTTTTAGTGTTTGGTGAAAATATATTTAAGGGAAATTCTGAATATCTCTAACATGTGTGGTTATGGTTGTTAAGTTACAAAAGAAGTATTTTGTGATAAACTTCGGTTTAATTTTTCCAGTCCACTGTTTTCAACAGATCTAAATACTTCACTTGTTCCCTGGTGAGTTTTGAGGTATTTTTTTTTTAATTTTTTAAATTATAGATTATTTATTTTTGAGACAGAGAGAGACACAGCATGAGTGGGGGAGGGGCAGAGCGAGAGGGAGACAAAAAATCTGAAACAGGCTCCAGGCTCTGAGCTGTCAGCACAGAACCTGACGCGGGGCTCGAACCCACGAACCGTGAGATCATGACTTGAGCCGAAGTTGGCTGCTTAACCAACTGAGCCACCCAGGTGCCCCAAGTTTTGGGGTATTTGAAACCTCTTCTCAAGAAACAGAACAAAATCTCATACAAGGGGGTAGAAAGTCCTTTCTCTTCTCTCCCAAGACTTTACCTTAGGTTTTTGACTTCCAAGCAGTTCTCCCTCTTCTTCATCAGAATTAACATCTTCAAAAAGATCAATATCTTCCTCCTCATCACCTTTTTGTTCCTCTTCTTTTTCCATGTTTTCTAAAAAGGTCTCCATTTCAGATAGTTTGAAAAATTTATCATCTACTATGGACTTCTCTCTTGGTTTCCTAGGCACTGTGTCTTGCACCTTGCTTTGCTGCTCCAATTTGCTGATATCAAAATCCTCATCACTGAAAACTGGACTTTTCCTCAGATCAACTGTGCTTGAATTTTTTGTTTTCTCATCCCCTGTAGGATCATCACCACTCAGGTCGGCCACTTCCTCCTCCTCCAAATCTTGCTCCAGAATCTCCTCGCCATCAGTCTCCACCTCCTCGCCGTACTCTTCACACTCCTGCTCTTCATTCTCTGGGAGAAGACTGATGTCTTCGTCTTTAATAGTTTTACTAACTGCATCCTGGAAGTACTGTAAAATTGGTTCATTTTGCAACTCTAGTTGTTGCCAAATCTGCTCATCATCAAAATTGTCTATCACCAGTTTTTTTAAAGGACTTCCATGGACTCTGCCATTCTCTAGTGTTTTATTAAAATCATAAAGTACTTTTGTTAATGAAGTGAACTTTGATGCCAATTCATCTTGAATCCTATTTAGGGAGCATGGGGAGGAAGTTTAAAGAGATTTATAATTATATTATAGATAATAATTTCACAGCACTATGAATTAGACTAAAAAAAGCCCAACTCTTGTGCAAAATCAAACTTGAATGAAATATCAATTTTAAGTATAGCTTCTGGCTCCCAAGAATGTATTATCTTGTGGATGAGATACATCAATATATTAAAAAGAGTCAACTAAGTGTGAATCTGCTGTATGAATTTTAGACAGGGAAACTACTGCACACCTCTTTGTCTAAAGATATATAGTGAACCTTAGTCTTAAAAAGCTCAACTCTGCTATGTCATATGCCACTCCATTCAGTCAGTCAGCCAATGGTCAACACTTGCTTCGGCAAGAGTGGTCAGAGACTACCTCTCTGAAGACGTGACATCTGAGATAAGACCTGTATATAAGGAGACAGTCTTACAAAGCTCTGGAAACATATATTATAAGTTGAAGAAAAGGAAAAAATAAATTTCCTAAGATGGAAATGAGCATGGTGAGTTTGAGGAACAGAAATGCCAGCATAGCTGCAGTGTGGTGAAGGAGGCAAAAGGTTAGGGAGGTAGATGGGAGGTGAATCATTCAGGGCTCAGAGGTAAGAGTTTGCCATTTTAAGCGTATAGAGAAGCCATCAGAAGATTTTAAGCAAAGGACCAAAATGACAGAATTTACACTTTGGAAAGATGGCAAGTGGAGGAAATGTTACAAAAGTACAGTGATTAGGTTGACACAGCCATCCAGGCAAAGAATGATAAAGAACTGTGCAGGGGTTACAGGAGCAGATTCTGTGAAAAGCAGTCAAATTAAGAATACAGCTTGAAGACAGAATTGGCTGATGAATTAGATGTAGAAATGAGAAAAAGGAAGATACCAAAGAAGAAGCTTAGTTATATGTCTAAACAACTGAAAAAATAGAAGTGCCATTTACTAAGATAGAGAAGGCAGGGGTGGAGCATGCGGAAAAGATATCACGGAGGGGGAGAGTACAGGAGAGTAAATAGAAACAACAGCTCATTTTGGACATATTAAATTTGAGATGCTGAAAGAGTACATGGCTGTAGTTGCGGCTAGCCTGAAGCTGAAGGAAAATTTCGGGTTTGAAATACAAATCTGAGAGCCATACTTTCATAGATCATATTTTAAGTCCTTCAACACAATACAAAGAGCTTATGCTGGGAAGAGAGATGAAAGTCCTAATTCTCAAGAAGCTGATCGTGGGGACAGGTAAGCGACAAACTTAATACTTCCAATGAATGACATGGGTAAGTAAGCACTGGGTGGTTTGAGAACATATTGGAGAAAAAAAGCAAGCCAGCAACCTAGGGTGCACGCGCCTGCGTGTAAAGAGTCGGGGGGGGGGGCGGTGCGTACGACTCAATGGAAGCCACTGGGCATTAACAACTGAGTTTAGTTTGGTTAGTACACGACTCGGAAATGTGCACTGTACAGGTTTTAACAACTTAAAAATTTTTGATAGGCTAAGGGAGCGTAAAGTAAATGAAGTTTGGGGAAAACAGAGGTACGCCTCCCTTTATCTTCCCCCTACTCCAGAATTTGCTGGGGGTCATGAGTCCGCATCCACGCGTGACTTGGGCTTCACCCAGAGTCCGGGCTCTGCGCACTTACGAGAGGAAGCACTCTGGCCGGCCGGTGGCTTTACCAACCTCCTTCAGGCACCGCTCCAGGGTCCGTCGACGCCAGACCCGTGGGGCCATTACGGTCTGCAACTCTCCACACAGCTCCGCATGTAAAGGAAAAGGGCTGCCCGGAAACCGCTCCACAAAGACGCGCCACGCGCAACCTACAGTCTGGAGGCAAAGGTTCCGCCGCGCATAAGTTCCGGACCCACCCCCTGCCAGAGCCAATGGCAGTGCAAGAACTTTCACTGGGCCATAGATCAGTTCTAGCGCCTTTGAACTTTCTGTTTCGTAGTCCTGAGGGGCTCACAGGGATGACTGACGCGTCTCCGTTTAAGTTTCCGCTTTACTTGCACCGAGTGACTCCAAATAACAGCAAGCTCGTCTGCAGTACCACAAGAACACGGCGACGCTCGCCACGCCCCCTCGCCTCGTACTCCCCTGGTCGGGTTGCCCCACCCCTCAGCTGAGTTCCTTTTCCCCTCTGACGCACCTCGGGAAAGAGTGGGTCGCTTCTCAAGATGGCGGGCTTATTGAAGGTGACGGCGGCGGCGGCGGCGGCGGCGGCTGCGGCTGCGGGCTCAGTAGGTGAATACCCCGCGCGGCCGGGGTTCGCCGGGGTGGGGGGGCGCGGAACGAGAGAGACCGGGGACTGGAGGAGGCGGCGGGTGGCCAGAGCGGCCACATCGACTGCACTCTGTCCCCAGCTAGGAGGCGCGTTCCGCGGTTGCTGTCAGCACTGTAGACAGGAGGTGTCTCCCAGGAACGTCTCAGGTTAGCGTGGGGTTTCCCTATAGTATTTGATTCTCACCGCCACCCTCGGAAGTGTGTGCTGTTGGCGTTGACCTCTTTATAGGTGATTCCCAAAAAGGCCAGGGAACCTGCCCAAGGGGACCGACAGCAAAGCCGGGACAGAAGTAGATGAAGTAAATGGCAGAGGGACAGTGAGTTTACAGTGCACCATAAGAGATTGGGGAGAAATCATAAAGAAGGGCAAGTCCTTTAAAAAACGTAAGCTGAACTCCCAAGTACTTCCAGTATCCTGCTGGGAACACTTGAAGGTCAGCTGTGTAAATACCAAAGGACTGTTTTTTCTTTCGTGAACTAATATTTAGTATCTTGTATGTAAACAGGAAAGATAAAGGCAGAAGGATTTGGAAGGTTCCTTGAGCCCTCTACACCTACATTAAAAAAAAAGAAAAAAAGCTGGATAGAATCAGTAATGACAGAAACTCAAGTTTTCTGACTCCCAGGCCATCCACTTTCTTCTCTTTCTCTCTTTTTCTTCTTTCTCCTTCATCAGAGGGCTACTATTTCCTTTAATCTGAAATTCCCTGTTAGGAAGAGTGCCAACGTTTCAGAGTTACTCCTGAACATTTGCTATGAAGGTTTCAGCTTAGCACCTTCATAAGGTGTTCAAGGGGGTGAACCTTTAGTAATGTTAGACCTCTCTTCTAGATAGTGCTCTCTGTGTCCAAACTTAGTTTTAGTCTTCCTTTGAAGTCCCATCTCAAACTGAACCAGTTCTTTATTGAACACTGTAGTCCTTCTTTCCAGTCACACGTTTCTTACACAGTTATCATGGCAAGTCACCAGGGCTAAGTGACCAGCCACGTGCAAAGAAGTGCATCTTCATAGTTTTTTGTTGTCTCAGCACTTAGAAGTTTAAAGAGGTGATATGTATACATGAAAAAATATTACAACAAGCTGAGAACAGCCTGTTGAAATGGATCTGATTAATAGATGATTCTCAAGTTCTTGTAATAACACACCTTCCTAGCCTGTCCTTCCTCTTTTTGGCTAAATACAAGCAGCATCATAGCTCACAGACAATTGCAAGAAACCCTTTGCAAAAAAAACTCATGAGACAAAGAGTCATCTCTCATTATCTCTTAGAAAGCCATCTGGGGGCACCTGGGTTGCTCAGTTGGTTGGGCGTCAGACTTCTGATTTCAGCTCAGGTCATGATCCCAGTCTTTTGGGATCCAGCGTCCCCACCGTGGACTTTGTCATGGTCTGGAGGGTCGTGTACTGAGCTGTCATTCCTTCTGCACACCTGCACACTCTGAAGGCTTTCTGCCCCTGCCAGTGCCTGAATTCCCACTGCACACCCACACCACCAGGTGTCCTTCGCCTGCTCCCTGTCTGCACTCTGGAGGGTAACCTGGTGTTACCACAGCAACCCCAAACCAGCCTGGGCCTGCCTAAACCCACCAACTTCTCTGCTATCTGCTGGCTGAATCACACCTTTCCCATAAAGTCTGAACCCCTTCCAAGATTGTCCCTCCTTGGGTATTCTTTTTCAGCCCTAAGGTACCACACAGAGTTTCCTTATATCTTAGTTGTTATTTTATCATAGTTAATCATTCCTTTTACTAGACTTTCCTTGTTTAACTTAATGTGTCATTTCTACCTTTTGATTAGACCTAGACTATGACAGAATTGGTCTTGGAAGTGGTCCTAGGAGGTAGACCCATAAAGTTGGGATTTGGGAATTGGTTTGGTCATGCTCTTAACCTTGAGTGCAGTGCTGAACTCCTTGACAAAGGTGGATGGTAGGATGCTAATAACCCATGGAATACAGCAGCATCACAAGTTATCAAGGCATGAACTGTGGTTGACAGATGAATTGGCAATAGAAGCACATACTATATGAACGCGAGTAGCTGTCGTGCTTGACTCTTCCGGCAGTAGTGAGAACCGTAAGGGCTGTGATGTGGCCTGGATCCTTCTGAGTGCACTTGAGTGCATACAGACAGAGAATGACAAACTGATGAGGTGCCTGGGTGGCTCAGTCGGTTAAGCGTCTGACTTGGGCTCGGGCTCACATCATGATCTCGCCGATCGTGGGTATAAGCCCTGTGTGACTCTGTGCTGACAGCTCAGAGCCTGGAGCCTGCTTCAGATTCAGTGTCTCCCTTTCTCTGCCCTTCCCCTGCTCATGCTTTGTCTCTCTTTCTGTCAAAAATAAATAAACTTAAAAAAAATTTTTTTAAAAGAGGAAGGGAATGTAACTTGCAACAAGTCATACATTTATTTCAAGAACTGAGTACTAACACGTATTTTAAAAAAATAAATTATATAGACATCTTGTCATAAGGGAAAAGTAAAATGAAAACAATATACAGCAAAAGCTGGCTTTGATTTATCCTGCTATTTCAGATGCTTCAACCTTAAATAACCCCACTTTTTCTTTTATCAAGGTTAAATATATATAACAAAATTTGCCATTTTAACCATAGTTAGGCGTATTGTTCAGTGACATTAAATACAGTTGACCCTTCAACAACACAGGTTTGAACCACATGGGTCCAATTATACTCATAATTTTACAGTATAGTACTGTAAGTATATTTTCTCTTCCTTGATTTTCTTAATAACATTTTATTTTCTCTAGCTTACTTTGTTGTAAGAATATACAGTATATATGTTACATATAATGTACAAAACGTGTTAATCAACTGTTTATGTTATCAGTAAGACTTCTAGTCAACAGTTAGGTTTTTGGGTAGTCAAAAGTTACATGTGGATTTTCAGCTGTGTTGGGGGTTGGCACTGTTATCCCCATTTTGTTCAAGAGTCAACTGTATTTCCATATTGTGTCACTACTGTCCATCTTCAGAACTTTTTCGTCATCCCAAACTGAGCCTCTGTACCCATTCAACAATAACTCCCCCATTATCCTCTTCCCCCGCCCTGGCAACCACTGTAATACTTTCCCTCTATGAATTCGACTGCTCCAGATGCTGTATATAGGTGGAATTATACAGTATTCATCCTTTTGTGACTGGTTTATTTCACTTAGCCTGTTTTTAAAGCATGACACCATGTGTCAGAACTTCATTCCTTTTTAAGATTGACAAATATTCCATTGTATGTGTACACCACATTTTATAATTTTCATCTGTCAGTGGGCACTTGGGTTATTTCCACATTCTGGCCATTGTGAATAATACATATATGAACATGGATCTATAAATATCTCTTTGAAATCCTGTTTTCAGTAGTGGGATTGCTGGATCATGTGGTAATTTTCTGTTGCGACTCCATCTTTAAGGAACATGATACTTTACAGAAAAATAGAAGCTCAGAAAAATGAGTGAATACTGACAAGCACATACAATAAGTTCCAGTTTGGCTTGCAAAGGATTGGCTTCATGAAAAAGGTTAGTTTTAAAAATGGACGTTAAACTGATTGAGAGACAACGGTGACCAAGATCTAGGACTGTGAGGAGAGATTTACTTTTATTATGGAGTCATGTATAAGTGGGGTAACAGAAACATGGTTTGTTTGCTGACTGTGATGAATAAAAAGTTATTCCTGACCATAGTTTTAAGCAGGTCAAAAATACATATATGGTGCTGTGAAATCCACTGGTTGAATGCTCAAAATAATAACGGTTGTCTTATCAACCAACTTGAAGGCACTTCTGATGATTGGCTTTCTCAATGTATTATGTTACATCTTCTCAAACGAGATATACAAAAATCTTATTATATGTTCTAAATTAGATTATGTAAAGTTTGTACAACTTTGAAAATATAGAAGAAAACATTGAATTGTACACTTCAAATGGGTGAACCTTACAGTTTATAAATTATATTTCAAAAAGATATTAGCGAGACCTTATTACAAGTGATTTTTCACAACTTTGTGAAATTTTATATACAAATTTAACATGCAGTGTCTTTATTTATTTATTTGTAAATGTTTATTTATTTTTAAGAGAGCCAGAGCACGAGTAGGGAGGGGCAGAGAGAGAGAGACACACACACAGAATCTGAAGCAGGCTCCAGGCTCTGAGCTGTCAGCACACAGCCCGATGCGGGGCTCGAACTCAGGAACTGCGAGATCATGACCTGAGATGAAGTCGGACACTCAACCGACTGAGCCACCCAAGCACCCCTTAACACTCCTATTTTTAAATATCTGATGTATTTATTCATATATTTGTACATTGTAGTTTATGGTGAAACTATGTGGAATAGTCACAAATTACATTTTCTAGAGTTCAAAGTAATGCAGTTGTGCCTTTCTGAGATGGGAGACAGAGAAACCTAAAACTAGACTTGTAAGTTCCTACCAGTTGGAGGGCAACCTTAAAAAAAAATCTTTTAAAAGTTGCCAAAGACTTGGGGCACCTGGGTGGCTTAGTTGGTTAAGAGTCCGACTTCGGCTTAGGTTATGATCTTGCAGTTCATGAGTTCAAGCGCTGCATCAGGCTCTGTGCTGTGCTGACAGCTCGGAACCTGGAGCCTACTTCAGAGTCTGTCTGTCTCCCTCCCTCCCTCCCCCCCCCGCCCTCCCCCACTCCCACTCTCTCTCTCTCTCTTTCTCTCTCTCTCTCTCAAAAATAAATAGTAAATATTTTTTAAAAGAGACTTTTTAAGATAAAAGTTGCCAAAGACAAAGGAGAAAGTATAACTTTTTAAAGGTTCACAGACTTTTCAGAAATCATTTTTTATTAAGTGTCTACAAGGATCTATATCATGGTACCCCTTTATTCCATGTTTCCTTCCCCAGTTTGCTTGATCTACAAGATTTCACATTTTGCCCATAGACTTAGCTGGCATCATCCTGTTGTTGTTTTAAGGTAATTTGCATAACAAAATTTTTGAATGTACAATTGAGGAGCATTTATTACATTTATCATGTTGTGCAACCTTCACCTATATTTATTCCAAGACAGTTTCATTACCCCAAAAGGAAATCTCATGCCAATTAAGTCAATCCCCATTCCCTTCTCCCTCTAGCCCTTGACAACCACTATCCCTCTTCTCGTCTCTGTGGACTTCCCCATTCTGGATATTTCATATAAATGGAGTCATAGAGTATATGACTTCTTATGTCTTCGGTCACTTCACATAATGTTTTCAGGGTTCATGCATGTTATATCATTGCTTCATATCCATCGTGTGGATAATATTCCATTGCATGGATGTGAATCATCTTCCATTGCTTGGCCATTGGGGAATAGTGCTGTCGTGAACATTTGTGCCCAAGTTTCTGTTTAAGTCATGTTTTTAATTATTTTAGGTACCTAGGAATGGAATTTCTGTGTCATATACTAATTGTATATTTAACTTTTGGAGTTTTCCAAACTGTTCCAAGGCAGCTGTATCATTTTACCTTCTTATCAGTAATGTAAAAAAAGGATTCCCATTTCTCTACATCCTCATCAGCAGATTATGTTGTGGGTATAAAACGGTATCCTGTTGTGTTTTTGATTTGCTTTTCCCTAATGGCTATGATATTGAGGATTTTATGTGATTTTTGGCCATTTTTATGTTTTTAACCCATCATTTTTAAAAAATTTATTTAAGTAATCTCTTTGCCCAATGGGGGGCTTGATCACAATCCCAAAATCAAGAACCACGTGCTGTACTGACTCAGCCAGCCAGGCACCCCTCTTAACCCTTTATTTTAAAGAAACTGAATTATTGAATTCTTACCAGCATCCCTGTGTTTATCTTTATTCTTAAGGACCAAATAAAACCAATGTAGTGATATTTCTTTTTTCAAACTAGTTTACATTTCTAGAGATAAGCCTGTATAGCCACAAAGTCTTGACTTTTATATTATATGAAGATGTTATTATCTATTTTCCTAACATAGAATGAAGATTTATTTTATGTTCCATTAAAAGTAAAGAGAGCCAGTCATTCCAATAAACTTTTTCCTTTTCTCCCATTTCTGAATGATAAGGCAGTTATAGAGAAAGATAGGCTCTATTGAGGCTTCCAATAACATGACTTGCTTGGACTTCCTTTTCAGTGCCAGAGGTTTTGAAATGTCCCCAAACAAACTGATATAGTATGTAAAACTTCACCTTTGCTTGGACATCTTCTTGTTTATTCCTTTGATATTTCTGTATGTCCCATCTCTAGTAATAGGATGCCTGGCAAGGAAGTACCCGTTGCACCATTTCTATAGAGATAATACTGGTAAGGACAATTCACAAATACCTAGACTCAGTATTTGACATACTCTTTTTTTTCCCTTTTTTAAATGTTTTTTTTAATTTATTTTTTGAGAGAGAGAGAGAGAGAGAGAGAGAGAGAGAGAGAGACAGCATGAACAGGGGAGGGTCAGAGAGAGAGGGAGACAGAGTTCGAAGACAGGCTCCAGGCTCTGTGCTAGCTGTCAGCACAGAGCCCGATGTGAGGCTCAAACCCTCGAACCGTGAGATCATGACCTGAGCTGAAGTTGGATGCTCAATTGACTGAGCCATCCAGGTGCCCCATTATTTAATATACTCTTAAAATTTCACAGAGCAAAGGACTTACTGATATCTATTTTATTCTAAAGCTCGTTGGCCCTACTGATAGTGTTTTGTGTGTGTGTGTGTGTGTGTGTGTATTTTAATTTTTTTAATGTTGATTTTTGAGAGACAGAGACAGACCAGAATGGAAGAAAGGCAGAGAGAGAGAGGGAGACACAGAATCCGAAGCAGGCTCCAGGATCTGAGCTGTCAGCACAGAGGCCAATGCGGAGGTTGAACTCACAAACTGTGAGATCATGACCTGAGCCCACGTCGGACACTTAACCGACCGAGCCACCTAGGTGCCCCTGTTTTTTTTTAAACAAATACATTCTGTATTCAACTTTCATTGTAAAATGCACAGATAGTAGAGCTGCAAGGAAAGAAGGAAGGAGCAGTTTGACCAATAATTTTTTGGTTGCTCACATTTTTTTAATTTTAATTTTTATAGAGAAAGAACACAAGCCAGGGAGAGGGCGGAGGCAGAGAGAGAGAGAATCCCAAGCAGGCTCCATGCCCAGGGCAGTGCCCAGTGTGGGGCTCATTCCCACGACCCTGGGATCATGACCTGAACCGAAATCAAGAGTTGGACACTAACTGACTGAACCACTCAGGTGCCCGGTTATTAGCATTCTTAAAATTGACTACCACTGTGCCCTCGAGATAGTTTCTGCATGCCAACTCAGCAAACAATTATTGTATGTCAGTAACAATAAGAATGGCTGAATTTGTTGTTCACCTGTTATACATGTCTGGCACTGTATTATATTTTTTACACCAAATATAAAACAAACCTAACAAGGTAGATATTTGGTGGGTAGTACCAGAATTTTTTAAAAACTGAAATAAATACAACAGTAGAAAATACCAGAGCACATCACATCTATTGAGGATTAGGTATGCTTTTCATGAAATTTACTTTCAGTTGTACATTTATGTATGTGTTTACTAGGTTGGAATACACTTGAATTTCGTAATACAGTGAGTTCATAGAACTGGGCTGTGTCAACCTATTGATAATGACCACCTTTGGATATTTCAGTCATTGATAATACAGGCTTCAGCATACCAAAAGACTATCTTTGGGGGAATTTTGCCTTCTGCTGACCTATGATGCATCACATTTGTCAAGCAGAGTACTATGTACTGGTTACCAATCCCCGGGGAGGACTCTAAACACTTTTACCCATTGCATCTTGGTATCAGAGTCGCCAAAGAAAACACAAGCACTGGATGGAACAATGCTTTACTTACATAGAAAAGAGACAGGGCAAGATCACCTTTAATAGTAAGTGTTGGTCCACCATTATCAATGGGTCTCTCCCAGTGGTCAGTGCAGGACCGTTTGCTCACACCCCTCTTGTGCCACGGTACAAAGAACCCTGTCCCCTCTCTGCAGAGGACCGCATAACAGTGAGGTTCGCCATATGACACACACACGTTAAGCTGAGACAAAAGAGCACTGATTGAGCCTGAAAGAGGGAGACATTCCCAGCACAACGTGATAAGCCCTACACAGGCTGTGTGGGCTCTTTATCTCTTGCCAAGGAACTTTTCATCCTTCTGTCAATGAGTGGGGGTTAAAAGACACATGCGAGACTGCCTTTCCCCACAAGGTTTATGGTCTTCAATAGCATCACTTTAATTTCCTCATTATCAAAAATTTCAGTAAGGAGGAATTATTTTTTATCTGAAGCTCTGTGATACTAAGTACTATTTAAAGTATTTTCCATTAAGAGCTAAACCTAATTGTTTAGAATATGTGTTCTTCAATTTGCTATTTTGTACTTTTTTTTATTAAGTGATGTAGTTTTACAAGATAATTCTTAGACCTCATATATGTATACAGTTTTCATTTTGGGGAGAATCCGGCTCTTAAAGTCCAGTGTTTTGGGAACCGGGGAAACAGTAATTCACAGGGAGGGCACATTACAAGTTTCTTCAGTTTCTTAATGAAAGAAGTTTCTCCACATTCAGAAGCAGTTCTTCTCATCCTTCAAAATTATAAAAAGAACAAAAAAAAATCTGGTCTCAGAGGGAATTCTCATAAATTTAAGGATCCTCTTGTTTGCTTTTCTTTCTCCCAACAATGAGATCTTTTCTTCAGTAATCATTAAGAAAAATCACCTTAAAAAGCACTGTAATGGGCATGACTTTAATACATATTACAGAGTATAAGTTAAAAAATTGGTTATAGGTAGAGAAGAAAATTGCTCATTCTCATCATTAAATGTGTATTGTGTCACTGTCAGCTTCAAACTTACCCCTTGTGAAATACAGAGAATAGCAAGTCATTTTTTCTTTTTAAATTTTTTAATGTTTATTTATTTTTGAGAGAGAGAGAGATAGGGCATGAGTTGGGGAGGGGCAGAGAGCGAGGGAGACACGAAATACCGAAGCAGGCTCCGAGCTGTCAGCATAGCTGACATTTAACCGACTAAGCCACCCAGGCACCCTGCAAGTCATTCTTAATGCTGTGTAGCTATCCTTGAAGTATTAACAATAAATAGAAATTATTATGAAGAATGCCATCTTTGTTTTAAATCTGAAAAGCTCACAGTTAGTTTTTTAATTCCAGACAGTTGTTTCAGAGCAATTTCGACGTCGTTTTTCCATTAAGCTCCCCAATTTAATTTCAGTAATTAAAACCAGAGTAGGTATATAAGTAATGTTTATATGTATTAATCATTTAGGTTTTTTAAAATTATTTTTATAAATCCGTTAATTCTCAAGAAGGATATCAATGGCTGTTCAATTTTTTCAGGGCTTTTTACCAGACTTCAGACTGCAACTCCAAAAGTAAACGCTTTTTCCACATCACAGTCCTCGTGTCAAGTGGCAGGTCCTGTGTGGAACCTGGGTCGACTCAATCATGTAGCAATTGCAGTGCCAGACTTGGAAAAAGCCACGGCATTTTATAAGAATGTTCTGGGGGCCCAGGTAAGTGAGGTGGTCCCTGTTCCTGAGCACGGAGTATCTGTTGTTTTTGTCAACCTGGGAAATACCAAGATGGAACTGCTTCATCCACTGGGATATGACAGCCCAATTGCAGGTTTTCTGCAGAAAAACAAGGCTGGAGGAATGCATCATGTCTGCATTGAGGTATTTTATTTTAATGTTTGGTGTTTCCAATTTCTCTTACAAAGTGTCTTTTACTCTTTCAGACTATGTATTGTCACTGTCATCAGAAACTGGTATTAAGTTCTTTAAAGGGAATGGTAATATTGGTCTTACTCAAAGGTGAATCTATTAGTATATTCTCTTTCCCTATAGAAAACTATAAATAATAATAATAACACCTTTTATTGAAGTCTGGATTTAATGGCCACAATAAAGGCCACCAAAGTTGGCCAAAACAGATTTACATCTCTGCTGTAGTGTTCATTGATTATACATGGCCTCCCATGTAATAGGAATACAGCCACTTTCACTATCACAAGGTGATTAGAAGAAGCAGGTGGAAAGACTTTATAGAGTAAGAATTTCCATATACATGTTAAGTGTTCTTAGGATTATTTTCTATCCTTAAAACTCTAATAACTTGTTGCTTATTACAGAAGCAATACATTTTCAATTACTGACCTTGATTTTTAAGACCTTTCAATTGCATCTGCTTACAATTCCCAAGAAAAACTTGAAATGTTAGACAAGAATATTCTCATTAGAGAGCCTGTATCTGTAGATTCTCATGTTCAGATAACTGTGTTTCGTAATATCACCAATACTAATTATGCGTCGGTTTAAATTACTTTGATAGGACAATTCTTTTGTTAAAAAGAATGGCATAATTAATAAGTAAGGCTTGTTTCTAATCTGGAAACGAAAGGGGTTGACTGTAGAGTGAACTCAAGATTTATTCAGTTCATATTGCAAACATATTTGAGAACCTACAATGTGTACTCTACTGAGTAGTAGGATTCAGCAAAGAAGAATAAATGCACTGTGCCCACAGTGAGGAGGGGCAGCTATTTAAACAAGCAATTACAGTATCCTGTGATAAGGAGAATTAACATACATGCCTTCTCAGGAATACAAGTGAGGGAAAGATTGATTGCTTCTGGCAGAAGGAGGAGGTGAGAATGCACCACATGAGTTATAATGAATGTGAAGGAATTACCCAGGTCAACAAGAGGAGGAAATATTCAGGCAGAGAGAATAGTATGTGGAAAGGAATAGAATTATCCTAACAATTGGCATTGAATCCTTTGGCAGTGTATGGAGTACTTGATGTATATTATTTTCTTTAATTTTCATGGCTACTCTGTGAGCTACTCTTCCTCACCTTTCTCAGGTGAGGAAACAGACTTAAGCAGTTAACTTTTTTATTTTTTTAGTAAAAACATTTTTTAAATGTTTGTTTATTTTTGAGAGAGAGAGAGAGAGAGAGAGTCAGAGGATGAGTGGGGGAGGAGCAGAGAGAGAGGAGACACAGAATCTGAAGCAGGCTCCAGGCTCTGAGCTGTCGGCACAGAGCCCGACACAAGGCTCAAACTCACCAATCATGAGATCATGACCTAAGCCAAAGTCAGACACTTAACTGCTTAACGGACTGAGCCACCCAGATGCCCCTGAGTAGTTAACTTACCCATAGACCAGTTAGTAGTAAGTGGCAAGGCTGAGATTCAAACCCAGATTTGTTCTGATTCCAGGATCTTCCCTGTTGGCTGTGGTGCCAGATTGCCTTCATTGTATCAGCTGAGTTTAAAATTTGAGGTAGGGGAGCCATAAGATGTTATTATTTAATGTTAATATTTAACTTTTACTCCCCTCCCCTTTTTAGGAGTTTAATTTTGGCTGCAGGTCTTTATTTCAGTAGACTTGAGGGCTTGTTTAAGACCCCACCCTACCCCACCCCAGGATGAGAGGCAAGATCATCAACCTTTGAATTCACTCTTCCCTCTCCTACACTACAGTGTCTGTGTCCTACATCAGAGAGCTCATGCCTTCAAAGGAAGCTGCCATGTGAGTTAGAGTTCAGTTTAAGTAAAGAATAGTAGAAGTTCAGTAATGTAACGGTGAATTCAAAAGTATAGATTAGAAGGGGGAAATGAAAATGTATAGCAATATAAAATGAACGTGTATAATAGGAGAAGGTGTGAAAGTTAGCTCTTGCTATGTTAGTATGACGCACACCCCGGCCATTGCTCCCTGCTTTCTGTAAAAAAGTGGACTTAATTAACTAGATAGATAGATAGATACATAGAATGATTTTATTTTTCCTGTTCTCAGTCTAAAAGTTAGGTGTCCCAGAGGGAAGGGAAGGCAGAAAGAATTCAGGACAAATGCCTATAAGGAAAAGATCTAGAAGTTACACATATCCCTCCTGTTCATGTCCCGTTGGCCCAACCTTAGTCACGTGGTATGCTTGGCTGCAAGTGCATTCTGTAGTTAGGCAGTTATGTTCCCTGCTAAAACTCAGGCTGTTGCTATAATTAAAAGGAGAAAAAGGTAGGGTACCTGGGTGGCTCAGTCAGTTAAGCATCCGACTTTGGCTCAGGTCTGATCTCACCGTTTGTGAGTTCGAGCCCCGCATCACGCTCTGTGCTGACAGCCCAGAGCATAGAGCCCGTTTCAGATTCTGTGTCTCCCTTTATCTCTGCCCTTCCGCCACCTGCTCTCTCTCTCTCTCTCTCAAAAATAAATAAACATTGAAAGACTTTTAAGAAAGGAGGAAGAGGAGAATGCATATTGGAGACTGCCAATCTATGCTGCACTTAGTAATTTTTAAAATATGGTATTGCCAAGATGCCATGACACCTTCTCTGAATGAGGATATGCTATAGGATGTTAACATTAGAGAGTTAGTGTCGCCTGCTGCAGCAGTATGTGAGATGAAGTTGTCATCACATGCAGGGGTTCGATTCCCTGACTCACCAGAAAGAACAAAATTCCCTGCCTATACTTGAACAGGACACATTTTTGTTGAATAAAGCCAGTAAGATTTCAGGGTAAATTATTTTAGCACAGTGTAACCTAGTCTATTCTGGCTAATACAACTGGGGCCTGAAATTGCCTTCTACTGAAAGTACAAAAAGGGATAGAACTGGTCAGAAAATAACTTCCTGGGTCATTACAGTTACAGTTGCCATTGATAGGCATTATCCTACAACTTTGGGGTGGCAAATAGCAACTATTTGATCTTGTTTAGGATTTTGTGGGTTGGGAGTTTGGGGGAGGGCTCCAAACTTGGTATCTCTCACAGGTTTACAGTCTGCTGGGGCTGCAGTCATGTGAAGGCTCGACTGGGCTGGGCATCCCACGTGCCTCACTTGTGGTGGTTGATTCCAGCCAGAAGCTGGGTGCTCAGCCCAGCGTCTTAGTAGGAGTACCTGCCTGTAACCTATTCAGCTTTACCTGCTGACAGTAGTTTAAGGGTAGTCAGACTTCTTTTCCTTTTTTTTTTAATGTTTATTTTTGAGAAAGAGAGCATGAGTGGGGGAGAGGCAGAGAGAGAGAGAGAGAGAGAGACAGAGGATCTAAAGCAGGCTCTGAGCTGACAGCAGAGAGCCTGACGCAGGACTCAAACTCACAAACCATTAGATCATGACCTGAGCTCAAGTCAGATGCTTAACCGACTGAGGCACCCAGGAGCCCTGGGATAGATAGTTGGACTTCTTACTGTGCAATTGGCTTCCCCCAGAGTGAGTGTCCTCGGGAAGCCAGGCCAGACCATACGGCCATTTTTGTCCTAGCCTTAGAAGTCCCACAGCAGTCTGTTAGTCATAAACAAGCTTTTCAGGCCGACCAACTGTATGGGAAGAGGACACAGACCCTGCCTCTTGATGGAAGAAGTAGCAAAGAGTCCATGGACAAGTTTTAAAAGTATATAGCCATCAATATACTAATGTGCTCTAAGCAAAAGGAAAATGTGGGAAACTTTTAAAAGCTGTAGAATGATTTTATTTGCAACTAGCCAGAGGTGGGAACCAACAGCATATGCATTTTGTAAATATAAAGAGACTTGAGCTTGGTGCTTGATAAGGTAGAAGTTGATAAATATCACATAAACAAAAACCAGTGACTTCAGCTTTTCCTGTTTTAGGAATAGACAGCATTCAGAAATGTGTCTTCTGAAAATGCTCAGTCTTCTATTGCTTTATGGACCATAGCCATTTCTTTCTTTCCGCCCTTCCTTCTTTTAAAATGTTAAATCCACCCCATCAGAGAAGTGACTTTCTTGTCTGTAATTATCACAAGGATGCTTTATGTTCTTCTTCACTGGGACCTCATATAAAACCTCTGATTTAGCAGTGTGTCTATTATGGGTATGTACCATAGCTCTTAGTTGACTTAAAAGAGATTTTATTTTTTTATTTTTATTTTTTAAATAAAATTTATTGTCAAGTCGGCTAACATGCAGTGTATACAGCGTGCTCTTGGTTTGGGGGGGTAGTTTCCCATGACACTTAACAGAGATTTTAGACAAAATGTACTTTTTCTCATACGTGGATTATAATCTCAGCCACTTACCAACATTCTGGCAAAGCTGGCTTTTGCTTACCATTTTTTCTTGTAAGGTTTGCCCAGATTTCTTACACTTGTGTGATTGTTTGCCTTTCACTAGAGGAAAGTCTTCTCTTGCTTATGTATGGACCGAGTAGCCAGCTGTTTCCTGGCACAGTTTGTATTGATGGTGCCCATGTGCACTTCCTGTCTTCTGTGGGCCCCTCCCTGAGGAGATGGTTCTGGTATTGAGGAGCACTGGCTGTGCTTTCACTAAAGAATTTCACTAAAGAACTTGCCCAGACAGCAAGGTGTATCACAGTGCAAACCTTTCTTATACAGCAAATTTATACTGAGGTTTTAAAATGTTTTTTTTTTAATGCTTCCACGGTAATTAGTTAAACAGCTCCTGATCTAAACCTCCTGAGTAGCATTCCCCTTCCTGAAGGACCCTTCCCCGAGACCCCTACACTCCTCACAAACGTATGTGTGCACAGACACACATGCACAATTCATCACCTAAAGGGTTAACACGTTCAGCAGGGGTCTTCCAGGACTTTGATCCTCAATGAGGTCCCCCCTATTCTATTTGGTTGGTGTCTTTGTCTATATTATATTGCTGGTTGTTGAGTATTTTCAGTTTCACTCTGATCTTCACTGATTTAGCTGCTAGGGATACATAGTTGAGTGGCCCACTTGCTTCATGTATTCACACATGCCCTGCATTTTCCACAGAGAATTAGCAGTGACTGACCAAAATGCAGCTTATAAGAAATAAAACAATGGCCGTAGTAATAGTGCAAGTTAGAACAAAAAGGAAATGTAAGGCAAAATAAAACTAAAGGTAAGATTAGCGTACCTATTTGCTTTGCCAAATACTGGTTTGTAGTAGCCAAAATAAATGAGAAAATGAACAGTATTCCACATAATTATGGCTCCTTCCCCCTTCTTTCCCTTCCATCCTGCACAATTCAATCTTGAAAACTTTAGGTAGGGCACTCCCTTGTGGGGAGAGCTGGAGTAGCCCAAAGCAGGGTGTTGCGGCCAGAGTGGGGTAAGAAGAGCATCTACAAGTGGGAGCTGCCTGCCATGGGAAAGCCAGAGACCGAGTAGGATGCCCATGCCTGGGGAGGTCCAGCTCAGGGTGCAGTATCTGAGCAAGGTGGGGTGGGGGCCCTACCTGCAGGGAGGCGGCTCAGCTTCAGGTGTCAGAGTGAGAGGGTCATCAGCATGGAAGGCTAACCTAGTGCAGGCCTGTGGAGGGTGACATCCATGGGGTTGGGGGGAGCATCATGGAGTGTAAGAGCCTGATAGGGTGAAGGAAGCATTAACACCGTGTGTGTGTGTGTATGTGTGTGTAGGGGGTACCCAGCATGGGGAGTCAGGGCCCGAGTCCTGTGAGGAGTGCATCAGTGCAGGGGGAGATGGTGACTCAGTGCGGGGAACTGAAGCCAAGTGGGATAGTGCATGTTCTCGCATGGGGTGGCATGATATGGGGAGCCAGGCCTGACCAGGGTGAGGTAGACATCCACATGGGGTGGAAGCAGGTATAGGGAGTCAGAGCCCAAACAAGGTGTGAAGGGTGTGCACACATTGGGACATTTCTGTGCAGGAGGTTGGGGCCCAAGCAAGGTGAGGAGAACTTTAATGTAGGAGTGGCCAAGCCCAAGTGGGTCAGGAGGCTTCCACACAGGGCCTGGTAACGTGGCATAGTGACTGGGAGCTCAGGTGGAGTGGGAGGTGCGGCCAGGTTAGGGGGCAGGAGACACACCTGGGGTGAAGAGTGCATTGCTGAGGGAGGGACAACAGCAGGGATCGGGGCTGATTTCTTAGAGGGTTTCATCAAATAAATGAGTACAGTGAAGATCACAGGAGTCAGGTTTCCCAGTCTGAGAAATGGCATTACAAGTACAGAAAGAATATCGGATTTAATCTGGAGGTAATCCTCACTGCACCAGTCTGATGGGGAAAAGCACATGATAAAAATGTTATTTAAAAAATAAGACAGGATCGGGGCACCTGGGTGGCTCAGTTGGTTAAGTGTCCGGCTTTGGCTCAAGTCATTGCTTTCACAGTTCATGAGTTTGAGCCCCACATCAGGCACTGTGCTGACAGCTCAGAGCCTGGAGCCTGCTTCAGATTCTGTGTCTCCCTTTCTCTCTCTGCCCCTCCCCTGCTTGCACTGTCTTGTCTCTCTGTCTCTCTCTCAAAAAATAAATAAACATTAAAAAAATAATAAAAATAAATAAAAAATTAAGATACAGCATAAAGAAATGTAGCAGTTTTATTTTCTGAGTAGTCCCATAATGACTTATTTTTTTATGTTTTTATAGATCTTTTGCCATTGAGCATATACTATTTATGAAAGAAAAATTGTAAGGTTAGTAAGACAACTTTTTTTTTGCGTGCCGAGGAGTGTCTGTTCTTCAACCAAGAAGGCAGAAAATTCTGCTTTTTAAAAAATTCCATTCTGTTTTTGGCTTTATGATAAGCCCTAGGGAATAGCTAAGCTCTGCCAGTGATCTGTATGTCACCAGTTCCCAGATGTGGGGGTTTCATTTAAAGATAACATTTCCGGAGCCAGAACAAAAAAAAAAAAAAAAAGTGGGCAGTGTGATGAGGTTTTAAGCTTTCTGTATTAAGTAAGGAAAAAAAATTAAACTTCCAACTACAGCTAAAATCATTTTGTAAAAGTAAGGGCAGTATATTACCAAGAAAAAATAAAGAAGGAAAAGGAGAGATCCTCTTGAAATAAAAGAGTCCTGTCAATTAAACCAATGTGAAAGCTGATGTGCTATATGTCCTTCTCAAATAATTCTCAAGAATACACAGGAACGCTCTGAACTCCATGCAAAGTGAGGACATTGTGAGGTTTGCCTAGTTCAGTTAGTTTTTAATATTGGGGAAAAGACAATTGAAACAAATATTTTATCCAGACTTTTAATTTTAATTGTCGTGGATTTATACCAATTTGAGGATTAAATTTCATTCATTGTTGATATCATTTAGCATCGTAATTTTATATAAAATAAAAAGCCTATATTTTTTAAATTAGTCAAAATATGCACCATTGAAAGTAGTACATTATTCCATACACTAGTCAAAGTAGAATTATTGAATCAGTATTATTGTATACCTGACATTAATGACATTGTATGTTAATTATACTTCAATAAAAAGTTTATTTTTAAGTAGCACATTATTGTCCATAAAATTTGGTCACTGAGAGTTACATACCTTAAGATTTTTTTTTAACATTTTTTTGTCTTTTTTTTTTTTAACCCTTATTTATTTTAGAGAGAGAGAGAGAGACAGAACGAGAGAGGGGGAGGGCAGAGAGAGAGGGAGACACAGAGTCAGAAGCAGGCTCCAGGTTCCGAGCTGTCAGCACAGAGCCCAATATGGGGCTCAAACCCATAAGCTGTGAGATCATGACCCAAGCTGAAGTCAGGCACTCAACCGACTGAGCCACCCAGGCACCACTGTCTTTTTTTTTTTTAAGTAGGCCCATGCCCAACGTCAGACTCCTGTCCCTGTTATCAAGGGTTGCATACTCTACCGACTGAGCCAGTCAGGCACACACACACCTCCCCCCACTTTTCTTAAGATTTTTTAAAAGGTGGTATTTAGTCCAACTCCTTGCCTTCAAACAGGTAACATTCCATTGACATTTTCAAATGAGGCAGTTAAGGACCAGAGTATAAGATTTACCTGGAGATTCTGAATTCTAATTGTGACAGTCTGAACATCTTTTATTTAGAGTACTGTCATTCTTAACTTACAAATGACAGGAGAAAATCAAAATAAATTTCCAGACACTAGATACAACTCCCACAACCACTACCACTAAAAAAAAAAAAAAAAAAAAAAAAAAATGGTAAGTTGACGTCAATAGCCCAGATTTTCACTAATGGCAGTTAAGGTCTTACAGAGCTATAACATACACAACTGTAGTTGTACAAAGGACTGTAAAGGAAAAATGGTAGATGGCTTATTACTGACTGTTGTTTTATTACTTAGGGGAAAGACTTAATTTCCCAAATCAAGTTGCTTTGCATTTATTATAACCGTAAAGTAGATAATGCATCTACTTTCCATTCAGAAAATTAAAACAGTTTTATTTCATTCTTTCTATTACTGCCAAGCAAAACATTAGGAGTACTTCTAAACAATGGTAAAGTTTATAGCAACACTGGTACAAGATCTTTAAAATCAAAATCAGTAACAGAATGTGGTACAAGATCTTTAAAATCAAAATCAGTAATAGAAACAGTAACAAATAGAAATTGATGCTAGTGCAATGTTAATTAAGCATTTTTTTCAAAACATAAATCTAACTTATTAAATCTTAGAAGTATTTCTTGGATTAAAGGATATTGCAGAAGCAGTATACTAAAATCTGAGATGCAATATCAGAATTGTAGATTTTTGTACTTGGGTAGAATGTTCTTTAATGATAATACCCATGATCATATTTAGCATAGGAGTTATCAAAAGGACACTATGAAAGAAGTCACAATTCTGTTATGAAATTTTTCAAACTTACAAGAAATAGAAAAAAAATAATGTAATGAACTCCCAAATATCCATCACCCAGATCCAACATTTTTCAAGATCTTGGCACATTTGCTTTATTTTTTTTTCTCTTAAACTAAAAGTCATTCACAACATGTCATTTCACCTTTATGTAGTTTGTGTCTCTAAAAAAATAACCACAATGACATCATATTGATCAAAATTAAAAATAAATCATTTGTCACCATCATAAATATAGTCCATAAATCAGATTTGATTGATTCACAAATGTCTCTAGAGTTGACTTGTTCTAATCAGGACTCAAACAGGGTCCACTTATTACAAATGATTGTTAATCACTTTAGGTCCTTTTTTTAAAAAAAATTATTAACATCTTACTAGTATAGTACATTTGTCATGATTAATGAACCAAATTGATACATTATTATTACCTAAAGTATATATTTAGATTTTCTTTGTTTTTTACCCAGTGTCCTTTTTCTGTTCTGGGATGCCAACCAGGATTACATTTGGTTATCATGTCTCCTCATGCTCCTCTTGCCTGTGACAGTTTCTCAGAGTTTCCTTGTTTTTGATGACCTTGATATTTTTGAGGATTACCAGTTATTTTGTAGAAAGTCCCTCACCTGAGATTTTTTTCTAGTGATTAGATAGACTAGAGTTATTGATTTTTGGAAGGAAGACCACAGAGGTAAAGTGTCACATCACATCATATCAAGGGTACATATTGTCAACATGACTTACTACTGTTGATACTGACCTTCATCCTACCTGAGGCAATGTCATCATGTTTCTCTACTATAAAGTTACTTTATTCCCTGTCCCCCATTCTCCATAATATAAACTTTGGAAGGAAGTCACTGTGTGAGGCCAGCGCTGAAGGCATGGAGAGTTATGCTCCATCTCTTTGATAATTCCATAAATTACTTGGAATTTTTCCGAATGGAAGATTTCTCTGTTCTTCCCCATTTATTTACTCAACTATTCATTTTTCAGCAATTTGTTTATTGATTCAGACATTTATTTGTATCAGTGAGGTTGTATAGGTATTTATACTTTGGGCTATAATCCAATATTACTTTATATTGTTGCTGGAATTGTTCCAGTTTATCAGAAGGGCACTTTGGATTGGCTCCTGTGTCTCTGATATACCCCATCTTTTTTGTTTGTTTTCCTCCCACACTTCCTTATTTTCTGGTACTGCAAGATGCTCCAGGTTCGTCATCTGTATTCCCTGTCCTGGCCTAGAACTAGGCATTTCTCCAAGGAGCCCTGGTTCATTTTACTAGAGAATGGTATTAGAAACCAAGATCTGAGCTCTGTATATGCTTGTTGCTACTGGAGTGTCACTGTTTCTTGGCCTTTTGATCTAACAGCAAGGGTATACATGTGTATATAGTGTATATATGCATGTATCTATAGATATTTCTCTGTATAACAGAACTTATAAGATGTATTTAGAGCATAGTCATGAACTCATGAGTTTATAGTGATGTCTCCAACTCTAACCCATTACTATATGAATCACTGTAGCCTTCTTTGCTTGTTTGTAACTGCCCATTCCAACAGTGAGAAACTTGGCTCCTACCATGTGCTATCCATTTATTTAATTGTTCAATTTCAGCATGGATATATATTGGCTGTATTTGTTTCCTAGGGATGCTATAATAAATTACTAGAAATTTGGTGGCTTAAAACAGCAGAAATTTATCCTCTTAGAGAGTTCTAAAGCCTAGAGTGCAAAATCAAGATGAAGAACTATGGAAAAAAAAAAAACAGTATAGATCATAAGAGAGAGATGTAGAACACAGTCAAAGGTTTTATCAGAGTATAGTTGGAATCCCAGAAAAAGAGGAGAGAGAACAGAAGCAATAATTGAAGAAATAGCCTGCAAGGACATTACCAATTTGAGGTAAGACATCAACCCACAGATTCAGGAAGCTCAGCAACCCCAAGTAGGGAAAATTCAAAAACGGTACCTAAGCACACCATGATCAAGCTGACAGTGAAAGATGAAGAGAAAAAGCTTAAAAGCAATCAGAGAGGGAAAAAAAGACAACAGAAATGATGAAATAACATAATATGTAATGACATTTTTTAACGTACTGACAAAAACCCCTGCCAATGTAGAATTCTAATTGTAGCTGAATTAACAGAGGCCAGATTTATCTCTTTGCCTCAAATAAACAAAATATCTGACATCAGACAGCACAACACGTTGATTTCTGAAAGAAGGAAAACAAGATGAGCCCTGCAGTTTCCAGCTTACTGGCTGGAGAGAGTTTCCAGGCTGCAGTGTAGGAAGGGGGAATCCAAGTGAAGGTTAGCAGTCCCCCTGAGTTAAGATAGGAGTTGAAGTCTGGGGAGGCCACGATGGTTGAGTTTGCAGAATAAAGTACAGGAAGAGAGAGCTGCAGAGAGCGTGCTTTCCAGAGATCTGCAGTACCTCTCAAGTCTTCATCTGAATATTGAACAGTGCATGATACGTGTGAGGAAGCTACCTGAGGTTGGGAGTAGAACCCTTTGAAAGCATTAGAACAATGCTCATGCCAATTGGAATAGTTTGTGTTCTTACCCATTGTAGTAGAAGTTCTTGTAATTTATAGGGCATTGGGTAGAGAATTTAGAAGGGTTTTGCCTTATCAGTGAGGAAAATCAGTCCTAGATTACAGGCTGCTCTGATCCTTCAGTAAGTGAATGGATAAATAAATTGGTACATCCAAACAGTGGATTATTGTCAACACTGAAAAAATAATAAGCCATCAAGTCATGAAAAGACAAGGAGGAATCTTAAATACATATTACTGGTGAAAGTAGCCAGTCTGAAAAGGCTACATACTGTGTGATCTAACTGTATGACATTCTGGAAAAGGCAAAACTATGGAGAGAGTAAAAAGATCGGTGGTTCCGAGGCGGGGAGGAGAGAAAGGATGAATAAACAGAGCACAGAGGACTTTTAGGGCAGTGAAAGTACCTTGTATGACATCACAATGATGGGTACATGTCATAACATTTGTCCAACCTGTAGAATGTATAACACCAAAAGTGATCCTACTATCACTTTGGGTGATAATGCTGTCAGTATAGGTTCATCAGTTGTAACAAATGTACCACTCTGGTGGGTGTGTTGATAATGATGGAAACTATGCATGTGTGCGGGCAGGGGTTATATGTATAGGAAATCTCTGTAGCTTTGCTGACTTTTGCTGTGAACGTAAAGCTGCTTTTAAAAAGATAGTTTAAAACAAAACAAAAGCCCTGTCATTCTAGAATTCTGAACTTGATGAAAATATCCTTCAACAATGAAAGTGAAATGGTAACACCTTAAATAAAAATGAGAGGATTTCTGTCCAGTAGATCTGTGCCATAAGAAATACTAAAGAAGTATTCAGGATGTATATTTAGTATTCATCCCTTCAGGATGAAGGGAAATAATACCAGATGAAAATTCAGATCTTTACAAGGAATGAAGAACACCAGAAATGGTAAATTTGTAGGTTAAAATAAAATAATAACTTTTTTCTTATCTTAAATTATCTAAGAGACAATTGACATGAAGTTTTTAAAACGTAGGGTTTATAACAAAAACTTTTTTAAAATGTTTATTTTTGAGAGAGATAGAGCATGAGCAGGGGAGGGGTAGAGAGAGGGAGATACAGAATCTGAAGCAGGCTCCAGACTCCGAGCTTTCAGCAAAGAGCCTAACGTGGAGCCTGAACTCATGAACCGTGAGATCATGACCCAAGCCGATGTCAGACACCTAACAGACTGAGCCACCCAGGCGCCCCGGAAGAAAAACTTCTGACAATAGTGTAAAGGATGGGAATTGGGCAAATGGACGTATGCTGTTGTAAGTTTCTTATATGTGCAGTGGTGGACTAATAAGATTAAAATATGAATTGTAAACTCTAGAACAATCATTAACAAAAATTAAACAAGGGAAAACTAAAATATATAAAATCAAAAAGTACAAAAATATGTGGTTTTTTTCCAAGTTGCTATTTAAATTACAGTTAGTTAACATACAGTATAGTCTTACTTTCAGGTGTAGAATTTAGTGATTCAGCACTTCCATACAACACCCAGTCCTAATCATCAGTGCCCTCCTTAATCCCTGTCACCTATTTAACCCATCCCTCTTCCCCTCCCTTCTGGTAGCATCAGTTTGTTCTCTATAGTTAAGAGTCTGTTTCTTGGGCCCTGGGTGGCTCATTCGGTCGAGTGGCTGACTCTTGATTTTTGCTCAGGTCGTGATCCCAGGGTTGTGGGATTGAGCCCTGTGTCTGGTTCCACACTGATTATAGAACCTGTTTAAGATTCTCTCTCTCCCTCTGCCCCTCTCCCCCACATGCACTCTCTCTCTCTCTCTTTCTCTCTCTAGAATAAAAATTTTTAAAAAATGGGGGGAGCACTTGGATGGCTCAGTTGGTTGAGCATCTGACTTCGGCTCAGGTCATGATCTCACATGGTTCATGATTTCGAGCCCTGCATTGGGCTCTCTGCTGTCAGTGAAGAGCCCGCTTCAGATCTTCTGTCCCCTTCTCTCTGCACCTCCCCTACTCATGCTCTCTCTGTCAAAAAATAAATAAACGTTAAAAAAAATTTTATAAGAGTCTGTTTCTTGGTTTTCCTTTTTTTCCCCAAAATACATGTTTAACCAATAGAAGTCAAGAAAGGAAGAATGAAGTATTAATGAGACAAAAAATTAAGATGGTAGACAAATTCAACTCTATGAATGTTAATTAAATGTAAATGGATTAAACATTAATTGAAATGCAAGATTATGTATCTGGATTTTTTTTAAAACTCCATACATCTGAAAATGAAATTAAGAAAACATTTCCATTTTTAATAGCATTGAAAAGAGTAAAATACTTAGGAATCAGTTGAACAAGGGAACTGCAGAAATTGTACTCCGAAGACTACAAAACATTGTTGAAAGAAATTAAAGAAGGTCTGAATAAATGGAAAGATAGGGGCGACTTAACTCAGTCGGTTAAGTGTTCAACTTCAGCTCAGGTCATGATCTTGCAGTTTGTGAGTTCAAACCCTACGTCGGTCTCTGTGCTGACAGCTTAGAGCCTGGACCCTGCTTCAGATTCTGTGTCTCCCTCTCTGCCCCTTCCCTGCTCCCGTTGTCTCGCTTTCCTTCAAAAATAAATAAACATTCAATTTTTCTAAGTCTTTAAAAAAAAAAGATATTCTATGTCATGATCAGATGACTATTGTTAAGAAGGCAACATTCTCTACCTTGATATATGGAGTTAATGTAATCCCTATCAGATTCTGGCTGGCATCTTTGCAGAAATTAACAAACTAATCTTAAAATTCATATGGAAATGCAAGGGATCCCAAATAGCCAAAGCAATCTTGAAAGAGACGAACAATGTTGGAGGATTCACACTTCCTGATTTCAAAACTTTATAAAATGCTATAGTAATCGAAATGTTGTGATACCAGCATAAGGATAGACATAGAGGTCAATAGAATTGAGAGTCAGACATAAATCCTCATATTTACAGTAAGTTTTCAACAAAGGTACCAAGACCATCCAATGGGGAAAGACCAGTCTTTTCAACAGATGGCATTTAGGACAGCTGGATAGCCACATACAAAGGAATGTTTTAGAACACTTGCCTCACATTTTAGGCTTTATAAGATTTAAAGATTCTTTTGATGTTGGGGACACAATCGTTGACACTCAGGTAGATGAAAGGCAAAACTCTTTGTTCCTTAGAGCTCCAAATGACAGAAAGCTGCCATGTAGGCCACATGAGGTTGCACCTGGGGACAGAGTAGCAGCAAGCTGGAGTTGTAGGGGGCAACTTAATGAAGCAAATGGCGTGGGGTTAGGTTTCATAGGCTCTTTAGATTGGCTAATCTGAATAATTCTGTGGGCTCTGAGGCATATGGACTGTACCTGGTTGTTTGGTATCTGTCTCTGGAGCCAATTAGAGTGGGCACATAATAGCCCCAGTGTGAGAGCCTGATAAGGGAGATGGTTGAGAGGTGACCTTTTATCAGTTGCTCAAGAACTACCAGCCTCTAGCCAGGGCCTCAGAACTGGGTCAAGGCAGCATTTCAAAAAAACCCAAAGTTGTATTACCCCATATATACAGATTAACTCCAAATGGGTCAAAGACCTAAATCTAAAAGCTAAAACTATAAAACTCTTAGAAAAAAATAGGCATAAGTTTTCATAACTTTAACTGGGCAGTGGTTTCTTAGATATAACACCAAAAATATAAGCAATAACATTGGGCTTCATCAAAATTAAAATGTTTTGTGTAAAAACAATTCACAGAATGGGAGAGAATATTTGCAAATCACATATCTGATAAGGGACTTGTATCCAGAGTATTTAAAGAACTTACAACTTGTCTTTATCCTTAATCTTCTGTCTGCTTGATAGGTCTATCAGATACTGAGAGCTGTGGATATTCCTTTTTCTTTTTCAAGGTAGTATTGTTAGGTACATGCTGAGTTGATACTGTTTTGTCATCTTGGTGGATTGTTCATTTTATTTATAGGTTTTATCTGTATTTACTGTATTTCACCTTGAATTTTGTTTTAGCTGATACTAATATTGGTGTATCAACTTTCTTTTGGTTAATAAATTGTCTGGTATATCTTTTTTCCATCGCTTTACTCATCTTTTGTGGTTTTATGTAGATAAGTCTCTTCTAGGGAGCATATAACTGAAGTTTTTTCTTGTTGGGTAGATCTCTTCCAATAAACAAATATATTTTTTAGATTTTATATTCTGATAATCTCATTTTATAATTCATACATTTAATATGTCTTCCACACTGGACTTTATTTCCCACTGTATTATATAGTATTTTCTTTTTACCTTTTTTTTGTTTTTTTTTTCTGCCTTTCTTTGGATTGAGAAGCTTTTTTTTTACATTCCTTCTGCTGTTTTATTTAAAAATTTTCTTAATGTTTATTTATTTTTGAGAGACAGAGCACAAGTGGGGGAGGGGCAGAGAGAGAGGGAGACACAGAATCTGAAGCAGGTCCCAGGCTGTGAGCTGTCAGCACAGAGCCCGACGTGGGGCATGAACTCACAAACCATGTGATCATGACCTGAGCTGAAGTCAGACGCTTAACCGACTGAGCCACCCAGGAGACACCCTTCTTCTGCTGTTTTAGAGGCTACAGATTTTAGTTCTTTTTTTTTAGTTGTTAGCCTTATTATTTTAACTTACAGAAATCTTTGAATGTTAAAAAAAAAAAAAAGGCAGCATTAAAATATATGGGGTGCCTGGGCAGGTCAGTTGGTTAGGCATCCAACTCTTGATTTCAGCTCAGCACATGATCTCACTGTTTGTGAGTTTGAGCCCCACATCGGGCTCTGCACTGACAGCACAGAGCCTGCTTGGGATTCTCTCTCTCTCCTTCTTTCTCTGCTTCTTCCGCACACTCGCTCGCTCTCTCTCAAAATAAATAAACTTAAAAAAATAAAGGCAATACTATACTGAATTCTCATGTACCTAAACCAAATTTTAGCAGTTATTAATTCATGGGTAATCTTATTCCATATATACCCCTTCCTCATCATATTTCCCTCTGCCTCAGTTAATTTGAAGCCATTCCCAGATATCGCATAACTTCATCCATAATACTTCAGTTGTATATGTATGTATATGTGTGTATATTTATGTAAATATATGCTACTCTTAAGAATTTGTTGGGGCACCTGGCTGGCTCAGTCGGTTAAGCGTCCGACTTCGGCTCAGGTCATGATCTCGTGGTTCGTGGGTTCGAGCCCTGCATCCGGCTCTGTGCTGACAGCTAGCTCAGAGCCTGGAGCCTGTCTTCAGATTCTGTGTCTCCCTCTCTCTCTCTCTCTCGCCCTTCCCTGCTCATGCTGTCTCTCTCTCTCTCTCAAAAATAAATTTTAAAAAATTTTAAAAATTAAAAAAAAAAGAATTTGTCATCAGTTCAACTGTAGGTAGTAATTGTTTTTCCCTGAGAGCTCTTAAGGCATTCTCTGTATCATTTATGTTATTAAATTTGTCTGTTCTATGTAAATGTGTTATTCATCTTTATCCTGATTAATTATAAAATTTACTTTTAACTTGAGGACTGAAATCTTCATTTATGAAAAATTATCAGTTATCTCTTCAGATATTGCTGCTTTCACTCCATCATTCTTTTTCTTTAGCTCAGGTTTGGTAGGATATCTCAATCTGTTTTCCATATCTTAATTTTGCTTTATTTTTTAAAAAATCTATATCCACCAGATCCTGGCATGTGCTTATGCCTTCAAAGGCCAGTGGAATCTTGCCCATGAACTCCGTCACCAAGCTCTCTTGTGTTCTGTTGGCAATACCAAAGAAGGCCAATTTAGTATCTAACCATTGAAAAGGGTCTAGGTTTCCCTTCTAACCTAAATGTTTATTAGTAGGGGAATGATTAAGTCACCTTTTGTATTTCTGTAATTATTTTTTTTAAAGTTTATTCATTTTGGGGCACCTTGTTGGTTCATTTGGTTAAGCATTTGACTTCAGTTCAGGTCATGATCTCACAGTTCATGAGTTCAGGTCCTGCATCAGGCTGTCAGTGCACAGCCTGCTTCAGATTCTGTCTCCCTCTCTCTCTGCCCCTCCCCTGCTCACACTCTGTCTCTCAAAATAAATAAATAAACTTTTTAACTTTTTAAAAAAATGTTTATATTTTGAGAGTCAGATGTTCCTTCAACTGAGCCAGTCTAAGGAGGATGACTTTCTGAAGTAGAGGAGAATCATTCTTTCATGAAGTAAATAGAAACACATTTGGTCCTTTCCTAGACTGCCAGTAAGTATGAAGAAAATAGAAATGATTGAGAAGGGAGTTATAAAATTATACATGTTTGGATTTTTCAGAATGGGGAAAAACATTTTGGTGGCAATTTAATAGTGATTTTCATGTATATGAAGTTTTAATCTCAAAAGTAATAACCAGGTGGTTTGTCAGGTGGGAGGTTTGGGGATCCAGGGAACCACTCCTATCTTTTGAGTACCTACTACAACCTATGTCATAAACTAAGAACTTCTTATCTGTTATCATTTTAATCTCTTGCCCATTTAAATGGTAGACGTCTTTCTATTGTAAATTAAGAACCCAAGGCTCTTAAGAAAAAACAACATATGCAGTATCACCAAAGAGTACTGCTAGAAGAAAATATTATAAATTATAACATACCCTTTTAGGTTATAAGGAGAAATGTTTACTAATGGTGAAGATTCTTAACCATTGTGGTTGCTCACCTATGAAAATCCAGCAGCTTCTTTTACTTCTCTGGAAGCTGTAAGCTTATTTTTGTGATGGTTTAAGAATGATTCTGCCTAAAGCTGCTAAAGGAGATAGTTTCTCCAAAGTCTTAAGATACTAAAATTTGGTATTTTTGTGATCTCAAATGTGTTCTTATTTATTTCCTTTTCTCAAGGTGGATAATATAAATGCAGCTGTGATGGATTTGAAAGAGAAGAAGATTCGTAGTCTAAGTGAAAATCCCAAAATAGGAGCACATGGAAAACCAGTGATTTTTCTCCATCCTAAAGACTGTGGTGGTGTTCTTGTGGAATTGGAGCAAGCTTGATTTATATTTGCAAGAAACTTAAAATTTTCCATCAACACATACTGGAAAGCCCCATCAAATTATACTCCAGCATTGAATCCTTCACTCCTTCCATCAATGAAAAGTTCAAAATTAAAAACCACATTGCAGAAAGAGATTTTTTAAATTATATATACATATATATCAATATATATTTGACATATTTGTTCATTTTTTCTGGTTTTGAGGAATCCTTGATTATTAAATACTTAGGGAATATTATTAAAATCATATTCATAGAAATAAACTATTCCTGTCCAAAAGGGGATAACTGACTGTGTTACTGTGTGAGAGGGTGTGTGTGTGTGTGTGCGCACGTGCATGTGCACGTGCACATATGTGTGAGGTGGGGTGGAGTTATGAAATGATGCCTGACAGTTGGATAGCTACATATTTGGGACAAAGTGTTTTTTGAGGATGTTACGGAGAGTTATTTTTATTTTATTTTTATTTTTTTAATTTGTTTAATGTTTGTTTATTTTTGAGAAAGATACAGAGTGTGAGAGGAAGAGGGATAGAGAGAGACTGAGACACAGAATCCGAAGCAAGCTCCAGGCTGTGAGCTGTCAACACAGACGCAGGGCTCGAACTCATGAACTGCGAGATCCTGACCCAAGCTTAGGTTGGACGCTTAACCGACTGAGTCTCCCAGGCACCCCATGGAGACATTTTTAGAGCAAATGTAAGCTTAAGGAGCTTTGACAAAATTTGTGCTCTTCTGGAACAATTCATGTTCACAAGTTCCATATGGGCAGGTATTTTGGGTGCCAGTGCTAGGTATATGAATAAGTGTTTTGGAAAATTTCATGCATGATCTAGTGAGTGCATAGGTAGCTGATTTTTTTTTTTTTAATCAGTAGACATGCAGAGGGCAGTGAATTTGTAGGGTTATCTATCACTTCAGGTGGAGGAATACCCCAAGTCCTAGAGGAAGATATATAATAAATAGAAACCCATTGCCAAGAAGCTTCTGGTCCAGTTGGGAAAACTACTTCACGAAGTAAACGTAAATACTTACAAAGAAATATGAATGAGTTGAAAAGAAAAGAGAAAGGAATATCGATCTCAGAGGTTGGGCTTAGAGACATATCAGATATCTATCAGATTCATATAGTAGTATCAAGATGAATTTCAAGAATCATGGATGGATGGATGAAATGCATAATGTATGGGAAAGTGGTTAATGTCTCAGATTCACGGATGATTGGATACTGAGTAAATGAGTAGAGGGGTACACACTGAGTTTATTATAGAAGACAAGTACACGAGTAGTTATACGTGTCCCTTAAAACTATAAAACAAAAATTATAGCATCAATGTTCTCAATGTATGTAGAGGTAATAACTGAAGACAACTGTAACATAAGGGAGGGGGGAGGATAATGGGACCTAAATGGTGATTAAGTATCTACATTCCACTTGAAGAGGTAACTTGATACTAGTAGACTGTGATAAATTGTGTATATGTATCATAATCCCTAGAGTAACCACTGAAAATACTATACAAAGATATTTTAATGTAGGGAAATCAAAATGGAATAGTAATGTATTAAAATATTATAAATATTTTACATGTAAAATATAAAACTATATAAGCATATATAAAATAAAAATATTTAATATAAAAATAAATTCACTTGAATTTCACTTCAAGCCCACTTGATGACAAATAAGGGGAAACGGAAAAAAACAAAACAATAAAATGACCTACATCCTAACACATCAATAATTACATCAAATGTAAATGGTCTAAACACAACAATGAAGAGACATACTCAGTGAATGGATAAAAAACAAGCCCCAGTCACATGCTATGTACAAGAAATTCACTTCAGGGGCTCCTGGATAGCTCAGTTGGTTGAGCGTCTAACTCTTGATTTTGACTCAGATCATGCATGATCCAGGGTTGTGGGATTGAGCCCTGCATCGGGTTCCACACTGAGCGTGGAGCCTGCTTAAGATTCTCTCTCTCCCTCTCTACCATTCACTTGCTCTCTCTTCCTCTCTAAATAAAAAAGAAATAAAAATAAAAAATTCACCTCAAATATAATGGTATTGGTAGATAAAAGAATGGAAAAGTATATATCTTGCAAACACTAATCTAAAGAAAACTAGGGTCGCTGTAGGCTTCAGAACTAAAGAAAACTGCCAGTAACAAAGAGGTACATTGCATATGATGAAAGTACTAGGTCATGGAAAAAAACAATAATATATGTACATGCACCAAATAACAGAGCTGCAAAATAGTACAAAGCAAGAATTGCCAGATTTGAAAGAAAAAATAGA
Organism: Cryptoprocta ferox; assembly: GCA_028646485.1. NCBI lineage: Eukaryota > Metazoa > Chordata > Mammalia > Carnivora > Eupleridae > Cryptoprocta > Cryptoprocta ferox. The sequence continues at coordinate 117,268,811 of CM053560.1, forward strand.
TCAATTCACAGTTAAAATTGGGACTTGAACACCTCTTTTGGTATTGTATAGAGCCACTTAAAAAGTCAACAACTATACAGAAGAAGTGAACAGTACCATTAACTAATACAGGATACACATTATTTTCCAGAATGTGGGGGACATTCACCAAAATAGACCATATCTTAGGTCATAACACAAGCATTAGCATATTTTTAAGAGGTAAAACCATAAAAAAATGCCTTGTGATCATAACTGAATTAAACTAGAAATCACAAATAATAGGAAAAGTCTCCAGAATCTTGTAAATTACACAGCAAACTTACAAATAATTAATGTGTCAAAGAGGAAATCTCAGGAAAGTAAAAAACACTAAGCTAAATGCAAATACATAATCTTTTTAATAAAATTAACTGTGAATTCATCAATTGATAGTACAATTTTGTTTTCATAAGCAGAATAAAACTTGGTAGCAATATATACAAAATAGTATGTGTTATAAATGGTGTTGATAGCCTCTTAGCATCATTTTCTCCCTAATAGAATTCTGTCGTTGTTAGGTATCTGCTTATTCAAGCACCCTCCCTGCGCACACACACACACACACACACACACACACACACACACACACAGGTAAGCCTCACGTAAAATCTCACAGTTGGTCTTAAATTCCATTTGCCTTGCCAATGACAGGTTCATAACATGTAATCTATATCTCTATTTTCAATGGAATTTACAAGTGTTTATTATTGAATAACGAGTTTATCAGTGGGTTTTTTTAATTAAAAGAAGTCTATTTTCACTGAAAAATTATTTCTAAAAAGTAAACATAATTATCCAGTACATCTAAATAATTATTTTAAAAGCTTAATATGGCTTTATTAAACATTAAAAACATTAAAAATAATAAGCAAAATAATTATTCTTGTTACTTATACTTTAGTAAATGCTTTAGTCATATCTATCTGTAATACCTAATTACATTTTTTTAAAAAATTTATTTTTCTATTATGGTAATATTTGATTTTAAAATACAAAATGCTTATGATTTCATCAAAATCATAATTGAGAATTTACATATTGGAAATTATTGTTATATCTAATTGGTTAGTCTGTGTGGGATATATGTTTTTTCCTTTTATTTAAAAAAAATTTAACATTTATTTATTTTTGAGAGACCAAGAGAGACAGAGCATGAGTGGGGGAGGAGCAGAGAGAGAAGGAGACACAGAATCTGAAGCAGGCTCCAGGCTGTGAGCTTCAGCACAGAGACTGATTCAGGGCTTGAACTCACGAACTGTGAGATCATGACCTGAGCCAAAGTCAGTCGCTTAACTGACTGAGCCACCCAGGCACCCCTGCTTTTTCCTTTTAAATAAGTTTAAATTTTAGAGCAGTTTTAGGTTCACAGCAGTATTGAGCAGAAAGCATAGAGTACTCTTATAACCCCTTCCCCATAAATCTACAGCCTCCCCCACTATCAACATCTACATAAGAATGATATATTTGTTAAAATTAACCTACATTAACACATTGTTATCACTCAAAGTTCATAGATTACCTTGGGATTCACTCTTGGTGTTAAACCTTATATGGGTTTTGATAAATGTATAACAACATATATCCATCATTATGGTATTATACAGATTAATTTCACTGCCCTAAAACACCTCTGCTGTCTATTCATCCCACCCTCTTCCTTTTCCCCTGGCAGCCACCAGATATTCTTGCCATCTGCATAGTTTTGCCTTTTTCAGAATGTTATATAATTGAAACCAGACAGTATTCAGTCTTTTTGATTGTCTTTTTCATTCGATAGCTCATTTCTTTTCAGTGCTGAATAATATTCCATCATCTGGATGTAACACAGTGCATTTATCCATTCATCTAGTGAAAGATATCTTGGGTGCTTCCACATTTTGGCAGTTATGAATAAAGCTGCAATTAACATCTATGTGTAGTTTTGGTGTGGATGTATTTTTCAGCTTGAGTAAATACAAGGAACATGACTGCAGGATCTTACTTACAGTAAGAGTACACTTACTTGGGGTGCCTGGGTGGCTCAGTCAGTTAAGCATCTGACTCTTGATTTCAGATCAGGTGAAATATGATCATGATCTCACAGTTCTGAGATTGAGCCCCGTGTCAGGCTCCACACTGGGCATGGAACCTGCTTAAAATTCTGCCTCCCTCTGCTCCCCACCAAAAAAGAGTATGTTTACTTTTTAAGAAACCACCAAAATGTCTTCCAAAGTGGCTGTACCCTTTTAAATTCCCACCAGGAATGAAGGAGAGTTCCTATCCTTGCCAGCATTTGGTGTTGCCAATGTTCTGGATTTTGGCTATTCTAATACGTATGTCATGACATCTTGTTGTTGTTTTAATTTGCATTGCCCTGAGAACATATGATATGGAACACCTTTTCATATGCTTATTTCCTATGTAGATATTCTTTTATTTTTAATGTTTATTTATATATTTTTGAGAGAGATAGAGAGAGCGAGTGAGCACAAGCAGGGGAGAGACGGAAAGAAGAGACACAGAATCTGAAGCAGGCTCCAGCCTCTGAGGTGTCACCACAGAGCCTGATGTGTGGCTCAAACCCACGAACTATGAGATCATGACCTGAGCTGAAGTTGGATGCTCAACCAACTGAGCCACCCAGGCGCCCCCTATGTATATATTCTTGAGGTGTCTATTCAGGCCTTTCCCCCATTTTTAAATTGTGTTGTTTGTTTTTTTACCGTCAAATTTTAAGTGTTCTTTTTATATTTTGAATAATAATCCTTTATAAGATACATTGTTTACAGCTATTTCCTTCTAGTCTGTGACAGTGTATTTTGCAGAGCAGAAGTTTTTATTTTAATAAAAAATAAAAATAAAATAAAAGCTTATCAATTTTTTCTTCAGCTTAAAAGTTCCTTTTTTTTTAAAAATGAACCAAGTCTTTGGTGTTGTATCTAAAAAGGCATCACCATGACCAAGGTCATCTAGGTGCTCTTCCATGTTATCTTTTAGGAATTTTATAGTTTTACATTTTACATTTTGGTCTATGATTCATTTAGAGTTAATTTTTGTGAAGGGTGAAAGGTCTGCATGATTCATTTAGGGTTAATTTTTGTGAAGGGTGAAAGATCTGCATGATTTATTCTGTTGCATGTAGATGTCCAGTTACTCCAGTTCCAGCATGCTTTGTTGAAAAGACTATCTCTTCCAGTGTGTTGCCTTTGCTAGTTTGTAAAAAACCGATTGACCATACTTATGTGGGTAAGTTCCTGGGCTATCTATTCTGTTTCAGTGTCTTGTTTAGTCTTTTACCAATACCACACTGCTTGAGTACTACAGGTTTACCAGACATCTTAAAATCTGGTAATATCAGTTTTCTTTTTTTGTTCTTCAATATTGAGTTCTCTGTACCTACTCTTTTGCCTTGGCATATAAACTTTAGAATCTCTTCCACAAAATAACCTGCTTGAATTTTGATTGGGATTGTATTTTATATATAGATCAAGTTGGGAAGAATTGACATCGTAACAATACTGAGTTTCCCAACCATGAATGTGGTATATCTCTCCATTTATTTAGGTCATATTTAATTTCTTTCATCAGAGCTTTGTAGTTTCCTTCATATAGATCTTGTACATTTTGCTAGATATTTATGAAAGTAGTTCATTTTTTGTGAAGTGCTAATGGAAATGATAGTGTGTTTTTTATTTCAAATTCCACTTTTTCATTGTTGCCGTATAGTAAGGCAATAGACTTTTGGGTATTAACCACATTGTATCTTGCAACCTGGCTGTAAATACTTAGTATTTCCAGGAGGGATTCTTTGGATTTTCTACTTGAATGATGACATCATCTGTGAACAGTTTTAGTTCTTCCTAAATTGCTTAGCTAGAAATTCTAATACAATGTTGAAAAGGGGTAGTGAGAGAGGACATTTTTGCTACGTGCCCGATCATAGCAGAAAAGCTTCAAATTTCTAACTAAGTATGATGTTAGTGGTAAGGTTTTTGTAAATTTTTTTTATATTTGTTTATTTTTGAAAGGGGGAGAGGGGCAGAGAGAGAGGGGTACAGAGGATCTGAAGAGGGCTCTGTGCTGACAGCAGATAGCCCGATGAAAGACTTGAACTCACCAACTGTGAGATCTTGACCTGATCCGAAGTCAGACGGTTAACCGACTGAGCCACCCAGGTGCCTGGTTTTTGTAAATTTTTTAAAATCAATGAATTCTGCTCTATTCCTGGTTTACTGAGATTGTTTTTCTATCATGGATAGGTGTATTAGGGTTATCCAGAGAAACAGAACTAATAGAATATTTATACATTTAGATGGATAGATAGATAGATAGATATAGATAGATAGGAGATAGATAGTAGGGACGATTTATTGCAGGAATTGGTTCACATGGTTACAGAAGCCAAGAAGTACCAAGATCTGCTAACTTCATGGCAGAGAACCTGGAAAGACTCGTGTAGTTCAGTCCAAGCCCAAGGTCTGAAAATCGGAAGGTTAATTGTATAAATTCCAGTAGGAATCTAAAAGTCTGAAACCCAGGAAACCAATGTCTGAGGGTATGAGAAGTGGATGCCGCAGCTGAAGCAAAGAGTGAATTTGTTCTCCTTCCACTCTTTTGTTCTATTTGGGACCTCAGAGGATTGAATAATGTCCACTCACACTGGGGAGAGCCATCCATCTGCTGTGTTCAGTTTACCAACCAACACAAATGCTCTTTCAAAAACACCCTCACAGACACACCCAGAAATAATGTTTACCAGCTATCTCAGCCGTCCTTAGTCCATTCAGGTTGACACATAAAACTAACCATCATAATGGGTGTTGGATTTTGTCAAATGCTTTTTTGCACACCTATTGATATGATTATCTGATTTTTCTTCTTTTGCCTGTTGGGGTGATTTTCGAAGGTTGAACGAGCCTCGAACACTTGGGATAAATCTCACTTGGCCTTGGTGTTTAATTGTTTTATACATTGTTAGAGTAGATTTGCTAATATGTTAAGGGTTTTTGCATATATGTTCATGAGCTATATTGGTCTGTAGTTTTCTTGTAATGCTTTTGGTTTTGGGGTTGGGGTAATCCTGGCCTCACAGCATGAGTTAGGAGATATTCTCTCTGCTTTATCTTCTGAAAGATTGTAGAGAATTGGTGTAAGTTTTTCCTTAAATGTTTGGTAGAATTTACCAGTGAACCCATCTAGGTCTGTTGCATTCTTTTTTGTAAAGTTATTGATTATTGATTCAATATCTTTAACAGATATAGGCTCATTCAGATTGACATTTCTTTTATGAAAAGTGTAGATTGTGTTTTCAAGAAATTGGCCCATTACATCTAGGTTATCAATTTTGTGGGCATAGATTTGTTCACAGTGTTCCTTTACTATGCTTTTAACGTCCATGTGATCTGTAGTGGTGTCCCCTCTTTTATTTCTAATATTAGTAATTATCTCATATCTCTTTTTTTCTTAGTTAGCCTGGCTAGAGGCTTATCAATTTTGTTGATCTTTTTAAAAAGCCATACTTTGGTTGTATTTTCTCTATTGATTTACTATTTTCAATTGCATTGATTTCTGCTCTAGTTCTTATTACTTCTTTTCTTCTGCTTATTTCGGAATTAGTTGCTCTTTTTCTAGTTTCCTAAGGTAGAAGCTTAGATTATTGATTTTAGATATTCTTATCTAATGTGTCAATTCATTGCTATAGATTTCCTTTTAATCACTGATTTTGCTACATCCCATAAGTTTTAATAAGTTATATTTTCATTTCCATTTAGTTCAGAATATTTTTACATTTATCTTGAGGTTTCTTCTTTAACCAATGTTAAAGAAGTACATTGTTTAATCTCTATATATTTGGTGATTTTCTATCATTTTGTTATTGGTTTCTATTTTAATTCTATGTGGTCAGAATGAGTACACTGTATTTTTTCTATTTTTTAAATTTGTTAAAATGAGTTTTATAGCTCAGGATGTGATCTATCTTGGTGTATGTTCTATGTGAGCTTGTGAAGGATGTTTTCTGCTACTATTGGATAAAGTAGCCTATATATTTCAATTATACCTAGTTGATTAGTGGTGCTGTTGAGCTCAACTATGTACTTACAAATTTTTTTGTCCATATCTGCTAGCGGGATGTTGAAGTCTCCAACTATAGTAATGGATTCATCTATTTCTCCTTACAGTTCTATCAGTTTTTGCCTTGTGTATTTTGACCCTTCTTTGTTAGGCATACACACATTATGGGTTGTTATATCTTCTTGGAGTATTGACCTCTTTATCAGTATGTAATTCTCCTACTCATCTCTGTAATTTACTTTACTTTGAAGTCTGCCCTGTCTGAATTTAATATAGCAACTCCAGCTTTCTTTTGACTGGTGTTTGCATGGTACATCTATATCTTTACTTTTTGTCTATATGTGTCCTTATATTTAAAGCAGATTTCCTGTAGACAACATATAGTTAGGTCTTATTTTTTTTATTCATTGTGACTTTTAAAATCTATCTTAAAACTTTTAAATCTGTCTTGGCATATTTAGACCATTAACATTTAAAATTATTATTTTTATGGTTGAGTTAACATCTACCATGTTGGTTACTTTTTTCTATTTATTGCCTTTTTTCTCCCCATTTTTCTCTTCTACAATTTTCTGCCACTTTTAGTTTTCATTAAGCATTTTATATAATTCCATTTTCTCTCCTTAACACATCAGTTATACTTCCAGTTTTTAAAACTTTTTATTAGTGATTGCTTTAGAGTTTACAATATACATTTACAACTAATCCAAGTCCACTTTCAAATAAAAATATTCCACTTAGCAGGTAGTATGGATATCTTATTATCACAAAATATTTCGAATTCCTCCCTCACATCCCTTGTAACATTGCTGACATTTGTTTCAGTTATGTATAAGTTATAATCATCAAATATATTGTTGTTGTTGTTTTTATTTGGAGCAAACAGTTATCTGTTAGATCAATTAAGAATAAGAAAAATAAATGTTTTTATTCTTCTATTATTTCTTCTGGAATACTCTTTCTTTCTTTATGTAGGTCTAAATTTCTGACCTATATCATTTTCCTTCTCTCTAAAAAACTTATTTTAATGTTTCTTGCAAAGCAGGTCTATTGGCTACAATTTCCCTCAATTTTTGTTTGTCTGAGAAAGTCTTTATTTCTCCTTCACTTTTGCAGGATAATTTTGCAAGTTACAGGATTCTGGATTGATAGTCTTTATTTTCTCTCAACATTATATATTTTATTTCACTCTCTTCTTGCTTGCATGGTTTCTGGGGAGAAGTCAGATGTAGTTTTTATCTTTGCTCCTCTATAGCTGTTTTTTTTTTCTTGACTTCTTTCAAGATTTTTTTTTAATGTTTAATTTTCTGTAGTTTGAAAATGATATGCCTAGGTGTAGTTTGTTGTTGTTGTTTTTAATTTATTTTACCTGTTGTTCTCTGAGTTTCTTGGATCTGTGATTTGGTGTCTTACACTAATTTAGGGAAATTCTTATCCTTATATCTTCTAGTATTGCTTCTATTCCTTTCTGTGTTTCTTCTGTTATTCCAATTACATGTATATTTTGTTCTTTTTTTTCAGAATTTTTCTTTGCTTTACAGTTTTGAAAGTTTATACTGACATATCCTCAAGCTAAGATTATTTCCTCTGCCATGTGCAGTCTACCAGTGAGCCCATCAAAAGCATTCTTTATTTCTATTACAGTGGTTTTTTTTTTAAATATCAAACATTTCTTTCTGATTCTTAGAATTTCCATCTCTCTTCTTACATTGCCCATTGGTTCTTGCATGCTGTCTGCTTTATCCAGTAGAGCTCTTAGCATATCAATTACAATTGTTTAAAATTCTTAGTCTGATAATTCCAATATCATATCTGAGTCTGGTTCTCATGCTTACTGTTTCTTCACATTGTGCTTTAACTTTTAGTATGCCTTGTAATTTGTTGTTGTGGTTGTTGAAAGCCATTTATGATGCAGTAGGTAAAAGAAATTCCAATAAATAGGCCTTGTATTAATGTGGTGGTAATGTGTGGAAGGAGGGGAAGCATTCAATAGTCCTATGATTATGTCTTTTAATGAGCCTGTGACCCAGGGCTGTGAATTTCACAAGTGCCTCTGAATTCCTTCCCCTTCCCCCTTAAGGGAGACAGAATGGCTGGAGGGTGCTGGAGTTGGGTATTTTCTTTCCCCCAGGTTGGTTAGACTCTAATAAAATACCAATAAGTTAGGATCTGGCAAAATTGTTTCTCTTGTTAAAAAGAATAAAATGCTTTGGCTACTTCCCCCTACCCAGGAAGAATTTTCTTTTTCTTATATTCACTGAGAGAACATGGTAAAACTTCTGGCGGTAAAACTCACAAAATTATCCCCACTGTAGTTTTTAATACATAGACTTGTCCACACTGAGCCTCCAGCAATTCGTCATTTATAATTTACATTTTCCGCTCTGGCACTGGTCCCCACAGTGGTTTCTGCCTGTGAATTCTGCTCTGAGAAGGTGTGGTTCTCTGTATCTGCCTTTCTGTGTCTCCAGTTTTGGGGACTGCAGTTTGCTCTGTGACCTCACTTCTCTGATGGCTGTAAAAAGAGTTATTAATTTTTTAGTTTGTTTAGCTTTTCACTTGTTGTTAGGATGGAATGGTGAGGTCCAACCTCCTTATATGCCAGACCAGAAACTGAAATCACTCTCCTTCTGAACTGCCTTTTATATGAGCTAATTAATATCCTTAGTTTTTAAGCCACTTTGATTAGAGTTTTTTGCTATCTTTATGTAGCTGAAAGCATCCTAGTAAAGTACAATTAACCACAAAAATGAAACAAACAAAAAAATCCCCAGAACTACATGAAAAAGTTCTAATTAGTTTCAAGTACAGAGAAAACAATGAAGAGTTCATAATTCATGTCAAGAATAACTCAATAGTATATCATTGAGAAAAAAAGCTAATGGTCACTTGTAGTTTTTTTAAAATAGATTTTAAAATATTACATTTTAACTTGTTTAACTATTTTAACAAGTTAGTAATGGTTGTAGTTGACATTGTGAGAATGATTTAGAGTGTAAGCTTTTTTTTCCAGTGCTGTATTCCAGTGCTCATACAACACTCTGCATTTAATCGATGCTCAGTAAATTGTTGAATAAATTACTTTTGTTGGTTTAACCTTTTTAGAAAGCAGTTTAATAAAATGTAAAATTCTGGATTCTTAATCCTGATAAGTTTCCTTACAGCAGAGAGGGGCAACTAAACCATGTCTTTGACCTATTTGAGCTTCGAATTAGCAATTTGCAGGTGCACACCCTATTGCTATAAATGAGGGTGATGACACTAATTTCAGGGTGTTAGTGTTGCTGAATTTCAATCAAATAAGTCCTCCAGAAAAGACAAATACTCATAAGCCATTCCACTTGACACTTGCTTGATGGCTAGCAGACACTTCACTCTCTAGGGAATACATAAAGGCATCAGCTTTTTAATGCTGGTTTTTTCAAAGGAGTTTCAAAATATCTTGTTCCAGAATTACTAAAACAATTACCCTGTGTTTTGCCTTTTCATGTTAAGACTTCAGAGAAAGCCAGCTGAATTAAAGATTCATAAAAATCAAAATTAAGGGACAAATGAGTTAACTAAAATGGCTCAGGAGTGAATAGTAGCACGTGAAGAAGCACAAGGTGGGGACTGCCTTCACATTGCATTCACAATAGATATAAACCAATACCTATTGTTTTTTTTTAAATTTTTAATGGTTTACTTGTTTTTGAGAGAGAGAGAGAGAGAGAGAGAGAGAGAGAAACAGCGTGAGCAGGGAAGGGTCAGAGAAAGAGGTAGACACAGAATCCGAAGACACGCTCCAGGCTCTGAGCTAGCTGTCAGCACAGAGCCCGATGCGGGGCTCAAACCCATGAACCTTGAGATCATGACCTGAGCCGAAGTCCGACCCTTAACCAACTGAGCCACCTAGGCGCCCCTGGTTTTACCAAATTTAGATAGTCATATATTGGAGCTTTCTAATTAGGTAAAATTTTGATCACCAAAATCTAAAGAATCTATGGTGAAGCTGGGGAAGCATTTTTCCCCCTAAGGATTTTATTTTTTTAAAAGTAATCTCTGCACTCAACGTGGGGCTTGAACCTGCAATTCTGAGATCAAGGGTTGCTAGCTCCACCAACTGAGCCAGCCAGACACCCCTGGAGAAGCATTTTTAAAGACATGGTAAAATGGCTGTTTGGTGGAAAGACTAGACCTGAGTTTCAAAGCCCAATTCAGATTTCCTTAAAGCTTCCTTTACTGTAACTTGTTCTTAATCTGAAGTTAGTCGGGCAGGAGATGGGGAATCCCAAGGATTTTAAATTGTGCATGAGACAATCTATTGGAATGCAGAAGGAAAATACTAAAACTTCCATTTTCACTTCTCTTTTGTGTCATTGGAATTTTTTACTTTTGTGTTCCATAATGTGCATAATAATATTTATATATATTTATAATAATTAAGTACACCTATATAGGGAGACATACACAACATGTTTTTACTGAAAATGTAATTAAGAAAGTCTAAAGACCATTATACTTGCTCCTCTCTCTGTCTCTTGAGGACAAAAGGGAAAGGTGAAGGAACAGGGGTTGCCTGCAGTTGGCCCACTTACCACTGGCCCCCTTAGTGTTGGCAAAGGAAGAAGACCACTAGGAGTGTAGAGATCTGGGCAGCTTCATGCCACTGGGCAGGTGAGCCAACAAATGGAGGTTTTTCTCACTGAACTCTGAGGAGAAAACTGTCCTAGAACTTGTTCCACCTTGCAGTGGCTTGCTGAGTATTCTTCACTCTGTTTAGTATAGGCATTATTATAGGTGAAAGCTTGAACTGTCAGTCCCAGCTGTTAGAACCTTCAGTCCATGGGGGATTGCGGGTGGTGGAATCTTGTCTCTCCTCTGTCTCAAAGGTTTGTTCCACCTACCTTCTCTCTGAGTCCCTTCCCTGGGTAGATAATTTTCACCTCAGCCTAAAGGTAATTTTTATGTGGGCACAATCACCATCCCTCAACTTATGCTAAATGTTTTAAATTCACAACAGCTCTATCAGATTGGGCTCTAACATTAACCCCCTTTTACAAATGAGGAAAGAGCTGAAGTAAAAACCCACTTCTGCCTGATCTCCCTAAATCATGATACTTCCAGTATTTCTGCCTCCAAGAAATAAACAACTAAATCTCTTATGGGAATATATACCTGTTTGGAAGCCTGAATCTTGACCTGCATATCTCTAGATATTCCATCTAAATCCATTGTTCTTTGCTCTGTTTACATTGACAGTGGGCACAGAGTGGATACGGGCACACCCACTAGAAAAGAACAGGACCAGAGTGATGATCTAGTGAATGAGAAGATCTAGTCTTGAAAATTATTCTTGGAGTCTGGGGTAGGAGAGTAAACTTTTTTTTTCTGTATCTCTCAACCAAAATATTTTAATTTACTTTTCTCAGAGCTGTTGAATGGACTGAGAGTTTTATGGGCTTGTATGTACCTTTTGGTCAGACAACTGTATTCAGCTTGCAGCTACAAAAACAGGATCTTGTGTCTCAGGGTGACTTACAGTGAGTACCCCAGCATCCACAGAGTGTGGGTGTGGATAGTGTGACCCTGCTGAGTTTAAAGCAATAGTAGGTGTTATTTCTGTGCCTTTCACCAATAGGACAAGTAATTTATTTTTAAATGCTTATTGTATATATAAAGCTACCTCTGTTTTGATCCAAATCTTAGTTGTTTAAAAGCAAAAACAAAGTCTTCGTTTTTATAAATCAAAAGAATTAGTTTTTGTAAGTAGGGAAGGCTGCCATGCTTTTACTAAGAGAAGTGCCAAAAAGCTCCTCCTGAGAATGTAGAGATGAGGAAAAATAGGGCTGCCCTTTGCCAGGTACCCAAGTAAAATCCACAAGTAGTGGGTATGATTGGCAATCTTCCCCAGAAAACAAACTAAGTATTGTTTTCAAATGTACAACTAAACAGTTATCCCCAAAACTCCTGTCAAGGTGATCAGAATAGAGATTTAAGCTCAGAGTGGAAAACAGGAAGGCAAACATAATTTATTAATTAAAATATTAATTGTTTGTAACAAGACTATGGACATAGCAAGGAAGATTGAGAACAGGGAAAAGGGATGGCCAATGAGCTGAAGATTAGAGAACCTTATTAATCACCATCCCAGAGCATACCATCCCAGCTGATGCTAGACCTTGGGGTTTGTTAATTCTTGTTTGGGGGCATAAAATTAACTCTCTTGGTTGTCATTCCATGTTCATCAAACATGTCAATGCAGCATCCAAGGACTATATGATGAATATATTTTTCATCCTAAATTAATAATATGGAAGTCTGCCTCATATATCAGTCTCTGTTGGTTTGGTTAATGTATGTCTGCCCCTATCAGGTTCACTTGAGTTATGCCCAAATCAATCTTCTGATCTCAACAGGCTGGGAGATAGACCAAAGTAAATGTCACTTCTAAGCCTCTTGGGAGAGAGATGGTCTTTTTGAATACAGCCTCCATTGTTGCAAGATAGCTTGATATAAACTGCAGCAAAGGACAATGGGAAATTCAACATATTTATTTTTGGCTTTGAATTAGTTTTATGCAACTTTGCCTTATTTGAGGGCAATATACATATATGCATGTTACAAAGGCATATATAACAGAATTAAATAGATTTTAAAAGTCACAGTAATTGGAATTAGGTATGATTAGTGAAATAGTGAAGTAATTGCACTCCTGTGCAATTTCCAGAGGTCAGCCACAAATTTGTCTCTGATCTTCTTAGCAGCCAAACAATGTAAGAAAACAACTGGTTGCAAATTGCAAAGGTTCCAGAAGATAAAACATTGCCCATAATCTAAGACAATCAGGATTTTCTAGTAGTGACACCTGACAGAAATTTTTCTCATAGAGAAGACAATCTCAGCTTATGGAAAATGTTCTGGCAGCATCCCTATGATAAACAAGGAGAAAATTTCAAACAGCTATTTCCCATAAGGTCTCTCTATGCAGGTTAATGCCAATCACCCATTTAGCCTATCCTCCCCCATAACACTCCTCCAGCACACCTCAGTTTGTTCTCTGTATTTAAAAGTCTCCTTATGGTTTATCTCCCTCTCTGTTTTTATCTTATTTTTCCTTCCTTTCCCCATGTTCATCTGTTGTGTTTCTTAAATTCCACACATGAGTAAAGTCATATGATATTTGTCTTTCTTTGCCTGCCTTATTTTGTTTAGCATAATACATTCTAATTCCATTCATGTTGTTGCAAATATATATACTACATCTTCTTTATCTATTCATCAATTGATGAACATTTGGGTTCTTTCCATAATTTGGCTATTATTGATAGTGCTGTTATAAACATTGGGGTGCATGTGGCCCTTTGAATCAACATTTTTGTATCCTTTGGATATATACCTAGTTGTGCAATTCCTGGGTCACAGGATAGCTCTAATTTTAATTTTTTGAGGAAACTCCATACTGTTTTCCAGAATAGCTGCACCAGTTTGCATTCCCAACAGTACAAATGGGTTCCCCTTTCTCCACATCCTCGCCAACATCTGTTGTTTCCTGAGTTGTATTTTGACAGGTATGAGATGTTATCTCATTGTGGTTTTGATTTGTATTTCCCTGATGATTAGTGATGCTGAGCATCTTTTCATGTGTCTGTTAGCCATATGGATGTCTTCTTTGGGAAGTGTCTGTTCACATCTTTTGCCCATTTCTTCACCGAATTATTTGGGGGTTTTTTTGGTGTTGAGTTTGATAAGTTCTTTATAGATTTTGGATAATAGCTTCTTATCCAATATGTCATTTGCAAATATCTTCTCCCATTCTGCCGGTTGCCTTTGAGCTTTGTTGATTGTTTCCTTTCTTGTGCAGAAGATTTTTATCGTGACGAGGTCCCAGTAGTTTATTTTTGGTTTTGTTTCCCTTGCCTCCAGAGACATGTCTAGTAAGAAGCTGCTGTGATCAAGGTCAAGGAGGTTGTTTCCTGTTTTCTCCTTTACGATTTTGATGGTTTCCTGTCTGACGTTTAAGTCTTTCATCCATTTTGAGTTTATATTTGTGTATGATGTAAGAAAGTTGTTCACGTTCAGTCTTCTGCATGTTGGTGTCCAGTGTTTCCAACACCATTTGTTGAAGAGACTATCTTTTTCCTTGGATATTCTTTCCTGCTTTGTCGAAGATTAGTTGGCCATAAATTTGTGGGTCCATTTCTGGGTTCTGCATTCTGTCTCAATGATCTATGTGTTTGTTTTTGTGTCAGAACCATATTGTCTTGATGATTACACCTTTGCAATACAGCTTGAAATCCAGAATTGTGATGCTTCCAGCTTTTTTTTTTTTTTTTTCAAAATTCCTTTGGCTATTCGGGGTATTTTCTGGTTCCATACAAATTTTAGAATTGTTTGTTCTAGCTCTGTGAGGAATCCTGGTGTTATTTTGATAGGGTTTGCATTGAATGTGTAGATTGCTTTGGGTAGTATAGACATTTTAACAATATTGTTCTTTCAATCCATGAGCATGGGATGTTTTTTCATTTCTTTGTATCTTCTTCAATTTCTTTCATAAGCTTTCTATAATTTTCAGTGTATTAAACCTTTGGTTAGGTTTAGCCCAAGGTATTTTATGGTTTTTGGTGCAATTGTAAATGGGATTGATTCTTTGATTTGTCTTTCTGCGGCTTCATTATTGGTGTATAGAAATGCAACCAATTTCTGTACATCAATTTTATATCCTGTGACTTTGCTGAATTCATGTATCAGTTCTAGCAGTTTTTGGTGGAGTCTTTTGGGTTTTCCACATAGAGTATCAAATCATCTGCAAAGAGTAAAAACTTGATTTTTTACTTGCCAATTTGGATGTTTTTATTTCTTTTTGTTGTCTGATTGCTGAGACTAGGACTTCCAACACTATGTTGAACAACAGTGGTGAGAGTGGGCATCCCTCTAGTGTTCCTGATCTCAGGGGGAAAACTTTCAGTTTTTCCCCATTGAGGATGATATTAGCTGTGGGTCTTTCATATACAGACTTTACGATGTTGAGGTATGTTTCTTCTAACCTACTTTCTTGAGGATTTTCATCAAGAAAGGATGGCTTTATTTTGTCAAATGCTTATTCTGCATCTATTGAGAGGATCGTGTGGTTCATACCCTTTCTTTTATTAGTGTGATGTATCATGTTGGTTTATTTGTAGATATTGAGCCACTCCTGAAGCCTGGGAATAAATCCCATGGTGAGTAATTCTTTTAATATATTGTTGGATTCAATTTGCTAGTATTTTGTTAAGAATTTTTGCATTCATGGTGGTCATTGGCGAAATTTATCTGTAATTCTCCTTTTTAGTGGGGTCTTTGTCTGGTTTGGGAATCAAGGTAATGCTGGCCTCATAGAATGACTTTGGAAGTTTCCCTTACATTTCTATCTTTTGGAACAGCTTCAAATGAATATGTATTAACTCTTCTTTAAATGCTTGGTAGAATTCCTTTAGGAAGCCATCTGGCCCTGGACTCATTCATTGGGAGATTTTTTATTACTGATTCAATTTATTTACTATTTATGGTTCTGTTCCAATTTTCTATTTTTTTCCCTTTTGAGTTTTGGTATGGTGTGGGTGTTTAGGAATTTGTCCATCTCTTCCAAGTTTTCCAGTTTGTTGGCATATAATTGCTCATAATATTCTCTTATTATTGTTTATATTTCTGTAATGTTGGTTGTGATCTCTCCTCTTTCGTTCATAATTTTATTTATTTGAGTCCTTTCCTTTTTCTTTTTGATAAATCTGGCTAGGGGGTTATCAGTTTTGTTAACCCTTTCAAAGAACCACCTCCTAGTTTCATTGGCCTGTTCTACTATTTTGGTTTTTTTGATATCATTAATTTCTGCTCTAATCTTTATTATTTCCCTTCTTCTCCTGGTTTTGGGCTTTATTTGCCATTCTTTTTCTAGCTCCTTTAAGTGTAAGGTTAGGTTGTGTATTTGACATCATGCTTCCTTATTTAGGAAGGCCTGGATTGCTATATACTTCCCTCTTATGACTGCATTTGCTGCATCCCAGAAGGTTTGGACTGTTGTGTTTTCATTTTCATTGACTTCCGCGTACTTTTAAATTTCCTCTTCAATTTTTTTGGTTAATCATTTCATTCTTTAGTAGGATGTTCTTTAAACTCCAAGTATTTGTGGTCTTTCCAAATTTTTTCTTGTGATTGATTTTAAATTTCATAGCATTTGGTCTAAAAGTATGCATGGTATGATATTGATCTTTTTCTACTTGTTAAGCTCTGATTTATGATCCAGTATGTGATCTTATCTGGAGAATGTTCCATGTGCACTTGAGAAGAATGTGCATTCTCCTGCTTTAGAATGAAATGTTCTGAATATTTCTGTTAAGGCCATCTAGTCCAGTGTGTCATTCAAAGCCACTGTTTCCTGGTGCGCCTGGGTGGCTCAGTCGGTTAAGCGGCCGACTTTGGATCAGGTCATGATCTCATGGTTTGTGGGTTCGAGCCCTGCATTGAGCTCTGTGCTGACAGCTCAGAGCCTGGAGCCTGCTTCAGATTCTGTCTCTCTATCTCTCTCTGTCTCTCTCTTCCCCTACTCATGCTCTTTCTCTCTGTCTCAATAATAAAAACACAAGAAAAAATTGTAAAAAAGCCATTGTTTCCTTCATGAATTTCTGCTTGGATGATCTGCCCATTGCTATAAGTGGGTGTTAAAGTCCCCTACTATTATAGTATTATTATCAATGGGCTTCTTCATGTTTGTGATTAACTGATTTATATATTTGGGTGTTTCAAGTTGGGGGCATAAATGTTTACAATTATTAAATCTTGTTGATAGATCCCTTAATTATGATATAATGCCTTTCTTCATCTCTTGTTACAGTCTTTCTTTTAAAATCGATTTTGTCTGATATGAGTATGGCTACTCTGGCTTTCTTTTGACCTCCATTAGCATGGTAGATGATACTCCATTCCCTCACTTTCAATCTGTAGGTGTCTTCAGGTATAAAACAATGATATTAGCTGTGGGTCTTTCATATACAGCCTTTACGATGTTGAGGTATGTTTCTTCTATACCTCCTTTCTTGAGGATTTTCATCAAGAAAGCATGGCTTTATTTTGTCAAATGCTTTTCCTGCATCTATTGAGAGGGTCATGTGGTTCATACCCTTTCTTTTATTAATATGATGTATCATGTTTAGATGGGTCTTGTTGTTGTTATTGTTGTTGTTTATCTATTCTGATACCCTATGTCTTTTAATTAAGGCATTTAGTCCATTTATATTTAGAGTATGAATGTTGTGCCATTGTGTTGCCTGTTTCTGATGATGTTCTCTGGTCCTTTCTATGATGTTTTGGTCTTTTTTGCTTTGTTTTGTTTTGTCTCCAAAGAGTCCCCCTTTAAATTTCTTGCCGGGCTGGTTTAGTGGTCACAAACTCCTTTAGTTTTTGTTTGTTGTAAATGCTTTTATCTCTCCTTCTATTTTAATGACAGCCTTGCTAGATAAAGAATTCTTGGTTGCATATTTTCCAATTCAGCATGTTGATTATATCCTGCCTCCTTTCTTGGCTGCCAAGTTTCTGTGGACAGATCTGCTGTGAACCTGATTTGTTTTCCGTTATATGTTAGGGACTTTTTTTCCCCCTTCTACTTTCATGATTCTTTCCTTGTCTGTGTATTTGGTGAATTTGACTATGATAAACCTTGGTGATGGCCGTTTTTTGTTGAATCTAATGGGAGTTCTCTGTGCTTCTTGGATTTTGATGTCTGTGTCCTTCTCCAGATTAGGAAAGTTTTCAGCTATAATTTGCTCACATATACATTGTCCCCACTTTTAACTTTCGTCATCTTCTGGGACTCCTATGATATGACTGTTATTCCTCTTTAATAACTCATTAGACATTTAATAATGTCTAAATCTTGTATTGTGATCTTTTGCCTTTGTTTCCCTTTTTTTCCTGCTTCATGCTTTTCTATAATTTTATCTTCTATCTCACTGATTTGCTGATTTGCTTCGTCCATTCTTGCCATGATGGATACATTAAAGATTACATACTGATTATAGCATCTTTAATTTTGACCTGACTAGATTTTAGTTTTTCACCTCTGCAGAAAGGGATTCTCCAGTGTCTTCTTTGCTTTGTTCAACCCCAGCTTGTAGTCTTATAATCACGGTTTTAAATTCTATTTCAGACATCTTACTTGTATCTGTTTTGATTAAATCCCTGGCCATCATTTCTTCCTGTTCTTCCTTTTGGGGTGAATTTCGTTATTTTGGAGGAAGAAAAAAATTCAATAAAGTAAAGAATAAAAATTTAAAAATTTAAAACAAAACAAAATCAAATAAAGAAAGCTAGATCATAGATGTGTTTTGGTCTGCTTGTTGAGAGAAGCTTGATGGAAGAGAGAAAACTGATAAAGGGAAAAAAAGTAAAAAAAATTTTAAATTAAAAACAAAATTTAAGTAATAAAATAGAATAAAATAAAGAAAATAAAAAAGAATAAAAAAGTAACCAAACTTTTAAAAATTGCCCTTTCTGTATCCAAGAAAGAGAAAGAAAACATAAGCAAAAACAGAAACAAAGAAAATGAACAAACGAACAAGCAAACAGAATGGAACGCGAATGAATTTACATCCAGGTTCCCCTAGAACTTAAACTTTGCAGCACACCAAATTCCATACTAGGCAGGTGGAAGGGATTTGTGCTGGTCTTCTGGGGGTTGTGACTGGAGGGCACAGGTGGGTGGAATTTGGTGTATCAGCTTCATTCTCCATTTGGTGGTGCTGCTTAGCTCACTGGGGTGGATCAGTGTGTGAGCATGCACAAAAGAAGTGAAAATGGCTTCACCCAGCTCTCTAATCTCTGGCACGGGAATTTTGTGTCCTCACAGACATGGGATCAAGCACCCCTCCTTAGTCTCAGGCTTCTGTCCACTCCCCACCTTTATCTTGTCTGTGTCTGAGCTGTCTGCCTGCCAGATGATGCCTCCCTCCAGAGTTCTATCTCAGATGGGGCTGTGTTTCAAAACCCCCACTTTTGGACCCATGCTGATTCTCTGGGGAGGGTCTCGCCAAGCAATGCCAGGTGACAGCTTGTCCCCAAAAAATGTTTGCACAATCGTCCAATGGCAGAGGCTCAGAGTTTATGGTAAGTCACAACACACAGCTGGTGCAAGGTTTTGCTGTACTCTGGTGTCTATGTTCCCATATCAGTAAATGTGGCTGCTCTCCAGGGCCTGCCAGGACCTTTGCCCACAGGGAGATCATATAGCTTCTAACAAATGCGCTCCCATAAGGGAACTGCTTCTCCCCGTGTGGCACATAGACCCCTCAGACCCTGCTGTCTGCTCCTGGGGATTAGCCTAATTCCTTACCATAGCACTGCCAGGCAATGAGCTCCTAACCTTCGGACTCTGTGCTCCACTGTGTATAGAATCCTGGTGGTATTGAAACCCTCTCCTTTCTCCCTGTCAATGGTTTTGGGGAACAGATTTCTTGTTCAGTGCCCTGCGAGTGTTTTCACTCTTTCTCTCTTTTTCTCTCCAGATACTTTTGGGGAGATTGCTTTTCTTGCATGATCCTAATGGGCAGCAGTCTCGCCCTTTCTCTTCCTCTGTCTTCTCTCCTTGAAAACAGCTCCCTGCCCTCTGCAGCCCCACAGCTTTTCTCTCCCCCAAGTCACTTCTCCACACTGCAATCCTGTCAAGTTCTCTGGCTCCAATTGTGCAGATTGTTGTGTTGTGTTAATCCTCAGATCAATTTCTAGATGTTCAACATGGTTTGATGTTGATCTAGCTGCTTTTCAGGAATGAGACAAACTCAGGGTCCCCATACTACTCTACCATCTTAACTTTTGATGTTCTTAACAGCATTTTCTATAGAGCAGGAGTTTTAAATTTTTATGAAGTCAAATTTATTAGTTCTTTCATTTATGGCTTATGATATTTTGTCTTATCAAAAATGTTTGCCTAAGCAAAGGTTACAAAGATTTTCTCATATGATTTCTTCTAGAATTTCTATAGTTTTAAGTTTTACACTTAGATCTTTTACTCTCTTCAGTTGATTTTTGTTTATGGTAGAGATATGGAGTGAAGTCCATTTTTTAAAATATAGATTTGTGTTTATTCTAGTATCATATCCTTTCTCCACTGAATTACCTTTGTGCCTTTTTGAAAATTAATTGTCCATATATATGTGGGCCTATTTTTACAACCTGTATTCAGTTCTATTATCTTTTTGTCTACTTTTATGTCTATATGATTATATGTCATTATGTCTATCTTTTGTCTATAATACCTCTCTTGATTGTTGCTTTGTACTAAGTCTTGAAATGAGGTAATATAAAGCCTCCAACTTTGTTCTTCTTTTTAAAAGTTGTTTTGGCTATTGCAATACCTTTCCATAAATTTTAGAATCAGCTTACTAATTCCTACAAAAAAACAGGGCTTTGATTAGGTTCACACTGACTATATATTAATTTGGGGAGGATTAACATGTCAACAATGTCAAATCTTTTGATCCATGAATGCAGATATCTCTCTGTTTAGGTCTTCTTTAATCTCTCTCAGCAATGTTTTGTTTGTCACTGTACATATCTTTCATATCTTTTATCAGATTTATCCCTAGGTATTTAAATATTTTTGATCGTATGGTAGAGGTTTATTTTATTTCAATTTTTGATTTGTAACAGGGTAATGTTTGCCTCATAGAGTGTGTTGGTAACCATTATCTCCTCTTCTACTTTCTGGAAGAGTTCATGCAGACTTGGAAATATTTCTTTCTTAAATTTTGAGAGCATTCCCTAGTAAAGCCATAGGGGCTTGGAGTTTTCTTTGTGGAAAGGTTTCTAACTAAAATGCAGCACTTTTAATAGATAGAGGGCCATTTACATTGTTTTTCATTCTTCAGTGAGCTTTGGTAATTTATGTCTTTCAGGAATTTGATCATTTTATCAAAGTTGTTGAATTTATTGAATAATGCTGTTCATAATATTTTCTTATTATCATTTTAATATCTGTAGGACTTGTAATGATGTTACATCTATCATTCTTGATATTTGTAAGATGTGTTTTCTGTGTTTTTTTTTTCTGATCAATCTAATGGTTTACCAATTTTATTGATCTTCTCAAAGCACCAGCTTCGGGTTTTATTGATTCTATTATTTTTCAGGTTTTTTTTCACTGATTTTCACTCAGATCTTTATTATTTCCTTGCCTCTTCTTACTTTTGAGCTTAATTTTCTATTTTTTTCTAGTTTCTTAAGGTGGACATTGAATTCATTGATTTGAGACTTTTCTTTTCTAATATAGGCATTTAGTAAGGTACTGCTTTAGTTGTATCCCACGAGGGAAAATTCTATATAGAAGCAAAGAAAAGTCAGACATTCCATGCCCAAATCTATTGGACACAGTGAAAGATTTATGTAAAAGAAATATTTTAAACTTAAATGCCTTAATAATTAAAGATGCCTAAAAATAAAGTATGTATTCATCTTTAAAATGGAGGAGAGAGAGGCCATAATAAAAATCCAGGGAGAATTTTTTTTTGGCTTAGTAAAGTATGAATTACCAGAATTAAGAAGAAGTGGAAAACATTAACAGACCAATTTCAAATACAAGCGATTGAAATTGTGATTAAAATTCTACCATTTAAAAGTCACTAGGAACAGATGGGTTTATAACTGAATTTTATGTAAACTTTAAAGAACAGTTAATTAGCATGTTACTTAATCGAGTCCAGGAAAAAGAAAATGATGTAAGCTTCTCCCAACTCATTTTACAATATCTTATAACTTTAATTCAAAACCTAAGAACACTGACAAAGGAAAACTATAAATTCATGAATTCTAAATACAAACTTAAAACATAAAATTCAGGAATATATCAAAGAAAAACCAGATACCCTAATCCTCCAAAGCATGCTGCGAGACAGAGTTGGTAAAACTCTAGTGTGATCATTGAGGGTTGGACTTTTTTGTTTTATGATTTTATCATTCTAGAAAACAGAAACCCAAATTCTCTTTATTGTTACTGGTTCCCTGATCCTACTTTAGTGTGAATTCTCAAAAATACGTGTCTGCAAATTATAAAATGGTCAGTTTGATCCTCCAACCTTATTTGCAGCATGTGCATTCACTGTGCAAAGTCAGCTCTCCTCCACAATCTGTTTCTAACCTCTATTTGGGGAGCACTCATGCTTCTCTATTAATTGGGCCATATGGGGAGCAAACCTTTCCTATTCACTTAATAACCACAGATGTTCCATTATCATTTGTTCTTTTTTCTCAGGCTTTCAATTCCTGATTTTCTCTCTCAGCACTTATACAAACATGGTGTTTCTATGACCATGTGACATGAAACTGCATCCTTTACTTAATTTGTTGGTTTTTAAAATTTTATTTATTTATTTTGATGGGGGGCAGAGAAAGAGGGAGAGAGAGAGGGAGAGAGAGAGAATCCCAAACAGGTTCTGCACCAGCAGTGTAGAGCCTGATGCAGGGCTTGAGCTCACAATCTGTGAGATCATGACCTGAGCTGAAATCAAGAGTTGGATGCTTAACCAATGAGCCACCCAGGTGGCACATTTAATTAGCTGATAATTTTTTAAAAATAAGCTTTATGTATGTATTCTGTCCATAACCTCTTGGACCTGGCACCGGGCCCTCTTTCACCCCTTCACTGATTCACTTGTTAGCAAGTTAATGAACTTTGACATGTGCTCAAGATCAATTTGTCTAAGAAAGTTTGTGGCAGAAGATGGGGTAAAAATGGATAAAAAATAATTAGACCTCAAAATCCAGTCTGGATTCAACTCAGTCTCATACTATGAAGACAGTTTTTTGTCTTAGAAGTTTTAAAATTAAAAAAAATTTTTTTTTGTTAAAGATTTTTAAGCACATCATTTAAATCAAACACTTCTCAAAACTTTTAATGAAAAAACAGCAGTCCTCCAATATTAACACACCATTATACCATTTTCCTCCCTCCACACACAATCCCTTTAAAATATTTTAGCTGATTCCTCTAATATTTACCTTCATATCACTAAATAACATACTTCCATTACTATTTCATTATTTTTCTTAGTATTTTTTTATGGAAGATAAAAATTGATCTCTTGAATATCTCCCTTGGCACCTAGTGTGCTTTCACACATACATACCCCATTTCTTCCCATGATGCAAACAATAATTTTGGTTAGATTAATATTAGGTAATTATATTATTAAACTTCATTATCATGCCATGTATGATTATGGCAGAGTTATGTAGTGTCTGTGATTTCCTTCCTTGCAAAATGCTTTGCTTTTTCTTGAGTAAATAATTGAATTTTGTCTCCTTGACTGATAAGTTATAAATAACCCCAAATCTTTCAATTGCCTTATCCTATATCAACATGTTGAAACAGCTTTAAGATGTTTCTCAAAGGGTGATGTAATTTTCATCTGATTTAATAGGCCTTTCCTAAAACTTTTTGACCTACTCCAGTAAGGGTGAGTTGTCCTCTGCACTCAGCTGGAAGGACTCAGCCAAAATTCTTTCCTATCCCTGTACTAAACATTACTGGGACATGGTAAAATAACTTATTACTTACGTAAGGAAACACTCTGGGAGTCAATCAACTAAAATAATTTACTTATCAGGATTCACAATGTACTCCCCAAGGCTCTCCAAGAACCCTGCTTCATTGTGCTCAATGATCCAAAACCATCGGTTCATAAACTTTACCCATCCAACCACTTTCCCATCTTGTGAGACCCTCCTGAAAATCACCCAACTTGGAACTTAAAACCTGGTAAATATCATTCACTGATTCC
>CM053560.1:117293165-117306704 GCA_028646485.1 Cryptoprocta ferox
GGATCAGTTTCTTTATTTCTCTTTCTGTAGCTTCATTATTGGTGTATAAAAATGCAACCAATTTCTGTATGTTGATTTTGTACCCTGTGACTTTGCTGAATTCCTGGATCAGTGCTAGTAGGCTTCTGGTGGAGTCGGTCGGGTTTTCCATGTAGAGTATCATGTCATCTACGAAAAGTGAAAGTCTGACTTCATCTTTGCCGATTCTGATGCCTTTTATTTCCTTTTGTTGTGTGATTGCTGATTCTAGGACCTCTAGCACTATGTTAAAGTTTATTTATTTATTTTGAGAGAGAGAGAGAGAGAGAGAGAGAGAGAGAGAATCCCAAGCAGACTCCACACTCAGTGTGGAGTCCCATGCGGCGCTCAGTCCCACGATGGTGGGATCATGACCTGAGCTGAAATCAAGAGTCAGACACTCAACTGACTGGACCACCCAGGCACCCCTACACCACATTTTTCTTGTCCATTTGTCTTTTGATGGATACTTAGGTTGCTTCTGTGTCTTGGCTATTATAAGAAATCTGCAATAAACATAAGGGTGAACATATCATTTCAAATTAGCGTTTTCATTTTCTTTGGATAAATACCCAATAGTGGAATTATTGGATCTTATGGTATTTTTATTTTTAATTCTTTGAGGAACCTCCATACTGTAGTTGTACCATTTACATTCCCACCAACAGTGCATGAGAGTTTCTTTTTTTCCACATCCTTGCCATCACTTGTTATTTCTTGTCATTTTGAATACATCCATTCTAACTGCTATAAGGTGATATCTCATTGTAGTTTTGATTTACATATCCCTGATGATTAGTGATATTGGACATTTTTTCATGTGTCTATTGTCCATCTGTATGTCTTCTTTGGAAACATGTCTATTCAGGTCCAGGTCCTCTGTCCATTTTTTAATTGGTTGTTTAAGTTTTTCTTCTTTCTTTCTTTCTTTCTCTCTTTCCTTTTTTCTTTCTTTTCTTTCTTTTTGTTTTGTTTTGTTTTGTTTTGGTGTTGAGTTGTATAAGTTCTTCGTATACTTTGGATATTAACCCCTTATCAGCTATATCATTTGCAAATATCTTTTTCCATTCAGTAGGTTTCCTTTTTGTTTTGTTGGTAGTTTCCTTCACTGTGCCAGGATCTTTTATTTTGATGTAGTCCCAATAGTTTATTTTTGCTTTTATTTTCCTTGTCTTAGGACACATATCTAGAAAAACGTTTCTATGGCAAATGTACTGCTTGTGTTTTCTTCTAGGACTTTTATGGTTTCATGTCTCACATTTAGTCTCTCATTCAATTTGAGTTTATTTGTGTGTGTGGTATTAGAAAGTTGTCTACATTCTTTCTTTTACATGGAGCCAGTTTTCCCACCATGCTTTATTGAAGAGACTGTCTTTTCCCCATTATATATTCTTGCCTCCTTTGTCATAGTTTAATTGACCATAGAAATGTGGTTTATTTCTGGGGTCTCTATTGTGTTCTATTGATCTGTGTGTCTATTTTTTGTGCCAGTACCATACAGTTTTGATTACTACAAATTTGTAGTAGATCTTGAACTCTAGTATTGTGATATCTCCAGCTTTTTTCTTATTTCTCAGGATTGCTCTGTCTATTCAGTCATTCTTTTATGTCCTTCAGTTAAATTTTACATTTGATTATTAATATCACCATCTTCACCATCTTTCCTTTTTAATTTTCTGATTAATTATAGATGCAGTATATGAAAACTTTTGATTTTTATATGTTTGGTATTGTATCTCATCACCTTGCGGAATTATTTTAATAGGTTAATAGTTTCTTAGTTGGTGTTCCTAGGATTTCAAGGAAGGCAATCATATTGTCTGCAAATAATAATTGTTATTCAGCTGCCTTTCTAACATTTATATATTACGTATTTTTCGTGTCTGATCTTTTCAGATAGAATAGTTATGCAATGTTACTTAACAGTAGTGGAAAGAGGTATAATTGTATTATTACTAAATTTAATGCTTTTATTATTTGTTTATTAATCATGGTGCTTGCTGTAGATTTTTGGTAGATATATCAGTTCGGACTGCATTTAGCTGAATAAAAAAGAAACCTGATTCAATGACCTAAAGAAATATAGGTTTCATTTTTGTCACCTAAATATGCAGAGGAAGGCAGTCCAGGTCTCTTTCCAACTTCCTAATATCATCTTTACTGTGTGGTCCTTCTTCTTATAGTCACAATATGGCTGCTATTCCTCTAGGCCTTGAGTTGCTTTCTAGGTAGGAAGAGTGGGTAGAGTAAAAGGCCAAATCTATCTCCTTTTATGTGAAAAACATAGATTTTTCAAAAGTTTCAGGATTAGACTTCCATTTTCATCTTTTTTGGCTTCAACGAGGCTATGTCACAACCCTCGGCTGCAAGGAGTAAGTGTTTTTCACTGGGCGTGTTGCCACCTCTTCCATTAATAAGGAAGAAGGAGATAATGGATAACAAGTAAGCAACAAGTAGTATCTTTCATGTTGCCCTTACCAGGTTATAAATTTCACTTTTATTCTTATTGGATTAACAGATGTGAAATACTATTGATTTTATTTAAGGGGGAGCATAAACTGAATAGTTTATATGGATTTTATCTATTACTGTAATTTTATAATGTTAGATAATCCTTAAATATCTGGAATAAAACCTACTCTGTCATCTAATAGTATTTTTACTTTTAATAAACATTTTATTGAAGTTAAATGAAAGAAATGCATAAATCATAAGTTTACACTTTGAGCAACTTGACAAAGTGAACTTGCCTTGTAACCATCATCCAGATTTCAAAAAAGAACTTTATATAAACACCCAGCAGTCCCTCTCATATTTAAAAAATTTTTTTTAAGTTTATTTATTTATTTTGAGAGAGAGAGAGAGCATGAGTGGGACACACACACACACACACACACACACACAGAATCTCAAGCAGCATGGAGCCTGACATGGGACTTGAACTCACAAACCATGAGTACATGACCAGAGCTGAAACCAAGAGTCAGATGCTCAACTGAATGAACCACCTGGGCACCCCCTTCTCATATTCTCTCCCAATCCTTTTTCCCTTTCTCCATGACAGAGGTAACCAATATCTTAGCTTCTGATATGGATAGACTTCCTAATTTTGAACTTTATATGACTGAAATTATACAAGATGTATTAATTTTGGTCTGGCTTCTTTTGTTCATAAATATATTCATGGGGTTTATCTATATTGTATGAAGCTATAGTTTGTTTCTTTTCATTGCTTTCACTGTATACATATATCAAAATTTATTTCTGCATTGTCTGTATGTTCAATGTGTACCACATATTTTAATTAGTACAAATTTACTAAGTGTATTGTTCAAAGATTCTATTATTTTACTGATATGTTTGTCAGTTTTATCAAGTACTGAGACAGATATATTAAAATTCCTCACAATGATTGTTCATTTACTTCTTTTAGTTTTGTTAATGTTTGCCATATGTGTTTTAGGGCCATGTAATTAAGTATAAACAAATTTAGAATTCCTGTTTCTTACTAGTGGCTTCACTCTTTCATCGTTATGAAATACCATCTGTATCTCAAATACTGCTCTTTCAGTAATGACTATTTTGATAGTATAGTTACACCTGTTTTCATTTAGTAAGTCTTTGCTTGGTCAGTCCAATTTTTCTGTATCTGCATTTTTTAATAGGCTTTTTTTTAAAGTTTATTTATTTTGAGAGAGAGAGAGAGTGCAGAGGAGGGGTAGAGAGAGAGGTGAGAGGGAATCCTAAGCAATCCCTGTACTGTCAGCACAGAGCCCGATGTAGGGCTTGATCTCATGAACCATGAGATCATGACCTGAGCTGAAATCAAGAGTTGGATGGTTCACTGACTGAGTCACCCAGGTGCCCCAGTATCTGCATTTTTAACATGTCTTTCATAAGCAAAAATAACTAATTTTGCTTTTTTTCTTAAGTCTAATCTGACAATCATTTTTAATTTGGAAAATTAAATACATATATTCAGATATATATATCTCACATTTATTATTAAATTATCATATATATACAATATGTGATATATTTATTCATATATATTCCTACACTGTGGCTGAAGATTAGAGGTGTCCACTTCATTTGAAATAGATTTCTTATTTCTGTTTCATAATGTTTAAAATTTTCAGAGTGATTTATAATAAAAGGAGGAAGCAGATAAATCTTAACTCTATCCTCTTAAAACCAGCAATACAACTTTTATGTATTATGATTTGGAAAGCATCTCTGCAGCCATGGTCTCTCATCCCTTTCTGGCCCTAATATTGATTTTTCTTATCAGACTTGCAAAAGATTTTGTTTTATTATTTCTTTAAAATAACTAGTATTAATAAACTCTTTTCAAATTACCCAGTTTGAGTGGGTCATCAACCTCCTGCCAAATATATAATAATTATATGGATGTATTCTATTGTTAAATTATTTTTGAAAACATTCAATATGGGAGTCTCTGTCTTGTAATAGGTGAATTTAACTCATTTATATTTATCATGATTGAAGAACTATTTGGACTCTTTTCTGATATCTTACCTTGTTATTAATTATGCCGTATATGTGTTTCTCTTTTTTTTAACTCTCTTTTCCTGCCCATAGCAGAAAATTGTCTGCTACTCAATTTTTGGGGGGCTACTCAACATCTTTATAAGTTTCTAAGTTTGGAGGAATTTCTTATCTTTTGAGCTTATGTCTCTCCAAGGCAGGAACTAGAAACTCATATCTCAGCCTCCCTAGCATGGTACAAGCATGCCATCAGTGAGACTCCATAAGATTTTATTCAAGGGAGAGAGAACTAGAATAAGTATTATGCAGAATCCATTCTGGACTCAGTAGTGGTAGACATCTAGCTTCCCAGGGCTGCAGTGGTAGTAGCATGAACTATGGAGAGACAACTTGCCTGTGACTAGTAGAGGTGTCAACAGGAATAGCAGGAATTCTCCTATAGTGTCCTGCAGTGTAATCTGAATACCATTTCTGCCATCTAGCTCCTGCCAGGAGTCTCTGGCCCACCTGCAGTTTCTTTAGTTTACCCAGTGTCATTTAATAGGTTCCTTTTCTATTTCAAGTAGCCAAGAGAGGTACTGTTGTTCCTGCCCAATGAATTTTACTCCCAGCCTGCTGTTCAAAGGCACCTCCCAGTTCCACCAAATCAAAATTTACTTAAGTGTTTTATTGACTTATATACTCACTAATGTTTCTGGAATTTTATTACTTCCTCCTGGGTTCACCTTTCATCATGCATTATCCTTTAGTAGTTCTTTGTGCAAAGATATCTGGGTGGAAAATTTTCTAAATGTGCCTGAAAGTTTGTTTCATTCTCACTCTTGAAAGATAATTTTCCTAGGTATGGAATTCTGAGCTCCAAGTTATGCAGGTATTTTCCCTCAGCACTTTGAAACTCTTATTCATCATCTTTGTGCTTCAAAGGTTGCTAATAAGAACTCTGATTAGTCTAATTTTTATTTCTCTGGAAAATACTTTCTTTTTCTCTCTAGAAGCTTATCTCTTTTTTCATTATCCTTGATGTGTTGAAGTTTCATGGTGTGTGTTTATGAAAGTGTGTGTGTGCACGTGCATGCACGTGTGCACGCATGTGGCCACACATGCACGATTCTTTGCAAGTTCTGTTCAGCACCTTGCCTGATAAGCCTCTGTATTGAATTGTTATTTTTAGTAATTGCTTTTTTTTTTTAATTTCGAGAGATCAAAATTGGTTCTGGTATGAATTCCTCCTTTATTTCTCTAAGGTATATGTATTTTAAGGTTTTTTTCAGATGCTCTTCTATCACTATGCCCTTGGTTCTTTCATTAATTGTATTGTGTTGCATTTGTAGTATAAAACTTCCTTGGGTATTTGTTAATATTTGGTTCTGCACTTATCTTCTGTGAGAAAACTTTCCCCAGTGTGTTCTGAGCTGTGAACTGCTCCTTGCAGGCAACCAGCTGGAGGCATCTCTGCACAGCCAGTATCAGTCTTGGCCTCCAGGCTACAGATGGCTACAGCCTCTCCTATTTCCCATATGCATTTTCTTTTCTTTTCTTTCTTTTTTTTTATTTAAAGAAAAGCTTTACCACTTCAAATCCAGGGAAGTTCCCTTTCTTGACTTTAGTCTTAGCCATGAATTTATTATTCTGCTTTTACACATATTTTCTACCACATCTAAAGATGTTATGTAGAAGGAAGAAATTTTAGCATGTGGTCAATGCTTATGTCTAGCCAAATCTGGCACCAGACTGGAGTGGCAGAGCAGCATCTGGACTCATCAGGGGTCCTCTGTCTCCTGCTGGCGATGGTGTATGGTCTTCTCTTATGCCTACTCAGTCCTCCCTGCTAGCGTCAGCTGAGATGTCTGTGATTCCCCTTTGGGGCCTGGTCAGGTGGGTCAGGCTCCACTTCTCAGCTCAATTTGTCACGGTCAGGGCACCCACTGGGGTGTGGACCATCTGCGTCCACCAGGCCTCTAGGCCTCATGGGGAAGCATTTGGCTGTTCTCCAGGGAGTTCTTTCCGTGAGGCTGCTGCCTCAGGACCCTTGCTCAGATAACACCTCAACTGTTTTTACTCCCCTGTTTCACACTGTGACCTGGTAACTCTCTCGGCTTGTGGTCCCCCAACTTCACTGTGCATCAGAATCACCCTGAGGGTGTTAAATTATAGATTTCTGGGCTCCGCACATGAGAGCTTCTGATTTTGTAGGTTTGGGGTGAAGCCTGAGAATTTTCATTTCTAACTAGGTGCCAGATGACACTAATCCCACTAGTTGGGAGACCACAATTTGAGAATCACTGTCCTGGACAGAGGAGCAGGGACTGTTCTTTCTCCCTTATCTTAACCTTAGCGTCGGAAGTAGAAAAGACAGGAATTTGACTGATGTATTCTCTGATTTTGGTGGCTTGGGGACAATATTTACAGCTAGGAGTCTGAGCTGGACCATTAGGATAAGGGTGGTAAAAAATGACATGGATTATTACAGTATCATCTGTCCAGTTTAGCTGGTATTTTAAGGTGATAGTCTTTTTGTTTTTTCCTCTAAGAAGACATATACATATGTCACTGTAAACAATACTTTCTTTTTTGATAGTTACTTCCTCCTCCACCTGGAATAACACCCTCTAGGAACTGGATGGGATCAAGTACAGCCACCGGGAGAACGTTAATGTTACATACCCTGAGGTAGAAGCTTCCTCCGAAGTGAATAGTTGAAGAGCTTCAGATGCCTAAAGGGGCTTCACAGGCCACAGGCGGGAGAAGACCAATTTCAGGGAAGCCTGTTCACCTGCATCATTTGCTTGCGTTTATATTTGAGCCAACACGTCTGCCTCTGAACACAGCTCCAGGCGACACCCAGCCTCCGCCACTTTCTCCCGCCCCTGATTCCCCAGTACACTGAAGAAGACCAGTGAAAGAATTAACATTTATAGATGGACTGACATACCTCTTTGCACATGTGATTTACTAGCTTGGTATTTTAAAGATGTTAAATCCAAGACACGTGCTGCTGTTGAAAACTTCACTAAGGTGTAGGAGTAACGCGCAGCATTCAGTAAAGGCACGAAGTTAGTGGTTCTCATAGCAACAGTGGAAAACATATTTGATCTTCCCCAACAAACCTGGCCCTCCTTCAGCACCTGTCTCAGCGAAGGGCACCATCTTTGTTCAAGTTGCACAAGCCCGGGACTGAAGATAAATCCTGGCACGGCCTCTCCCCTACCAACCGGCTCCCTAAGTGCGCATGCGCATCTGCACACACACACAGCCGTCACAAAGGCCTCTTTATTTAGTCTTTCAAAGAGCCCGGGTCCATCTGCTGCACTCCCTCCTCCTTTATCTGGGCTCTTTGCATCAGCTCTGGTCCCCATAGCCTTTCTACACTCTGGCAGCCAGAGTGTTTTTTGTTTGTTTAATTTTATTATCATTACTGTTATTTATTATTATTTTTACAGCATACCTGTAATCATGCAGCAGCTATTCAACATATCAAAGAGTTCAACTTCACACATAATACAGGAAGGATAACCTCAGGCCTCACTGAGATATCATTTCCCACTGATCAGATGGGCAAAGATGAAAATGTCTGATAACACTGTTGACAATTGTGGGGACACAGAAGCTCTTACTCTGTTGCTCATGGCCATGTAGATTAGGAAGCTTCTATCCAGCTGTACCACGGCCATGGTACCTTGGTAATGTTTATCAAAGTTATGCTTTTGCATAGTTTTTTTGGTACATTTTTACAAATTTATCCTATAGGGAAAAATGTTGTATGGTCATGATTATTTGTCACACCATTGTTTGTAATAGCAAATGATTGGAAATTGCCAAAGGGTTTATCAGTAGGAGATAGACTAAGGGGATACATTCATATAATGGAATTCTATATGGCTATGAAAAACAGGCCATATAAAGGCAACTCCCCATGTATAGTCATAGAATGTTCCTGTTTTTCTTAAGTTTATCCTGAGAGAGAGAGAGAGAGAGAGAGAGCGCGTGCGTGTGTGTGGGGGAGGGGCAAAGAGAGACAGAGAGAGAGAATCACAAGCAGGCTCTACACTGTCAGTGCAGAGCCTGGGGTCGATCCCACGAACCATGAGATTGTGACCTGAGCCCAAACCAAGAGTGATGCTTGACACACTGAGCTGCCAGATGCCCCTGCGTTCTATCTTTTTACTTCCCAAAAACTTAATTGCTAGTAGCCTACTGTTGACCAGAAACCTCACCAATAACGTAAATAGTTGGTTAACACATATTTTGTATGTTGTACATATTATGTACTATATTCTTACAATAAAAAAAGCTAGAGAAAATGTTATTGAGAAAATCATAAGGAATAGAAAATACATTTAGAGTACTGTACTATAAAAATCCACATATAAGTGTATACTCTCAGGTCAAACCCGTGTGTAAATTTGTATGTGCATATAATCTTTCTAGAAGAGTATGCCAGAAATGGATAACATTAAGTAAGCCATGGCAAAGGAGATGAGTGCCTATGGGGAAGGATTTTTCCTTCTATCCCCTATCCTTACTTTGGAATTTCAAACTGTGTTAACAACATTGTTACTCAAAAAAGTACATAAAAAATTTATAAAATGTATCATGTCAGCGTTTAAAACAGGCCTGGCACATGGTAGCTCCCCAGTATTTGTGAAATGATTGAAATATGCCAGCCCCCTAAGGAATATGCTCTGTGTTAATGACATTTCGGTATGTAACAAATTATCCCAAAGTTTGTTGGCATAAAACAACCAACATTTATTATCCCCTGGTTTCTGTGAGTCAGGAATCTGGGCATGGCTTAGCTGGGTGACCCTGGTCGTGGTCTCTTATGAGGCTGTGGTTCAGCTGCAGTTACCTGAAGGCTCAGCTGGGGCTTGGGAATCTGCTTTCGGGCTCATGTATGTGGATGTTGACAATGACCTCACCACACAGGTCACCCATAAGCTGCTTGAGTGTCCTCACAACATGGCAGCTGGTGAACCAAGAGAGAGAGAAAAAGAGAAGATGTCCAAAATAGAGGCCCCAGTCTCTTTGTAATTCAGTCCCAGAAATGACCTCCCATCACTTCTGTGTTCTGTTCATTAGAAACAAGCGATGAGTCAAGCCCACACTCAAAGGGAGAGGGATCATAAGGGCATGAATCTCAGGAGGTGTGGGTCATCCAGGCTGTCTAAACAGCCACATATCACATGTTCTGATGGTTTTACTTGTGTTTGATTAGGACAAAAACTTTGACCAGGCCTAGTAAGCCTGGCCTGCCATTTGCATACCCCCACCTGCCCCTTCAGTCTTCTCTACATAAACCTTTCTTAAATTCCTCAAACATGCTCTGCTCCTGCCAGTCTTGAGGCCTTCGCACATGTTTTTACTACCTGGAATGTCAACTCAAATATAAGGGGAAAACACTGCCCTTTCCCACTATGAGCTTTTGTAGCACCATGTGCCTATCCTTTCCTCTGTTTAATTTACCTTCCCCTTTGTGTGGCTGTTGGATTAATGCTTGTCTCTCTCAGAAAGCTCTGGGAGGACAGAGAGTGTGTCTGGGTTTGTTTCAATGGTTTTCCCAATGCCTAACCCTAGATTACATGGTAACTACTCAATAAACATTCGGTGAATGAATTAAGCCTTTTTCTTGAATTGGTCAGGGTCCCAGTAGGAAACAGATGATATCTTCAGAAGAAATAAATGAGGAGATTTTGGGGAAAGGACTGTCTACAAAGGTGGGGCAGGGTTAAGAGAAATCAGCAATTTAGCACTCTGGGGCTGGCAACACTGGGGAGCTGTTAGTACCCCAGGAACAAGTTGGGGGAGCGGTTATGGCAATCCAGGGAGACATGCAGTTGTGGGAAAGGTCTGTGAGGTAGAAGTTGTGGTCTTTGCTAGAAGAACATGGCCAGTTCATGGCACTCTGGAAGGAGGAGAGCTGGGGGAAATCCACCAACATCGCCCTTTTTACTCCTTCCAATCTCCTGCCAATATCTCCCATTGGAGGTAAGCCCAACTGGAAGCTCCATGGGGGCCAGGGACCCCATGGACACAGTTTACAGAGGTCAGCTTCTTGGGCACAGAGCAGGGCAGGAAGGGTACAGAGTGAGTCTGGAGGGGCAAGCAAGGAGATATCCCATGCAACCCGCTGTTTTACCCTCCTGCCCTTTGCCTGGATGAAGATGTCTCATTGGCCATTATTGTAGGGTCATGTTGACTCAGGCACATTCTCAGTTGGAACCTAAAATGTTAACCAGTTTTATTCACTTGAGGCAGTGGGATGGGGGAGGGGAAAAGAAACAGCCAGTTAACTTAAAGCATACCAGGTGCCAGGCATTCTGTTTTGCTCCAGTCTAGATGTACATCTGGAATATTTCCAAATCCCATCTGGAATGGCAGCAGTGGTTGGAGTCACTGCCAGATTAAATTTTATGACAATCCATTGTCATTTTCCAAGATCCATGTGCCACCTATACAGGCCAAAGAGCAAATCAAATGGGGCTGTGACAGACATCTGCCCCTGCCCCTTCCAGTCTCCAATGGTGACTGTGATCTTTTCAGCTCCTTAGGATGCAGTGCTGGTTCTGGTTTGCTATCCCAGGAGGGAAGAGCAATTACTTGCCCTTTCTTCCTACAGTGGCCCTCATCCCATGGGTCAGCGGAGCCGATCTGTGGACTCTGCAAGGGGTCGCATATGTCTATTCTAATGATATATTCTGGAAGTGGGAAAATAACTACATGGAAGGTCTTCAGGCCTGTTAGGCCCACTGTGAGTCAGATTTGGGCCCAAGCTCCATTTATCCAACTACCACAAGCCCCACTTTGGTAGAGCGCAGTGGCATTTTGATTTCCTAAAATCTTTCTTAGAGGTATCTAAGAATTAATGTCACTTCGGAGTCAGTGTCCAGAAGTCTCCAAAAGGTCTTGGCCATTTCCCTTTTTCCACTCTATACATGACCAGAAGTCCCAATAGGGAAGAATTGGAGGAAGATTTACAGCCCATATTTGTGGAAATTGCAGGGTCTTTTCTTAGGATTCTAGGTCTCACTTTTAATCAAAGGACTCTGGGTCTGGGAACTGGCTTCAGTCTGAAAATGTGGCTGCTATTAATTTCATTCTCAAGCGTCCATTAGTCACTGCCAAAGGTCATGTGGGTTGAAGCATTCTGGTGACCTCTGTCTTACTGTTCATTACAACAAATACACTCCCTTGTCTTTGGTCATTAAGCATGTGCCACTTGTTTTCTGCTGTTGTGGAGTCCCACCAACACCAAGGACAACAGGGGGACCATCTCATTAGTGACATTTCCCACCATCAGACCTGGTCTACAGGAGATCAAGCCCAGAGTCTTTAAGCCAGAGAAGGCTAGTCTCCTTAGACGCAGTAGAGCAGGCCATTTCTACTAGCTGGAAACAGACTCAGATTCAGACAGACTCATGGTTCAAGATTCTCACCTTCATCTGAGTCTCCTGACATGTTGTATTCCAACCCTCAAGGCCATCCTCCTCTCCATGTTCGCTTAGATACCTGTCATGTCTTTGAAATCAGCTGACATTGTAATTCTGCAATATTCATAGAGTTAGGCAAAGTTAACCCTATGGCTATAACACAGAAGATGACAGAAGTTCTCTGGTTCCTGACCGTGATTTGAGCTCTAAGTTTAAACTCCGAGTTTGTCATTTTCTTTCTGTAGGGTCTCTGGTATAGTAAGAAAAGCCACCCAGTTCCATAGCCCTTGAAGTCACCATTACTGTATATAAGGGCAGCAGTTACTTGGTCCCTAGAACTTTGGTTTTAGTAAGGGCTTCACCCAAGCAACCAGAGGGAATAATTTGACTAATTGTGACATTCAGCATGGTATGGATTACCAGCACCATATTTCCCACTGTCAAGGAGCTCAGCACTGTGCTCAAGGCTTGGGACATGACAAAACCAATTCCAGAATCTTAGAGGGTCTGTTTCTGGGCAACATGACTAGTGTTGCCACGGTGTTCATCAGAGTCCAGGATGGGAAACAATACCCACTCTGGCTATTTTAAAAGAGAGATTTTAACATACAGAATTTTTTAAACAGGTATTGGAGGATTCAATTATCCAACTCAGCTGACTATTATGTCACTTGAAGCTACCAAGGCCAAATTTTGGATGAGGGCATCAATGCCAGCACATCTTGCATGGTCAAACCTCCCGGTCCATCTTTCTCAGTCTGAGTGTCCATGCCCATGGAGGCTGCCCTGCTGTCTGCTCCCAGTCAGGCCTTTATTATCAGTGTGCCGGTGGCAGGGCTCAAGCCACTTTGCTATTGCTATATTCCGGGCTTCAGGTCAATGTGTGGCATGGGAGTATTTTTTTAATGTTTTATTTTATTTTTGAGAGAGAGAGAGAGACAGAGAGAGACAGAGACAGAGAGTGAGTGGGGGAGGGGCAGAGAGAAGGAGACTCATAATCCAAAACAGAGCTCCAGGTTCCGAGCTGTTGTCACAGAGCCTGATGCGTGGTTTGAACCCACAAACTGTGAGATCATGACCTGAGCCAAAGTCGGACACTTAACCAACTGAGCCACCCAGGCACCCCAAAGGAGTATTTTTAACATGTACTATTAATGATGAAATAAATTCTCACAACCACTTTCTAAAGAAGAAATGAGGACCCCGTTTTTTTAAACTTTATAGTTTATTGTCAGGTTGGTTTCCATATAACACCCAGTGTTCTTCCCCACAAGTGACCTCCACCATGACCGTCACCCCCCTTCCCCTTTCCCCCTTCCCCTTCCGCCCTCAGTTTGTTTTCAGTATTCAAGAGTCTCTTGTGCTTTGTCTTCTTCCCTCTCCCTCTTTCCCCCCTTCCCTTCCCCATGGTCTTCTGTTAGGTTTCTCCTGTTAGACCTATGACTGCAAACATATGGTATCTGTCCTTCTCCGCCTGACTTATTTCGCTTAGCATGACACCCTCGAGGTCTATCCACGTTGCTACGAATGGCCAGATTTCATTCTTCCTCATGGCCATGTAGTATTCCACTGTATAGATGAACCA
>CM053560.1:117306804-117724227 GCA_028646485.1 Cryptoprocta ferox
TTTCCCTGATGATGAGTGATGCTGAGCATCGTTTCATGTGTTTGTTGGCCATCTGGATGAGGACCCCATTTTGAATCCCAGCCCTGCCTGGAACCCCATGGACCTGAAATTTCAGGTGGGGGTTGAAAAAATGTCAAGAAGGCAACAAGCCATCATAGATGGACATCTACATTTTACAGCAATGATGATTATAAGAATTGACCCATCTGTATTGGAACTTCTTACATGCAAGGTTCTGGGTGAAGTGATAGACATGTGCCACTTAATTCAACTCTTACAACAACCCCCTAAGGCAGATAATGATATTTCCCCCTTTTTACAGGTGAGAAAATTGAGGCTGTGTAGAGGAGGACCACTTACCCAGGATCATAGCCCAGGGCTGAGTTTTGGCTTGACTGTGGTTGCTTAATCATGATGCACACTGCTTCTTTTGAACAGACATTTCTAAACAGCTGTGCACCGTGCTAGGCAGAACAACAGCCCCCTCCCTCCCAAGATACCCACATCCTAATTTCTGAAACCTGTGAATAGTTACCTTCCAGGAAAAAGAGAGTTTGCAGATGTGGTTAAGGACCTTGAGATGGGGAGATTATCCAGGTGGGCTGAATCTAATCACTTCAGTCCTTGAAGGTAGAGAACCCCTCCCACCCGTGGTCAGAGAGAGATGCAAAGACAGAAGCAAGGCCAGATAAATACAATTTTCTGGGCTGGGAAGATGGAGGAAGGATATGATGAGTCAAGGTGTATGAGTGGACTCTAGAGGCTGCACGAGGGAAGTCATAGATTTTCCTCTGGAGCCTCCAGGAGGAACCAGCTCTGGGAACACCTAGTGAGATCTAGGCTACTAAAACTACTAGTCCTAGTAGGACTCCTAATATATAGATCTGTTAAAATAATATGCTGTGGGGGCCCTTGGGTGGCTCAGTAGGTTAAGTGTCCAACTTCAGTTCATGTCATGATCTCGTGGTTTGTGACTTCCAGCCCCGCATTGGGCTCTGTGCTGACAGTTCAGAGCCTGGAGCCTGCTTCGGATTCTGTGTCTCCCTCTCTCTCTCTTCCTCTTCTACTTGCACTGTGTGTGTCTCTCTCTCTGCCTCAAAAATAAAGATTAAAAAATTTTTAAAAAATCAACTGTGTTGTTTTAAGCCACTATGTGGTAACTTGTTATAGCAGCAATACCAACTAATACATGCACCCTCCCCTGAAGCCAAGTAGATGGCTTGCTTCAACTGCCTTGCTTCAACTGCTCCATAGGAATCTGCTTCATCTCCCAAAACAGCACACTGGGTATGAGCTGTGAGCAGCCTTTCTCTAGAAATGGCTCAGTTATTTTGCCAAATTAGCTCAGATGTTCAGCGACATACATAGGTGTCCAGTGATTAAGCAGAGAAGACACCCACCCTCACCAGTGATTCCTGTTGAGATTATTATTCTACTATTATATACAACAGTCTTTGTCTTCAGGCTGCTCTGAGGGTCTATAAAGTGCTAGACATGTCCAGCTGTCCACCCACAGCAACTTCAAGTTGGCCGACAGCTGGTCTCTAGAGAGAAGTGTGGAGCACACAATGGTGAAAAGAATACTAGTGACCTGGCAGGAACTCCCACAGTGTCTGCTAAGCCTAGCCCTTGTACTTCTTGGGGGGCTTCTTGCTTCTCCTAGTAAATTTATTAATCCTGTCCTGGCTTCTTGGGGATCCTGCTTGGTCACCTTATCTGAGGGAGGTCTTGCCAGGGAGGGTCAGGGGGATGAGCTTCAGACCCACAGCTGCAATTGGTCTTGAGGCCATAAATGATATTCAATATCTCCCTCCATGTTATGGGCTGAATTGTGTCCCCCACTCCCACCCCCACCCACATTCCCACTCCAAATTCATATATTATAGTCCTCAGTATCTCTGAATGTGGCTCTGTTTGGAGAGAAGGTCTTTACAGAGGTGATGAAGTTAAAATGAGGCTGTTAGGGTGGCCCTAATACACTAGGGCTGGTGTCCTTGTAAAAAGGGGCAACTTGGACAGAGAGACAGATGTGAACACATGGAAGAGACTGTGAAAACACAGGGAGAAGATGGCCACGTACAAGCCAAGGAGGGAGAGGCCTGGTACAGATTCTCCCTCATGGCCCTACTTACACCTTTATTTTGGACTTCTGGCCTCCAGGGATATGAGGCATTTCTGTTGTTTATGGTGTCCAGTCTGTGATAGTTGGTTATGGGATCCCCAGGAAACTAATACACACTGCTACTGTCTGTCCTAAACTCCCCTCATGCTTGGCCAGCACTGCTATCTGGGTGGTGTGCCCAGAGGGATCACCTCCATCTCTGGGGATCTGAGCCCCTGCTTACCACGCACTTACCGGTTCATGGCTGCAGTGCTGTCTGGTCAGGGTTAAAACTGAGCATGAGAGCATCCAGAGATGCCATGATGGAGCCCTGATTCGAGTATGGTTCTCCTTATTCCTCTCTCTACATGACGAATAGGGCCATCCCCTTACAGAATGGCAACTCTTTTCTTTACCCACTTGTCTCCTGGCACAAGGAACCCCGAATTACCACATAGCAACTACAAATGAAGGTCCAGTGTGTGTCTCCTACTGGGTCTCCAGTGGAAGATCCCTCCTGCTCTGGCAATGAGGACATCTAGACCCTCAGTGGACCTGCAGAACTTACAATCGTGGTGGTGGGAAACACCAGTTCCCTATGTGGGTTGCTCGGAATGATAATGAGCAGGATGACTCCCACAAGGGACCGCTGCTGGTTCCTTGGCTTGTGCATCCATTCATCATATACCTCTTGTTGAATGCATGTGCCAGTCTGAAGAGCAGTGCCCAACCTTGCAGGATGTATCTCTACATTGGCAACTTAGCTGCAACTTTAGAAGGCTGTTCCCATGCCCCACTAGGCCAAAACCTTCTGGTTGGTGTAGAATCTTGTAGGAACATGGATCTGAGGATCACGTGCTCATTGCTACCTATACATTCTTTGCCGTAAAGTGGGTCTCTTGGTCCAAAGTAGTGTGTAAGATCTCGTGTTAATCAGACAATGTAAGTACTCAAATACTGGTTCTGACAGGAAATGCTAATCCATCCCTGGAATATGTGACAATCCCAATTGGGATGAATTGTTGCAATTTGCAGAACAGGAGGGGTAATCAATTGGCCACTGAGTGGCTGTTTGGTCCCTATAAGGGGTGGTGGCATATCTGGGGCTCAGCACAATCCCTGTTGCTGACAGGTGGGACATTCAGCAGTGGCTGTAGCTAGGGACCAGTCCTGGTCAGAGGAAGTGCATGCTGTTGGGACATTCATAGCCTCCTTCTCTGCCACCATGGCTACTTTTCATGGGCCCCTTATGTAAACTCGGGGCTGACTGAGGACAGACATTGGTGGACTTCTCTCAGATGAGTCCCCTCATCCACCTGGTTATGTAATGCTTCCTCTGCACTGGGTGTTGTCAGGTGGGCATTAATGTGCAATGCCAAGATCCCTCCACAGTATGCTTACTCCCATAGGTCCATCCACATGTGGTCACCATGACACAGAGCTTCCAGTTTTGTTCCTTAGGCACTGACCAACCAGCCAAACCATTGACTATTGCTTGTAAATATGTTTGATTTATGTAAATATGGGCCATTTCTCTTACCATTCAGAGTGGCTGACTGGGTACATTGCCTAAAGTCTGTCTATGGGAGGATTCCCCCTCACCACCGTCTTTCAAGGACCCCCTTGAGTGGGGCTTTGCCCCTTTGCTAATAAGGCCCTGCCTCTGCTC
The DNA here is from genome assembly GCA_028646485.1 of Cryptoprocta ferox. Taxonomy (NCBI): domain Eukaryota; kingdom Metazoa; phylum Chordata; class Mammalia; order Carnivora; family Eupleridae; genus Cryptoprocta; species Cryptoprocta ferox. Next base: position 117,310,575 of record CM053560.1, read on the forward strand.
CAGGAGAATTGCTGAGGCTCTGAATGCAGCCATCCCCCCGAAGGTGACCTGGGCCAAGTCTTCTCTGATGCAGGAGAGGAGGGTTTGCTCAAATGCTGCCATGTGCCTTGAAATGGTAATTGATCAACCTGAGCTGATGGTTTCTTATCATTTCCCTGTTACCTTGGATCACCAGGAACACCACACAATCAGTGCATCCTGTTCCTCTTGGCTTACAGTCTTATTCAACACAGGTGAGAATCTCAGGACTGCAATGCTCTAGAAGGGGAGTCTGCAGGCTTTTTGGTACTCCACTCACCTCTGCCTGGTGAGGCATCTGTCTCCAGAGTCCCAGCCTCCAGGATGGCCCCCTAGGGCCACTATGAACCCTTGTTCTTAGGTCTGGGGGCCTGGCAGCAGAGTCTGAGATGGATGTGCCTGTGGAGGTGACTTCTAGGAAACCACGCCCAGGAGAGCCCAGAGAGGATTTGGGAGAAGCAGGATAAGGCTCTGGAAGAAGCTGAGAAAGGGTCCATTTTTAGATGAATTCTCAGATCAGCCAGATCCCATGTGGGTCTGGGAAGGGTCAATTACCCTCTGGGGGTTTGTCCCACTCAGTGGTAAGAGAGCTTCCAACTTCTGTACCACTTGCTGCCCTGGGGGATGTTTACTCCCAGGAAGTTCCAGCCCTCCCGTGGTGTGAGGGTGGTTCTCCAAGGACAGTAGAGGAGGGACCAGCCTAGAAGGAAAGCCCATCAAAGCTGGAGGAAGGGGTCTCATGGGACCAGGTGGGCACAGCTGGTATTGACTGCAACATGTCGCTGAAGCATCCTAATTTCAAAAATGCATTGGTTCCCTGGGGCTGCTGTCACAAAGTACCACGACCTGGGTGGCTTACATACCCGAAATGTATTATCTTTCAGGCTAGAAGTCTGAAATGAAGATGTTGGTAGGGCTGATTCCCTTTGAGGGCCATGAGGGAGAATCTGTTCTAGGCCCCTGTTCTTGCTACTGGTGGCCTCAGGCATTCCTTGGTTTATAGACGGTCTTCTCCCTGTGTCTTCACATCATCTTCCCTCTGTGCATGTCTGTCTCCATCTAAATACCCCCTTTCTTCTTTTTTTTAGATTTTATTTTTTTAAGTAATCTCGACACCAAATGTGGGGCTCGAGCTCACAACTCTGAGATCAAGAGTCGCGTGTTCTGTGGGCTGAGCCAGCCAGGCACCCCCAAATACCCTCTTTCTATTTGGACAACAGTCATATTGGATTAGGGCCCACCCTAATGACCTCATCTTAACTTGATCATCTGCCAAGACCCTATTTCCAGATAAGTCACATTCACAGGTGATGAGGGAGCATGGGGCAGGCTGAGGACAGAGTGCAAACTAGCCACCGCCCCTCTCTCCTCCAAGGTGGGATGTGTATAATATTCTTCAGGCACTCCTAGCTGCCCAAGGACAAAGGAGAGGAAAGGAAAGAAAACAAATGGCTAACTGATAGAGATCACAGTCATACAGGACATTGGGCTCCATCAGTTTGCAAATGTCTTGGTAAATTATAAGAAAAAGGCAACCGTATCAATAGCCTAATCTCCAAAAACCTATAGCCTCCGTTTCCTGGAGGCCCTACTATCACCCTTCCATAGTGGTGGGGAACAAAGGCAAGAAGGAAATGGCAGGTAAAATTAAATTTCCTTATAACCTGCAGCCCATTGACAAATACCTGAGGCAAATACAGAGTATAACATTTCTCCAGGAACCCCCTACCGTCCTAATGCCTTAGTAGAGGGAAAATAACCTGAACTTGACAATAGTATGTTAGGAGTCCTCTTTAGCATATCAAAGTCCCTCTGGAGGCCTCCCTTTTGACTGTACCTCCCCAACTTCATAGTAAAGAAGGAGCCACTCTTCCCAACCCCATTGCAGCTCTTCCCGCCCATGGGTCTGTCCCAGTGCTTTAATAAAGTCACTTTTTTACCTCCCCAACTTCATAGAATCTAACTAGCCACTTTTCCCAACCCCAGTGCAGCTCTTCCCGCCCATGGGTCTGTCCCCGTGCTTTAATAAAGTCACCTTTTGCATGAAAGACGTCTTCAAGAATTCTTTCTTGGCCATCAGCTCCAGACCCCATGAACCCCTCCATCACCCTAAAACTTCATCAACAGGTACTAAGGATTAGGACCTTAACATCTTTGGTGGGGGGGTCACAACTCAGCCCATCACGGATGCTAAAATATAAAATCCTAAAGCTGATGCACTATGGCATGCTCTGGTCTCTTTTGAGCTGGATAGCTGTGGGCATTTATCTTTATCTACCTTGCTGGCCAAGACGTGGCCTCCTAAACCCACGAAATACTCCCAAACAGGATAGAGCACCGTGATTATCCATTAGATCGAGATGGCAACAAATCAAGCGCAAAGCTGTTCCTGAGCGGCCTCACTGCATCAGTAGAACATATAGCCTCCAGGATCAGAGATTATGCAAAGAAATGGTCAGAGCAGGCTCTCCTGGAGAGCAAAGGGGCACTGCAGGAAGGGCCCTCCCTGGTGGCACCCGCATTGCCAAGGCCCCTGTTGGGAGAGAAGGCAGCTGAAAAAAATCAAACAGCCAGGGGTGTGGGGGAAGCTGCCAGCCTCACTGGAGCCCTGCACTTCGGGGAAGGCTGGGCTTTCTGCCTGGGGTGTCTTTAACAAGAGCTTCTCTGAGAAAGCATCAAAGAGCCCACTCCAGAGAGAAAGGAACCCTGCTGCAAAGGAACAATACCTCAAAGTCCTTTCTGGTAGCTATAAGGAGGCTTCCTGGGGTCACTGCATTCTGTGTAAAGGATACTAAGACTGACCCAAGGAAACAGCAGGGATCCAGTCCAGTGATAGGGGCAAGGTGCTAGTGGGGAGATGGGGAGTTAGGGGGATGGAGCAGGGAGGAAACCAGGGTACAAGGCAGCCCTGAGAAGCAGGGGAGTGGGCTTGATGCACTCCTTCCAGGAAGCCCTCCCCACAGCCCTTTGCCTCACCAGGGAGCCATCTATCTGTCACCTTGCCCCTAATGCAGGGGTCAGGCTGTCATCAGGCCTTGCCAGACCAAGGCCCTGGGACCTCAATCAGCAGAGCAGGAGCTCAATCATGCTTGTGGAAGAGGAGTTCATGAACATTCCAGAAACCAGCTCCTTCCTCTGGTACTGGGCCTGCATTAAAAAAAAAAAAAGTTTATTTATTTATTTTCGAGGGGTGGGGAGGAGCAGAGAGAGAGAGAGAGAGAGAGAAGGAGAGAAAGAAAGAATCCCAAGCAGGCTCCGCACTGTCAGTGCAGAGCTCGATGTGGGGCTTGAACCCACAAACCGTGAGATTATGACCTGAGCTGACACCAAGAGTCAGACACTCAACTGACTGAGCCACCGAGGTGCCCCATGCATTTATACCTTGATGTGAGATGGGCTCTAGGCCTCTGTCTGGGGGTGGGGGCGGCTCTTCACAAGGGCCACTGCTCTGCTCTGGGGTGGCCAGTCAGGACGACCGGGCAGGCTATGAGGAGGACCCTGCCCTAACCGTGGGTCAGGTTTCATACAGGCAGGCCAGGCCTAAAGTCTGGGGCCACAGCCGTGTCACTATCTGGTCCCTCATCTTCCCATGCCATGGAAATATAGTAATGGCTTTTTGTTATTTTAAGTCATTCCCTACATGTGATTAAGTTTTATGTATTTACAACATTTTCTTCATGTAGATAAATGGGCACATTAGAAGATAATATGGCAGGGTTTCTCCGTCTCAGTGCTATTTACATCTGGGCTTGGACCAAACTGTTTTTTGTGTGAGGAGCTGTCCTGTGCATTGTGGTTGTTTAGCCGCATCCCTGGCCTCTAGCTGCTGGATGCCAGTAACTTTGGCCCCCATCTGTGACAACTTAGAATGTCTCCAGACACTGCCAGGTCATTGCAGAATTGGGTTAGGCTCCAAGTTCTGATGTGTGACTGGGAAATGTGGTTCATCTTGTGTATAATCCAAGGATGGCAGGCTCGAAGACAAGGTGAACTCTGAGCCTGGGTGAAGTCATTCAGCTGGAGGTCCTGCCCCTGGAAAAGCCACATTGTACAGTTGTGCTTGGAGCCCCCATGTGGGCTCATCTGGGCCACCATGTGAGCCCATGCAATGTTGAAGTTCCCTGAAGAGCCCAGCACCAATGATTGCAAAGCCATTCCTTACAGCAACGCCCCCAACTGTGGACCCCATTGTGACTCATCATGTGTCTGTGCTTCCCCATATGATCACTGGTCCAGCCGCAGAAGGTAGTTCTCTGAAGACCTCCCGAAGCTCTCCTTCTGCAGGCTTTATGTACCCAGTTTTTAAAGCTCCTTTTAAGACGTGGTTCCAAGGTTCTCGGCTTGCTCAAGTGAAATTGTTTTTGGAACTGAAATAGGCCCTGTGACAGTAAATGCTGTTGCTTTTTCTGGAATCTCTTGGTTCCCTTTCTTCCTAGTACTTGGTGGTGCTAGCTACTACGAAGAACCTTCATGATTCTCATTGTATCAGGTAAGATGATTTAAGTCACAGGGGACAGAAACTCAACTCAAACTGACTGACATAACTGAAAAGTCTAGCAGCAGGGAGCTCAGGCATGGCTGGATCCAGAGCTTCAAATGAGGTCATCATGGCCTACTGCCTCCTTCATCCCTGCTTTCCTCTGTCTTAGCTTCAGTCTCCAGCAGGCCCTATTCACATGGGGGCCCTGTCAGCTCTAGGCTTGCATTATCCTTACTATGTACAATCTCCATGGAAAGGGTGTTTCTTTCAGAGTACTTCCAGCAAAATCCTGGGACTAATCTTTGTTTTTGAAAAAAATTTTTTCAAAGTTTATTTATTTATTTTGAGAGAGACAGAGACAGCATGAGGTGGGGGAGGGGTAGAGAGAGAGGGAGAAAGAGAGAGAATCCCAAGCAGGCTCCACACTATCAGCATAGAGCCCTATGCGGGGCCAAAACTCATGAAACTGAGAGATCATGACCTGAGCCAAAATCAAGAGTCAGACTCTTAACCGACTGAGCCACCCAGGTGCCCCAGGACTAAATCTTAAGGGACTTACTTGGGTCACACACCTACCCCTGAGTAAACCCCAAAGTCAGGGGGATGGAACATACAGATTTGGGTTGCCCCAACTCATGTGCCCATCCCAGGTACCCATCCCATGGGGGAGGGGTGAGTGGGCTGGAGGGGGTCCTTCTCCTAAACCACAGAGACTGAGGATAAGGGAAGCATGGATCCTCAAAGGAACATCTGTGTGGCCATTACCAGAAGGGCAACTCATTGCTACCCAAAGCATCTGATGGCACCTGTGCTCAGGGAAGAGCAAACAGGTGAACCCCATACCTCAGAGCCAAGGGTGTGTTATCTTATCAGACCACCTGTCTCACAAATACCAGTTACAAATCGAGGGGACCGCTTGCTGATTTACCTTTTCTCGTTAACTGTTAACGCTCAGTCTGCCTATCATTCTGTTTGAAACTGTTCTTGCTGAAGGGGTGCAGATCTCTTCCAAATGCTCAGCAGATGTACAGTCAGACCTTGAAGGCAGAAGCTTCTTGATACCAACATGAGCCTTCAAGATGGGTCCTGCCAGTCCTCTTGGCCCCGCTTGGTCCCCCCTCTGATGAAGTTGCGCAGTGGGCTCTGCCCCCAGTCTGTGGCCTTGTTGGCTACAGATCCCCAAACACATGTCCTCTGGACATGCCCAAAGCAAAGCTCTTTAGAACTGTCAGGTTGGGTCCTGGAGTCCCGTTGAGGATGGCCCTCCAGGTTTCAGTCTGGGTCATCGTATCCCTCGGAGGCTTCCTTCCTGTTGCACCTCAGAGAATAGCAGTTGGAGTCACAGTCCTTTCCAACCAAGAGGCCCCACCTCATTGTGAAGACTGACCTACCTCCAACACCCTTTCCCTTTGACCTTTCCCTTTGATCATGTAATAGAGGGTTTCACAGGAGCCTCGTGCCTGTCACAATCTGGCCCATCCTCTACCCCACTGAGATTGTTGGTGCTGATGTGTTCCATTCCTTGTAATTAGGCATGCTCAAGTGACTGTCCATACTGCATCACACTCGGCCCACTCTGCTCTCTCTGCTGCACGATCTACCTCCCATCTGTACCATACATACTACCTGCATCCACACCTCATGGTCTCTACTATTTCCCCTCCATTATCTACACTAGAGAGTCTGTACGGTAAAGAAGGTCAGCATTGTGGTGAATTCTTGCCCTAAACTGTTACCAAAACACAATGGGTACCTTCTCTCATAGAAACAACAGACCTCTGCTTTTCCCAGACTCATGCCAGCACCTACACTATGAGTCACTCCTCAAAGGTCCTATGCAAGGATAAGCGCTATGCTCCAATGTTCCTGCAGACTTGGCTCCCAAGGCCAGGATCTGGAGGGTCAGGAGCTGGGGGTTTCATTGTTTATAATAATCCATTTATTGCTATAAAAGCCTGGATTTTGTGGCAGAATCTGTTTCCTGAAATTATTTAATAAATAATTTTCCAAATAAATTATTTAATAAATAAATAATATAAAAATAATATTTATTATTTTAAATAATGTTTATTATTTTTGAGAGAGAGAGAGAGAAAGAGAGAGAAAGGGAGAGAGAGAGAAAGAGAAAGCATGTGCTATTGGGGGAGGGGCAGAGAGAGGGGTAGACACAGAATCTTAAGCAGGTTCCAGACTCTGAGCTGTCAGCACAGAGCCCCATGCAGGGCTTGAACTCATGAATGGTGAGTCAAAGTCGGACACTTAAACGACGGAGCCACCCAGGCGACTCTATCTCTGTGTCTTCTAAAGTAAAGCACAGGATTTCGGAAAAAACAGAGTGTGACGTGGTTGATGAATTTTCCCACTGACTTAAATCCTAAAGGTAAAAGAATGAAGAGATTATCAAGGGGTGGCTTACATGACATTTCTTCTCATATGTCCTGGACTTTGGGGATTTTGGAGGCCAATTTCCTCACCTGAACAGAGGAGGAAACCATACCACTGAGGCTTCTGGCGATCTACCTGAGTCCTTGTCCTGGCTAGTGCCTTAGCGGGGATCAGAATTGAGGACCCTTGGCTCCCAGTTCAAGGCACTTTGAGTATACAAGATTGAAGAGTTGAAGGGGTAAGGGAGAAAAGCTCAAGTGCGTGGAATTACAAGAGAGGGGAGTCCCAACATGGCCTAGTGGTAACTTTATGGGATGAATTGTTCTACCCTCCCTACAGACAGAGGACATGTATTTATCAGTCAAACCTATTTATACACTCAGTTTAGGAAGAAAAATTAATATTCTGTCATGCAGGAGTTTTATAAGGGAATGTCCTCTCCAGCCAATAAGGCAGAGCATTAATCTTCTGCCCTATATAAAGAAGGCACGTGTTGTTTTTTTTAAAGCTAAGCTATGATGAGTGCTGAGAAACTGACAAGTTTTTGGTTCACTTTATAAATGCCCTGTAGGAAATCTGTGCTGGTGGGGAGGTCCTCTGGTCTGAATAGTATTGGCACCAAGCTTGCAATTCATGAATACTGCCATCAAGTGGCGGTAGGTGGCATGGCCATGTGGTCCACCCTTGGAGTCACAGCAGTATGTATACTTTAGTTTCTGGATCAGAATGTCTTATTATTATTTTTTTCCCCTTGCAAAAGGACCAGAGATTTCATAAATCTGTTACCCTTTAAAGGGTTAAGAATCGGGGCGCCTGGGTGGCTCAGTTGATTGAGCGTCCAATTTCAGCTCAGATCATAATCTCACAGTTTGAGAGTTCGAGCCCCGCGTCAGGCTCTGTGCTGACAGCTCAGAGCCTGGAGCCTGCTTTGGATTCTGTCTGTCTGTCTGTCTGTCTGTCTCTGCCCCTCCCCAACTCATTGTCTGTCTCTCTCCCTCTCTCCCTCTCGCTCTTGAAAATAAATAAAACATTAAAAAATGGGTTAAGAATCATGGTCATGAAAGATAATTCAAGTTTTTAAGATAAATCATATTATATACTTCAAAAAATATAATCAGTTAAAGGTCATTTCTGTCATTTCTGCTCTAGCCACACCAGTTTCCTTTCCACAGATGACCAACATTTATTAGTTTCTTATGATCCTTCAACAGAGGCCTTATGATTGCATACACACATGCATATGCTCCCTCTTTTCTCTTGTCTGTTTTACACACATTGGCATACCACACACACCTTCTTCTCTTTGTTCTTTTTTTTAAACAATATATCTTGAATGTTCCATGTTAATTAATCACATTTCCTTTTTTCCTCCTTTTATGGCTGCATATAATTTGAGTAGATGCGCCCTCATGTTTTGAACAGTCTCCTGTTCATGGATATCAAGGCTATTCGCAGGCATTTACCAGACAAACGACACAACTCTGCTCATAGCTATCTTGCATGTGTGTAGTATATGTGTATAAAAATTTCTAGGAACGAACTCTTAGGTCAAAGGGCTTGTGCACTTGTAATTTCAATAGAAGTGATTTAATTTTCCTCTATAGAAGTTGTAACAATTTCTACTCCCAGGAGCAGTGCAGGAGTCCAAAAGTTTCCCTTTGCCCTTAGGGATATATTGTGTTGATGCACTTCTGGGTCTCTGATAGGTAAAAATTATGGTGTTTAGGGGTATGTGTGTGTGTGTGTGTGTGTGTGTATAATGTTTATCTGTTTTTGAGAGAGAGATATAGAGCATGAGCAGGGGATGGGCAGAGAGAGAGGGAGACACAGAATCTGAAGCAGGCTCCAGGCTCTGAGCTGTTAGCACAGAGCCCAATGTAGGGCTTGAACTCACAAGCCTTGAGGTCATGACCTGAGCCAAACTCTGATGCTCAACCCACTGAGCCAGCCAGGCACCCCTAGGTGTATTTTTAACTTGCGTTTCTAATTATGAATAAGAAGGCTATCTTTTCAGATGTTTAAACGTCATTTGTATTTCCTTTCCTGTGGACTGTTCCATATCTTTGTCGTTTCTTTTCTATTGAACTGTTCGTTTTTCTTATCTATGTCTGATGCAATGTATATATTAGGGAAATTAACTGTTAGTGATCTGAGTTGCAAATACAGTATTTTGTTCCTGCTTTGTGTTGACTTTGCTTATGATGATGACTGCCATGCAGGAAGTTTTCTGAAGTCGAATTTAGCAATCTTTTATGTCATGGCTTTTTAGTTTTGTGGAAGACTTAGAGAGGACTTTCCCGCTCCAAAATTCTTTCAAAATTCTCTCAAAAGTGACAGTTGGTTAGAGCTCACCTGATTGAGGAGTCTTGAGTTAGGTGGAGGCAGGCATGTGCCTTTGCCCCTGTGGAATGTGGACATCAGCCACTATTGCTCCTTTGTGCAGGGATGGGGTGTAACCCCAGTGGTTGGCCCAGAGGGCCAGGAGAGTTGTTGGAGGGAACAGGGCAGAATTAGCCACCCACCTCTATCCACAGATACACAAGGCTGTGCAGATCATCTCTAGGCTAGTTGTCTGGTTTCCTACAGGATTTGACCACATGGGAGTAAGGCAAGAAGATGAAAGCATTTGTATTCCATACTTGACATTTAAGGCTATGGAATCATTTCCTCCCAATTGTTGCTATCCAGTCATTGATATTCCAGGGGTGCCGGGTAGGGAAAGCTGGGGCCCTAGAACACTAGATGAAGCTGAACTTTTTGTTGGCTAGATGAACAGAATGTTTAAGTAGGTGGAACATAAGCAGTGGAGATAATCTCACCTCAAGGGGCAAGGGGTGGTAGGTCAGGAATCTGTCCCTGGCCTGCTTTTGGGCTCTGCCTTTTCTGCCTTTGTTTGGTGCTTGGGCTACAAAGCTGTCCTGCCAGGACCAGCTTCCCCTCTAAGGGGAGGCTCTGGCCCTCTGGGTCATTGTAAGTGTTTACCGGGCTGGGAGAGGGGTTTGCGGAGTGGAAGGTTGCCCAAGGGTAGAGGAAGTCCACACCAAGTCTGCTGTTAGTGCTAGTCGGGCTCAGGATCTAGTTAGCTTCCCTAGCCCCTTCTCCACAGGGTCTCAGCTCTGGTCCTCAGAGCAGTAGGAGGCCCTCCCCGCACCTGGGCCTCATCTTCCTTCTGTGGCCCTCCTCATTTTCACCCTAATTAAACCAACGGAGAAAGAAAACAGAAGGCAAATAGGGAGGAGGTACCTGAGAATCTGCTCTGAGCATACAAGGCACCCGGTACAGGTATGCAGGTAGAGCCCACAGGTTACATCTGCCCCAGGATTGAATGAAAAGGCCAGAGGGGTCAAAGGCGACACTAGCGTCTCCAGCACAACCTTCAAAGACTTCACGGGGGATTATTCACACTCTGGGGGTGGATCACTGACCCTCCTTGGGATGTGTGTGGGTATTCTGGAAATGGACGACTTTAGGGTCCTCTGCCTTCAGGACAGCAAGGAGAGAGGGGTGCTCGGGCCAGGCCCCAGGCAGGGGATTTCAGCAGTGGAGGGCTCAGGTCTCACAGGGTATTAGAAACAAGGTGATGGGTTGTTACAAGAGACTGGAGACCTGGAATGCAGCCGGCGACTGGGGGCTCTGAGGTGGGGGAGCCTCCCCTCCCAGATGGGGCTTTCCGAGAGGCTGAGATCCATCCCTGAGGGCTTCTCGCCTGGGGCCTCCGCACGCGGCCGCGTGGGGCAGAGCAGGGCGCGGTCGCAGTGGCCCCACCGCGCCGCACGCGCTCCTGAGCCCGCCAGGGGGCAGCGCGGCGCCCGGGGCAGAGGGCGGGCGCGGTGGAGCTCGCCGTCACCTGTTCGACCCGCCAGAGGACCGGACCACTACGGCTCCCGATCCGGCAGGTCCGGGGCACACCCGGGAATCTGTGCGCTCCCCAGGGGCTTGGGGCGGTCGAGGGGCACCGCGGCTTACAAAGCCCGAGCTCCGGTCCCTGTGCCCGAGCTCAGCTCGGGGCCCCAGGTGCGCCCGCCCGCCCAGCGGACTGTCCCGGCGCCGGGCTCGGGGAGGGGGCTGGGCACCAACGCATCTTTGTCCTCCCTTTCTTCCCGCCGCACGGTCTCGCCCGCGGGCGTTTTCTGACCCGTGGCTCCCCGGAGCGGTGGAGGGGGGCGGGCAAGGCCGGGCGGGGCGGGGGCACGGGCGCGAGGCGGCCGCCGCAGGCCGGTGCGGGGAGCGCCCGGCGGCCGCGCCGCGTGCGCCCGGCAGAGGCGGCCCTGCGTGCCGTACGCCGCGTCCGGGGCGCGCCCGCCGCTATTCAGCTTCCCGGGCTCATTAGCAGTCTCGGTGTGCGGCTCGGCGCGGGCTCACAAAGAGCTGCGGCGGCGGCCCGGCGCTCGGCCTCGCGGACGGAGCGGGCGGCGGCGGGGCGGGGGCGGCCGTGGACCCTCGCGGTCCCGCGCCCGGCCCAGGTAAGCTGGGGGTCGCGGCCGCAGCCTGGGGGCGCGCGGGCCGGCGCGGGGTGGGGGGGTGTCGGGGCACGGGGCGGGGCGCGGATGCCGCGGCCCGAGCGCTGCCCCCCGGACCCGGCGGCACTGCGGGGCGGCCGGGCGACGCCGGAGTCTGGGGGTGCGGACCTGCGCCCCTCCGACCGGCCGGCGGGCGCGGCGAGGTCGAACCGGAGGCTCGCGCATCCCCTGCGGGGAGCGCCGCGGCGAGGGGCGACCCTGCGCGGATAAGGGGCGCTGGCCGTTGGTGGCTGCCCGCTCTGGTCCCGCCGGGCTGGCGGGGCCGCTGGTGCGTTCCGCGGCCCCGCTTCGCGCTGACACCAAGTCCCTGTGCAGGGCAAGTCCCGAGTTTGGGGTCGCTTCTGGGTTCCCCGCCTCCCGGGAAGGCCAGCCCCGATCTTCGTCCCCCTCCCCTTTCCCTTTATAATGAGGCCCAGAGGGAAAAACTCCTCAATTAAAAATTCCACCCCGTGGTTCCCCTGGGCCCCCGGCGCGGGGTTGGGGATGCGGCGCGACCAGCCACTCGCGTTGGCCCCTGCCCCACGGCGGGCACAGCTTGGCCAGGTTGCTGCCGGGGGATTGGGCCACCGACGATCCCGGCGGACATCGAGTCCCCCCGCCCCCCAAGCCCGATTTTGCGCGGCGCGGGCCGGGAGGCGGGCCTCGTTGTGCGGGGCCTGGGGGCGAACTTGCCCTGGGCCGGGCGCCGAGGAAGGGTTCGGAGAGCGCCTGGAGGGGCCCGCCCTGTCTGAGCCTCGCTGTGCGCGGAGGCTGACATTGAGCCTGCTAGTCTTAACTTCGTATTTACTTGCAGAAGGAGGACTTAATCTTTTCAGATCTGTTCGTTTACTGCCTGACAAGGGCCGGACTCAAATCTGCGGTTAAAACAAACTCACACATGGCCATGCAGACGGTGAAGTACCCCAAATTGGGAATCAAATCCCAGCGCTTCTTCCTGTGGGTGGAATGGTCCCTGGCCTCTTCAGCCTCTGCCCTCTTTTCTGGGATTCCCCCCGCCACCCAACCTCGCTTTAAGAAACAACAGTGGTTTTAAAAATGATGACCTACAAGCTTCTGCAGAGGAAGCGGGACAACTTTTCCTGAGGTACACATGTGAGATACTCCGTGGGTACCCGGAGCCTGGGGGTTAGACCTCTCTCTGGTGAGGTGGTGGTGGGGGCTTCTCCTCCTGTGGGCAGCACCACCATGCAAGGCACATGGTCCTGTTTCTTAGGCCAGAGCTGCCAGGATGTCCTGCCCTGTGTCCTCACTCTGGGATGGCCGTCTCTGCTGCTTACATCTGCAGCCTGGGCTGGAGAGGGTCTGCTGAATGAAGGACCGCACTGGCGTGGGAGCCGCTGGGACCGTGGGCGGTGTCCAGGGAGTTAGTGGACCAGTTGGAGCTTGCTGGTGGTCACCTCCCTGAGCTGGCAGCCTCTCCAGGGGGTGCCCCCAGCACTGGCTGGGAGACCCTTGGAGTGGTGTCCGGAGCTGGGCTTGCATCTGGTGATGGCAGTAGTGATGGAGGTCTCTCCAGGGTCTGGAGAGGGTCTCTGCCAGGGTCTCTCCAGACCTCTTGTCATTTGTTAGGGAGCACCGTGGCGCCCCTCCCCCCACTGCCTGCCTTTCCATCTCCAGATTACTGGGCTTCTAAGCCTGGGAGATGTGCAGGCTGAACCAGATGGGTTGTGTGTGTATGTGAGAGAGAGAGAGAGAGAGAGAGAGAGAGAGATTGGGTAGGCGCTGTTAGGAGAGCGAAGCTGGTGGTGGTCGACTTCTTACTCTCTTCCCCCGTGCCGTGCTTCTTCCGACACCCGAGGCCGGAGTGTGGCTCCTTAACATGTTTGCATGATCATCCCCTGAGTAGTTCTATCTCCCCCCCCCCACCTTTTTAAATATAAAATATTAGTTTCACAGGAATAATTGGTGGGGATGGATTGTGAAATGGAGGTGCATAAATAATTCAATTTGCCAACGGAGCTAAGAAATGCTGGATAAAAATAAAAGATAATTGTAAAAGACACCAGTCGCACCCCTGGAAGCTGAGAGGGAACGCTGAAACACCTTGATGTTTCCTAGACACAACTGAGGAACTCAGAGGAAAAACACATTGGATTGGGAGGTTGGCATCAGGCTGGGCTTTGTTTGGATTGGGCACTGTGTGGCTTGTGTTGGGGGAGAGACGCTCAGGGACCCCCTAGGTCTCGGCTCCTCCCTATCCTGGCTCAGTTTGCTGGGCCTGGGGACTCAACAGGTGAGGGTCTCTGGTGACACCACCGTGGGAACTCTTGGAGAAACCTTTATTGGCAGGGGAGTCGGAGAGGGGTAGGGGCAGATAGGCACAGAGACCCTGAACACATCAGCAGCTGACCTCAAGGGCCTTCTGGAACAAGTGGCAGAAACCAGCATGCCTGCCTTGCAACTCGGCCTTAGAGAAATGGAGAAAGGGAGAGAGCCCAGGGTGTTAATACTTCTGACCTTGCCAGGTGGCTGTGACGAATGGGGAGGTATAGGCACCGACTGTCATGCAGCTCAGTCCCTAAACGTAAGTCCCATCTGATGATTGCTCACCAAAAGGCAGCCCAGGTGCCTGTTGGTGGTTGGACCATGTGCCCACAGGGAGGATTGTGTGGCTCCATCCCCCCCTCTGTGTCCCCCGCCTACCACCTGGGTTGGGTCCAGTTTGTGTCTCCGAGGAGCCTGCTGGCACAGGCTGAGTCAGCTGGCGTGGGCTGTCTTCCCTCGCCTTTTCTGAAGTCAGTTCATTCTCTCCCTGTCCTCTCTTGGACACGCGAGGGAGCCCAGGGAGGACAGTAACCTCAAGGTCATAAAGCCAGGCTCTCTTTGTGGGGCTCATGGTTCCCCAGTCTGCGTGGGAGCCCTGCATACTGTTGGGGTGCCATTAGGATTTCTTGGCTGGCTCTGGGGTTTTTAAGTTGGGCTGCAGGGTTGCCTCTCTGCGGGTGGGGCCCAGGCCAGGTCTAATGTTCCTTGCTCAAGCCCTCAGTGGCTTCCCAGTGTCTACTCCACACTCACGTCCCTTGGTCTGATTTTCTCAAGTTTCTTTCCTTGCTCCCAGCCATGGTCCCTCTAGGCAGATAGGATCACTGCCCAGGCTTGCCCTGGGTTGTTCCTACTCTGTCATTGCCTGACACCTTGGCCTGGGGCACTTGTGTCCATCCTTAATGATCTCAGCTAAATGTGGACTCTTTTCCTCTTATCCCCTAGTTCTCAAATTTGCCAAGATCATGCTTGCCTCAGGGCCTTTGCACCTGCTATTCCTGCTCCTTGGCATGGCCTCCTCCAGATGTCCACCTTGCTTGCTCCCTAACTTATTTCAGTTTTCTGTTTCTGTGCCAGCTCCCTGAGCATCACTTCCCCCTTTCTTGTTAACCTTGCTTTGTGTTTCTTCTTAGTACTTAACATTTGATTTGTTATTTACATACTTGTTTTTTTATAGTTTATTTATTTATTTATTTTTGAGAGAGAGAGAGAGAGCGCGCATGAGTGAGGGAGGGGCAGAGGGAGAGAGAGAGAGAGAGAGAGAGTGCATGGAGCCCGATGCAGGGCTCCAACTCATGAACCATGAGATCATGACCTGAGTCGAAGTCAGACACTTAACTGACTGAGGCACCCAGGTGCCCCTTGTTGTTGTTTTATCAACTCTTACCACTCCAGTGTAAAGACCTCGTTCTCCTCCGTATTCCTGGCAGCTAGAACAGTGCCAGGCACCTTGTAGACCCTCAGTGCTACATGGGGGATGAATGAATGAATGTTTGAGACCCCCAGGAGTGGCCTTCCCTTCATCCTGGCTCCCTGCTTGTCCTTTTCCCAAGACCCAGGGCTGGAACTGAGCTGTAGTCACATTAGTCACATTTGTATTCACGGTTGGTGGATCCTTCCTAGAACTCTGCGCAGAGCCTTGTGCTCGGTGGGCAGACAGGAAAGAGCTGTGGAATTATACAGTGCAGGCATGTTTTCACATAGGCCAGGAGACAACACCGTAAGGCAAGCCGGCCCAGGGAGTGGGCGTTCTGATTCTTCACAGAAACTCCTTTTTGGGTTCTTGGTTGTTTGGATGGTGTGCATTGGGGCTGTTCCCACTGCCAGAGCCAGCCCTGCGTTATTCCCACAGTCACCTGGGAGATAGAGGCGCTGGGAATGAGGTATCCTCGTGCCCCGATTCCCTTCTTCCTCCATCTGGATGTTTCTAAACTTGTACTTTACGTCAGACCCGGCATCTCAGGGCTCCCCGCAGCCCTGCCTGCCCTTGTTTGCCACCCTTCCATTCCAGAAGCCTCCTCCCCACCTCCGCCTGATTCTCCGTGCCTGTGCCATGGCCTTGCCCGGGAAGGCGTTGGTTTTATAGGGAGGAAGGCAGCATGAGACTGGGAAGGAGGATGGGGTTTGGAGAACTGAGAACAGGATTCAGAGAACCTGCCTCTGCCCCTAATTCCTGGGGCCTTGGACAAGTCACTGGCCTTGGGAGTCTTTTTCCACATCTGTCTTACATTATACCTCTTGCCTGTCGTTGTTTTGGGGGCACAGATGAGCCCCAGGATTGAACTGATGCAAGGTATCTTTACCACGCCCAAGGCTTCGTGGGGTTCCTGTGTGGCCTGTGTGGCCTGCAGGCCTGTTGTGGTTTTTCCTATTTTACTGGGGAGATTGAAGGGTCAGGTTTTGGTAGTTTCAACTACAGCCTTGTAAGAGAATGTAGCGTAGGTGTTTCGCAAACTAGTCTAAAGTGCTGTGCTCAGGTTAAGTGCTACATCTGTTGTTTTGCATCTGAAAGATCAAAATGAAGAAGGAAAAAAACATGCGGTTGAGTTTCCTGCATCTACTGACTGAGAAAATGTTTTCCTCTTGTGGGGTTCTGAAAACTGGAGCACTCCATCCGAAGATGGTTTTCAATGGAGAAACCAACCCATTTAAGCACACAATTGGTGGGTTTTGCGTATTGAGTTCTGTTCCTCGGTGTTTTCTGTTTTAAATAACTTCCCATCAATCCTGAGAGGCAGATCTGTTGTCTTAGTTTGACAACAAGAAGACCAAAGACCAGACGGCTGTGACTGGCCCAGGATTACCCTTCAAGGCAGCCAGAGCTGGGGTTCGGGCCTCAGTTAGAGAGAGTGCAAGGCCCCCGTTCTCCCCCCAACCCCCCATCCCACTGTGGCTTAGTTCTTATCATACTAAGTCTTTAAACTGAGTGGGTGTGAGTAGGGTTTATGACCACTCATGTGATACCCACAAGGGTTAATTTTCAACATGTGCTTTGAGACTCTGATAGCTCGTGATCAGTGAAACGTGAGTGCTGGTTGGCGGTTGGAGGGAAATGGGCATGTCACAGATGACCTGGGGCCCTTCATGGGGACAGCAAGAGGGCTGGGAGCTTGCCACCCAGCAAAACAGCTAACATTGTTGGTGGGTCTATAAGGTGTTTTCCTTTTTGCACTTGGAGCTGACGTGGATTCTTTACACTCCCTATCCCAAGAATTACCTGTGCAGAGTCACTTGTCTCTGAAATGCTCAGGCCCTTGTTCTGAAAATTCTAAGTAACTAGTGAGGAGGACAATATTTGCATTTAGAATTCTTGGTTGGGATATGTCTATATATAATATATACGCATTTCTTTCTTTATATATAGATATATGTAATATATATAAATTTAAAATTTGATTGGTTGTATATTCCTGGAATTGATTCCCCAGCAAGGCAGCTCTAAATATGAATTTCTCTGAATTGTTGTATGCATCGTTAATTTAATAAAAAATATATAATGTATTGTTTTTCCCTGTTGGTTTGATTATCACTTGTCTTGGAAAAATCCATTGTTTCAATAACAGGAGACCTATTAACTGAGAGAACGCATGCATTTAGGGATGATGGATTTCTCAGGTCCCTCTGGCAGCAAGTGTGTACATTGTTCAAATAAAACACAGTTTACGTTTCTTGGTCTTTTGGTGCAATAAGTGAGCCATGTGTTCTAACATCTGTCCATATTATCCAGAGCTGGTGACAGCTGTCATGGGTGGGGTGGAGTAGGAGCGGGCCTGTGTTAGGAATCTGAAGCTCTAGAAAGCCCCGCTCTGCCTCCAAACAGCCAGCGAACGCCACTGCTCAGACTTCAGTCCTCCTTAAAAGGGCACACGTAGGTCTGCGCTTCCTTCCTCACCAGCCGCCGAGTTACACTGAGTTATGAAGATGAAGTGAGGTAAGATGTGGGCGAGCATTTTGTTACAGTAAAGTGCTTGCTTGATCAGTGCCAGTCACCAGGGTTAGAGAGAGAGAGAGAGAGAGAGAGAGAGATAGAGAGAGTGTGTGAGAGAGAGTGTGTGCGTGTGTGTTTCTCCCTAGCCTGCCTGATAGGCCTCGGACACCAGGAACACCTTGGGTCCCAAGCTGGTGCTTGCTGGTAACAGTGAAGGCCGGCAGCTGACCGGCCGATGGGTAATTGACCCCGGCCACGGGTCCCAGTGCTGCCCACCTGGCCTGACTGCTAGGTCAGCCTGCCCCGAGGCAGGCTGGGGGCGTGGATGGCTGTTTCTCCAGGGAACAGTGGTGGGATAAGCCTGACCCACAGCCCCTACCAGATGCTCCTTTCTTTGTGTGCGTGTACTGTGAAGATTCTGCTTGTGGCCTTTCTCTGTCCTTTGGGTGCTGGAGAGGAGCATGCCGAAGTGTGGCAGGAGGGATGTGCCATCCACCTTTGGTTCTTGCAGGGACGTCTCTGAGGTGTTTCTTGGGTTGGAAACTCTGAGAGCAGAAGCCCCTCCAGACCCAGAACTCCTGACTGTGTCTGTCCTTTGGGCTTTAACAGATTTCGGCTTCTAAATTAATTGCATTTCATTAAGTAATGGTTCTCTTCTTGATCACAGGCTGGTCTGTGCTTAATCAGCGGTGAGCTGGTGCCGCTAGACTTGATGTGATGCCTGCAGAGGCAGAGGCACTCTGGCTTGCATCAGCTTCATGCGGGCACCTGCCTTGGGGGGGACTCCTGGATGTGGCAGTGTTCTCCCCACTCCTAGCTGTGGAAACCCTGCCTTAACTCTCTGTATGTGTTGTTCTTTTTACCTATCCTGTAGGATGGCTTATCTACTGATGGAAACAGTGGGGTGCTGGGCATTTAAATGGCAGCCCCTCACCCTGCCCTGTTGTTCATCTGCCATTCACCCCCCTTGATAAGTGGGGCCTCTGCAGTGCAGGTATTGGGGACAGGTGCCTCCACGTTAGATACTCTTGAGCCCTTTGCTGGGAGCTCCATCCATCCATCCATCCATTCACTCAACAGGTATTTTCTGAACACCTGCTCTGTTCTGTCTTTCCTGAGCCCTGTCTAGAGCTGGGTGAAGTCAGGAGAAAAGGAGCAGAGAGGGGCTGCTAGGGAATGTGAGATGGCATCAGAGCCCCCGATTCTGGGTCTGGGTCCAAAGCACAGACTGGAGAGTGAGAGCCCCAGTGTGGGTGGGAGTGGTTGTGGACCCCATCTTGGAAGAGTGGGTGGGATTGCCTCTCCAGAGTTCAGGCCAGAAGAACCCTCCAGACAGAAGGGCCAACCTGGAGTGGGGCACATGGTAGGCGGGGAGGGGGGAGGGATGGACTATGTATTTGGCACCAGGCATATATGGTTTGTGCTGATCAGAGCTGGAGACGGGGGAAGGGATGTCCTGACCACCAGGGTCTTGAGCTGTCCTTGGAGGCCCTGGGGCATCCTTGCTGTGGGTTGGGGGTAGAGGATGTGGGATTAAAAGTGACATGCACTTTGCCGAGAGATTGTTAGGACAGTGTTTTCCATCAGCAGGTTTCACAACCAGTTGGAACATGGGAGAGGGGCTCACTGAGAGCGTGTGGAGGGCCCATGCAGGGGTTTCTGGAGAGGTGCTGAGAGGATGCTGGGAGGGGTGCGTGGGGAGGCATGTGGGAGGGTGGTGTGGGAGCCCACGCATAGCTGAAGAAGGGCGAGGCCCCTTCCTGGCACCTCTCAGAGCCATGTGGCTCCAGGGCCTTCGCTCCCTACCATCTATGTAGGAGGAGACCAATGCTGCTGCCAAGTCCCAGCCTTGCTGGCGCGGATGTTTAATTTTACCCTTTAGAGATTTACAGGCTTTCTAGATTAAATTGCCACTGTGCTTCTACAAAAACGACAAAATCCATGACAGACCATAAATCACATTATTAATTTGCTCACATAGAGTTAACCTCTGTGGCTCTGCTGACTTACTGGAAGGACAGTCGTGAAAACAGAGGAGCCTAGTTTCCAGTTGTCAGCGAGCATGGCAAGACCAGAGGGACCCAGGTAACAGTGGCAGGTGTTGCCTCAGCCTGGCCGCGGTGGCCGCACTGCCTGCCACATGGCCATCTTCGCCCTGCCTGGGTGGCCTGGTGGTCATTGCAGGAGCTCCCGGTGACTTTCTGGCCCTCTGTAGGGAGGGGGACTGACCCCTCGTGCAGAGGGAACGGGGAAGGAAGGGGGAGGTGCAGCTGCTGGACAGATGTGCTGAGGCACACGGTGGCCTGGGAGCTGGGTTCCAGATGCCTCTTGTGAGTGGTCCTGACTCCCCAGGGCACCTGCAACCCGTGCCCTCTCTTCCCTTTTCAGGCTCGAGTAGGCTGTAGTGGCTGTTTTTCCTCTGGGTTGTGATGGTTCCTAAAACCTCTGTTACAGTTGCTTTCCTCTTTGGAGAGCGGGCAGCCTGTTTTCTGCTTTGGCACAGCATGGGAGCAAGTGCCATTCTCTCCCCCGAGGCCTGTGGCATGGCTCTTGTCACCGCCTGCTGGACCAGGCTTGGGTGCTGGCTGACATCTCCTCCTTTACTTACTGTCAAACGCAGTATCTGGAAGCGGCTTGTTGGTTGTTGGGTTATTTAGAAATCATGATCTGTTGAGAGAGAGCTTCATTTGATGGGGGCTAGTACCTGTGTGTTGACCTTTATCCACTGGCCATGGGGCTGCACTAGGCAGGGAAGAGTGGGGTGCAGCACTGAGCATCGTGCTGGAGAGGGGGGTCGCAGGGCTCACTCTCCTGACAATTTTATCAAGCACCTGATACCACACTGCAGTTCACTTTGATTCCCAAAGCTGCTTTCTTCCTTTACAGTGATAGAGAAACCAACCCACGGTGTATTTAGTATCTGATGTTTCACAGCAGAAATCAAATAATTATGTTGGTGGCATGGCAGGTGAACATGGCAGTCCATGTTCATGTGTGACATCCTCAGCAGGGAACCAGTGAGTGTCATTGTTGAGGGACTGGCCATCACTGTCTCCTGATCCAGAAGAGTCCTGTAAAATCTACACGTATTTGTAGAAGTACAAATAGAGTTTACTTTTTTTTAAAGTATATTTATTTATTTTGAGAGAGAGCAGGGGAGGGGCAAAGAGAGAGAGGGAGAGAATCCCAAGCAGGCTCCACACCATCAGTGCTGAGCCTGATGCAAGGCTTGAACTCATGAACTGCAAGATCATGACCTGAGCCGAAATCAAGAGTCAGACGCTTAAGTGAGCCACCCAGGCACCCTAGAGTTTACTTTCTTAATGGCCATCCTTGTAGTGGAATTAGCTTTGGTTTCAAGGAGGTAAATGGAGGCAGAAGTCATGAATTTGGCGCTGATTTTTTTTTTTAACTCACCCACCCCAGTTCCCAGGCTCTCCCACATATTCCTTCTAGAAACTCTGCAAGCTGACAGAGGCCTGGAGTCCATGGTGGGTGTTCGTTGTCCAGAATTCATGTCAGCTGATCATGTGGACACAGGTGGAGCTTACATCTCAGGCCCTGACACCAAAAACATTTTTTTCTCTCCAGACACATGTGCTTCGTGGAATATATTCTAACAGATTACCTTAAAATAATGCACTACATAATTAATAAGAAAAAGACAGACAACTGAGTAGAAAAAAGGGATAAAAGACACTTCACCTGAAAAAGATCCAATAAACATATGGCAAGATACTTGACTCCATTAGTCATCAGGGAGATGCAAAATAAATTATAAACATGTGCATTAGTCAGGGTTCTCCAAAGAAAACAGAATCAATAGGATAGGGGTTTGTGTGTCTGCACGAGTGTGTATTTATTATAAGGAATGGGGTCATGTGATTGTGAAGGCAGAGAAGCCCCACAATCTGGAAGCTGGAGCCCCAGCATAGCTGGTGGTGTCATTTAGTTTGAGTCTGAAAGCCTGAGAACCAGGAGAGCCAGGGATATAAACCCCAGTCCAAGGGCAGGAGAAAAAATGAGCTGTCTCAGGAGGTAGGAGAAAGGGGTGAATTCTTACCTTCCTCTGCTGTTTGTTCTTGTTCAGTCCCTCAGTGGATTGGATGGTGCCCACCCATGCTGGGGAGGACCATCTACTATACTGAGTCCACTGAGTCAGATGGCAATCTCATCCAGCAACACCCTCACAGACACACCCAGAGACACTGGTCAGATATCTGGGCACCCTGTGGCCTAGTCAATTCGACACATCAAATTAACCGTCACGATGTGATATCCTTATATACCCACCAGAGTGGCTAAAGTTAAAAGAAGAGAAAATAGCAGGCGTTGGGGAGCAACTGGAACTCTCGCTGTTGATTGGGGTATAAATTTGTACAACTAGTTTGGGAGGCTGTTTTATAGGACCTACTAAAGGTAAAAATACATAATCCCTCTGATCAGCAACCCCCCTCTGAATGAAGCTACATGAAATGTGTGTATGCCCCCTGGGATGATCACTGGCCCTGAAAGATAATCAGATCCTAATCCCAGAAGCCCATGAACACTAACCTATATGGTAAAGCTTTTGCAGATGTGATTAAGGATTTTGAGATGAGATAATCCTAGATCTTCTTGGTGAGCCCTAAATGCAGACACAGGGGTCCTTCTAAGAGAGAGGATCCTAATCTTCTAAGGGAGATTTGAGGAGAGAAGGAGCCTATGTAACCACAGAGGCAGAGATTGGAGTGATGTGGCCACACGTCAAAGAATGCTGATGGCCCCCAGAAAGTGGAAGAAGAGAGGAATAAGTTCTCGCCGCGAGCCTCTGGAGGGAACATGGCCCTGCTGAGACCTTGATTTTAGTCCAGTGGAACTGCTTTCAGCCTTCTAGTTTCTATAGCTGTGAGACAATACATGTGTGTTGTTATAAGCCACTCAGTTTTTTGGCTTTTGCGGGAGTGTCCAGCACAGCGTGGCTGTCATTGCCAAACTGCACACAATCCAGATGCCATCGGCAGCAGACTCACCCAGCACACTGAGTTTACTCCCACGCGGACCGCCATCGAGCAAGCTGAGAGTAGACATTCTAGAAGTGTGTGCAACAGGATGGATGAGCCTTGCCACCTGCTGTTGAGTGAAAAACCCCCAGATCTCAGAGTCCGTTACTGCATGTTTCCATTGATAGGAAGGTCAACAGACAACTTTCATCTGTGGGGCTGGAAGTCAGGTTGCCCTTGGGAGATGGTGGTCAGAGAAGGCATGGTGGGGCCAGACAGAGCTTCTGGAGGTGGTGGAAACATGCTGTGTCTTGGTCTGGGTGGTGGTTTGCATGGGTGAGTTCCAATTTATGATATGAAACTTTTCAGTACATACTCTTCAATAAAAGGTGGAAAAAAAAGAGCAGTATATCATCTTGAGATTTGCAAGGAGAACTTTCAATTGACTGACTCATGGCTTATTTTACTGCTGGAACAATAATATCAAAATCAAGATTACATTTAATGTGAGATAATGAAGTTTTTCTATTCCAGCAAGTCCTTATTAATATTTAGATTCCAACTGTATTTTCTAAATGAAATCAGAGAACATAAATCCAAGTAGGATGCTAAGATCTATATGCATGTAATTGATCTTGGGTAAGTTATCTAGATGAAATGAGTTTCAATCCCTGCATGTGGAGGCAGCTGTGCTCTTAAAACCAGACACAGACACCCCAGGTGTTGGGGTACCTGGGTGGCTCAGTTGGTTAAGTGTCTGATTCTTGGTTTCAGCTCAGGTCACGATCCCATGGTTTGTGGGATTGAGCCCCGCATCAGGCTCCATGCTGTCAGCTTGGGATTCTCTCTCTCCCTCTCTCTCTCTGCCCGTCTCCTGCTCACACACACATTGTCTCTTAAAATAAATAAATGAACTTTAAAAAGCAGACAAGCAAATAAACAACCCAAGTGTTTGAGTGACAGATGCTGTGTGCTTTCAGGTGGGCACGAAGGAAATCTAAGAGCTTTAAGAAGACAGAGCGGAGGGAAGTGGTGTGTATGAGCTCTGGGTCCACCCAGAAATCCAGGTGGAGGTTCCCATTGTGTGCCCATGCACCCTCCAGACCACCTTGCCCATCACACAGAGGTCCCCAAAGGTCCCTGCTGTCTTTGCCTGTGTTTGACCCTGGCCTGTTTTTCCTGCCCCTTTCGCCTGTGAGTTCCTTCTCATCCCTCTCGACCCGTATGGGCGGTGGCCCTGCTGTGCTGGAAGGCTCTGTCCCCGAGACTGCATTAAGTAACCAGCCTGCTCCAGTGGTCTTATCCGAGGTTGTTCTCCAGAGATGGCAAAGGAGGAGGCAGAGTGGTGACACGTGACGGCATCACTGTGCAGGCTTGGAGGTTCCATGTGTGTCACTGGCTTCACTCTGGTGAACTGTCAGCCTTGACCTGGTGCATGGACAGCATGGTGGCTTCTTCCACATGGCCAGAGGGCCGGAAGGGATGTCCGAGGGGTGTTCCCAGGCAGGCAGAGGCTGGGGTTTGTGGGGCCTGGGCCCATTGGGAGCCAGCCTGGCACAGCAGGGCCCTGCTGCACTCGTTCCGGCTGGCATTTGTGATGTGGGGGGTGTCACTGAGATTTTAGGAGCAGGTTCTCTGTGTGTGGTGGTGTAGATCAGAAGTCTAGAAGCATGGATTCTCTGAGTCCCCGATGAATGCCCTCTAGCTGTATCTCCATCCCAGCGTGTGTGGAAGCTTTGTTTCTGAGGCTTGGGAGAGAGTTGGGTGGCCCAGAACCCAGCTCCTCCTCATCTCCCTCACCTCCTCATGCCCCCTGTCCCCTTTCTCCTGGACCAGACATAACTTCTTAACTCTTTCTTCCTTTCTCTCGGTGCTGCTTCTGAGACCTATTCTCAGTGAGGAGGCCTCCCTGGTATCCCTGTCTGAAATGCATCTCCCCTGCTCCCCTCTTACTTGATGTTATTTTCCCTCTTGGCACTTACCATTCACCTGGCATCATACTGCGAGTTTCTCTTCCTACTGCATGGAGAGCTCGGTAAGGATAGAGGTGCTTCATTGTGGGGGGAGGGTGGGAGGAGTTGGGGGCGGGCCTGGGTCTGTAGCAGTTTTGGCTCTGGACAATTAGCGATGGAGCTGGACTCTTGCCTGAAGCACGCCCTGCCTCTGTTGGCCCGAGGACTACTCCCGGTGGCCTGGCCATCCTGGGGACATTGGCACAGCTCAGGGGCTAGTATTTCCATGTGTGTGGTGTGCAAAGCATCATGATGGGTTCTCACACACACACACACACACACACACATACACACAGAGGAAACAGTGTGGTGAAGGCTGGATTCTTTCCTCGGGGCTTTTAGTTTCGTAAGTTTGTTGTTTAGCAGGGGATGTCATCATTAGTGGATATAAGAATAAAGGCTTAGGGGCACCTGGGTGGCTCAGTCGGTTAAGCATCCGACTTCGGCTAAGGTCATGATCTCACTGTTTGTGAGTTTGAGCCCCACATTGGGCTCTCTGCTGACAACGCAGAGCCCATTTCAGATCCTTTGTCTCCCCCTCTCTCTTTGCCCCTCCCCTTGCTTGCGATCTCCCTCTCTCTCAAAAATAAATAAACATTAAAAAAAGAGAATAAAGGGTCAAAAGGGGTCCTGCAAAGAGGCAGCAGGGAGGAAGGTGCATGCCTGAATGAGGTGGTCATTCTGTTGGTGGCTAATAAAAATGAGAAGGTGATAAGGGGGTGTGTATACCAAGCCTACACTGTACTGGGCGATATGCTTCCAGAGTGCACAGATGGAAAGGGAAACAGTAACTTGGCAGTGGAGAAACTTGACCAAGTCACTGCCTTGGCTAGGTGGTCAAGGTCAACACCAGTGGTGATGAGTCATGGTGACTGTATATGCCCTTGATAGGATGTGATGGAAATGGTACTTTTCCTATGTGATCTGTCTCCCCCAATCCCATAATTTCCATCTGATCATGAGGAAAACGGCAGTTAAATTTCAATAGAGGAGCATTCTGTAAGATACCTGCCCAGGACTCCTTAACACTGATGAATCAAAACCCGAGACTCTGTCACAGCCAGGAGGAACCTAAGGAGGCATGATGATGAACTGCGATGTGTCCTGGTTAGGATCCTGGAAGAGAACAAGGACATTGGGTAAAAACTAAGGAAATATCAATAAAGTGTGAGCTTTAGTTAGCAGTAATGCATTGATACTGGGTCATTAACTGTAACAAATGTAGAACATTCATGTACGATGTTAGTGACCTTACATTAATGGGAAACGGGATGTTGGGGTAGACAGAAACTCTGCTCCCTGCTCAGTTTTCCTGCAAGTTTCACACTGTTCTAAAAAGTAAAGTCTGAGCCTTGCTGTGGCTCCTCATCCAACTCCAGACCCTCTTGGCCTTGTCATCCCTGTTGGTCCTCTTTGCTTATTGTCTGCAGGAAAACTGGGGGGAAAGTTCAGTTTAGAATTTGGAATATATCTTTTTGTATGCCCCGCATTTCTGGGTGCTTGAAAATAACAGTGTCTCAGATGTGGTCTGCCTGGGGGCTGGGGACCTCCTCCAGGTGAGCCAACCCCAGCCAGGAAACTCATGAACACACGAGCCAGCTTCCCTCGGTCTGACGACTGGACAGCACAGTTTCCTTCTGGTTCCTTCTTATGTGTGCGGGGAAAGGAAAGCATGCCTAGTGTCGATTTTCTGAGCTGCCTGTCACCCCTGCCCTCCCCTGATCTGCCCCTGGGTCACTTACAGTTAGTGACCAGAGGCCATTTTTCGGGGGTAACGGTCACAGAAGACAACGTGGACCAAAGCTGATGTGTGTGTGTGTGTGTGTGTGTGTGTGTGTGTGTGTGTTTGATGTTCCAGTGAGGAGGCAGAAAGAGCTGAGTGTCTCTCTGGGCTGGGCTGGTGCTGAGGATACATGGTCAAGTTGATGGTAGGAAGGGCTTTTTTCCTATAGGAAGGGCCAGCTGGCAGCCAAACCCCTGGTTTTGGGTAATTTCATCTTCTGCATCACTTCCTATATTTTTGTGGGAGGCACAGGAGAAAGGGAAAGGAGGAGCTCCCAGGGGATGGAGAAGCCTGGTTAGGATCCCTGCTGTCCTGTAAATGGGCATAGCCAGCCAGGATGGCTGTGATTTGTGGAGAATTGTAAGGGCCTCCATGGGGTTCAGTAGGCTCCCCGAAGCCCAGCTGGGGCAGTGGCAGGTGCGTCTTCCAGCTCCTCCACTTATAGCCAGAGGTGACACCTCCTTTGCAAGATGGCACGAGTCACGAGAGAGACGATGTGTGCAGTGCGTCACTGTGGGATCCGCACGGGAGGCAGGTGAGGCTGTGTGCGGCAGCTTGTGGTGGAAAGGGTACCTACCCCCCCTGGGGACCTTGTGCAAGTCAGTGCCCCTCACTCATCCTGGAGCCAGTCAGACGAAATGGTTCCCACAGGTCTTACAGCGCACCTGGATTTTATGACAACACCAAGTTAAACTGTATGAACCTGCTATTTTTGTTAAGTCCGAAATGGCAAGAGAGAATATTTTTTATCTTGAAAAGTTTATTTTTAGTTATTCCATAGCTGCAAATTCATTGTGTTAGAAAATAGAGATAAGTTGGATGCCTGGAGGCTCAGTTGGTTAAGCGTCCAGCTCTGGATTTTGGCTCAGGTCATGATCTCGCGGTTCATGGGATCGAGCCCCCGTGTGGGGCTTTGTGCTAGGAGCGTGGAGCCTGCGTGGTATTCTCTCTCCCTCCCTCCCTCCCTCACTCTCTCTCTCTCTGCCCCTCCCCCCGCCAAAATAAATAAATAAACTTAACAAAAAAAGAAAATAGAGATAAGCAAACAGAAGAAACTTTGTAAGACCCAGGCCTCCCTTCCAGGGGACAACAGTCCCCTGTTGTTCACAATGGGTTCCTCTCGTCCAGTTGGGCATCTGCGTGGCTGCCGACTTGCATTCTCCCTGACTGTGTGTCAGGATCCCCTTCCCCGGCCATCATGTTTCCTTCTGCACCCGGCTGTGATAGCTGTTGCACATCATTCATTGACCCAGGCTTGGACGTCAGAGCTGTATTTAGAATGTTCTTCTGCTACGAATGATGCTGTTTATAAATATTCTTGCAGCTCCTTTTTTCTTTTTTTGCAGATAGCCGTGTTTCTTTCCTGGTGATAAATTTCTAGTACAATTGCTGGACCAAATGTGAAAGCTTCAGACTGACACCTAGAAAGATTTATTGCCCACGGATGGTGTGTGAGGGAGGGGACTGCCTTCCCTCCCAATCTCTCCCTTCTCCTCCATCTCTCCCTTCCCCTCCCCCACATCAGATGGGACCCCATGGAACAGCAGTCCAGCAGGTAGCATTCCAGCCACCCACTGATGCCTCATAGCCACTCCCCGTGGCCTGTCTTCCAGGATTTGCTTGTGGTGCTTTGAGAGGAAACCAATAATTTGTGGGGGAGCCTCTGGAGAGTTGCAGAGACTTCCTAGTGACACACAGGTGGCCAGTCAGTATGGGGCTGATGACTCAGGTGTGGTACCGTTTTCTTCCAGAGAGACATTCCTTTCCTGATTGCCCCTACTCCCCACCATGTGGGGGGTACTGGGTGCTGACCTGATGGGCTGGACCCAAACCCTGGGCTCATGAGCCATTATTATTTAAAAAATATCTTATTTTTCCGGTGATTTGGCAAGTGGAGTGATGCCAAGCCCTCTCTTCCTGAAGCGCCTGAGACTGGTGCATGTGAGTCAGGTGGCTGGTTGCCCTTGTGGGACACTTGGCCTGGTGTCCTGTCCTGGAGCCATTGGCTGCCCTGAAAATCCAAGGAAAATCTGCCAAATTCTGCGGCCCCAGTAGGATCCTTGTCCTCCTTTTGCAGAAGCAATAGACTCGTGGATTTGCTCTGCTGAGCTGGAAGGAAGAATTTTGAAATTTCCTCTGGTTGAGGAACCTAACATGGGACAATCTGTATCAATTCCCCAAAATTGGACTTCTAAGCAAGTTCTTGGAAAAATGAATAATTTTCTATGTGTGGAAGCACATTCAATGGGAGCCTTCTGGAAATGAATTTTAAAGTGCTTGTTTGTTAGTCCCATTCTCAAATATTGGGGGTCTTGAAAGCCAGAAGCTGCCCCATCAAGGCCTGTGAGGCAGTACTCCCCCACCCTGAATAGGGGACAGCTGGGGAAGCCCACCTTCCTCTGCCCCAGTTCCCCTCTCCCCAGGTCGGCAGCATTGTCTATAACCAGGGGTAAACATTCCTTCCACCCACTCCTAAAGATCTTGGAAGATGTCGGAAGAGTGAGATGTCATACTGGAGTGACCCTGAACTTGTTTTGGGTGTATACTGTCTGGTGGAATGCAGAGATTGCATGCAGTGTCATTAGCTGAAGGTGAAAGAGCTAATAATTAAAATGAATAGATGCGACATCTCTGTTTTTAAACCAGTGCCTTTTAATAAGTATCTTGTATCTCTAGAGGAGGAAAGAACCATTTTTCTGGCAGCAGAGTTTGAGGACGAGAAGTACCCTGGCCTCACTGAAGAGGAAGGTGTCTGATGTACTGTAGATCTGGGATTCCTTGGGTGTTGGTTTTGTAGAAACATACACACACACACACACACGCACATGCACACACACGTGTGTGTGTATTTTTTTTTTACTTAATTTTTATTTCTGGTTATAAAGCTAATATGCATTCATTGTAAAAATTCAGACTACAGAAATACATAATGTAGAAAATGAAAGCCCCCCCCCGCCCCTGTAAAGACAATAATTGTTGAAGTTTGGTACAGATTCCTCCTTTTTTTTATTTGTTTATAGATATGTTTTACTTAAGTTTTACACAAATACATATATGTTTATTATTTTTAATATTTTTCAAAGAACTGAGGTTATGTTATCAATGTGATTTGTATTTAGATCTCCCCCACCCCCTAGCAATATGTCTTAAACATTGTTCCCTGTCAGCTCTGCGTAGTAACATTATCCTTCCTAACATTGCACGAAACTTGACTGTTTCCTTACTGATGAACTTTTGGGTCATTCCCATTGTCCACACGTTGGTAATGCTAAAATGTGGAATCTCACACGTATATCCTTGCACATGTGTGGGGATGTCTTTGTAGTGATGGTTACGGGGCAAACTTGTGGGGCCGAATGGTTTGAGCATTTCCAGTGGCGAATAGATCTCACCAAAGTGCTCTCCGGCAAGTTCTGACCATTTTAAAGGATGTTGGTTGTGTAGGACAGCTGTGTCCCCATGTCCTCCCTGACAGATGATGGCAATCTTTGTAGTTTGACTCAGTTGTATGGGTATAAACTTATCACTTACTTAAAGTTATAAATGAGAACAAGCTTTCCTTCAGATGCTTAATAAGAATCTAAGTTGCTTCTCTTCACTTTCTTTTTGCATCCTTGCCTGTTTTTCTGTTGACTTGTTCATCTTTTCCTTGCTGATTAAAAGGCGTTCTTCATACTAGAATAGTGAGCATTATTTCTCCTTTGCTACATACATTGTAGATTATTTTTCCCCAATGTCTTCTATTCTTCAACTTCATTTTAAAGGCATCTCTGACGGTAGGAAAATGTGGAAGTTTTATGTTGTCAGATCTATCAAGCTAAGTTAGAGCTCCTGAATTTTGTATTTTACTTAGAGAAAGGAATTCTCTGCCCTAAGTGTATATAAATATCTCCTGTATAGGTATATTTTCTTTTAATATTGACAGTTAAGATTTTTTGACATTTACATCTTGTATTCATCTGGAATTTAGTTTTAGGTATGGTGTGAGCTGGAGATGGAGGTTTTTCACACAGTTTTCTTACATTATTAATAGCTCATCTCCCTCTCTGTTTTGTGATGCGTGTTTGTCATGTATGACGTCGTGTCCTGGGCTGTGGGACTGTCATGTGTGTCTGGACTGTCCATTTTTTTAAAAAAATTTTTTAACGTTTATTTATTTTTGAAAGAGAGAGGCAGAGCATGAGTGGGGGAGGGGCAGAGAGAGAGAGGGAGACTCAGAATCTGAAACAGACTCTAGGCTCTGAGCTGTCAGCACAGAGCCCAATGTGGGGCTTGAACTCAGGAATGGTGAGATCATGACCTAGGCCAAAGTCGGATGCTTAACCGACTGAGCCACCCAGGTGCCCCTGGACTGTCCGTTCTAATTTATTGGTGTATTATTCTGCCAACATCTCCTGTTTAAGTTACTGTGACTTTTGTTATACTCTGTGCCCTTAAAGGGCCACTGCCTCTTCATTATTCTCCTTTTCCCATGTTTTTCTAACCTCTCTCATACATTTCTTTCACCAGACAGACTTTACAATAAGCCACATTCATCCCAAAATCTGATTGGGATTTCGATTGGGGTTGCGTTAGAGGTTTATTTGAGGGAGAATAGACATCTTTATATTTTCTTATCTGGATATTTTGATTTATTCAGAAGACCTTTTATATCCGTCGCTAGTGTTTCATTACTTTGTTAGTGTACATTTGACGCATCTCCTGTTGCATTTACTCATGGGCATTTTGTAGCTCCTGTTGCTGCTGTGTGTGGTGCTCTCCCCTCTTCTGGCCTTCTTTCCTAGCTGATCGTGGCTGGTATACAGGAAAGCTGTTGACTTCTGAAGAGCTGGCCTCTTTGCTCACCTGGCTTAAATCTCTCCTTTGGCTTACATGGTTGGTTAGTTATTCCTCTTGGATTTTCTAACTGGGGGATCATTTGCCAGCGTTGACCTTTCCTTCCTGATCTATGCCTTTCCTTCCTGACTCGTTGTTGTAGCAAGTCTTGATTAGTCAGCTCTGTGAGCACCTGGGGTCTCCCGGCCCCTTCAGGACAGCCGTCTGCTTCACGTCACTGGGGTTGGCCCTTTTGTGGGAGCCATGTGGGTTCACAGCCCCTCAGACCACATGCTCTGTCCTGAAGTAGGGACAGGCTTACGGGGGATGTTGTGGGCTTCCGTGCCTGGCATCTGCTCCTCCCCTAAATTGGTGGGCCACCCTAGGCAATAGTGGTGACCCTGTGGGTGCACAGGGTGGGAGTGAGGTGGGGTGGGGAGTGTAGGATATAGCCTGGGTTCTTGAAGCTCCCCTTTGCAGATGGTGGTCCAGCATATAGGAGTCGGGCTGGGGGAGCCCAGTGAGGTGGCTCCCAGCAGGGGAGCCTGGGCATTGGCCGAGACTGCCCAAAGAATACCCCATCCCAACTTCGCCAAGAAGGGGTTGCTAAGGTTACAAAATTCCTACCCGGACCCTCAGGGCAGGGCCTTAGAATCTGTGGTGATGGTCACTCAGGCTCACCCTTAGGAAATGAGTCCAGGAGGCAGGGAGCGGGGGTTAAGGGGTGGGAGGGGGAGGAGGGGATGAGTTGAATGTGGGATCCCCTTTCTTGAATCCCTTTGTTTAAGCCATTAACAAAAACATTACTTCCTCTTATTTATGCTGTAGCCTTGGTCCTGGTGTATCACACTGTCCAGTTCTTGGTGCTTCTTTCTGACAAATGGCAGAGAACTGCTTTTGCAAGTTAGGATTCCTAATTTATTTTGCACCTCATGGAATTTTTGCATTATTTTTCACCATTTGCACGTAGAATGTTTGTTGAGTGTATTAGCCATCAATACTTGTTAATAACATGTTTGGGATAAGGGACATTATTTCTTCCTTTTACGAGGTTAACCAGCCACCTAGTGCCTTTAGGAGGTGGTGCCGATGCTTGACACTTTGGGGTTTCATGGGCACTGTTCAGGTTAAACCTCTAGAGAGGACTGAGCTTTAGGGTGCCATGGTATGACCCACTCCTTCCTCTGGTGGCAGGTGGGGTGGGGGGGGTCTGAGACTTCCTGGATGGGAGAGCCAGGCCCAGGAGAGGCAGCCTTCCTGGATGTGTGGCCTCGAGACCTGGTGTTTTTGTTTTTTACCATCCCATCTGCCAGGAAGCCATTCCTCTTTCAGGCCCCCAGACACCCCATTTCCAGCCTCATTCAGGCTCATTTCCTCTGCTCACAGGAGGGTGCACAGCAGGAGGAGACTGCATGGTTTTCCATGCTGTCTTCAGAGCTGATGGAGGCGAAACTAGGCCAGCCGTGTCACAACCCAGTGGAAGAAAAACTAGCAAGAAAATCCACTCTGCCTGTGGCTCAAGAAACTCTGGAGAGAGAGATGGCCAGGAGTAAGTACAGGAAGTCCCCTGTGGACAGCAGGTAGCCCCCAGGATGTGGGATATGGAGACAGGAAGATAGAGAGATGGCAGATCTGAGGGTCCTGGGTAGGTGGGTGTCCATTATTTGAGAAGGACATATTCCCTGGTTAGCCGGACATGATTTCTCTCCTGTTTGAGTCCTTCCCTGCAGTTTGAGATGGGTTCTGGAATTCTAAGTGACGAAAAAGGGCACAGGCAGCCTTTTGTTATGGTGGGATTAGCTTTGTCAGGTGCCCCTGAACCGGAGAGGTGGTGTTGTTAAAATCCAGTAACTCAACTCATGCACCATTAGTAAGGATGTCTTGCTTAAAAGTTGGAAATCTGTAAGGTAACTTCTAGGAATCTTGGTGGAGGTCAGGGGCAGCTGTGTGTGGGGACGGGTTTAATATCTGCTCATGTGCACCTCATTTCCTGGGAATCACTGAGGAACAGCTCTTTGATTTTCAGTTTTAAACCTGATCTTCCAATTGTCGGCCTCATAGAGCGGAATGTGGAAATGGGCTGCAATTACGGTGTTCTTGATCGGGTGGGTTTTATTTCAAATGAGTGGACTGTGACAGAATTTCACTGCATTCATATGCCTGCTAACAATAGCCCATTTTTCTTTCTTTTAATGGGAAATGTGTAGCCAAAGCCTGCTTCAGAGTTCTGTCCCCCACAGCGGCCTGGGCAGATCCTGGCTCATCTCTGAGGCCACCTGCCTGTGTGGTTGCACGGCCAGCCACAGCCAGGAGGGGAGGGGATGGGAGGGGAGGGCAGCAGAAGAGGGGCCCCAGATCCAACTCAAGAACCCATGTGGCTTTTATTTCAGTGCATTTTGCCTAGAAACGTTTGTATTCAGGGCAGAGTTGTGCTGCTGTTGGCCCTCAGCAGGAGCAAGGCAGAGCAGTAGTAAGTACATGGGCTTGCGTGATGACCAGAGACAGTGGCCTGATGAGGAGGTGGGCGGGTACCCAGGTAGGATGGAAACGCAGGTCCTCAGGAGCCTGGGGGGGCCTGGCCATTCTCCGCACCAAAACCATTTGCTGTTGTAGACACCAAGTCATGTTCTAAGTCCTCCTGTGCTGTCATTCACGTGACTGCCCACTACCTCTCCCTGTAACTGTCTCTCGAAATGTTCTGGAGTGAGTGAGTGTCTTTGGGCCATAAAGTCTGCCTTAACCCAGAGGAGCAGATGCCGAAGTGTGTTTTCTCTTTGAACCGACCCTGACAAGGCCTGCTGAAGTGTCAGAAAGAAAATCTCTTTCTTGACATATGCAGAGGGAAGCCCTTTTGTTTCTAAAGTCTGTTAAAAACTCTTAGTGTTCTTTACAAAAATTAACTTTGCCTTCAGTAAAAAAAAAAAAATCACCTCTTATGAAGTTTGCAAATTATACCTCTGGCCTCTCTCGGGTCCCCCTTGAGCGTGTAATGGCACCCCTTGCATGGCTGGACCCCCTGGAATTTCCATATTTTCACTGGCCTGGTGTCTTGCCGCGAACTGCTTGTGCTGTAGAAAAGGTACCTCTCCCTGATTTTGAGAAGATCCTCTGAGCTCCTCACGGCAGTGGAGAATCTTCTGTAACTCCTGCCTCATCCTCCTGTGGTAAGTTTTGTTCCTGTGTGCTTCCCGCCCAGAGCCGTTCCACCAAGGCTTTTATGGTTTCTTAGACAGAGGCGGCTCTTTGGGTGACCCCAGCCCTGGGGCTACTCTGTGGGCAGAGGAATCGTTCTGGGAGCATCAGCTGATGAGGTTGCTGATGTATATCACCCCTCTTCTGGCTTCCAATGTCCAGGATATTATAATTTTTTTTTTAGTTTTCTAAATTGTGGTAAAATATATGTAACCTAATTTACCATTTTAGCCATTAAAAAATTTTTAAATGTTTTTATTTATTATTGAGAGACAGAGAGAGACAGAGCATGAGCATGGGAGGGGCAGAGAGGGGGAGACGCAGAATCTGAAGGAGGCTCCAGGTTCTGTCAGCACAGAGCCCAATGCGGGGCTCGAACTCACAAACTGCGAGATCGTGACCTGAGCCGAAGTTGACACTTAACTGATTGAGCCACCCAGGTGCCCCCCTGCCCCATTTTAACCATTTTTAATTATAGAGTTCAGTGCCATTAAATACATCCACACTGCTGTGCACCCATCACCACCATCCACCTCCAAGAACATCTTCAACCTCCCAAACTGAAACTCGGCCCCCATCAGACTCTGTTTTCTCTTCCCCCCTGTCCCTGGCGACCCCCATTCTACTTTCTGTCTCCATGAATTTGACAGTACTAGGAACCTCATATTAAGTGGAATCATACAGTGTTTTTCCTTTTGGGACTGGTACATTCACTCAGCATAATGTCCTCAAGGTTCATTCATGCTGTAGCAGGTGTCAGGATTTTCTTCCTTCATTTTTCCAGGTTTATCAAAGTATGATTAATAAATAAAAATTCTCTACATTTGGGTTGTACAATGTGATGTGTTTTCACAAAGTGTATAACGATGATTTAACATAGGTATGCCCTGTGAAATGAATCAAATTAACACTTCCATCACCTCATATAGTTGTCTTTTTTTGGTGATGAGAACACTTAAGATATACTTTCTTTTTTTTTTTAAAAAAAAACTTTTTTAAAACATTTATTTATTTTTGAGAGACAGAGAGTGTGAGCAGGGGAGGGGCAGAGAGAGAAGGAGACAGAGAATCCAAAGCAGGCTCCAGGCTCTGAGCTGTCCGCACAGAGCCCAACGCGGGGCTCGAACTCATGAATTGTGAGATCATAACCTGAGCCGTAGTTGGATGCTTAAATGACTGAGCCATTCAGGTGCCCCAAGATCTACTTTCTTGGCAAATTTCAAGTATATAATACAGTGTTATTAACTATAGTAACCATACTGTACATGAGGTCCCCAGAATTTATTCATCCAAATAACTAGAAGTCTGTATCGTTTGACGACCATTTTCCCATTTCCTCACCCCCACCCCAGTAACCACCATTCTGTTCTCTGGTTCTATTTCAGGTTTTTAAGATTCTGTGTGTGAGATCACATAGTCTTTGTCTTTCTGTGTGTGGCTTATTTCACTTAGCATAATGTCCTCAAGATTCATCCAGGTTGTTGCAAACGGCAGGGTTTCCTTCTTTTGTATGGCTGAATATTTCATTAGTGTGTGTGTGTGTGTGTGTGTGTGTGTGTGTATGTGTTCTTTCATCCATTGAGGTTGTTTCTATACCTTGGTTATTGTGAATAGTGGTGTAATGAACATGTGAGTGCAGATCTCTCTTTGAGATACTGATTTCATTTCTTTCGGATATTTGCCCAGAAGTGGGACTATTCCTATTTTAAATATTTTGAGGAAATTCTATACAGTTTTCCATAGTGGTTGCACTAGTTTACACCCCCACCAATAGTGCACAGAGTTCCCTTTTCTCCATACCCTTGCCAGCACTTACCTCTCATCTTTTTGACCCTAATGATTCTGACAGGTATAAGGTGATACCTCACTGTAGTTTTGACTTGGATTTGCCTGATGATGAGTGATGTTGAGTATCTTTTCTTGTGTCTGTTGTTCATCTGTAGATCTTCATTGGAAAAATGTATGTTCAGGTCCTCTGCCCATTTTTCAATCAGTTTATTATTTTTTTTTGAGTTGTGTGAGTTATTTTTATACTTAGGATTTCATTCCTTTTTAAGGCTGAGTGGTATTCTTTTATAAGTATACATTGCATTTTGTTTATCCATTTATCCGTCAGACATCAACAGTATCTCACATAGTAGAAAGAACTGAAGCAACAAGCGAGGACTAGGTAATTGGTCTTGGCTACTCACACCCTCTGCGGTCACAGAGCATCAGCAGGAACTGGCTTGGCTGAAGTGGTATTCTCTCCTGGGCTTTTAAAGGTTTTTTTGTTTTTTGTTTGTTTGTTTGTTTTGGATTTGTTTGTTTGCTTTGGTTTTTGAAAAGAGCCTGTATTCATCCTGAAGGCTGCATGGTTATAGGCCATCTGAAGGATGCTTATCTGTTCCTAGAATTGGGTGGGAGCTTCTTGGAAGGATGTGTTTCTCCCAGAGCTCCCGCGACAGGTGGGAACTCCTATTGTGTGTTCTGTCAGTTGCACCAGAGTGTGGGAGGTCCTTCAAATGTCAGCTCTCATACAAAGATGTCAATACATCTTATCTAAAGTCAATAATATATTCAGAATATATATCATTGTACCTATTTTATTTAATTTCTAAAAAATATTTATTTTGTGAGAGAGATAGAGAGAGAGTAGGGGAAAACCAGAGAGAGAGGGAGACAGAGAATTCCAAGCAGTCTCTACACTGTCAGTGCAGAGCCTGACATGGGGCCCAAACTCATGAACCATGAGATCACGACCTGAGTGGAAATCAAGAGTTGGATGGTCAACCAGCTGTACCACCCAGGTGCTCCTTATTGTGTCTATTTTATTTTTAAAAAACATTTATTTTGAGAGTGAGTGAGCGAGTGAGAGTGGGGTGGTGGAAGGGCAGAGGAAGAGAGAGAGGGGAAGGTGGGGGGAGAGAGAGAGAGAGAGGGAGAATCTTAAGTAGGCTCCATGTTCAGCTCAGAGCCCAATGCAGGGCTCAGTCCCACAAACTGTGTATTGTGGCCTGCGCCAAATCAAGAGTTGGACGCTCAACCGATTGAGCCACCCAGGTGCCTCTTGTGTCTATTTTAAAAGAGTTTAAAACCATTATTTGGAAGGGTGGGAACAGCCACCAGGAGAAATAGAATCAGAAATGATGAAAAAGACGGCCACGGAGTGGGAAAGTCTGGATCAGGGAATGTGGCTTTTCATTATAAATCCTTTCCTCATTTGATTATTCAGTCTGAATGAAAGAATCATGTCATTTCTTTAGAGCCTTGCAGCAGCCAGCGACTGACCTGCCCACTTACCTGGTAAGGCTGAGACAGAGGTGTCTGTCCTCAGGTGGGTAGGGCAGGGACGGCAGCCACAGCATAATGTGTCCGACAGCAGAAGGCAGGAAATGAGCAGTGCTCAGTGACTGGTGGAGTAATAGTATCTGGCACAGTAATTCCTGATGAAACTAATGGTGAGCAATAAATTAACGTCCTGCCCTAGTTGGATGTTACTTGCATATTGATAGCAACCTTCATTGTCTTGTGTAAGAGGAATGAGGATTGGGGCATTTCTTTTCTTTTCTTTTTTTATTTTTTTATTTATAGTTTATTGTCAAGTTGGTTTCCATATAACATCCAGTGCTCTTCCCCACAAGTGGGATTGGGGCATTTCTAGTCCATGAAGGGGGTTGGTGAAGGAGTTTTCAATCTGTGGCACCTAGACTGTACTTAAAGCCTCCACGTCACGCCAGCAGGTTTAGTTGGGAAAGAGAGTTCCTACTATCTTATTTTTTTAATAGACTATTTTTAGAGAAGTTGTAAGTTCACAGTAAATTGGGGGGAGAGTACAGAGATTTCCCATATCCCTTCTGTCCCCATATATGCACAGCCTCCCCCATTATCGACATCCCCACCAAAGTGGTACATTAGTTACAATTGGTGAACCTACGTTGTCACATCATTATCACCCACAGCCCATAGTTCACATTAGAAGTCACTTGGTTGTACATTCTGTGGGTTTGGATAAATGTATAATGATGTATGTTCACCAGTAAAGTATTGTATAGCCCAACACACTTAGTTTCATCACCCTAAAAGTGTCCTGTGTTCTTATTCATTCATCCCCATACCCCAAAGACCCCTGATCTTTCTACTGTCTCCATGGTTTTGCCTTTTACGCATGTAAAAGTCATGTAATTGGAATTATCTAGTATGTAGCTTTTTCAGCTTGGTTTCTTTCACTTAGTAGTAAGCATTTGAAGTTCCTCTATGTCTGTGCATGGCTTGGTAGCTCATTTCTTTTTAGTGCTGAATAATATTCCATTGCCTGGGTGTACCACAGTTTCTTTGTTCACATACTGAAGGACATCTTGGTTGCTTCCAAATTTGGTAGTTATGAAGAAAACTGCTATAAATATTCATGTGCAGGTCTTTGTGTGGTCATGCATTTTCAACTTCTTTGGGTTAAAATACCAAAGAATGCAATTGCTAGACTGTATGGTAAGAGTAATATGCTTATTTTTGTTAAGAAACTGTCAAAAAAAGAAAAAAAAGAAAAAAAAAAGAAACTGTCAAACAGTCTTCCAAAATGGCTGTCCCATTTTGTGATCCTACCAGCAATGAATGAGAGTGCCTTTTCTCTACATTCTTGCCAGCATTTGGTGTTGTTAGTGTTCCAGATTTTGGCCATTCTAATAGGTGTGTAGTGGTATCTTACTGTTTTTTTTTTTTTTAAATATTTATTTATTTTTGAGAGAGAGACAGAGCACGAGTAGGGAAGGGACAGAGAGAGAGGGAGACACAGAATCCGAAGTAAGCTCCAGGCTTTGAGCTGTCAGCACAGAGCCCGATGTGGGACTCGAACTCACTAGCCGTGAGATCATGACCTGAGCTGAAGTCGTCCACTTAACCGATTCAGCCTCCTAGACACCCCCAACTGTTGTTTTAATGTACATTTCTCATTTCTCTGATGACATATGATGTGGAGGATCTTTTCATATGCTTATTGACTATCTGTATATCTCCTTTGGTGAGGTGTCTGTTCACACATTTGGCCCATTTTATCGTTGGAGTGTTTGTTTTCTTCTTGTTTAATTTTAAGAGTTCTTTTATATTTTGGATAATAGGCTTTTATCAGATATGTCTTTTGTAAATATTTTCTCTCAGTCTGTGGCTTGTCTTGTCATTATTTTGACAGTGTCTTTCACAGAGCAGAAGCTTTCAATTTGATGGAGTTCAGTGTATTAATTCTTTCTTTTATGGCTTTTGCCTTTGGTGTTGTATATAAAAAAAGTTATTGCCAAACAGAGGTCATCTAAATCTAGATTTTCTCCTATGTTATCTTCTTAGAGTCTTAATAGTTTTGTGTTTGTCATTTAGGGCTTTGACCCATTTTGAATTAATTTTTATGAAAGATCTGAAGGCTGTGTTTGGATTCATTTGTCTGCAGGTGGATGTCCAGTTCTGGTGTCATTTGTTGAAAAGACTCTGTTGTATTTGCCTTTGATTTTTTGTCCAAATCAATTGATAATTATTATGTAGGCCTATTTCTGGGCTCTCTAGCATATTCCATTGATCTTTTTGTCTATTCTTTTCACCAATACTGTACTGTCTTTTTTTTTTATAGTTTACTGTCAAGTTGGTTTCCATGTAACACCCGGTACTCTTCCCCACAAGTGCCCTCCTCCATGACCATCACCCCCCTTCCCTCTCCCCCTCCCAGTACTGTACTGTCTTGATTACTGTAGCTCTATAGTAAGTCATGAAGTCCGGAAGTATCAGCCTTCCAACGTTGTTCTTCTTAAATAATGTGTGCGCCCACAATTTTCTCTTAGAACACTTGTCCCATTGCACTGCAATGATTTGCTTTTATGGATGTCAAAACCATGGCTGGTTTCAAGAACATCATCTTTGGGAATCCTACATAGCAATGAACCAGTTTTTTTCTTTTCATTTTTGTTAGGTAGCTGTATCTATTTGAAATTTTAGTTTCATATCACTTCTGTCTAGTAGTGTATCTGCTTCAGAGATAGTTTGCATTCTATTCACTGGGCTTGATATGAAGTTATTTAAAAATTAGAATCTAGGATCATAAACTCTTGATTTTTGGGACATGTCCCAATTTCATAAATGTGATTCTTTTCCGAAAAGGAGGATCACTATATGAATAACTTACATTTTCTGGTTTTCCAATAAGAAACAATGCTTCTGGTTATAAATGTTAAACATCTTCTAGGCCTTGCAGAGAGAAACATTGATTAATTGTGTTAAAAAAACAACCATAGGAAGATGTGATTTTGACTTCGACTTCATATAAATACCTTCTGGAACAGAAGGTTCTCTGTTCATGGGTTCTGCATTTTTGATTTGGAAACTGTGGTGCACCGAGGTCTGGTTACGAGGGAAGAGCCTGTGATTGAATGGTTTGAGTTCTGCTGGCTGCCTTCCCACTCTTCATCTAGGGAGACTGGATCCCAGAGAAGGACAATAGCAATTAGGCCTTGTCAGGAAGAAAGAACACAGCCACCAGCACTGGACCATTTTGCTTCCCCTGAACAAATAAGATAGTGTCATGCTGGTGTTTGGGACTTGCACAGGACTGTGCGGCTGCGGCTTGTCTGCTGGCATGCTTGGTGGAGATAGGATGCCCGGACCTATGCTGGGGTCAGGGAGGGGGTTTAGTTCAGTGCACTTCCCTGCATTTCATTTACAGGGCTGGAGCTAATGATATTCACTCGTTCTGTCAGGAGCTGTGTATGGGTTCTTTCTCTTTCTTCAATTTAATAGAGCTTTTAAATCAAAATACATCTTGCTTAAGCCATTCAGAAATGTCTCACATTAAAAAAACAAACAAACCCAAAAGGTAGTTGCTGTGGTGATCCCCTCACCCCACCCCAACACTGTGGCCCTGTGGACAGTTCCCTAGACTGTTCCAAGCCCAGCTGGAAGTGTTTCTGATTCTCCTGTCACAGTGCAGATTATAGATTCACGTTGGCTTTAGTGATGGCTGGATGGAAATAGATGCTTCCTTGTTATTGCCATTCCAAGTACAATAATGAGGCTGCATATTTGCAGCTAGCGCTGAAGCCAGACGTCACTAGAGTAATTTGGATTAGTAGGAAGTTGGAACATACTGTTTTGAAAGAGATTTCAAGAGCGTCATCTTTAGAAATCCTATATAGCTATGAAGTGATTTTTTTTCTTGATCTTACTTACTTATATAGCTGTATCTATTTGAATTTGTCATTCCATATCCGTTCTAATAGTGTATTTGCTCAAGCTATTTTGAATTCTATTAAATGGGCTTGATATTAAATTATGTTAAATACTTTTATTGCCGCTCGGAAGACATGGGGGTATTTCTAGTGTCTGTATTTGGGTCATGGAGATGCCACTTTGCATCATTTTGTCACATGTAAGAGCCAGGCTATTTCAAGGAAGGGTCAGAAGAGAAACTTTCTATTTCTGAGAATATATACTATGGATTAGGAAGCATGGGTTATTCAAAGATTTGTCCTCGTATGCTTTGAAATCTGAAATGGAGAAACTGGGGCCTCAGCGACATGGATATTTAGAATCTGCGACGGGACTGATTAGGCTTTGCCTTCATTCAGGACTGGCTCCCCACCACCTCCGCCCCAGGAACCACATGGGGCTCTAGACAGGCTGTTAAGATGAAGACCTCATGCAAAGCCCCGAAATCCAGGCTGCTGGTCACTTAACTGGGCAGGAGTGGAGTGAGGAGGCTGGATGGCTAGTTGGAGGGAGGCTATAACTGAGCACCCTCCCGGGGCTGTCCCTCTTTAGTTTTCAGATTCCCTAGAAATGAAAGAAGTGCTGGCCTCCTTTCTTCTAGGCACCCTCATGCAGTTATGGGGAAGTCCTGCAGGGATGTCAGAGGGCAGGCCCCTGGCCCTAATGCCTCCTGATTTTTATCCTTTGTTCCCTGGGCCTTTTACTTGAAGATATCCTGTGTGTGTATTTACTTTAAAAATACACCTTTAAAAACTTGTAAGGAAAAGATTTCAAAGACACATCACATCCATCCATTTATCCACTCATTCATCATTC
Organism: Cryptoprocta ferox; assembly: GCA_028646485.1. Lineage (NCBI taxonomy): Eukaryota > Metazoa > Chordata > Mammalia > Carnivora > Eupleridae > Cryptoprocta > Cryptoprocta ferox. The sequence goes on from CM053560.1 coordinate 117,352,989, forward strand.
GGCACATACTTTTTGAACACCTACTGCCAAGCATTGCGGTGGGTGAGCCCAGGGCTTCCTCGTTCCATGGAGCCTGCATTCTAGTATTTAACACATCAGCACTGTCTGGGGCAGGGACTTTTGAGTTTTGCCACGTATAAAGCAGAATGCCTCCGCACCACAGTGTGCATGTGTCACATACAAGGCCTGAGCGCAAGAACTTCTGGACAGTTGGAGGCGGGCTTGGGGCAGTCTGCTCAGTGACTGACTTTAAAGCAAGTGGGTCCACCCCTCCTGATATTGCCATCTCTGCCCTTTGTGTATGACACCAATGCTTTCACATCTGTCAGCTGTTTTGTCTTCACAGTAGCCTGTGGGGGTGGGCAGGAGAGCGGGTTGAGGCTGGGGACTCAGACGTGGCCCTTGCCCCATGCGTGCTGGGTCTGGTGATAGAGTTACAGAAGCAGATAGGAGAGGGCATGTCCCACCATGTGTGGCTCACAGTCTTTAGAACTTTAGCAGTTATCAAAAGTTTGGAAGAGGGGCGCCTGGGTGGCTCAGTCAGTTAAGTGTCTGACTTTGGCTCAGGTCATGATCTCACAGTTTGTGGGTTCAAGCCCCGCATCAGGCTCTGTGCTGGCAGCTCAGAGCCTGGAGTCTGCTTCAGATTCTGTGTCTCCCTCTCTCTCTCTGCCCCTCCCCAACTCATGTTCTCCCTCTCTCTCTCTCTCTCAAAAATAATAAATAAAACATTAAAAAAAGATTTGGAAGAAATTCCATTAGTCGTGGCATAAAATCACTTAACTTCTTAGTGTGTTTTGAGGCTTTAAAGACCCATGCCTGCAGATTCTATTCCGTGGGTGTGACATTTGGGCAAATGAGTGGCTGTGCCCAATAGCTTTGACCTCTGTGAGGAGCCTCCCTCACCAGGCTTCAGTGACAGGCTGCAGGAGGGTGAGGTACCCTTGGACTCTTCTAGGACACAGGGTCTTAAACATCTGTGGGCAGATGTCTTAGATAACTATCCCAGCACGTGGTATTCCTTTTTCTGTGTGGAAGTCCTTGAGGGTAGAAACTCTCTTTCTTTCTTTCTTTTTAAAGTTTATTTATTTTGAGAGAGAGAGAGAGAGAGAGTGAGAGAGAGAGGAGAGAGCAAGAGCAGGGAGGAGGGGCGGAGGGAGAGAGAGAGAGAGAGAGAGAGAGGGAGAGAGAGAATCCCAAGCACGCTCTATTCTGTCCTCATGGAGTCTGACCCAGGGCTCGATCCCATGAACTGTGAGATCATGACCTGAACCAAAATCAAGAGCCAGATGCTTAACTGACTGAGCCACCCAGGTGCCCGAGGAGAGAGATGTTAGAAGAAACTTTTGGTTTTTAGAAAATATTTTAGGTTTCCATTGGGTCTAGTCTGATAATTACTATTTTGGCTTTTTTAAAAATTTTTTTATGTATTTATTTTATTTTTTGAGAGAGAGAGAGAGAGAGAGAGACAGAGTATGAGTGGGGGAGGGGCAGAGAGAGCAGGAGACGCAGAATCTGAAGCAGGCTCCAGGCTCTGAGCTGTCAGCGCAGAGCCTGATGCTGGGCTCGAACTCCCAAACTGCGAGTGCATGACCCTAGCCGACTGAGCCACCCAGGCGCCTGTATCTTGGCTTTTTAATGATGTGAGAGTGCCTTCTAACAGAGGGGTTGGAAGATAGTTTCCTTGCTGCCCTTCTGGGTATCTGTGCCTGGGATGGTGCAGATGAAACAGGGTGAAGCTGGCGGTCCACCCACTGCATCCAGGGCGTTTGTACCCTGGGAAAGCGGCTCCCTTCCAAGCATGGTCTGTATGAGAACTTAATTTTTATTAGGTGGCTTTAAAAGGGAAGATCTGTACACAGGAAGATACGTATGTTTGCTTTTGCATCTCAGAAGGATTTGACATTGCAGCAGAAGTTTGGAGCAGGTTGGGGTTTTTGGGCCATCTTGCGGCAAAGTCTCTTTTTTGGATGCTTTTGTCGTGCTGTGGACTCCCGCGAGGCCTGCACTGCACTGTGGGAGGAGATGTTCTGCCCAGATTTCAGAAGGGTGGCTGTTTTGACAAGCTGCTTGTGTTCCCTCGGGCACTTTCACTCAGGGACTCTGTGTGTCCACCACCTGCTTCTCCTCATGGCACAGTCCCCCTTGTGGGGCTCTCCTTTGAGCTTATCCCCCACCTCCCCCTCCCCAGAGAAGGTTAAAGAAACCAAGTATCCAGAGCACTTGGGGTCTGCCCTTTGTAGGTGCTGTTTTGGGAGAAGGAGATGATTCTCATGCTCTCCACCTGGAGGCTCAGCACCACAGCCTGATGCCCCAGCTGTCGGGGTTGTCACAGTGTGGGGGAGGGGCTGCCTCTCTGCACCCCCACCCCGCCAGCCCTGAGTCCTGCCCGGGCACAGCTGGTCACTGCAGCGTGTGCCAGGCTGCCGGCCTGCCTGTCTTCCCCTGTCCTGCACACACAGCACCCACACCACCCACACCACCCACCACATACATATACACCCACACAATCCGTGCACACCACAGACACCACACATACCCCACACACTACCCACCATACACATCCACATGACCGACACCCTTGTGCATAAACCACTCAGTGAATGGACCTGAATTCTTCACCTTCCCCTGCCCAGATTAATACTCCAGTGTCTCCCACTGTTCCGGCCTAGAACATCTTAGTCCCCAAGGTCCCTGAACCCTTGTCTTCTTTCTTTCTTGGCCTCCCTGTGTGTTTTTGTCATCTCTGGGCTCGCCCTGTGATGTGTGTGGATGTTCTGATCATTTGGGAGGGTTGAATCTCTGCACCCGGGGTTGCCGTCCTGAAGAGACTCTGACTCTCCTCCACCCTTCCCTGATGTTCAGGAGCAGGGGCGCCTGTGTGGGAAGTTCTGCTCGCTCTCTTCCCGTCGCTCCATCCCCTTCCCCTTGGTCATTTTTTTTTTTTTAGGGCAGACAGCTCCCTGACGGTGATATGAAATCCTGGAAGGCGTGGGCTGTGGGTTTCATTATAGTGCTGGGGAATAATAAATGTATTTGGGTAAAAGACTCAACCAGTACACCCGTATTTAATAAGTTAAAAGTGAACACCCCTTAGCCTCCCTCCCTTACTTCCGCTCCCTTCCCCGGAGGCAACTGCTGACAAGCATTCTGCCCTTTCTGGTCTGTTCTGGATGCCTTTGCATCCATATATGAACTTGCAGATCTATATACATTTTCTAGCTTGCTTGATGGATCTCTAACTGGGATCTATACACAGACACCCAGCCTCCAGCCATCTTACCGTTTTTCACTCAACAATAGGCCTTAAGATTTTTCCCTGTCAGTACATACTGGTCTGTACTCTTTTAGAAAAAATGCCTCAGAGTATTCCAGCGTGTGGACTCTGCCATAATTTATTTAACTGCTCTCCTATTTATGGGCACTTAGGTTGTTTCCAGATTTTTAAAAAGATGGCTGCAATGAAAAATCCTCATACAGACATCATTTCAGATCTGTGTGAGTCCTCCTGGAAATGGCGTTGTTGCATGAAAGGATGTGCATATTTAAATTTCTGATAGTGCCGAAATGCTTTTCTGAAAGGCTTCATTGGGACTCCGTTTAAAGAAATAATTTTTTTTTAAAAAAGAGAAAACCCACAAAAAAGATCATTCACCACCAATAGCTAAATAAAGAGAGAATACTCCCTCAGGCTGTGAACTAGGAAATGGAGCAGCCTGGGAGAGGCCAAGGGTAAGGGGTAAGGTTTTGTGTATTTTCTAAGGTTCCTTTGCTGTCCCCACACTCGCTGCCCACCACCCCCCCCCACCCTACAAAAAACAGTCTGGGGTAGGGAAGAAGGTGAACAACTGAAACCCTGAGAGCTTACTAACAGTCCTCAATTTGGGGAGCAGGAGGCTGTGGTGGCTGGTTTTGGGGAGGATGCTCCTGGAGCCTAATGGCCTCCTGTAGGGCTGCTTCCCAGGGACTGTTTGCATTGCATTCTGGGAGAATCCCTAAGCCTCATCTTTGAGTTTACCCATTAGCTCCTCAGTGGTATCTGCTCTTACATTTAGCCCTCTATCAGCCATTATATTTGAAAAAAGTTAGCAGGCTTAATGCTTTTCAGCAGTTTTAGGCTTTACAGAAAAACTGAGCAGAAAGTTCAGGCTCACTTTCAAATGCCTGCTTTCCCCTATTATTCACATACAGTGTTAATATGGCATATTAGTTACAATTGATGAGCCAATACTGATATATTATTGTTACTATTAACTAAATTAGGGGAAGGCTCACTGTTTGTGTCGTGCATTCCATAGGTTTTGGCAAATGTTTTGACTCAATTAGTTGTGTACTTATTTTGTGACTAGCCTTTTGTGACAACCTTTTTTTTTTTTTTAGTTTATTTATTTTGAGAAAGAGAGTGAGAGAGAGTGTGTGTGAGTTGGGGGAAGGGCAGAGAGAGAGAGAGAATCTTAAGCAGGTTCTGTGCTATCAGCAGGGAGCCTGAAGCGGGGCTCAAACTCACCAGCAGTGAGTTTATGACTGGAGCTGAAATCAAGAGTCAGAAGCTTACCTGACTGAGCCGCCCAGGACCCCTTGTGATAACCTGTTGAGCCTTTGCTTCCTGTGGCGTGGGGGAGGGCTCGGGTTCTGCGGCACTGACTTGTGTCTGGGGACTGGTGCTCTCCTGGTGGCCTGGTCGCCCTGACTCCTCAGTTATCCCCACGTCCGCTTGTGTCCATTTGTTGCAGCACAGCTGCCCACCACCTATGGGCCATCATGGGGCAAAGAGGTATTGGCGACTTGGCTACCCTAATTGGTCTCCGACTACTCAGCCCAAATAACATTAATAATAATCACTGGGACCCTCTGTGAGATTCTGAACTGGCAGCAAGGTGAGGCAAGGTGGCCTCACAAGGACCCCCCTCCCCCCCGCCCCATGCTCCTCTTCACCAGTTTTTGCTCTTTATTTCCTCTTGGATTCTGTGTTGTTTGTCTTGTAATGTTCTGGCAACATGTAGGATTTTAAAGGAACACCTGGGTGGGTATGGGTGTGCGTGGGGTGTGGGGCCTGTGTAGGAGCCAGGCTTTGTAGGCAGAGAGCAGGGTGGCTACTGCCCGGCCTTGTTGTCCCTGTAGTGGGTGGAGAGTGGGCAGCAGTGTGGTGTTCTGTGGGGGCTAATGCTATGGAACAGCGGGAAGACACATGGGCTACTGTTCCGCTGCTGTGGCCTCATGCGTGCCCAGGGAAGTCCGTGTTCCCGTCCCCGCTGCCTCATGGGGAAGACGTGAATAGAGAGAAAGGTGGGAAGGGATTTGAGGTCTCTTCCATATGAGAACCGATACCATTTTTGTGGGAACAGGAAATAGCCTAGATGTGGGTGTCTCAATTGGAACAGGCTGTTTTCCCACAGTCCTACAGGGGAGGTTTCCCTAATGGCATCCTTCCAACTGTGACCATTCAGAAGGCAGAGCCTGTGTCCCCTTGTGTGTGCTTGGTGGGGATGTGGCCCTCCTCCCCAGCAGGCTGGGGTCTGTAGGCCCCACAAGCTCTTAGCTGGGGGCCTGAGTGGGGAAGGCAGTTTCCCCTCAAGTCACAGATGGGAGCTGTGTTTCCAGGTCCCACCGAGGGGACCTTCACTCACCCCCAACCCATGCCTGGGACCTTGATTTGTGAGGTATTGATGAGTGAACTGGTCCGAAACATGGTGTGGGGCTGGTAGGCAAGCTGTAGTTGAAGTCCTCAGACCCTGGTTGAAGTGGCCACTCTGCCCACCTGGCCATTGGTCTCCCTGAGCATCAATCTGTGTGTGTGTCCTGGGGACAGTCCTGTCATTGGGGCTGCCATTGAGCACTTTTGTAGGTACTATAGGTAGGGGAGTATTTTGTGGGCCAGAGCAGGTGCGAATTGTGGGGTGTCCACCCCAGCAGATGAGGCAGATCAGGATGGGTGGGGGGGGGCAGGACAAGGGATGCAGCCTCGGGGTGAGTGGGACACCGTGGAGGTCAGGTTGCGTGTGTCTGAGGAACAGCAGAGAGCCTGTGAGGCAGGGGCAGAGCAGTGGCTGGGAGGAAGGCCAGAGGGCGTGGATGTTGGAAGCAGAGGCTTTGTCCACTGTCGTGAGAGCTTTTACTTTGAGTGGCAGTGGGCCATTGGAGGAAGAGGTTGAGGAGAGGAGTGTGTGATCTGACTTATGATTTAAAAAGTTTTATAACAGCTTTATTGAGATATAATTCCCATACTGTAAAATTCACTCCTTTAAAGTATACAGTGCAGAGTTTTTTTTAATATGCTCACAGTGTTATGCAACCACCACCTCCCTGTAGTCCTGGAACATTCCCATCACCTGTACCCTTCATCAGGCACCCCCCCCCCATTTCCCCTTCCCTATTACAACCTCTTTTATTCCTTTTTTTAAATTTTTATTTTTATTTTTAAAATTTTTTCTTGTCTTTATTTTATTTTGAGAGAGACCGGGGGAGGGGCGAGAGAGAGGGAGACACAGAATCTGAAGCAGGCTCCAGGCTCTGAGATGTCAGCACAGAGCCCGACGCGGGGCTTGAACCCACGGACTGTGAGATCATGACCTGAGCCAAAGTTGGATGCTTAACCAACTGAGCCACCCAGGAACCCCTTAAATTTTTATTAAAATTTATTTTAATGTTTATTTATTTTTGAGAGAGAGAGAGAGAGAGAGAGAGAGAGTGTGGGGGAGGGGCAGAGAGAGAGGGCGACACAGAATCTGAAGCAGGCTTCAGGCTCCGAGCTGTCAGCACAGAGCCTGATGCGGGACTCAAACTCATGAACTGTGAGATCATGACTTGAGTCGAAGTCAGACGCTTAACTGACTGAGCCACCCAGGCGCCCCCCTACCCCCAGCTTTTTTTTTTTTTTTTTGATTTCTTTAAGTGAATATTTTATTGAAGTGTAGCCATTATAAGGGCACGCGCACACATCCTGGATTGAATGTTTGTGTCCCCCCAAATTCATTATGGAAATAAATACCCAATCCCCATGTCAGGAGCGAGGCCTTTGCGGGTGATGTGATCACAAGTGTGGGGTCCTCGTGATGGGATTGGTGCCCTTCTAAGAGGAGGCCGACAGCTCTGTGAGGATATCCACTACCTGAGGACATAACAAAAAGTTGGTGCTCTGCAGCCCAGAAGGCGGATCTCACTAGAACCTGACCAGGTTGGCACCTTGATCTCAGCAGCCTCCAAAACTGTGAGAAATAAATTTGTGTGGATAAGCCACCTAGTCCATGGTACTTTGTTTAGTAGCCCAAGCTTAACTGAGACACTGAGAATATAGTTCCTCTGTGTTGTGTTGAAGGAGCACCCTGGACGCTAAGGTAAGTTGCTATATAGAGTGGGGGTTGAAGCAGGCAGCCCTGTTAAGAGGCACAAGATCATGGAGGCCATGGCTGGGGAGGATGGTGGGGAGGACCAGGGGAGGTAGAGTGCTGGAGGCATCTGAAGCTCAAGCCAGTACTGGGCACTGGTGGCTTGGAGGTGGTCAGGTGAGAGAGGAGTCAAGGGTGTCCCCAACTGGGCAATGAGTTGTAATTACCTGGGAGTGGGGGAAGCTGTTGGTGGAGATGGATCTTTTGCAGGGAAAGTTTGGTCCAGCTTGGACATGCTGAGGTCAGGGTGCCTGTTAGACATGCATTGGACGTCCTGAGAGGTGGGCGGTTGGTGTGGACTTCCAGAGAACTCAGCTGGAATGCTCAGCTTAGATGGGTTGCAGTCCGTGGTCCTGTACTTGGTGTCTGGCACATCCATCAAAGGACAGCCCACCCAGTCACAGCTGTAGACTATTGAAACCATGACAGGCCTGGGGTGCAGTTCAGGGGCATCAGCTTCCTGTGGTGGGCAAGGTGGCCCAGCCAGAAGGCAAGGAAGCTGTTTGGGGGCTTAGCACCTATTGCTAGTTTTTAATTATCTGGAGATCCAGTCAGGTGCCAGATTCCCCTCAAATTTCCTCCCAATTCAGATCCATCAAATTAAAAAACTTCATATAGCATGCAAAAAATTTAGTCCATTTGGAGAGATTTTACATAATTAGTGGCATTTCCATCATCTTGCTTACCCCCGTTTGATCATATTGAGATTTTTGAGATTGTCAAAGTCGGCAAAGTACAACAATATGCCTAAAAGTGCTCCAGTGTGGCCACATCATCATATCCTGCATGGAATGCTACATGTGTCTGATGCCGAGATGGATGGCAGAACAGTGGGCACAGGAACAGAGAAGGTTTCAGAATGTGGTCACCCGAGGCTTTGGGCCCCGACTCCTCCTGGGACTTAGCCCTGCCACCCTGAGCAAGTGACTTACTTGCCCTTCCTTGGCCTCTGCTGGCCTGGTTGTGCAGGTTAAGAATAGAATTCCCTCAAGGCTGTTGTGCTAACTCCTGGGGTGAGGCTCCAGACTTGCTGGCTTCCTTCCTGCTGGGCAGATGGGCCAGGAGTCTTTCCTGGAAGGAGGGCCTTCCCTGGTGTGGTTTTCAGGACAAGGGGCTCCCTTCCGAGGATGAGGACGAGGATGAGGACCTGCCACTCTGGGCCAGTGGGTTGGGTTTGTGCTGATCTTTCTGCCCTAAACCATTGTATGTCCCTCTGCTCTCTTTGCTGGGGCCTGGGTCTTGCTATCCCTCTCACTCCCAGCACCACTCTGTGAAATACACGGAGCCTTGGGGTCATTGCTTTCCAAAGTCACCGTTTTAGGGGCACCTGGGTGGCTTAGTTGGTTAAGCATCTGACTTCAGCTCAGGTCATGATCTCATGGTTCATGAGTTCGAGCCCCACGTCAGGCTCTGTGCTGACAGCTCGGAGCCTGGAGCCTGCTTTGGATTCTAGTGTCTCTCTGCCCCTTCCCTACTCATGCTCTGTCTCTCTTTGTCTCTCTGTCTCTCTGTCTCTCTCTCAAAATAAATAAACATTAAACAAAAAACACAAAGTCACCATTTTGGGTCTTTCACAGTTGATCCTGATTTTTTTTTTTAATCCCACACATTTGACTTGGTGACCCTACTGCCTTTGGAGTCTGCATAAACTCCTTATATGGCCATTGTCACAGGCACCAGAGCAAAGTAGCTTCCCAAGGACAAATGTTTTTAGAACACACCTTGACTCCTAGGACCATGTGAAAGGGGTGGGGCCATTGAGGTGTGGTGTGCCTGTGGGTTTGAGATTTTTGTGAAGGGGAGTGGGCCCCCTTTCTACCTTTGTCCCGGGCATGGACTCCATCTGAGAGCACAGCCTACGCCCCCATGGCCAGGCTTGTAGGAGTAGCCGTCCTAGACTTTCCCTCAAGCCAGTGCCCAGCATGGTCCCCCAAAGCTAGGGAGTGCCCCTCTGCCTGCCAGCTGTCTGCTGGGGTGGACTCAAGTCCCATTTCCATATCTGTGCTCTGGGAGACCAGGGCCCTGCCGAGGATTGGCACAGGGTGGTGCTCACTTCTCTGCCCATCTTGCCCCTCCTGGGAAAGCAGGACATGGAGGTGCCTGTTTCTGGCTGAGTTTATCTGTCAGGGAGCCCAGCAACAGGGAGTAGGCTCTTGTCATCCAGCCATGGATTCAGCTAGGACGACTGTTCCAGACCCCCCCCTTCATATCATCATAGGAAGAACATTTTTTTTTTTTTAAGGAAAATTATAGTGAACCTTGGTGTTCCCTGTCTGCAAAGTGTTCTTCAGAAGACCTGGTGGAGCGTGCTCACGTTAGATCAGTAAGGAGAATTCTGGGAGGGTGTTGAGGACAGAGCCATTAGATGTGTGGATCACCGAATTCTATTTCATCTCATTATTTTGCTTAAAATTCTAGTTCCTCTCCATCTTTTCAGGGTGCTTTTCTTGTTTCTCATTTCCCCATGTCCCAGGGCAGCCTCATGTTGAAGGTGTTGCTTTAGAGGTGTCACAGTGCTTACTCATCCCTGGCTGGTCCTGCTCTGGGCACTTTGGTGCATGTTAATGTTCTTTCTGAGATGTCTGAGGTCCTCCATGTTCTAGACAGGACAGGAGAAGCCAGGGGAGTTTAGTTGTTTCCTGGGATTCTCGGGGAGCAGGCCCAGGCAGTCTGTCTCCAATGGGCTCCTCACCACTGTGCAGCTGCCTCTTGTGGCCAGCCTCGGGTCTGGGCCCTGTGCTCACTGCTCCTGGGGTGCTGCTGAGAAGTGGTCGGGGCTGCAGACTACAGCAAAGCTTGGGGTGTGGCATGGAGGGTCTGTGTTGGCCTCTGAGCCTCGGCTCCTCATCTGTAAAAGGAAAGCTGGACCTGGTGCTGCTAGCTTTAGGCTCCTGGTAGCATCCTTTTGGGGCATATTTGGACCCAAGAAGGGCTTCCTCTTCTTCCTTTTGGGCAGCTTGGCAGTGCTGGAGTCTCATCATCGTCACTGTGTGAAGTGGACAGCAGCACTGTGTCCCCATCAGCTCCCTGGGCCACTTGGCACTGGCCGTGGCACACACATGTCCTGCTTTCCTCATAGGTGGAGGATGGACTCATTCATTCATTCCACATGTTTTTATTGAATGTTGGTTGAAAAAATATCTGCTCTCATAGAGCTGGCTTTCCAAGGAGGGAAGGCAGGTGATAACCAAGATAAATAAAAGACATGTATCAGATATTAGCTGGTGGCAATAGCTATGGAGAAACATAAAGCAGGGGAGGATGCCAGGAAAGGCTGGGTAGATGGTATTATGGTTTTAAGTAGGGTGATTAGGGAGAGTAAGATATGAGCAGCAGCATGGAGGGAGCCATGTGGATAGCCAGGGGGATGGCCCATCTAAAGGCCCTGGGGTACCATCTGTCTGGTATTTATGAGGGAAGAGCAAGGAGGCCAGGTGGGTGGTGCTGAGTGAGTGAGGGCAAAGGTATAGAGGGAGAGGTCATGAGGGGTGGTGGAAGGGATGCATGCCAGATTGTGTAAGGTCTCAGAGACTGTGGTGAGGACTTACCATTGGGGATGATCATTTGGGCTGGTGCACCAGGGCTAGATTTGAAGGCGCCAGCATAGAGCAATGAGATGTTAGGTGCCATGCAGCCATACAGGGCATGGAGGCACAGCCCAGGCATCAGTGGTCATGGGGGAGCAGTGCTGGGAGTCAGAGGTAGAGCCAGCATGATTTCTTGATTAGTGTGAGGGCAAGGGAGGGTGAAGGGCCCAGGATGGCTCCGAGGCTTCCGCCTAATCAGCCTTAAAGAAGTAGCCATCAGCTGACATGGGAAGGCTTTGGGAGAGGATGAGAGCAAGTTCTCCATGTTGTATCCATCAGGGAACCCATGTTTGGCTTCCCAGACAGACATTTAGAGCAGCCCCTGATTCTCTGGCCCTTGGAGGTAGAAGAAATATGAAGGGCTTCTTGGACACTGACTGGACTGTGTCAGGATACCTGCCAGGGCTGTGTGCCATTTGCTTGAGGGCCGTGAGGAGGATATGGTTGCCCTGGCTCCTGTTTGCCACCTGGAGGCTGGGCTGTGTCTATGCAGGACAGAGCCTCAGCAGAACCTTCTGGCTTACACATCTGGGCCCCTGTCCCTGGTCTGTACATTCTCATTTCTGTTTTCTCAGACCTAGGTTTTATCTTTTTGCCTTCTCAGATTTTTTTTAAGTTGAGGTATAATTAGCATATAACATTATATTAGTTTCAGGTATACAGAGCAATGATTTGATATTTGTATATTTTGTGAAATGATCAGCACATTAAGTCTAGTTAACAGCTATCACCACACATGATTACAAAATTATTTTTCTTGTGATGAGAGCTTTTAAGATTTACTCTCTAAGCAGTTTTCAAATATGCAATACGATATTATTAACTACAGTCATCATGGTCTCTATCATATCCCCAGGACTTATTTTATAGCTGGGGGTTTGTACCTTTTGATCCACTTCACGCATTTCACCCACCCCCATCCCCCACCTCTGGCACTTTGTTCTCTGCCTATCTGTTCTCTGTATCTATGAATTCAGGGTTTTTGTTTGTCTGTTAGTTTTTGTTTTTTTAGATTCCACATATAAGTGAGATCATATGGTATTTGTCTCTCTCTGACTTACTTCACTTAGCGTAATGCTGTTAAGGTCCATCCATGTTGTTGCAAATGGCAGGATTTCCTGTTTTTAATATTTTATTTTATTTTAATGTTTATTTTTTTGAGAGAAGGGGGCGAGGGGCTGAGAGATAGGGAGAAGGAGAGAATCTCAAACATGCTCCGTGTGCAGTGTGGAGCCCAACACGGGACTCAGCCTCACAACCGTGAGATCATGACCTGAGCCAAAATCAAGAGTTAAATGCTTAATTAATTGAGCCACCCACGCACCCCATTTTTTAATGGCTTAATAATATTTTACTGTGTGTATATATACGCCTTTTTTTCTCTTATGTTTTCTTTATCTATTCATCTGTCAGTGGGCACTTAGGTTATTCCCATATCTTGGCGATTGTAAATAATGTTGCAATGAACATGAGGGTCCATATATCTTTTGGAGTTAGTCTTTCATTTTCAAAAGATAAATACCCATAGGTGGATTGCTGGATCAAATGGGAGTTCTATTTTTAATTTTTTGAAAAGCTTTCACACTGTTTTCACGTGGCTCCACCAACTTACTTCCTACCAGCAGTGCACAAGGGTTCTCTTTTCCACATTGTCACCAACACTTGTTATTTCTTGTCTTTGTGATACTAGCCATTCTGACAGGTGTCAGGTGATATCTCATTCTGGTTTTGAATTACATTTCTCTGATGACCAGTGATGTTGAGCATTTTCATGTACCTCTTGGCTATCTGGGTGTTTTCTGTCTCCGATTCTTTAGGGACCAGGTGGAGAAAGGCCTTGCCGAGCTCACTTGGGCTGTTGAGCCCGGGGGAGGGGACGTGGTGAGACCTTCCTCTGACTGGGAGAAGACAATGTGCTCTGTACACTGTGGTCTGTGGGAGTCCGAGCAGGGGGCGGGGCAGGACTGGGCAGTCCAGCCACCGCACACAGAGGGCCATAGGTAAGAAGTGACTCTAGCAGGCTACAAAGGTTAGGGCTGCCCCTGACTCTGGGGACAGGCCTGACCCTGTGAGCTCTGCCTTCCCGAGCTTGGTTATTTTTTGGCTGTCCAGGGGCCTAGTGTCGGTGTGGACCTGGTGGCTGGGTGTGACATTGCCAGCACCATGTCCCACCCGACAGGCCAGGCGATTCTCTGGCAGCGTTTCTGTGCCAGCCCAGCCCTATCTTGACTGTTCACAGTAGGGTCACTTCCTGCCACCAGTCACCATTCGTTGTGAGGCAGACCAATCTGGCTAGCTGTCAGAAGCGGAGCACAATTATTGGCCTGGCATACCTGTCCACCACCACGTCTTCCTGTATTCTTTGTGGGGTTGAGGAGGAGCCATGGAGGGCACCTGCCGGGCTTTACTCCCAGTCTCAGTTCATGACTGCGGGGATTTATGCGTTGCTGGAGTGTTTATCATTTCCTTGTGAACCTTTTTTCTGGGTGGGCCTTGTGAACAGCTGAGGGTAGGGCAGGGGGGAGTGGAGAGGGGCACAGTGTCACCTGCTTCCTGCCAGGGAGGGTCATCTGCCAGGCACTGCAGAAGGCAGAGAGAGCTGAGGACCCAAGCTGGGCACGTAGTGGATTGGCCCCACAGATGGCTTTTGAATGGAGGGGAGATGAGCAACCAAGGAGGACTTTCTGGTTCCCAGGCAGACTCACCTCCGCCCCTGCAGATGGCCTCTGGACGAAGAGTGTCCCTGAGAAGCTGGCTCTATTTTTAGCCTCAGGGACACACGGCACGTGGCAGCCTGTGGCTTATGGCAGTTAACAGGTTGGTGAAAGGCAGTTTTGTGCAGTGTGGTAATTATGCAGCTTTGGGGACTGGCAGGAGGCTTTCCATACAGAATGCAGGGCCTGGGGTCATGGAGAGCAGGGGGAGTCAGGGAAGAGCTTTTCTGTGCAGCCTCTTCTGAATGGCTTCATCAGCACATCCCTTGGGGGGCTTCTCTCCAAGGGACTCTGCAAATCTGACCCCTACCGGGACCTCTGCATTTCTTCTGGGGACTCCTGGATTAGCCCTCCCCTTCCCAGGTCATCCTGTACCAAACTGACATGATAGCCCCCTCCACAGTCAGAAATTTCTGGTGGCCTTGGAGCTTGGTGCTCGGCGCTCAGTATGGTTTCAGTGGCACGTTTCACCGCTTCCCATCTGCTGTGGCTGATATCTGTGACCCCCAACCCAGTCCTCCCATTCAGAGCCCTTTCCCAGTCTTTGTAGCTCCTTGCATGGACCCTCCCCTTTCTTTAAGGCTATGTTTGAGGCCCGTGTCCTTGGTTTGCTGGCTGCTGTGGCATCTGCGGTCTGGAGTGCTGCTTTCATGAGGCCAGGTAGGCTCCTAGAGGGAGCAGGGGATATGGTTGGGAATGAAAATTGCAGAAACAGGACAGACTGAGAAGAGTGTGCTTACTACTGAAGTTTAGGGATGCCTTTCCCAGTTGGGTTTTGAAGAATGAATAGGAGTTTGTCAATAGGATTCTGGAGGAACAAAAAAGAGGTAATGACTCGAACGCTGGTGGGAAATGGGTGGAGCACCAATGGCTTGGGGTCTTGGGGCCTGATGAGGGGATCCTGAAGCAATAGGCAAGGCTGAGGTCTGGGAGCTGACTGTCTTGCATGCTCTAGTCCAGAGTCCATGACCATGTCATGTAGTATCATGCCTCCATATGTTCCAATAGTGTCCCTGGCTGTGGGTGGGGCAGGCACAGTTGTGGTTTGGCCTGGTTGTTACCTGCATGGACAGTGATGCCCTCGTCCATTGGTATTGGAGTGGTCCCATGGTGGGGGGTGGGGTCATGTTTGGACTCAGGAGGGCTTCAGCTGGGTGGCCTGTTCTATGGATAGGGCACATGGCAGCAGCCATCGACATTAAAGCTCAAGGAACCTGGGGTGCCTTAGTTGGTTGAGTGTCCGACTCTTGATTTCAGCTCAGGTCATGATCTCACGGTTCATGAGTTTGAGCCCTGCATCTGGCTCTGTGCTGACAGTGCAGAACCTGCTTAGGATTCTCTCTCTCCCTCTCTCTCTGCCCCTCCCTTTCTTGTGCTCTCTCTTTCTCAACATGGATAAACTAAAAATAAATAAATAAAATAAAAAAATTAAACAAAAAAGCTTAAAGAATCTTGTAAGTCATGGGGGTTGGTGCCTTCATTTGACATGATAGGGAGAACAAGTCTGGGTGCTAGAAGTGAGGCCTGAACGCCAATATCTTAATGCTTCCATCCTCCTCTGAAGTAGGGAAACTGAGGCATGGGTAGGTTTCTTAGTCCTCCCAGGCTGTAAGAGGCAGAGTTAGGATGTGAACCCAGGTGCCTCCGTAGTCCAGCTCCTTGTACAGATACAGGCAATGGCCCACGCCAGGGTGGCCCTGGTCTGCAGGCCGTGGGCTGGGCGCTGGTGCCCCTGTGTGTTGGGGAGGAAATGGTGTCATTTGCACAGGAGATGGCTTGCATGGTGCACCCACATGTGCATATATGGTCACTCTGTCTTTGAAAATGCTTTGTTCAGTGTATTTTATAGAATTCCCCGCCATGTATGTCACATATGCAGAAGACATCAAGCTCTGTATCTTGAGTAGCATTTTGCTTCTTTGGAAAACAAATTGGGAACAGAACTTTGAAGAATGTGCTTCATTTCCTGTTAGATCAAGTGAAACCTGAAATATTAATGCCATAGGGTTTCCCGTGTCTTACAAAAGGGTTAGAGAAACACATTCCCCACTCTTTTTGACTGAGGCCCAGCCGCTGGTGGCCTCAAATTGTTAGCTGTTTGTGCCTGCTCACCTTTGGGAATGAGCAGGAGGGCTCACTTGAAAACTTGGAGAGACTCATGATCCGCTTGCAGCTCTTTGATTTTTGAAACGTTCTGCTGTTCTGCAGAACCTCGGAGTTCTGATCCCGCAGTTCTGAGCTGCTCTTGACATTTCAGTGCAGGGAGCTGTTAGGCTCTTTTTTTTTTAATGCGTGGTCTGTTGCTCAGATAGGAGAGCTTCTGTGATCAGACATAAGCAGCTTGCTTGCAGCCCATTGACACCCTGTTTGTGTTCTCTTGTTTCAGTCTCTGGGAGATTTAAGCTTTGCTGAATCCTGAGTGGGCAAACCAGCCTCTGAGGCCAGGACCGTCCTGCGGATGGCTGAGAGTCCTCTTGGGCCTGGCGACTGCGAGTGAGTAGGACCTGTGATAGTCACCACTGTGCTGGGCCCCACCTACCATTGGCGTATACCCCTCAGCCCCCTTGCTAAATGGGAGCTGGTAGAACAGCGATGCATCCTGTGGCCTCCCACCTCTAAGAAAAGCTTAAATGCAGCTACATTAAAAGTTTCATTGCTTTCTGTTTTTACAAATTTATTTTTCAGAGAAAGGCAAGAAGGAGTTCAGGGTGTCCCTACAGGGGACTGTTTCCTATGACCCTGCCCACCTCCCCTATCAGATTCACCAGGGTGTTTTCTGCTGCCCTGGTGTTCTGTGTGGCACTGTGTTGGCTCCCCCGGGAACCCCCCTTCCTGTTAGGGTACACTGGGCCAGGGGCAATCAGGTAAGTGGCTCTCCCTGGGAGTGCAGCAGTCAGGGCCAGCAGGATGTGGGCGGGGTCTCCCTGCCCAACCCAGCCCAACTCCAGGCTACTCATTGACCCAGGTGGTGGACTTGAGATGCTGCCATTAGGGGCAGGGGCCTCCCCAGGGTCACCAGGTAGGGGCCGGGCAGCCTGGGGTTTGGGGGCTACTGTGGAAAGTCCCCCCAAGTGGATGGTGCCGGGCACTCAGGCTGTGACTGAGGCATTAGGCAAGGCTGTGTCTGAGGGTGTCACCTGCTGGGAGTGGGAGCCACCAGACCTGTCTTAGCTTCCTAGGGATGCTGAGGCAAAGGACCACGGACTGGGTGGCTTAAGCAATAGAAGCTTATTCTCTCTTGGTTCTGGAGGCTGGGAGTCCTGAATCAAGGTCTGGCAGGGATGGCTCCTTCTGGGGACTGTGAGGGGGAGTCTGCTGCAGGCCTCTCTCCAGCTCTGGTGGTTTGCTGACAGTCTCTGGCCTTCTTTGGCTTGTGCTGGTACAGTTGTAACCCCCACATAGCTTTCTCCTTGTGTCTTTAACTTTGTGTCCAAATTTCCCCTTTTTATTCTTTTTTAAAGTTTATTTATTTATTTTGAGGTAGGGAGAGAGAGAGAGAGAGAGAGAGAGAGAGAGAGAATGAACAAGTAGGGGAAGGGAAGAGAGAGAGAGGGAGAGAGAGAATCCCCAGCAGGCTCCGTACTGTCAGTGCAGAGCCCAACACAGGGCTCGAACTCACAAACTGTAAGATCATGACTGGAACTGGGACCACAAGTTGGAAGCTTAACCTACTGAGCCTCCTGGGTGCCCCCAAATTTCCCCTTAAAAAATTTCTTTTGAATGTTTATTTTTGAGAGAGAGAGAAACAGAGTGTTAGTGGGGGAGGGACAGAGAGAGAGGGAGACACAGAATCCGAAGCAGGCTCCAGGCTCTGAGCTGTCGGCACAGAGCCCAATGCAGGGCTTGAACTCATGAACTGCAAGATCATGACTCGAGCTGAAGTTGGATGTTTAACTGACTGAACCACTCAGGCACCCCCCCTAAATTTCCCCCTTTTAAAAGGACACCAGTCATATGGATTAGAGCCCACTCCAGTGACCTCATCTTCATGTGACCATCTGCAGAGACCTTGTTTACATATAGGGTCACGTGCACAGGTACTGAGGGTTAGGACTCGATCATTGCCTCGGGGGCCATAGCAAGTCTCCTCCCAGGACAGGGCCCATCTTCCATATGCCTGTGGAGTCTGGTCAGTGGACTGGTCCAGCCTGTCCTGTAAAGGGGTAGGGGGCATCATCAATAGCTGTGTTATCATCCCACATGAGGCCTTTTCCTAGTGGGGTACCCGAGTGCAGTATATAGCGGGCCACGAGTCCCAGCCCACATTCCGTCCCTCAGTGGCCAGTCTGCCTGACCTTCCGGCTCCCTGTTGTTATACAGCACCTTCGTTGGCTCCCACACTGCCCTCCCCCCAGAGCCTTGCTATGCTTCACTTCTCCACTGTCTGGTCCCTAATCCAGACCCCAGAGTGGCTCAGTGCCAACCCCACTTTACACCGTCTTTCGGGAAACATCCTGACCCAACCCATTATGTCTCCTTCCCGCCTCTCAAGCCGGCAGCACGGCAGCTCCTTCAAGTATGTGTTGAGAACTTACAACCAATAAGGGCACTATTCGTTCTGCACCTGGGTGGGCCAGGCGCTGTGCTGGGGGAGCCACACACGGTGACTCCCTGAATGCTCACTGAAGGCCAGGGAGAAAAGTGAGGTTCTTGCTCACATGCACAGAGCTGGAAAGTGGCAGAGCCAGGATTTAAAATCATGGCTGCAGTTCCAAAACCTGAGCCACACCTCCATCACTATGCCGGGCGCTGTCCTGGGGAAACTGAGGTAGCTAGGACCCAGCCCTGTGCACAGGCGTGCTTACACAGCATTCTTGGCCAGGTCCTTTCAGGGTGCTACCTGACATGCACCACTTGCCCTCAGCCCCCTTGACAGCCCTGGATTCTCTTTTTCAAATGTTGTTTTTATTTTATCAATATCCTATACATATACATGTTTTAAGAAGTCAGGAGTTCTATAAGGTTTATGAAAAAATAGCAGACTCTTGGCTACTGCCTCTATGATCCCAATGCAACCCCTGCCCTATCCTGCTCCCCATAGACCACGACTACCAGCTTTTAGCTGTATCTTCCGCGATTTATCTCCACATTTGTAAAGATTATGCATGCACTATTATTTCTGAACTTCCCTATTGTGGTGAAGATGATTTTAACTCATAGTTTTCATTTGGTAGAGGTGATCTATTTAACCAATATACTTATTTCATAATTTTGGGTTAAATCCTTATAAAACGTGTATCAGTCAGGATAGACTAAATCAGAAGACCGTAACAAACATCCCCCAGATCTGAAAAAAATCAGTTTCTGATTAGCAGGTATAGTGTTTATTTCTCTTGCTGATTCTCCTTTTGTTTTTGAGCAGTTTCAAGAGAGGATGAAGAAAGGTTTCTAACCCCCTTTCCTAAAATCCAGAAGTTAGCCTGGTTATTTTTCAGCTTACTCTGGTTGGCTTCCTGCCCTCTTATTCCACTGAGAATTCTCATCCAGGTCACCAGCACCCAGTGTCGACAAATCCAACACATGATTTTCTGTCAGCATCCTGAATGACCTGCGGCATTTGGATCTTGTTTTTTTCCCTCTCTCTTTGCCTTGGTCTCAATCATAGGGGGAAAGTCTCTAGTTTCTCACCATTAAGTATGATGTTATCTACATTTTTAAAAAACTGAGCTAAAATTCACGTAACAGAAATTAACCAATAACCATCTTAACGTGTGTAGTTTAGTAACCTTTAATGCCTCCCAGTGTCATTCATCTATCACTTCTCTCTCGTTCTGAGACATTTTCATCATCTCAGAAGGAAATGCTCATGCTTGTTAAGCGTTCTCTCCCCATTTCCTGTCCCCCATCCCCTGACACCATCACTCGGCTTTTAGTCTCTGTGGATTTACCTATAATGGATGTTTCCTATACAATTAGAAATAATACAGTATGTGATATTTTTTGTCACAGTCTCTAGAACTGTGAGAAATAAATATTGTTTATAAGCCACATAGTCTGTGGTATTTTGTTACAGCAGCCCAAATGGACTTTGATTTGGCCATAATGTTTATTTGGTTTATCCAAGTTGTGGCAGGTGTCAGAACCTCATTCCTTTTTACAACTGAGTACTGTTCCATTGTGTATATATATACCACATCTTGTTTATGTATTCATGCACTGATGGACATTTGGGTTGTTTCAACCTTTTGGCTATTGTGAATAATGCTATTATGAACGTGTGCGTACAGGTATTTGAATACATGTTTTCAGTTCTTTAGTGTATATGCCTAGGAGTGGAATTGCTGGATCATATGGTAATTTTTTGAGAAACCACCAATCTGTTTTCCACTATTGCTATATTATTTTACATTTTCACCAGCAGGATGTGAGGGTTCCTGTTTTCCTCATCCTTACCTACACTTGTTCTTAACTTTTTTTGAAAGTGATGGCCAACCATCTAGGTGTGAAGTAGTATCTTATGGTGGTTTTGCTTTGTGTTTCCCCTTGTCAAGCTAAGGATGCTCTCCTCAGTGACTAATTTGGTGAATTTTTTTTTAAAATCAGAAATTGGTGTTGGATTTTGTCAAATGCTTTTTCTGCATCAATTAATATGATCATATGTTTTTTTTCTTTTGTCTATGTGTGATGGCTTATATTAATTTATTTTCTCATTGAACCAACGTTGCACTGGAATACATCTCACTTGGTTGTGATGTATAATTCTTCTCAGATATTGTTGGATTCTATTTGCTAATATTTTGTTGAGGATTTTTAAGTGTATATTCATGAGAGATACGGGTCTCTAGTTTCCTCGTAATTATCTGTTTTTGATATTAGGGTCATATTGGCTTCATAAAATAAGTCAGGAAGGGTTCCTTCCTTTTCTAATTCCTAAAGTAGATTGTAGAGAATTGGTATCCTATCTTCCTTAAACATTTGGTAGAATTCTTAAGAGAAGTTACCTGGGCCTAGTGATTTTGGGGGGAAGATTATTAATTATTGATTCAATTTCTTTAACACAGATAACTGTTTAGTTTGTCTTTCTCCTTGTGTGAGTCTGGTAGTGTATATCTTTTAAAAAATTGGTTCATTTTATCTAAATTATCAAATTTGGGGGCAAAGAGTTCTTTGTGGTCTACTATTACGCTTTTAATGTTTGTGGGAACAATATTTCTTTCATTTCTGGTGTTAGTAATTTGTGTCTTCTCTCCTTTTTCTTGGTTAGCTTGGCCAAAAAACCAGATTTTTGGTGTGTTGATTTTTTTCCCATCATTTTTCTATTTTTAATTTCACTGGTTTATGCTCTTTTACTCTATTTCTTTTGCTTGATTTAGGCTTAAAATTGGTTTTCATCTTGGGGTGCCTGGGTGGCTGAGTTGGTAAAGCCTCCAGCTCTTGATTTCAGCTCAGGTTATGATCTTGTAGTCATG
Source organism: Cryptoprocta ferox (assembly GCA_028646485.1). Taxonomy (NCBI): domain Eukaryota; kingdom Metazoa; phylum Chordata; class Mammalia; order Carnivora; family Eupleridae; genus Cryptoprocta; species Cryptoprocta ferox. The sequence continues at coordinate 117,374,084 of CM053560.1, forward strand.
AGATCAAGCTCTGTGTTGGGTTCTGCGCTAAGCATGGAGCCTGCTTGGGATTCTCTTTCTCCCTTTCTCTCTCTGCCCCTTTCTTGCATGTGTGCATGCATGCTCTCTCTCTCTCTCTTTCTCAAAATAAATAAACATAAAAAAATTGTTCTTTATCTTGTTTCCTGAGGTAGAAGCTTAGGTTATTGATTTTAGATCTTTCTTCTTTTCTAATGTATACATTTAGTGCTATAAATATTTCTCAAAATACTGCTTTTGCTACTTTCTGCAAATTTTGACAATTGGTGTTTTCATTTTCATTTAGTTAAAAAAAATTTTTTTAAATTTATCGATATTTCCTCATTAACCCATGTGTTATTTAGAATTGTGTTGTTAAATTGTCAGGTATTTGGAGATTTTACCTGTCTTCCTGTTAATTGTTTTTTGGTTTAATTCCATTCTAGTCTAAGAAAATACGTTGTATGATATCTGTTTTTATTTTATTTATTTATTTAAAATCTTTTTCTTTTTAAAGTTTATTTATTTTTGACAGAGAGAGAGAAAGAGAGAGAGAGCAAGCGAGCGCAGGTTGCGGGGGAGGAGGGCAGAGTGAAAAAGGGAGAAACAGATTCTAAAGCAGACTCCAGGCTCTGAGCTCTGAGCTGTCAGTGCAGGGCCCGATGTGGGGCTCAAACTCACGAACTGTGAGATCATGACCTGAGCTGAAGTCAGATGGTTAACTGACTGAGCCACCCAGGTGCCCCTTTATTTAAAAACAAAACAAAACAACTTGTTAAGGTGTGTTTTATGGCCCAAGTAATGATCTTTTTTGGTGCTATGATCATAATATTGGTATCTCCCTGACCCCTACAAGTTCTTATGTTGAAGTCATAACCCCTCCCCCCCACCAACACACACACAAAGTGTTGGTATTAGAAGATGGGATCTTTGGGAGGTGATTAGGTGATTAGGCAGAGCCTTCATGATGGGATTACTACCCTTATGAAAGAGGCTTCACGGAACTCCCTATCCCCTTCTGCCTTATGAGGATACAGTGAGAAATCTGAGACCCAGAAGAGGACCCACACCTGACGGTGCTGGCATCCTGATCTCAGACTTCTAATCCCTAGAACTATGAGAAGCAATGTTTGTTGTTTATAAGCCATCCAGTCTGTGGTATTTTGTTACAGCAGTCCAGTGGGCTAAGACACTTAGATGAATGTTTCATGCAAGCTTGAGAAGAATGTGTATTTTGCTGTTGTTGGGTAGAATATTCTATAAATGTCATTTAGAAGCAGTTGATTGATAGGGCTGTTAAGTGAACTATCTTTGTTGATTTTCTGTCTGCTTGTTACATCAGTTACTGACAGGGGATGGTGAAGCCTCCAATTATAATAGTGAATTTGTCTCTCTTTTCAATTCTATCAGTTTTTGCCTCATATATTTTAATACTCTGCTGTTAGGTACAGAGCTGTTTAGGATTGTAATGTCTTCTTGAATAATTGAATAGAATTACATATCATTATATAATGCCCCCTCTTTATCCATGATGATTTTCCTTGTTCTAAAGACTGCTGTGTCTGAAATTAATATTGGTATTCTAATTTTCTTTTGATTGGAGTTAGCATGGTTTATCTTTTTCCATTCCTTTTAACCTATCAGAGTCTTTATATTTATTTTTTTATTCCTTTTTTAAATGTTTATTTATCTTGGGGAGAGAGAGCATGAGCAGGGGAGAGGCAGAGAGAGGGAGACAGAGGATCCGAAGCAGGCTCCATGCTGACAGCAGAGAGCCGATGTGGGGCTCAAACTCATGAACAGTGAGTTCATGATCTGAGCCAAAGTTAGATGTTTAACTGACTGAACTACCCAGGTGCCCCAGAGTCTTTATATTTAAAGTGGGTTTCTCATAGCCAAACTGTGGAAAGAATCCAAATGTCTATTGACTGATGAATGGATAAAGAAGATGTGAGATGTATATATATATATATATACACACATATATATGTATATGTATGTATGTGTGTATGTGATATATGTGATATATATATACACACACGTATACATATGTACATATACGTATGTGTATGATATATATGATATATACATACACACATATACACACAATGGAATATTACTCAGCCATTAAAAAGAATGGGATTTTGCCATTTGCAATGATGTGGATGGAGCTAGAGTGAATTATGCTAAGGGAAATAAGTCATTCATTAAAAGACAAATACCATATAATTTCACTTATATGTGCAAATTAAGAAACAAAACAGATGAACATATGGGAGGTAGAAAAACAGAAAAAAAGAGGGAAAGAAACCATAAGAGACTCTTGAAGTTAGAGAACATAGAGAACGAACTGAGGATTGATGGAAGGAGGTGGGTGGGGGATGGGATGGGTGATGGGTATTAAGGAGGGCACTGGTGATGAACACTGGGTATTGTATGTAAGGGATGAATTGCTGAATTTTACTCCTGAAACCAATATTGCACTGTATGTTAACTAACTAGAATTTAAGTAAAAATTTGGAAAGAAAAAAATGGGTTTCTTGTAGACACCATATGGTTGGGTCTGTGTTTTTATTGACTCTGACAACCTCTGTCTTTTAGTTGGTGTATATTTAGACCATTCACATTTAAAGTTATTGTTGAAGTGTTTAGATTAATATTGAATTTTTTAATAACTGTCTTTTATTTTTGCAACGGTTCTTTATTTCTTGCTCTTTGGTTTTCATGGACCATTTTATATGAGTCCATTAATGTTCTCTTATGTTATCATTTATATTTCTTTTAAAAAATTTTTAGTGTTGACTTCAGAGTTTATAATGTAGATTCTAAAATGAAGTCTACCTTCAAATAATACTAAGAATACTTTTTTCATATTAGCGCAAGTAACATAGAGTAAAAACAGAGTATTAGTAATTCTTCCCATTCTTTGTGACATTGCTGTTGTTCATTACACTTATCCATGAGCTATAATTATACAGCATAACTATTATTGCTTTAATTAAAAAATATTTTTTTGATCAAATAACAGTAACAAAAATAAGAGATTCTATTTTATCTTCATTTATTTGCTTTCAGATATTTTTCCTTTCTTTATGTAGATTCAAGTTTCCTACCATATACTTTTCCTTCTGCGTGAGGAAAGGTTTTTGAACATTTCTCTCACGATCTGGTTGCTGGTGACAAATTCCCTTGGTTTTTGTTTGTCTGAGATAAGATTTATTTCTCCTTCACTTTTGAAAGAACTGTGCTTGGACATAGACTTCTAGGTTGGTGTTTTTTTCTTTTAAAACTTGAAAGATTTTCCTTTACTCTTTCTTGCTTTCATGGTTTCTGAGGAGAAGTCTGCTGTTAACTCTTTTCTTTGTTCCTCTCTAGATAAAATATTTCCCCACCTGCTTCTGGCTTCTTTCATGATTTTTCTCTTTCTGGTTGATTTTCTGCAGTTTGAGTAGGTATTTTTTGCTTTGTTCTTTTACTTTTTCTTTTTTAAAAAAATGTTTATTCTGTTTGGGATCTGTGGCTCACTGTTAGTAATTTTGGAAAAATTTTGGTCATTGTTACTGCAAATATTTTTCCTTCTCCATTATTTCTTTTGTTTCCTTTTGATGTTCCAGTTACACGTATGTTACATCTTTTGATATTGTCCCACCATTCTTGGATACTTGTTCAGCCACCCTACCCCCATTCTTTTTTGCTGTTTGCATTTCAGTTGGGGAAGTCTCTGTGGACCTGTCTTTAAGCTCACTGATTTGTTTCTCAGCCGTCTCGAACTACTGATGGGTATTCTTCATTTTCAAAGGTATTCTTCATTTCTGTTATAGGTTCTTTTTAAAGAAAATTTCTAGCATTTCTTTTTGATTCTCAGACTTTCTATCCTTCTGTTTACATTACCAATCTGTTCTTCGATGTTGTCTATTTTTCCCATCAGGACTCTTAACACATTAGTCATAGTTATTTTAATTTCCCAGTGTGATAATTCCAAAAACTATCATATGAATCTGGTTATAACACTTGCTTTACTACTTATAAATGTGGGTTTAAAATTTTATTTATTTATTTATTTACTCATTTACTTACTTATTTTGTCTTTGACATGTCTTATATTTTGTTGCAAGCCAGGCATATTATATTGGAAAATAAGAACTTAAGTAATAAGCCTTTAATGTGAGGGTTTGTGTAAATCTCATTAGCGGTTGGTCTGTATGTCATGCCTGCCTTGGTTTTGTCTGTCCCACCTTGACTGTCGACTTCCCTTGGCACTCCTGGTCAGAGAATCTGTAGCTCCTTTAGCTGTAACCCACTGGTATCATACTGAAGCCCTGTGGTGTGGTGGAAGGTGTGGGGGAGGGGAAGTATTCTGTAATCTTATGATGAAATCTCCATCTTTAGGTGGGCCTGTGCTCCCAGGCTGTGACTTTTGCCAGAGTTTCTCCTCATGTAGCTCTTCTACCCCCCATTAGGTGAGAGAGAGGGGCTAGAGTGGCTGCAGTGAACAAAACGCCCTTCCCACCCTTTCCTGGTGGCTTTGAGACAAGATTCTGACTAAGTCTTTCCCCCTGGACAGCAAACCTTTGTTACGGAGAAGGTTCTGGGTGTGTTTCACAGTGGTTATTTCCTCCTCCCTCTGCCAGAACCAAGAGCTATTTCTTGGTCCTTCAGGTTTCAGGGGCCATCTGCAAACTCAGTTCGCTGATAGGTCCAAGAAAAGTCACTGATATTCAGTTTGTCCAGCTCTAAATTATTGTAAGGGCTCAAGTGGCAACTTCCAAGCTCTTTTCTTGTTGGAGCTGAAACCGAGCCCTTCCACGGGCTTCAATTTTCCTTATGACTCTTGTCACCACCTGGAATTACATATAGTGAAACCTTGGTTTGCGAGCATAATTCGTTCTGGAAACACATGTGTGATCCAAAGCACTTGTGTATCAAAGTGAATTTCAAGGACCATTGGCTCAGTTGTGATCATGTGACATTTGGCATCACGTACTACTCATATTGCAAGACATCACTCCTTTATCAAGTTAAAATTTATTAGAAATATTTGCTCATCTTGCAGAACAGTCACGAAACAAGTTAGTTGCATCATCTTGCAGAACACTCACAAAACAAGTTAGTTGCAATCCAAGGTTTTACTGTACTTTATTTGATGGTTCACTCGTTTCTTGTCTGGGTTCCTCCTTAGAACATAAAACCCTGAAGACTGGAATATTGTCTGTCTGTTCTCTCTCATCCCCAGACCCAAAAGACTGCCTGGCACATTCTGAATGAATAAAGGTGATAAATTATGTCACCAGGCCACCTGGGCATGGGTGGCTGCTAATTTCGTGCATTTTCTCCTGTGAGTTGTGGTTTTGGTAGATTTGAAGCAGAGATGAATGTAACTACATAGAGGATGTGTCTAGATGTCCTCACCAGACAGAGGAAAAAGCCCACGAGGCTACTGCTTTCCTCTCACAGGTGCTGATGGTCTGTTATGGTGGTTCTGGGAGCTGGGCTCCCTGGGCGGCAGGGTCAGGCCAGCCAGTGCAGAAGCAGGTGACTTTTCTGTGGTTACGTCTAAATGGCCAGCTGTTTTTCCCTCTTACTGTGGGTGAATCTTGCATCGCACCCTTTCCCCTCCATTCCCAATACCTTGTTTTTGGGATTACAGTGGTGGGGCTTCTGCATATCAAGAAAAACAAAATCGCCCCCGTGCTCCCCATCTTGCTGATGATCCCGCTGCCAGCATCAATTCTCATGAACAGATTTTTCATCCATTGCCATCTGTTCTGCTCTTAATTACAAGTGTAAGAAATACTGTTATCCTGATTCCATCAGGGGAAGGGGGGGAAATATGCATTCTTTAAGACCACAGTTCTTGTGGAGGAAGTGTGGATCTGGCACCCACCCACTCACTAAAGATAAGGTTGCTTCTGCCCCAAATTGAGGCATTCACAACAGTTATTTTGCTTAAAGGATAATATTGGCCCACTGACTTCTGTATGAAGAGAAGTTTAGGAAAAAGGTAGAAGTAGCCAAGTTGATGCCGTTAAAGAGCAAAAATCCAAGGGAGGACGTTTGAAAATCTAATTGGCTTCATTAAATGATTCCTGAATTGGGCAGCACCCCATCTAGCAAGTAGAGGGGAGCTCTGAGCAGTTGTACAAAATGCAAGGTTTTTATAGGAAGGAGGGCAGGGCAAGGAAGTTATTAGCAAGAGAAAAGAAAGGATTGTCTCAGGCAGGGTGACTTTCCCTTTGGGTTAAGAGTTAGGTGGCCCATATCATAGAGTTTATCTCATTTTCTTTTGGGGGATGGAGAAGGCCCTGTGACAGATGACCTCACTAATGCTGATCAGAAAATTCCTCAACCGTCTGGGTGAGAGTACATTTCTGGGGGGAGGTTGAAACTGTAATTAGGTTAGCTATTAAGCCCGTTTGGTGACTTGGCCTAAGTGATGCCATTTTGGGCCTGTGGTTTTCTTTTTAACAATGCAGAGGCCCAAAGGCCATCCATGTCCCTTCACCTGTGTGAGGCCTCAGACCTCTAGGATACAGAGTGAGAGTGGGCTGGCAGTGATACACGGTGGCCCCAGCTTCTGCTGGGGGTGTTTCCAGAAGAAGGCCAAGTTTGGGGACTGTTTTCTGCCCTCAGAAGCTCTTGTGAGGTTGTGCCAGGCCCGGGCCCAGCTGGTAGTGCTAACCACCAAGCTGTGGCAGTGGGCGGGCAGCCTCTGTGCCCACGGCAGACCTGTGCCTCCTACTCTGTTGCAGGATTTTTTACCTCAACACCCTGGGTTCGTTGTCTTGTGGCTTCGAAGACTGAAGAGGTGAATACTAAATAAAATGAGCAGCAGGCAAAAGTTTATTAGGGTATGAGATCAGAAAGTAAGAATAGTTTGAAAGCTCTCTTTACAGAGAGGGGGCATTCCAAAGTGAATGCCCACGACTATAGGCAAGGAAATTTGATTTACAGGAAGGTCATCCCCCCCACCCCCGCCTTGTTCCTTCTCAGGTTCTACCCTTATTGTCTAGGTAACTCTGTATGCCTAGACATGCCTTTTTGATTGGCTCGTTTCCATTATTTGAGTGGTGGTCTATGGCCATACCGTTCCTTGTGGGTCATATGTTTTATGGTCTACTTATTTTTAGTCAGGTCTTTTGTCAAATTACTGGGGGAAACCTGAGGGGTTGTCTGTCGTATTCTCAAGAGGAACTTTACACCTGAGGGAGTTTGCTCAAGGTCAGATGTTCCCAGAGAAAGTGTTTTAAAATATGTTTTTCCCCACCCAGGGACCTTCAAGCCCTAGCCCATGTCCCTTTCTGCCTACAGAATCCTATCTTTCCCTATTGTAACCCCGCATATGGACGTGGGCTACATATTCTGTGGTTCTGAATCGGGTTTGGGCCAAACACTTGGAACCAAACATACGTACATATAGCACATGTGTAGTTTTGCGGCTGGAGGACACCAGGGGAACTTTATTGGAAAAGCCTATGTCAAGTCTCATACCCAAAGTGTGGTAATGCTGGTATCCACCTGAGACATCAGAGCCTGATTCTGCTCTGTCCACTTACATTGAATCACCTGGGGTGTGTAAGAAATGACTGAAAGATCTTTTTCCCACCGCCCCCCCACCCCCACCACTGCTGTCACTCCGAACCTGCCCAATCGAACATTCAGGGAAGTTTTGGAACTTTCTGTTGTCCTAAGGCAATAAAATATTCCTCTGGTTACTTTGAGTCCTAGGAACCTCATTTCAGTAACACAATGAGTAATCATAGAATCTCTGGAGCTTCTTCCATGTGGCTGGAGCCTGACCTGTCTTGGAAGTGGCAGTGGAAGGAGGGCTGTGTGTGTCCCCTCCTCTCTTCTCTTGCCTCTGTCCCTGCTAGCCAGGGTTGGGCCCTGAGGGGTGGGGTACCTGGGAAAAGGGCAGTCTAACCTAAAAGGGGCTGCTCGGTTGGTGGGGGTGGGGGGAAGGGTGCCTGGGTGGCTCAGCTGGTTAAATGTCTGACTCCATTTCAGCTCATGATCTCATGGCTTGTGAGTTTGAGCCCTGCATCGGGCTCTGTGCTGACAGCTTGGAGCCTGCTTGGGATTCTTTCTCTCCCCATCTCTCTGCTCTTCCCCTACTTGCTCACGTGTGTGCATGCTCTCTCTCTCAAAATAAATAAGTAAACTTAAAAAATAAATAAAAGGAGCTGCTCAGCACTTTCAGGACCAGCAGATGTTTATCTCTGAACCCTCCTCTCGAGGTGGACTTTTGTGGGTTTCTCCAAGATGCTCCTGGTGGGAACTTGTCTTTCATGCCCACCACCTGGGGGAAGCCTCCTCGGGCTGGTGCCTGTGACTGCTCCATCCGCCCGTTACATCCGTGTGCCCCGAGGCTCCTTGGGTGGTCCTCCTGGGCTGGCCGTGCCCCACACCCATGGGCAGCAGGCTGTTTCCCTGGGTGGCTCCTCTTCATCCCTTGTGGGGACACCTCTGGCCATGGCTTCCTGCGTATGGATTTTCACAAGACCTACGTGCCAGGCCCCCCCCCCCCCCCCGCCCCGTTACTGGGGATTCCGCAGTCATCATAGAAGCCCTGCTCCAGGGGTAAGGCAGCCACCTGTCACTCCTGATGAGTCACGGCCCTCCAATTAAAGCTCCTCCCCTCACCCCCTGCCTTTCTCCTGGTCTCTTGTGAGCCAGAACACTGGGAAAACTGGCTTGGGGGTGTGGTGAGGGGGCATCTGTCCATGCAGGATGTGGGCATGATTGCCACCTCTGCCAGTGCTCGGGGGCAGCTGGACTGGTCACACAGCATGCTGTCCCACAGCTGGTGGCCTCCCAGGACAGACAGCCCCAAGTCAGTCACCCTGGAGCTTCTGGACTTTCAAGGGGGCCCCAAAATGTTAAGTTACAGTGAGGAAAGAGAGCTAAAGAGCACAGTGATTCAGAGGGAGTTCCGTGCCTCCACCCAGTAAAGCAGGATTGGCGAGGAGTGCTCTTGAGTCCTTGTCCCCTGCCCACTGAGACCTGGCACTGGAGCCCTGGGTTCAAGTCGTTGCCACCCTTTCACCAGGGCAGTGCTGCTCCTTTAGTTGCTGGCTGGAGACACACTCTCATTTTGCAAAGCTGAAAAAAATGACGATTTCTAGGGTTTGTAGGGGCGGGGCTCCACATGCTTTAGGAGCAGTTTCTCCCTGGGAGGGTTCCAGAGTGGTTGTTTTTGGGAGTTTGGTGGTGTCTAAGGGTTAATTGGGATGTTGTTGTCTGCATTTGGCTTGGAGACGGGAAAGCTTTATGTTTATTCAAATTAGCAGTTAATTTAAAATTACAATTTTAGTCTTAATTGTATGTATTTGGGGATCCCATTTAAGTCCCTGGAAATAATTGCAGAGTAATATTTGGGGAAGTTATATTAAAATGCACAGATGTTCGAGGCAAGAAAGTCCCTGTGGGTGAGCCTCAGCCCCAATGGGCAGAGGGTGTGCAAGATGGTTTCCACAGCAGGTAAACAGGTGACTCCTGCAAGGCTACAGGCGAAGCCCCTTTAAACACAGCATCAGCTGAATCCAGCCCTCCTTTCGGCTGCTGTCAGGTTCCAGGAAACAGAGGCTACGTTGTCACTGTGGTGCAGCCTGAACTGGTAGCAGTCGATGTCTCTGCTTCCGGTGAGGCACCTGTGGGAAGGGAGGGGAGAAACCAAGGTGGAGAGAGCAGGAGGGGTAAAAGTATCAGGTAGACCCTTAAAATTCTGAGGCAGTATATGAGGGCAGGCTTCAGAGGTGGTGCTGGCAGAGGGGGCTTCAGGTTCACCGGGACCTTATTCCTGGAGGCCTCAGGTGGGCTTGCACCCTGTACAGTGTGGGGTTACTGGCTCCTGCATCCAAGAATCATGGGCATGGTGAGTAGCTGACCCATCAGAGGGGTTTAAAATCTGAGGGAAGCCCACCCCACAGGACATCCCAGAGGAGCTCTGAGAGTCTCTCCCCTGCTCTCATCGGATGTGGGTGCTTGCTGACCACTGGGCAGTCATGAGAGGGAGCTGCTCCCGTGACCAGAGCGCTGGGGGCTGCTGACCTAGGGGGAGTGTCCAAGGGGTCTTTGCAGCCACCCAGTGGGCCTCTTCCCTTTGTCCTTGTGGATTTTCAGGTGTCGGTCCTGGGGCAGTCCCCGAATGCCCCCTTCCCTCCTGCTGTCCTACAGAGCAGCTGGGCAGGGGTAGATGGAAGAGAGCCCCTCACCATGCTCTCCAGGCAGGACCTCTGGGTTCTTCCCACGTCTTCCATGCCCCAGAGGCATCTTGCATGAGCGCTTTGGGCATGACTCACAGTGACACTTGCAGATGCTTCTTTGTGGCACTTCCTGGCACAGAGGATTTTACTCAGCACCTTAATACACCTAACCCTTGAGGTCCCATTCAGAGCACTCCACTCAGGGCACATGAGTTTCTCCAGCCCCTCAGGAACTTCTAGGCCCCAGGTTGGGCTGGGCTAGGCCCTGGCACAGAGATGTTTTCCAGAGTCTGGAGCCCAGCCTAGCAGGGCATTGGGATGAGCAGTGACAAGCATCTGGGCAGGAGGCCGCACTTTGTGCAGGGATGGACGTGGAGAGACCCTGCCTCTCTGCCTCAGGCAGTTTTAAGAGCAGGAAACCCCTTGAACAGCTGAGAGCTGGTCTGTGAGGTGAGATCAGGGGGTGGACCGTGCAATGAGGGAAGCATCCCCACATGCAATGTTGAGGGTCTTCAGGCCAGCGTGTGCTCTCTGCGGTTGACCTGGCATTGCAGCTACCAAGGTGCATTTGGGTTTTACCACACACTCGTTATCCCTTTGGGCAGTTAAAGAAATGCCTCAGCTTCTTGTAGGGGCTTTTGGCAGGATGACTAAGGCTTTCTGATGATGGGTGGATGGTTCCCCGAAGGGGGTTGGTCCTGTCTCGCCAGCAGAAGGGACCACAGCCTCAATGGCCAGCCTATGAATTTCAGTACTAGGCAGATTAAAGCCAGGTCTGTCTCAACCTACAGTGGGAATGAACATGAAGGTTCTTCAGACAAGTGTCCTGCGTCCTTCCTCTTGAAAGAGACGTGGGGAATGCCAGGCGAGGCCTGTGTGCTCGTTAGCAGTAACTAAAGCAAGTGCAAGCCCTGAATGGAACCTCAGGTGTTAAGGTCTTACCTTTGAGTTGGAAGCAGACTCTGCGAGCCCACAGCTTACTGGCCTGAAGTGAGGGGCTGCTGAGGGGGCTGACAGGCCACGCAGTCAGCCAGTGGAGCCATTTTCTCAGGTGCACCCTGTCCTCTGTACTGTGTGCCAGTTCGGCTCTATGTGGCAGGGGGAATCATGATAGACAGGCTTCCTGCCCCCAGGAGCCCACGGTCTGGGGTATGATGCTAGAGTCCAAGGAGGATCATCCCATGGTGAGCTGGAGCAAGGGGCACTGGGGAAGTTTCCAGGAAGATGTGATTATTAGCTGAGGCTGGTAGGAGAAAATCAGCCCCAGAGAAGGGGAGACAGGGGTGACTTCAAGGCAGAGAGAGTTCTGTGTGTGGGGACAAGGTGGGGAGTGGAGGGCTATTTACTACTGGCCTGTAAATTCAAGGAAAGAAAGTTCTGGGTAGAAGAGACTGGGGCAGAGGTGAGTGGAACAGGCAGGTGGCCAGACCCCTGCAGCCTTGAGAACAAAGTTAAGGAGCTTAGACTGTGATCCAGGGAGTGGGGCCATTGTAGGGTTTTGAGCAGGGGTGGGGGGAGACCGGAAAGAGCTTGCTGTTTGTGATTCTGAATGTGAGAATGGATATGGGGGTGGCAGGTGCCACTAGCGGCAGTGCATACTTTACCACAGGGGAGGACCACGGATCAGTAATTGGCCGTGATTGTGCAAAGCAAGCGCCTACCTGCTTGGGGTCCGGTCACCCTTGTCTGCTGTCTCAACCTTGTGAGACCTAGGAGCTAAAATGCTAGTCTTTATGAGATAACAAAGAGAGAAACACATCGGAGGCAGAGTGCAGGCCTGGTCCCTGGGGCCCAGGAGGCGTGGTTGCTCGGGCACCTGTGTGGTCTCTACCTTGGCTGTGGGCCTTTTTGTTGCTGGGGCTGGTGGTGGCTCTGGGCTGTCACTTGTCAACCTCAGTGCTTAATCCTCAGGGGCGTCCCCAGAGCCAGAGAAGATTTTCATAGTCCTAGAGAGAAAGGCTCCATGCTGCATCTGGTAGCTTGGCTGCCCACGGCTGTTGGGTCATAGCTTTACTGTCAGAGAGTGAGGTCAGGAAAAGGAAAAACAATGTTTAAGCAAAGTGCACTGACCTGGTGTGCCTGCTGTATGAATGTCAGTTAGGACTACGTTTGGCTACATAAAGCAGAAAAGGCAGAGTAACAGTATCTTTAACAAGAAAGAGGTTAATGTTTCTCTCACTTAAACAAAGCCCAGAGGTAGGCAGCTTCATGGGATCATCAGGGACAAGGACCCTTAGGTCTTTCTGCTCCACTATCTTAATACATGGCTCGTGTTGCAAAGCATATTATGGTCCAGCATGGTTGCTGGAGCTCTAGCCATCAGGTTTGCATTCCAAGCAGCAGAAGGAAAAAGGGTGAGCAAAAGGGGCCTGCCTCCAGGCTGAGTAAGCTGCCTTTAAGGATCTTTTCTGGGAGCCCCTGTTGCATATTTTCAAAAGTCTTTTTGGCCAGAAGCTACTTAGATGGACCCAATTAGCTAAATGGGGGAGGCTGTACAGTTCAGCTGAAAATCTGAGTCTAGTTCTCCAGAGTACCAGCCCTCCCAGAAACCTCTGCCTGATGGCATTTTTCTGCTCCAAAGCAAGCCAAGCCAGCCTGTTCGCTTGCCTTCTTTCTGCCTCTCTTTTCTCTGCCACCTCTTTCCCAAGCATATGCTGGTGCTTGCCGTGTGCTAGGCACTGGTGGTCAAAGATGAATAGTACGAAGAGGAGTCATGGACCTCATAGGCTCAGCTGTTGCCTGCTCTGCTGCCTGGATACTGCTGTGGTTGGTTCTGCAATGTGTCCTTAAAAGAAGAGCGGGTGGCAGGGGCGGCAGGCTTCTGAACGGGATAGAGGCTGAAGATCTAGGCGTAATCTGCTCTGTAGAACTGACCAGCCGTGTGCTCATAAAGTGAGGACTTCTTGGTCCTCCCAGGGCATGGAGAGCATTGAGTGGATAACAGTAAACTGTGCCTCACATAGGTCCTGGCACATTTGATATAGCCATTACTGTTATTATAAAAGAGAAAAGCAGGGATTTTTCCATTCCCCCGCCGCCCCCTCCCCCCCCGGCTGAACTGGGAGTAGGAGAGGCAGTTTTCCTCTACCTAAATGCAAAAAATTCTTTGCATTTTTCTGTTGGTTGAAACTTCCCTAAATCACAGGTCTTCTAGAACAGAGCGAGAGCCCTGCACAGTGGCCTGAACCCTCAGGGCCCCTTGCCATCCACATGCTTACCTTTATCTCCCTGCTCCAGTGCGAGGATGGTGTATAGCATGAGGATGGAGTGGAGGCAGGAGCCAGTGAGCTTGATCCTGGTTAGGGACCCCTACTTCTCCAAGAGAAGAAAAGCGTTAATTTCTGTTTAGCTTAGTGTTATGCCGTGTTAGTTCCCATTCCTTAACCATCGGTTATAGATGCAGAGCACGTTGCTATTAACCAGAATATGTGGCCAGGCAGAGCTGCAGTTCCCAAACCGGAATGTGAAATGGAGAATGTGCATTTGGATGAGTTTTTGAGGTCCTCGTTTTGTCTTACTGCCTGTTGATTTGATTGCCTGTAAAGGAATGAAGGCTTTTGGCCTGCTGGAAGTTTCTTCCTTCCCAGAGGTGTTTCAATCTAGTTGAAAATAGGTACAGAATTTGGTTTTGTGGCGATGCTGGCATCTCCAATGGCTGCGGTGGTGGGTCTGTTGCAGATGTTGGGAGTCTCCCCGCGTGTGTGATGTTTGGTGGTTCTGCATTTGCTCCTCCAGCTTTGCGACGTGGCTCCCTTTCTGCCAGCCCTCTTGTGCATTTTTGTTTTGGTGGAGGCTGCGGGCTGTCAGTCTCCTGTCTGCTGCCCTGTGACCTTCCAGACCAGCTCTATGCTGGGAGTTGTGGGCCTCTAGCCCCCCAGGAAGCAAAGCCCTTGGCAGGAAAAGCATCCTTGGAGAGCTGGGAGTGGAGCGCCCTGGCAGAGCATGTGTGGACATGGTGGGTGAGTGGCCAGCTCACCCCCCAGGGGTCACTGATGACTCCAGATGAAAGATCATAATGACCATGCATGAGATGAGAGCTGGGTGCCTTGATGTTCCTCTCTGTGGCTCAGCTCCCCCACAGAGGAGAGATGGGGCTCAGAGAGTGGGCTGACAATGGCCAGAGTTCACCTGGCCATTTCCATCCCATTGAATGGAGGCTCTGGGCTCTCCCACCGGACTGTGCCACCCAGGGATGGGCAGATGGACCCCAGGGAAAGCAAAAGGGAAGCAGAGGGGCCTGGACGGGGTACATGTTGGGGGATCTGGTGAAGATGGGTGAGAGCAGATGGGGTGGGAAGACCGGGTCCCCAAGAGAGCAGAGGGAGGACAATGGGACCAGAGGCAGAGACGGGGCCTGACTCTCACTGACTGGGGTGCCCAATGGGAGCCCCAGGCCTCTGAGCCTCAGTCTCCCCTCCTTTCAGTCTCTGAAATGAGTGTAATAGAAATATATTTATGCAGGAAGAGAAAGCAGTTGATAGACAGCAGAAAGCACCATTCGGGTCTTCCTGGCTCTTCCTCCACAAGAGTGTACCCCTGTATTGCAGGCCTGCCTTGTCCAGGGGGCAGAGTATGGCCAGCAGGCCCAGCAGAGGCATTGTCACAGAGAGGGGGTATGGGGCTGGGCTGGGATGCAGGGCATTTCCCGTCTCCTTCCCCATCTGTGTGGGCTTGGCCATGACCAAGGATGTGTTGAGAAGGTCATGCTTAGGTGGGAAGGTCATGCTTTCCTCCCTGGGAGAGCCGCCCCTCCTGGCGATTTTGCCATGGCTGAATTCACACATCACTGAATGTGTTTGGTGCATGGCCGCGACCACAGTTGGTGTCATCAGATGGAGCGTGGCTGCTCTGAGAGGCCGGGGGAGAAAGGGCCTCCTGTGGGCTGCTTACTCTCTGCCCCTGCTTTGTCCTGGTGGTGTGAAATAGCCCGTCACTGAATCCCTTTTGCCCCTTCCTACAGCACAGACAGCTGACTGCTGTCATTTCTAGTATTTTCTATCTCAGATCTTTTCTTGTAACTTACCCATAAATCTATTTGTTGTCTTTGGTTCTGTGCTTTACAAAGGGTGTTTTGGATGTTGTTTCTGTGATTTTTATTCCATTTCCTTTCTTGTAGGGAGCCGTGTTAGGGGCCGGCCCTCAGAGAAGCAGACACCAAGGCAGGATTAGATATGTATGGATTTATTGGGGGAACTGCTTGAGGGTGGGCAGGGGGAGCCATCAGACATGAAGGAGAGGCGGGTGGGTGGAAGCTTCCAGGCATCAGTCCAAGGAAGTTACAGCTACCTATATACCCTTTGGACCAAAAGTGCTGATGTGAGAGTCCTGTGTCTTTCAGGGAGGGGTCTGCATTAGTGTCCCCTCTGTGCTCAGTCCCTGGGAGGCGGGGCCTGTGCAGACATTGCTGTGTGGCATCTCAAGGTGACCAAGTCAATCACTGAAACCCTGATTCTGGCAGATAGCCATTTGGCTTTGCCGTGGGGCTTTCCAAGTACTCCCTGTGGGAGGCAGTGTGGTGCGAAGGTTAGGAGCAGGGCTCTGAAGCCACATGGCCAGGGTTCAAATGCTGGCGGTGCCCCCTACTGGCTGCATGACCCCAGGCAAGTTATGTGGCTGTGTGGTGCCTCCGTTTCCTCATCTGTGGAATAGAGGTGGTGCTGGAAGCTGCCCCGCAGGATGGGGAGGAAATGCATGACTGATTGCACAGAGCTGCAGTGATGTGAGTTACAGAGCTGGGCCTGGCCAGCCAGCGTGCTGGGGAGCTCAGGAGACGTTCATCTGATGATTTGGTTATAATGCCTCTTGGCCTTCCCTATGAGGATTTATGGGAGGACAGTGTGTAAACTTGTTGCTGTTACTTTTGGTATTTCCTGGGGGCTTCCTTGGTGCAGGTTTTTGCCAGCCAATGCAGCCTTGAAGTCATTTGTTGGACACACTGGAGCCAGTCTAGGATTTCCCCGCTGTCTCTGTCTCTTTCCCTCCTGCACCTGACACATGTGCGGCTCCCCCTCCAATAAGTGACCTGTGAGGTGCCCTCACCCCCAGGACCGGAGTGAC
Organism: Cryptoprocta ferox; assembly: GCA_028646485.1. Classification (NCBI taxonomy): domain Eukaryota; kingdom Metazoa; phylum Chordata; class Mammalia; order Carnivora; family Eupleridae; genus Cryptoprocta; species Cryptoprocta ferox. The sequence goes on from CM053560.1 coordinate 117,390,340, forward strand.
CTGCTGTTGAGCAGACCCAGGTGTGCAGACCAGAAGGACACATCCAGATGTGCAGCCGCTTCCTCTTCCCCCTAGAATTTCCCTCCGAGGAGAGAGCGAACGCCAGGCTCGGGTCCTCCTCGGCCCAGCCTTCCCCATCCCAGGGCTGTGGAGCCGTGGGGCAGCCCCTGAGCGTGCTCACTGCCAAGTGGGGCCTCCATCGGACCATCTCTGCGATGTTTTCAACTGTCTAATTTGTAAATACTGTGACTCACCCAAAATTATAGAGCTGAGCTAATATGGAATCGAGAATTTATAGATTTCCTTTTCTCTCATGCGGTTCCTTGGGTTTGGGGAAATTTCAGTTCAGAATGAGATGGTCCTCTAACCAAGGCCTCTGGCATGTCTGGGGCCTTGCTGATGTTTGCCCAGTTGGGTAGGTGAACTCTCGGGGCCTTGCATTGAACACCTATTTCCTGCTCCTGTGTCTAGGTTCCGGGCCAGGCAGCCCTTCCATCTCCTAGGTGGTCCCACAGAGGTGTGAGTGATGGACAAGGCTTCTGGAGCCTACTTGCCTCGGTCTGGGAGTGACACAGGCCCCTCTGCTCATCCTCACTGGCCAGAACTGGCCCAGCCTCAGGAAGCTGGGAAACACCTGCGGGGGACGCACAGCGTATTTGACAAGCAGCAGCTGTCTATGCCAGTGCTGGTGTGTGCACAGCACTTTCGGGCTTCCAGAGAGCACTGGTCTTGCGAGCCCTCAAAACAAGGCATTCTTGGCCCAGGTGGTCTAATTTGATGGGTTAGGAAACTGAGGCTTGGGGGGTGGGGTGCTTTCCGTGCTACCTTTGGGAGATGAGAGCTCACAGCTGCAGACATCTTAAGAACATCCATCCGGACGGAGGCAAGCTTGTCGCTTGGCACTCATGTGAGACCTTCTCTGACATGAGTCTGAGTCGGGGGCTTCTGCTCCGCAGGGCTCTCATTTACTGCCCTGCCTCTGTTGCCCCCACCTTGGATGGTAGCTGCACCCTGAGCTCCAGCCACCGCTCACTTCTCATTCTAGACCCAAACACCCATAGGTTCTTTATGGACCCAGAGAGCCCCCTTCTGCCGGCCTCACACGCCTGCTTGGGGAGGCTGAGGTGGCCCCTCTTGGTGTTCTGCTGGCCCCAGTGCACGCTCCCTCAGCTGCCTCCGTCTGCAGCCAGGGCTCCCCCTCCTCCTAACCCCCACTGCCTCTCGGGGATGTCCAGACCAGCCTCCTATCCTTTTTTTTCCCCATTTAGTTTCCTTTATTTTTTATTGTGGTAAGAACACTTAACATGAGATCTATCTCTCCAACAATTTTTTAAAGTTTATTTATTTATTTTGAGAGAGAGAGAGAGAGAGAGAGAGAGATTGAGAGAGAGAGAGAGAGAGAATGAGAATATCCCAGGCAGGCTCCACACTGTCAGGGCTTGAGCCAAAATCAAGAGTCTGACCCTCAAATGACTGAGCTGCCCAGGTGCCCCCCAACACATTTTTAAGTGCATAATTCAATATTGTTAACTGTATTGTTAATGGTAGACACAGTATTGCATAGCAGGTATCTAGAATCTGTTCATCTTGCATAACTAAAACTGTATTCCCATAGTATATAGGTATATAGTTGCATACTGAATTCATAGAAACCCCCCAGTTCCCCCTCCCTCGGCCCCTGGCAACTATCATTCTATTCCATGTTTCTTCTTTTTCTTCTTCTCCTTCTCCTTCTCCTTTTTCTTCTTCAATAACTAAAGACTATTCAAAGTTTCTGTAGGAGTCAGCCATTTATCATTTGCATTTGGCAGACTCAAAAATACAGTCTCCTGTCCTAACTTGTGCATGTTGCCACCTCTGACCCACTCTCCACCCTGCAGCCAAGCAATCTTTTCCAGAAACACAGTTGACTGCTGCTCTCAGGATCAAGTGCAAACCCTTTGTCACCTTCTCACCTTACCTCTTGTCAACCCCCCTCCCCCAGGCTTTAAGTACTGCAGAACTCACCCCCTCCCCTCGAATTTACCTGCAGGCCATTGCCAGGGCCTTCTTTTCTTTTCTTTTCTTTTCTTTTCTTTTCTTTTCTTTTCTTTTCTTTTTTCTTTTCCTTTCCTTTCTTTCCTTTCCTTTCCTTTCCATTCCTTTCCTTTCCTTTCTTTTCTCTTTTACATTTATTTATTTCTTTATTTTGAGAGAGAGAAAGAGTGGGGGGAGCCCAACATGGGACTCGAACTCACGGACCTTGAGATATCATGACCTAAGCCGAAGTTGGACATTTAACTGACTGAGCCACCCAGGCACCCGCGGGCTGTGCCTTCTGCCTGGGATGTCTCCCCATGTCCTCAATGTCTAAGTGGTCATTCTCTTCTGCACGCGGCATCTACTTCTCTTCCCAGGAGGACTTCGCAGGCTGGGTGAGGGGCCACCCTGTGCACAACTTTTCACACTACTGGTCGCACACCTTCCAGCCCCTGTCTGGACATCCCTGGATTTGATGTCCCCCACCAGGGGGCGGTGGGAGGTGAAAGCTCCTGGCAGGCAGGACCTGTGCCCTTTGTAACCTAATGTAGTGCTTAGGTTGTGGAAGGAGCTTAGTGGATATTTGAGGAATGAATGCCAAAGCTCTAATGTATGTAAACATGTGCAGAGATGGGGTGGGAAAGAGAGCACTGTTTCATTTTTCGGTTGTGAATATGGGGAAGAATGTTAGATGTGGTTGTCAGGAGACCCTTCCTGCTTTGGGATGGTGCCACACAGAAAACTGTAGACAGAGGCTGCTGCCCCACCAGGCTACTTGCCTTGTGGAGGTTCTGGAGTTTTGTGGAGCCTGGAAGACCAGCTGGAAGGGAGGCCAGCAGGAAGGTTGCAGTGTGAGGCCCCTGGGCTGGGGCGGAGAACCCCTCCCACCTCCTGGAGGGAAGTGGTGGGCTTCATCTTTCATTGTACTTTGCCCTGAAGGATAGAGTCTTGTTCTTTGAGGCATCTTGGGGAGCAGCGTGCTTTCCAAGCACACCACAGGCACACAGGCAGAGAACATACGGACCCATGTGGTACCTTGTTGTCTTGCCATGGTGTGACTGTCAGGACTTTATGAAAAATGAAGTTTTGGGGCTCCTGGGGGGCTCGGTTGGGTGTCCAACTTTGGCTCAGGGTCATGGTCTTGCAGCTCATGAGTTCAAGCCCCACGTCAAGCTCTGTGCTGACGGCTCAGAGCCTGGAACCTGCTTTGGAGTCTGTGTCTCCCTCTTTCTCTGCCCCTCCCCTGCTCACGCTCTGTCTCTGTCTGTGTCTCTCTCTCAAAAATAAATAAACATATATAAAAATGAAGTTTTGTTTGGGGTGGGGAGGGCCTGAGGTAAGGAGACTAGCAGAGCATAAGTACTTATCTCAATTATTAAAAAGTTAATGTGGGAGCAATGTAAGTAATAATGCAGAAGGTGATCTTGGGGTGGTCTTGGCCACTGACCATTAATGTTTATGATCCTGTCGATTCTGGCAGCTTCCCAAGGTGCCTGAAATAGCCACGCTGGGTGGTGCTGTTAGGATTGTTTTGTCAGCATTGAGGATTTGGTGGTTTGATAGGAAAATTTCACATTGCAAAATAAAGGGGGAAGTGAGATTTTCAGTGTGTGTTTAGGGTTGCCAGTGGCTAGCAGTCTTAAAGTAATGATCCATACTCATTGATTTTTGTTGTGTTGCTTTCCCAAGAAGATGGATGGAGGCAGAGAGTGTGCTTAAGAGGATGGCACTTTATTTACAGGCCATCTTGAATAGAGTCATGATAGAGAGGGATTCTGGGCCTGTGGTGTAAGAGGTTTTCACCTAATAAGGCTGTTTGGCTGTTGTGGCCACACCTGGTGTGATTTGTCAAAGTAGATGGATAATGAACTTATCACTGTTATGCAGATGAGGAGAAGCAATTCACACCCTTTGTCACGTGTTTCTGCCTCATGAGCGTTTGTTTAAAAAAACCACTTACGATCTTGGTTTTGTTGCAGATAGGATTCCTATTTATTTATTGATTTGTGCTCTCATTTATTTATTTATTTTAAAGTTTATTTATTTTGAGAGAGGGAGAGAGAGGAAGGGGCAGAGAGGGAGAGAGAGAATCCCAAGCAATCTCTGCACTGTCAGTGTAGAGTCAGATGTGGAACTCAAACTCACAAACTGTGAGATCATGACCTGAGCTGAAATCAAGAGTCAGGCATTAAATTGACTGAGCCACCCAGGTGCCGCTATAGGATTCCAATTTAAAGAGATTGTCCAATTTGAAAGATGTCTATACCCGAGTCCCTAGATCCTATTACTTTGCAGATGTGACTGAGTGAAGGAAACGGAGACGGAGTGATATCCTGGGTTATCCAGGGGGCCCTGATACAATCATGGGGTCCGTCTAAGAGAGGCTGGAAGAGCCAGAGGAGAGGTGGTGGAATGATGGATTATGGAAGCAGAGGTTGGGGTGATGTGCTGTGGATATGCAGGAAGGGGCCACAAGCCAAGGAATGTGGACAGCTTCTAGAAGCTGGAAAAGTCAAGGAAACAGATTCTCCCCTAGAGCTTCCAGAAGGAACCAGCCCAGTCAACAACTGGGCTTTCACCTGGTGAGACCCATGCTATAAGAGCCATAGGAAACTAAGACAGACCCACTGGCTGAGCTTTAAAGGGGGCGGCAAGGTTGACCAGTTGTCCTGTCCCTGCACTGGACGTTCATTTTGCTAAGTCCTGGCAGCATTGGCCTGCCTTTCATAAGTAATGCGAGCTTATTTTGGGGACTGAATCTTCTTTGCCCTGCCTGGGTGTACATGCACCTTTCGGGAGGTGGATGTTCTGCCTGCTGCTCTTCTGGAATGATATCCGCTGGGCCATTAGTGGGAAACATCTGGTGAAATGAAAGTCAGCTCCCTGGGGTGGGTGGGGTGGATGAGGATGAACAGGGACTTGCAGGGGGTCCCTGAGAGCTAGCACCTGAGCTGTGCTCTCCTCTGGGTATTTGAGGCTTATGTATTGGCTGCATGCCAACTGCATCAACTGTCCATCCTCGTGGGCATGGCTAGGTGTGTGAGCAGGTAGACAAAGAAAACCGAGTTATTTTTTTAATGTTTATTTTACTTTTGAGAGAGAGAATATGAATGGGGGAGGGACAGAGAGAAAGAGGGAGACAACAGAAGCAGAAGCAGGCTCCAGGGTCCGAGTTGTCAGCACAGAGCCAGATGTGGGACTTGAACCCACAAACCACGAGATCATGACCTGAGCCGCAGTTGGACACTTAAACGACTGAGCCACCGGGACGCCCCAAGAACTGAAATGTTCTTGAGGGGCGGTGCCTTCTCCTTGCTTATTCCAGAGCCAGAGCTCTCAGGAAGTCGTCCTCATGGTCCTGTACCATTCTGTCCCCAACACTGGGTCCCTTGATCTGCCCGCCTCCCAGTCTTGGGGATGAGATGGCTGCCCTCAGCCTGGGCTTTGTAGGCCTCCTCATTTCTTCTGACTGACTCCATGACTGCGGCTGGGGAGCTCGGAGCCTGGCAGCCTGGCCCCTGCCATCAAGGATGGAAAGGCTTGACTGCACTGCTGCTGTGAGACCAGACCTCCTGGCCCCATATCATCATAAAATGATCCTTAAAATCAGAGCTGCTTTAGCCTCAAAAATGCGCCTCCCGAGATTAAGAAAGCTCAGTCGCAAATAGTGCTCAGAGCTAATGATAGATTTATTATTCAGTACTGGGATTATACTCTAGTCTGTTTATGGGTTTTTCCTCTAAATTGCTGATGTTTGAAGTGGAAACGTTCGATCCTGATTAATGCTTCTGCTTCAAGATTTGCTTTCAGGCAACTTATTTATAAATAACATAGCTTTTCAAGGAACACCGCAAATTTCAAGAATAATTAGTGCGATGAAAGCAGAGCCACACCAGGGTGCTGGAGAGCCCAGTTCTCCACGTGGGGGCATGGAAATCTGGGTCCTGGCACCATTGGGAAAGAGGGGCATTTGCATATGTGGATTCATTTGATTTTCAGAACAGCCCAGTAGGGATTAATTTGTATAGAGGAGGAACCCAAGGCTCGAAGAGTTCAGGGTTTTGCCTGGGGACCCCACTCCTAAGAGGGGGTGCTGGCATTTGTGCTGAGGCTGGTGCCCCCTCTGTATTGCCGACTCTTCCAGGGTATATGTTTCACTTCTTTGCCATCATGGTTACTTCTTCCTCTTTCTCCCCAATATCCCTGTTTCCTTTGACCCAAAGAAACTCTGATTAGTTTTGGAAAAAAGCATTAAGATTCTTGAACCCTGAGATTGAAGAAAAGTCTGCTCTTATTTGTTTATTCATTCATTCATTTATTTATTTAAAGAGCTTTGGTTTGACTTCTGAGCATCCTGCCCTGTGTACCTTCAGAGTTGGGCAGATGAGGAGAAGCTGTGTGTCTGAGGGCACTTGGGGGCCCCAGTTTTCTCCTTCCAGCCTCAAAACTGTCAGCAGCCCTGCTTGATTCTGTTTACCAGCGGCAGCGCCTGCTACGCCTGTGCCTGGTCAAAGTTAATAAGGATGTTTCTGTTCTTGTCTTTGTCCTGTGTCACTGTGTTGCAGGCTTACTGGCCCTTTTCTCTTGTTAGAGGCAGGATGTTATAAACGCGGACACAAGCTGTGGCATGTGATCTTCATTCTCAGGGGGCTCACGGCACAATTGGTGATGCTCACTTCAAACCAGCAGAGGATCGAACCCTAGGGGAATGACCCAAATTATGGGGAGAATCACGAGTCCCCTGTGTTGTGCAGTGCCAGGCACACAGTAGGTGCTTGGTAAATACTGCTGGAGGAGATGCTGGGTGGTGTGCGAGGCTGGCATGTGCAGGGGGCAATAAGGTTCCAGGCTGCAGAGAGCTAGCGTCACTTGGGGGTAGTCAGCAAGTCTACTTTTTAATACGGTCGCCCAAAGGCTCTGCCTGAGAAATGGCACTGATTTGACTTTCGTTGGTCTTACCTGTTGGATCTCTTGTTCAAGTGCGGAGAACAGAGGGAGAAGGGAGGAGAAGGAGTGGACGCTGAGCAGCAGTCGGAGTGGTAAAGCTGCTGCCCGTTTGCATGGCTGTGTCCAGAGTGCTGGGCCCTGGAACCCTCAGTAAGGCTGCCACACCCACAGAGTAGTGTGGGCATGGTGTGTGTGCGCGCGTGTGTGTGCGCATGAGGCAGACGAGGGAGGAAGGAATGCTTGCAAGGAGTAGAGCTTCTAGAAGACCAGGATTTGGTGGAGGCAGCAAGTCGTGGCAGCTTCAGAAATCTTGGGGACTTTGCACAGTTTTTGGAAAGGTGTGTAAACCAGAAGTCTGTCTGGATTGCTCAGGAGAGGTGCCTGACCTCACTGAGGGGGCACACCTTTCCTGTTGGCTTTTTGTGGTGGTGGTGGTTGTTGTTGTTTTAAAGTTAATTTATTTATTTTTAAAAAATTTAATGTTTATTTTTGAGAGAGACAGAGCGTCGGTGGGGGAGGGGCAGAGAGAGGGAGACACAGAACTCGAAGCAGGCTCCAGGCTCCATGCTGTCAGCACAGAGCCAATGCAGGTCTCAAACTCACAAACTGCGAGATCATGACCTGAGCTGAGGTCAGACTCACCCGGCTGACCCACCCAGGTGCCCCAAGTTTATTTATTTATTTTGAGAGAGAGAGAGAGAGAGCATGAGAGAGAGCATGAGCGGGGGAGGGGCAGAGAGGGGGGAGGGGCAGAGAGACGGGGAGGGAGAGAATCCCAAGAAGGCTCTGCATTGTCAGTGTGGAGACCGATGCAGGGATTGAACTCACATACTGTGAGATGATGACCTGAGCCAAAACCAAGATCAGATGCTTAACTGAGCCACCAGGTGCCCCTGTTGTTGTTGTTAACAAGGTTTGAAATTTAGAACAGTTTTCTAGAAAAGTTGCGCAGATAGGATAGAGAGACCCAAGTACCCCTTGCCCAGCTTCCTTTTTTAAACATTTATTTGTTTGTTTATTTGTTTGATTGATTGTTTTTAAGTGGGCTCCATGCCCAGCTGGGTCTTAAACTTACAACCCTGATATCAAAAGTCACACGCTCTAGTAGCGACTGAGCCAACAGGCGCCCTACAGCTTCCCTTCTTGTTAACACCTTGCATCAACATGGTACATTTGGTACGTCACTACTAACTAAAATTTCTTTAGTTCTTTTCCAGTGTCCTGTTTTTATTCCAGGAGCCCATGCAGGATACCACATTATATTTAGTTATCATGTTTCCTTAGCCTTTTCTGATCTGTGGCAGTTTTTGGACAGTTTTGAGAAGTACTGGTCTGGTACTTTGTAGAATGTCTCAATTTGGGTTTATCTGATCATTTTTCTCATGGTTAGACTGTGTTATAGATTTTTGAAAGGAGGACCACAGAGGTCAGGTGCTATTCTCCACATATCATCTCAGATGTGCACCTGTCAACATGATTTATTGCCATCGCCATTGGTTGACCTTACCCTGCTGAGGTGGTCTTTGCTGGGTTTTTCCACTGTAAAGTTACCCTACCCCCTTCCTGTAATTCCTCTTTGGAAGGAAGTCACCATGCATAGTCCACATTTACAGAGTGGGGAGTTATGTTCCACCTCCTTGATGGGAGAGTATCTACATAAATTACTTGCAGTTTTTCTATCAGAGACTTGTCTGTTCCTTCTCATTTATTTTTTTTAAAATTTTTATGTTTATTATTGAGACAGAGAGAAATAGAGCATGAGTGGGGGAGGGGTAGAGAGAGAGGGAGACACAGAATCTGAAGCAGGTTCCAGGCTCTGAGCTGTCAACACAGAGCCTGACCTGAGGCTTGAACCCACAAACCATGAGATCATGACCTGAGCTGAAGTCGGATGCTTCACCAACTGAGCCACCCAGGTGCCCCACTTTCTCATTTATTTAAGCCTTTCTTTATATAGATGTGAACTCATGGGTATTTAAAATACAGTCCTACACTATTTTGTTGCTCAGATTATCCCAGCTTTGACCAATGGAAGCTTTTCCAGGTTGGCACCTGTCTCTTTGACATGTCCCTATATATTTTTTTAGTTTTATTTTTTGAGTACTTCCTTACTTACTGTCCCAGCAAGATGCTCCAGGCTTGTCTTGCGTTTTCAATACCCCAGGCCTAGAACCAGCTGTTTCTCTAAGGGTCCCTGGTTCTTTTTATTAATTTCTATTATTGTAGAATGGTATTTAGAGACCAAGCTCTGACAGTTGAGAGGGCTTGTTGCTACCGAGGTGGCATTGTTTCTAGCTCCTCTCATTGGACAGATAGGAAATCGAGTGTGTATACTAACCTTTGTACACCAGCATACTTCCCCTTGCTTTTTGAATGCATGGCCCCATCTAATAGCCAAGCCCTGGACCCAGTGTTCTGATCACTTGTGGGTGCCATTCTGACATGTCCCAGAGTGGAAAGGAAATGTTAGATGGGTGGCTGAATAGAGCAGGAACAAACAAAAGATCATTTTCAAGGTATACAAAAAATAACAGAGAATGGTAAAAGGAACATCTGGGTACTTACTACCCAGTTTAAGAAATAAAGTATATGCAGTTCAAGCTGCTTTGAATGCCCCTCCCCAGTCACCCATTTGAAACCTACTAAAATGAAGCTACTGTTTAGTATTTTGGGGCACATTTTTATTTTTTACTCTGTGCATATGCGTAAATGATATCTCTTATTGTTATGTAGGTTATCAAACTATAATATACAAAGATGATAGTTTACTGTGTTCCTGCAACTTGGATTTTCATTAACTGAGAACTTTTATTCGTATTTATCTTCTCAGTAATTCTGAGAAACACGAGAGTAACTGACTCCATGGTTCTGACAAAGAAGCAGAACTTATAGTAATGATACGATTTTCTGCCAACCTCAAGTGGCTAATAAAAATGGTCTCAAATTTGTATCTTCAGAGGCCAAGTCTGTGCCCTTTGTATTACATAAATGTTGAGGTTCATCAGGGAAGGGAAGATGAAACTGGTCTTCATGGTCCCTTCATGACCTGGTCGCACCCTGTGGCCCAGAGGATCTAACATCTCCCTTCACCTGGAATCCCAGCCTCCCTCGGGGTTTTGCAGGCTCCAGAAGTTTTGGTGAAACAAGGACTCGTTTGGTTGGTTCAGACCCCCACCCCCTCATCACATACTTCCCTGCCAGCATCTGTGCCCATATCCTTCGCGTTCCTCCCGAGACTGGAAATAATGTATCCGGCTCAAAGCCACCCCCTCTTTATGTTAGCGCCAGATGCCGTGCCTGGAACTTCTCTCTGCCCCCCAGCACCATTCCCTGCTCTCTGTTGGATCCTTTTCTGCACATTCACACATGCTGCTTTTCTCTCCCATCTGAGAAAGGAGAAAAAAGTCTCTTGCTCCCACCTCCTCCTCCTGCTACTGTCCTATTTTTCTGCTTTGGTTTGCTGTAGAACTTCTGGAAAGAGTTGTCTCTACTGGCTTTCTGCAGTCCCTGCCCACCCGCCCCCCCATTCTCTGTTAAACCCGCGCTGGTCAGTGGTTTGCCCCTTCTGCTGACACATGTACCAGCCCTGCCCAAACTGTGCCCATCAAGGTCTCTAAGCACCTCCAAGTCTCCACATCCAGCGGTCACTTCTCTGTCCTCCTCTTACTTGACCTGTCACGGACTTTATCCTCTCCCGTCCCCAGGAGATGCTTCTTCCCTTACCTTTCAGGCAGCCATATGCCTGGGATTTTCTTCTCACTTCTCTCAGTGCCCTTACTGACCTCTGGGTGTTGGAGTGTCCTTGGGATCAATCCGTGCACCTCTTCCCTGCTTGATCCATACTCACATCCTGGTTGGTCTCATCCAGTTTTGTCACATTAAATCCATCCATATGCTGAAGCACTCTGAATTTGTATCTTAGCTTAGACTTTTCTCCTGAGTGCCAGACTCGTGTACCCAAGCCCACACAACGCTTCCCCCTGGAGGGCTAGCGGACATCCTGCAGAACAGGTGCCATCTGTCCTCCGTCATGCCTCCCAACACGAGTTTCCCATCGCGGTAGGTAGCACCTCCATCCTTCCAGATGCCTGGACCATAGACTCTGAGTCAACCTTGACTCCCATCTTCCTCTCAAGTCCTACCTCTAAGCTGTTCTAGAATCCCATCTCTGGTCACCACCTACACTGCCCCAGTTAGCTCCCTGCTGGATTGTTGCACTAGCCTCCAGTTTCCTATTTCTACCCTGGCCCCACATCTTCCTAGCCAGGACTGTCTCTTTGGTGCAACTTTAAGACTTAAATCAGGGCTATTGGCTTTAAAACTTAAATCAGATCATGACACTCTTCAATCCAAAACCCTCACTCAGAGTAAAAGCTGGTGGCTCCCCTCAACTGTTTCCTCTCTGACTTATTTACTAAAATTCTCCCCTGCAAAAACCTAGCTGGTTAAGTTTATCAAACCCTTCTTCACGTACTGGGTCAACATTTTCTTCTCCATGAGGCCTCTGCAGACCACCCTGTTTAGTCCTGGCAGCCTCCTCCCCAGGCATGAGCACCTTCCATGTGAATTCTGTAACTTACTGATTATTGCCTGCACCCCCTCCAGAGTGGAAGCCTAGAAGCTCAGGGGCTTGGCTGGCTTCATTCAGCCCTGGGTTCCCAGGGCCTGACACATGATGTAAGGAGACACTTGCTGGCAGGCCGGTGTGGTGACGGTCTTCACTCAACAGCAAGGGCCTCCTTAAATTTTGTAGTCTAGGCCCCTCACTTGCCTCACCCTAGTCCTGATCCTACCTGGAGCAAAGTCAGTTATCTTCTTGCCCTAATCTGCCCCAATGTCCTCAGAACCCCAGAACCAACCTTTCTTGGTGGCTTGGCCTCTGTGAGTGTCCATCCAGGGGCTGTCCCTCACTCTGGGCACCATGGTAGCATACAAGTGGACACTGACTGGTGGGCTTGGTTTTCTCCAGAGAGAGCTGGGCCATAGGCACAACCACCCCACCCTTCATGCCTGTCACCCATGGGGTGCCTCAGTCTCTGGGCCTTCCCAACAATACTTCTCTGTGAGTGTTTGTTGCATTGAACAGAGCTAGGATTGTAGGTCTTTTTCCAGACACTTTTATTTTAAATCACAATAAAAATAGCACCTTATTTCACCATCTAGGACATCTGTACACTATAGATCTCAAACAGAAGGTTCAGGAAACAAGTTTTTTGCCCTCATGAGAGGTGATACATTCTATGTAGTGTTCTTTGTTTTGAAAATTCTGGTTGCTTCCCAGTAAATGGACTTTATGATCTGCATGTAGGTCCCTGGGTCCCCAGCAGTCTATAAGCCATGGCTCTTTCCACCAAGCTTATCATCTTACAGATGAGACTTCTGAGCCCTAAAGAGCTATGAGTCTAGCTAAGGTCACATCAGTTACTTTGCCAAAGAGCCAGGACTAGAACCCCATCCTCAGATTCCCATCCTGTGGCTTTTTTAGGTGCTTATAATTAATTTTAATGATTGTGCCATTGTGGCTTATTTAAATTACTCCAGGAGGAACATCAGCTCTATTAAAGAAATTATATTGTAGCTACCCACCTGCTCTATTCAGGAAAATGGCATCTATTGTGGGATTTCTTCTTGGTAATTAAGAGAGTCTAAGAAGCTGGTTTTATAGTCATTGATTTAACTATAGATAACAATGAAGTTAAGAAGGTTGGTTTCGTCTATGGGAACATATGAGTGATTTGAATTAGAAAGGGTGTTCACCAAAGCACTGTTCAGGTGCTTGGGGAGGCATGCCAGTCCTTGCAGGACTCTGGACCAGCTCCCACATGGTGCCCCAGGGGCAGGGCTGTGATGTTGGGTAGGGGTCACAGCCCCACTCTGCTCGGTGTCCTTGGGACAGAAACTGGACCCTGGATGCAGGTGTTACTTTTGACTTTTGGCTGTTTTTGGCTATTGGTCCCAGCCAGGAGTTGTGACCAATACAATCTTGGGCCCCACCCCAGCTCTGCTGACTCAGAGTCTCTGTGTTAACAAGGCCCAGGATTATAGGCACATCATGGTTGGAGCAGCTATGGTCTGAGGATTTGGGTTTTTGGTTTATAGCTTTTTATCATCAAATTGATCATCCTTGAAAACTCATGGCTATTATTATTGTTATTTATATTTATTAAAAATTTTTAATGGTTATTTATTTTGAGAGAGAAAGAGAAGCAGAGTGTGAGCGGGGGAGGGACAGAGAGAGAGAGAGAGAGAGAGAGAGAGAGAAACAGAATCCGAAGCAGGCTCCAGGCTCTGAGCTGTCAGCACAGAGTCTCATGCAGGGCTCAAACCCACAAACCACCTGTGCTGAAATCGGCCGTTCAACTGACTGAGCCTCCCAGGTGCCCCCAAAACTCAGGGTTATTAGGGTTTGGCTACCTGTTCAGGACACCATAGTAGCTGCTAGGATAAGAGGGAGTTAAGGGCAGGGCCACCTGGGTGGGTCAGTTGATTGAGTGTTAGACTTTGGCTTAGGTCACGATCTCATGGTTCGTGAGTTTGAACCCCATATCAGGCTTGCTGCTGTCAGTGTAGAGCCTGCTTCGGATCCTCTGTCCCACTCTCCCTGCCCCTCCCCCGCTCACGCTCTCTCAAAAATAAATAAACATGTAAAAAAAAGTTACGGCAGAGCTCTCCCTGCATTGCTGTTTAGTGGGAATGAAGGGCGAGGTACACAGTCATAAATCACGGTGTTTTAGAAACCCGGAGTGCTGTGGGCACCCAGAGGCACACAGGATGTGGACGCATGAGGGAGAACAGGAGGGGAGGGCGTCCCCAGCAGGGGGAGCTGCATGAAGAAAGATCCGGAGGTAGGACTGCTCCGGGTGCAGTGGAGGCAGGTGATGGCCAGATTTTGGAAGGCTTTAAATCTTTTTATGTTTATGTTTATTTATTTATTTTTTCCCTCTTTTATTTTTTCTCTTTTTATGTATATGATTTATTGTCAAGTTAGCTAACATACAGTGCATATAAAACGTGCTTTTGGTTTTGGGGGTAGATTCCCGTGATTCATCGCTTACATACAACACCCAGTGCTCATCCCAACAAGTGCCCTCCTCAATACTCATCACCGATTTCCCCTCTTCCCCCCCATCAACCCTCAGTTTGTTCTCTGTATTTAAGAGTCTCTAATGGTTTGCCTCCCTCTCTGTTTGTAACTATTTTCCCCGTTCTCTTCCCCCATGATCTTCTGTTAAGTTTCTCAAGTTCCGCATATGAGTGAAAACATATGATATCTGTCTTTCTCTGACTGACTTATTTCATTTAGCATAATACCTTCCAGTTCCATCCATGTTGTTGCAAATGACAGGATTTCAGTCTTTCTCATTGCCAAGTAGTATTCCATTGTATATATAAACCACATCTTCTTTATGCATTCATCAGTTGATGGACATTTGGGCTCTTTCCACAATTTGGCTATTGTTGAGAGCGCTGCTATAATATGTTTATTTTTTTAATTTAAATTCAAGTTAGTTAACATACAGTGTAGTCTTGGCTTCAGGAGTAGAATCCAGTGATTCATCTCTTACATATGATACCCAGTGCTCATCCCAACAAGTGCCCATCACCCATTTGGCCTCTCCCTTATCCACCTCCCCTCCAGCAACCCTCATTTTTTTCTCTGTATTTAAGAGTCTTTTATGGTTTGCCTCCCTCACTGTTTTTATCTTATTTTTCCTTCCCTTCCCCTATTTCCTCTGTTTTGTATCTCAAATTCCACATATAAGTGAAATCATATGATATTTATCTTTCTCTGACTTATTTTGCTTAGTATAACATACTCTAGTTCCATCCATATTGTTGCAAATGGCAAAAATTGCATTCTTTTTCATTGCCAAGTAGCATTCCATTATATATATATATACCACATGTTCTTTAACTACTAATTTAAGATATTTGGAGTTTATCCAGTAGGTCATGGGAGCCACTGTACTTTTTTTTAAATTTAAAAATATTTCAGATTTTTATAAATTGTGGTATATCTTAGTCCATGCTATAACAAAATAGCATAGATTGAGCAACTTCTGAAAAACAAACATTTTTTCTTATGCTTGTGGAGGTTGGGAATCAGGATGAGGAATGAGGAATCAGGATCATAGTGCCAGAAGATTTGGGGTTTAGCAAAGGCTTTCTGGTTCATAGATAGTGCCTTCTCCCTGTGTCCTCATATCATGGAATGGGTGAGGGAGCTCCCTGGGGTCTATTTTATCAGGACCCAAATCCTCTTCATGAGAGCTCTACCCTCATGACCTAATCACCCCTCAAAAGTTCCCAGCTCCCTATTACTATCCCATTGAGGATTAGATTTTCGACATATAAAGTTTGCAGACACAAACCTTCAGACCATATGATATGGTAAAATGTACAAAACATAAAATTTACATTTTAATCACTTTCAAGTATATAGTTAGTTCAGCAACATTAAGCACGGTCACGTTGTCGTGCTATCATCCCGACCATCCAATCCAGAATTATTTTACTCTTGCAAAACTGAAACCCATTACAAAATAACTCCCCATTCCTTTGCTTCCCCAGTGGCAGCCACTACTGTGCCCTTTGTCTCTATGAATTTCATTATTTTAGGTACTTCATTTAAGTGGAATCACATAATTATGTTTCGTGACTTTATTTGGTATGATGTCCTCAGAGCTCATCCATGTTGTAGCAGGTGTCACAGTTTCCCTCCTTTTTAAGGCTGAATAATATGCCATTTTATGAATACACCACATTTTGTTTATCCATTCAACTGTCAATGGAAACTTGGGTTACTTGGAAACGAGCGCACAAATACCTCTTCAAGTTCTTGCTTTAAAATTTTTTTTCATGTTTATTTTTTTATTTTTGAGAGAGAGACAGAGCATGAGCAGGGTAAAGTCAGAGAGAGAGAGGAAATCACAGAGTCCAAAGCAGGCTTCAGGCTCCGAGCTGTCAGCACAGAGCCCGATGCAGGGCTCGAACTCATGATCCGTGATATTATGACCTGAGCTTAAGTCGGATGTTCAACTGACTGATCCACCCAGGCACCCCAAATTCCTGCTTTTAATTCTTTTGGGTAAATACCCAGAAGTGGACTTGTTGGATCATATGCTAGTTCTAGTTTTAATTTTTTGAGGAATTTCCATACTGTTTTCCGTTGGTTGTACTTTTACATTTCCGAAGTGCACAGGGGTTCTAGTTTCTCTAAGTCCTTGCCAACACTTGCTGTTTTCTGTTGTTTGTTTGCTTTTTGATAGTATCCATTCTAATGGGAGAGAAGTGATATCTCAGTGTGGCTCTGATCACATTTCCCTGGTGGTCGGTGATGTGGGGCCTCCTCTCACATGTGGGAGCACTGTGAAAACTTTGAGCAGTTCCGAGGTAGAGGGTGTAGACTGCTCCCTTGCACCCACAGATAAAGCCTCCTACATGCTGCTTTGGTGGCTTCTGTGGGAACATGGTGTGTCCAGGATACTGTCCCCAAGCCAGGAAGGAGCATTGTTTATTTTGACAGGTGGCCTGTCTGCACTCAACCCACTACAATTGCCCCAAGACTGTGTTACTGCTTTTACTGGAAGAGGAGCTGAGACTGGTGGGAGAGCATTTGAAGGCCATGGCCGTTGCTGTGGGTGTCTTTGTGGGAGTGGTGGGTATTAGTACTGCCATCTGGTATTTTTGCGTCCTGGGTGCATGGGAGCATTGTGATTCTCCACTGCATTAGTGTTAGAGATGGCTTTGTGACTTGTTTTGGCCAAATAGGAGAAGTGACGGGCAGGTAGGCGCTTTAAGAGCCTTTCCATGATCTCTCTTCCTCAGGCAGATCAATCCTAGAAGCATATATTGAGGTCTTGCCATAATATCCAAGAGGCTGGTGTCTGCCCTGTAGAGTAAACCAGACCCACAGTAGACACTGAGTGAGCAAGACAGAAATGATTACTAAGCTATAGCACTGTGATTAGGAGTTGTTTGTTACTATAGCGGATCCTAGCCTATCCCAACTGATCTAGGAGGAACCTGCAAAGTGTTTTACATGCAGAGGTAGGTTAAGATGAAAATGTAGCATTTGGGGTAACTCCATATGCTTCTTCATACCTTGAGCTAATGAATCCCTCAGATGTAGCAGAGCAGTTTTGAGATGGCTAGTGGGCTGCAGTTTCCTGTAGGTAAGTCTCTTGCTAAAGTGTTAATTATCAGATATTAATGGTTTCAT
Organism: Cryptoprocta ferox; assembly: GCA_028646485.1. Taxonomy (NCBI): domain Eukaryota; kingdom Metazoa; phylum Chordata; class Mammalia; order Carnivora; family Eupleridae; genus Cryptoprocta; species Cryptoprocta ferox. The sequence continues at coordinate 117,407,528 of CM053560.1, forward strand.
TTTGCCAGCAGCACACAGCTCTGGCTTGCTGTGGCCCGCAGCCTGCCCCAGGTAGGGCTGGGAGCTGATGGGAGCTCACGCGGGAGCAGCTCCACCTGCATTTAATGACTTCTATGTTTTCTGGGGCTTAGCAAATCCAGAACCAATTTAGATTTTTAGGAGACAACCCCAAACTCTGTGGACATCCTTATACTTCCAAAGCAGGCGGGTCATTCTTTTTAGTTATTATTCCCAACTGTTTTTGAAAGTGGACATGCCTCTTTAATATCAAAATACTTCCCAGACCTTCCTTACTTGACTGTAGTTATGTTTTTAGTATTATTTTGGTCATTCAGTAACTCTTCATTGAACAAATCTTGTAAAGTTTAACTTTCCATGAGAGAATTTTTCAAATACCCACAAAAGTGGAGAGAATTATATTATCAGTTCCTGTTATGGGATGAATTGTGTCTCTCTGCTCCACCCTCCCACACCGCCTCCAAATTCGTATGTTGAAGTCCTATTCCCCCGGACCTCAGAATGTGACTATATTTGGAGACCGGGTCTTTATTTATTTATTAAAAATATTTATTTATTTTTGAGAGAGAATATGAGCAGGGGAGGGGCAGAGAGAGGGGGGTGGAGAATCTGAAGCAGGCTTTGCACTGACAGCAGTGAGCCTGATGTGGGGCTTGAATTCACAAACTGTGAGATCATGACCTGAGCTGAAGTTGGATGCTCAACTGACTGAGCCACCCAGGTGCCCCTATTTATTTATTTCTTTTAAGTTGATGTATTTATTTTGAGAAAGAGAGAGAGAGAGAGAAATCCCAAGCAGGCTCCATGCTATCAGCGCAGAACCTGATGTGGGGCTCAATCCCAGGAATCGTGAGATCATGACCATGAGCCAAAATCAAAAGTCATGGATGCTCAACTGACCGAGCCTCCCAGGTGCCCCTGGAGACAGGGTCTTTAAAGAGGTAAGTTAGTTAATATGAGGTTATTATAATGGGCCCCAATCCAATTTGACCAATGTCTTTATCAGAAGAGGAAACACAGACACACACAGACACACACAGAGGGAAGATGATGTGAGGACACAGGGAGAAGGTGGCCATCCACAAGTTAAGAAGAAAGGCCTTAAAAGAGACAAGCCTTGCTGACACCTTGATCTTATAGTTCTAGCCTCCAGTATTGTGAGAAAATAAATTGCTTTTGTTTAAACCACCCAGACTATGTACTTTGTTATGCTAGCCTTAGCAGATTCATATGTTCCCTATACAATATTCTCCAGCTTCAGCATTTTCAGTATTTAAATAATCTTTGTGGGCTGCCTCTGATGTTCCAGGGGCATGGGGCTTATAGCAGAGAGATAGAGATAGCACCTCCTCTTGTGAAGCTTACCATCTATAGGAACTGGAGAAGTTCACGAGGCAAAGTTGTAATTAATAGCACTTAGAGTTTTCATAATTCCACAAGATCTGTATACCTTAGGAACCATTGCCGGGACACAGAGTGCAGTCCATCTTCCAGCCATGATGGGGATGCAGATGAATTCTCAGAGCCCTTCAACACTTAACGCTCTCCTGGCATCAATGTTTAGGGACCAAGGCTTCAGATATTAGATGGGTTTATGGTGTAAATTGAATGAAAATGGAGTAAGTATGGCCCAAACAGCTCTACCCCTGTCAAGCCAAACCTGTCAGGCCACCTCTGGAAGCCAGCTGACCTCAAGAGGAGCCAAGATGCAAACACCATTCTTATACAATAAAGAAGGGGATGAGGAGTCACACTGAGAAGTGATTCATTTGCTTACAGATGGATTCATCCAGCACTCCTTTAAATACCAAAGCCCCATGTTACATTTAAAAATACCCAAGTTCACTCAAAAACATTATGTTGAGTGAAAGATGCCAGACACAAAAGTCTACGTATTGCATGGTTCCATTTATACAATGCCTCTAGAAGAGGCCTAATTATAGGTAGAGAAGGAAGATTAGTGGTTGCCTAAGCCTGGGGATGTAGGTGGGGATTGGCTGCCATCAGACATGGGGGTGATGGGAACATTCTAAAACTGCATTGTGGTGATAGTTGAGCAACTGAATACATTCACTAAAATCATCACCACTTATAATAGGTGGATTGTATGGTATATAAATTATACCTCCTTGAAGCTGTAAAAAACACTGAATTCAGCTCTGCAGAAAATTAAGGGAGTCTTCTTGGAGGAAGTAGGCTCTGAGCTGGATGTGAAGGACTGAGAGTCTTTGGGTAAGGAAGGATGGCCTGAGGGGATTCCAGATGGAAGAACACCATCCTGGGGGAGATGATGGGCAGACGATTGAGGTGGAAGGAAGGAGAAGCTTGTCGCAGGTGAGAACAACAGGGAATTGAAGGGATACTCCGAAATCTCAACTCTGGTTGCACATTCAGGCCACATTCCAGCCACCTGGAAAGCACAGATGGCTGGGCCCCATTCCTGGGGATTTGGATTTCATTGGTCTGGGATAGATCTTTGTTTTTGTCTTTTTTTTTTTTTTCAGACGTTAGTATCAAAAAGTGTTTTTGAATGAAATAATATCCTAATTATATTTCTTTTTCACATATCAACCAGAATGATTCTGTGGAAACCTCCCTCCCACCTCTGCGTTTACCCAGGGGGACAATTCATAGAGACAAGGCAGGGTGCACACATGATTCTTTCACTTCGTTTACCAGTTTCAAAGATGATGAGTGTGTTTCCTATAATCTTCCAAAGGTGATCAGTTTTTTAAAACTATCATTATGAACTCATGGACTTGAACATATTTGTAGGTTTCAAACCATTGCTCTTATTAATCCTTATTGAAATTTAAATTGTTCTACCTTTGACCAATGTAATGTCTTCAACTTGGCCCTTGAGACCTTTTGATATAATCCTAGTTCTCCTTGATAGCTTACTTGCCTATTTTAAAAAATGAAGTGATTTTATCTTTCCATCCCTTCCCACCAGCTTCTTAGTTACATATTCCTTTATCATTCTTTTAGTGGTTATCCTAGACATTATGACTTGCAGCCTTATGTCTAAACTCTAGTGATTATGGAGTCTTCTTTGAATCACTTCCTGGTCAGTACAAGACTTTTCACACAGACATCAGTACTTTTTTGAGAGTTGTGCAGGAGATTTGTGTGGTATCCAGGGTTGAATGGGTGGGGTGTTGGATGGGTCGTGGGTGTATTAAGGAATTTGACAGCATGTAGGGGTAGAGAAGAAGATAGGACTGAAAGTCTTCAGTGAATAAGGACCAGTGTGAATTTCTTAATTGGTTATCAGGTTCATATATTAAGAAATGTTTTTCTGTTTTGTTTGTTTGGTGTGGCCTGATATGATGATGTGGCATTTTCAGTGTATAGATCCTTTTAGGGCTGGGAAAGAAGAATGCCCTTTTGTCAGAGATGCTCCTGTCATTCAGGTACTATAGGAATTGAAATGAAAATTGTATAGCCCAGTGCTGGCAGGGGGATTCGTTTAAGAATCTCAGCATGAGAGTTTGAACGCTTATAGACACCAACTCTTCCCTAAGTGAGGGGCCTTTCCCTGTACCTGATGTTTTATTGAGGGCCTTACCTGTGTGGTGAGTTAGTTCTTCCAATATCTGAGAGATGAGGAAGTGGAGGCTTCATGAGAGCCTTCCAGACACATTCTCAAAGCCACACAGCTGGCAAGTGGCAGAGTTGGGATTGAATTTAAGTCTGTCCGACTTCCGTTTCTACTTCAAGGGTCTGGCTGAGATCAAGTTCTCATTGACAATACAATCTGACCAAATAGGCTTGTTTTCTTTTGTTTTATTTTATTTTAATTTTATTAAAGTTTATTTATTTATTTTGAGAGAGAGGGAGAGACAGATCCCAAGCAGGCTTCATGCCGTCAGCACAGAGCCTGATGCAGGGCTCAAACCCATGAACCGCGAGATCATGACCCAAGCTGAAATCAAGAGTTGGGATGCTTAACCAACTGAGCCAATCGGATGCTACCCGCCCCCCCCTGCCAGGCTTGTTTTAGAATATAAATTGGAAGGAAGCATTTCTCAACTGTAACCATATTTTTGGGGTGAATTGATATACTTCTTTCAATTTACTTTTTTATTTCGAAATAACTTTAGATTTACAGGAAGGTGCAAAGAAATGTTCAGGGAGGTCCCATACACCCTTCACCTAATCTTCTGCAGTGTTAACATCTTGCATAACTATAGCGCAATAATTGTAAAGTCGGGAAATTGACACTGGTATAAACAATATAACTTAATTCAGATTTCATCAATTACACATGCACAAATGTGTGTGTGCATGTGTAGTTTGATGCAATCACATATGTAGTTAGCTTCTGTGACCAGCACTACAATCAAGATATTTAGCTGTATCATCACCCAAAAACTTAATCCTGCTACTCCTTTGTGGCCACACACACGCATACATACCCCCTCTTGCATTACTCCTAACCTCTTGCAACCACTAATCTGTTCTGTCCTTCATATCTGTATTATTTCATGAATGTCACGGAAAAGGAGTCTTGAGGTATGTATCTTTTTGAGATTGGCTTTTAGCCCTCAGCATAATTTCTTTGATGTTTATCCATGTTGTTGGATGTGTCAATAGTTCATTCCTTTTTATTGCTGAGTAGTATTCTGTGGTACGTATGTACCCCACTTTAACCTGTCACCCATCAAAGGACATTTGGGTAGTTTCTAGTGTTGGGCTATTATGAATAAGGCTGTTATGAGCATTCATGTACAAGTTTCTGTATGAAAGTAAGTTTTCTTTCTGAGACAGATGCCCAAGTATCTGCAGTTGCTTAGTCATATGGTAAATCTACTTTTATTTTTAAAGGAGCGGCCAAACTATTTTCCAGAGTGGCTGTACCACTTTATATTTCAGCAGCAATGTATGAGTGATCCAATTTCTCCACGTCCTTGCCAGGTGTTGTTACTGTTTTTTATTTTAACCATTTGGATAGGTGTGTAGTGATATCTTGTTGTGTTTTACTTTACATTTTTCTAATGGCTAGTGTTGGACAGCTTTTCATGTGATTATTTGCCATCTGTATATCTTCCTAGGTGAAATGTCTTTCATGTCCTTTGCCCATTTTCTAATTATATTTTTTCTGTTGAGTTCTGAAGGTTCTTCATATATTCTAGATTCAAGTCCTTTGTTGGATATATATGATTTGCATACATTTTTTTCCCAGTCTGTAATTTGCCTTTTCATTCGCATAATGTGACCTCTGTCAGGGAAAAGTTTAAATTTTGATGAGGCCCAGCTGATGAACTTTCCTTTTATGGGTACTGCCTTTGGTGTCGAGTCTAAGAACACTTTGCCAAATCCTAGGTCTCACAGTTGTCTCCTATGGCTTTTTCTCTAGGGGTTTTATGTGTTTTTTTTTGTTTTACCTTTAAGTCCACGACACACTTTGAGTTGATTTTTGTACAATCTGTGAGCTGTAGGTCAAAAAATATTCTTTTTGCCTATATATGTCCAAATGCTCAAGCGCCATCTATTGAAAAGGCTCTCTCTCATCTACTGAATTGCTTTTGCTCTCTTTTCAAAAATTAGATGGGCACATTTGAATAGGTCATTTTTTTCTGGTTTCTGTATTCAGTTCCACTGATCTATTTGTCTATCCTTCTGCCAATACCAAACAGTCTTGATTGCTATAGCTCTACCATAAGCCTTAATATTGACTAGAGTTATTTCTCCCACTTTATTCTCCATTTTCAAAAATATTTATTCAAGGCCCTTTTTCTTTTTAAATAAGGTTTAGAATAAGTTTATCTGTATCAACAAAAAACCATGCTGAGATTTTGATAGGATAGATCTATTTAGGGCAGAGTTGACATTTTTTATGTTGAGTTTTCTGATTCATGAACATAGTATATCTCTCCACATATTTAGATATTCTGTGATCTATTTTACCAGCGTTTTGTAATTTTCATCATACATATCCTGTACATTTAAAAATATTTATTCATAGATAGATACCTTATTATCTTTGAAGCAATTATAAATGGTATTGCTTTTTAAAATTATTTCTATTTGATGTCATTATATAGAAATGCAGTTAGGGGTGCCTGGATGGCTCAGTTCATTGATTGTGGCTCAGGTCATGATCTCACAGTTTATGAAATTGAGCCCTGCATCCAGCTCCGTGCTGACAGCTATCCCCCCACCCACTTCCACTCATAATCTTTGTCTCTTTCTCAGAATAAGTAAGTAAACATTTTTAAAAAAGGAAAAAAGAAATGTGATTGATTTCCATCTATTGATCTTATATATTGAAGCCTTTTTCTGAACTGTGTTTTCCTTTAAGCTGTATCCCACAAATTTGGTAGGTTGAGGTTTTTTAGTTTTTATTCTTTTATTTATTTTTATTTTTTAAGTTTATTTGTTTTGAGAGAGAGAGAGAGAGACAGAGATAGAGGGGCAGAGAAAGAGGGAGAGAGAGAATCTGACAGTGCAGAGCCTGATGTGGGGCTCAAACTCACGGACTGTGAGACCAAGACCTGAGCCTAAATTGGGAGTTGGCTGCTTATCCCACTGAGCCATGCAGGCACCCCTGTTGAGGTTTTTAAAAATCCATTTCTGTGTATTTTAAATTTTCCTTTGAGGTGTCCACTTTGGCCCATGGATTTTTTCGAAGTATGTCATTTAGTTTTCATGTATTTGGAGATTTTTCTGTAATCTTTCTGCTACTCCTTTCTAGTTTGATTCCATTTTGGTCAGAGAAGTTATTCTGCTTAATTTCAATTCTTTTGAATTTATTAAGGTTTATTTTGTGACCTAGGACATGGTCTGTCTTACTGCATGTTTCATGTCGCTTGAAAAGAATGTATACCAGGCTGTTGTTGGGTGGAGTGCTCCATACATGTCAGTTAATCCTAATGGCTGATGGTGTTGTTCAGTTCTTCTATCCTCTTGTGGATTTTCTGTCTAGTAGTTCCTTCAGGTTCTAAGAGTTGAGATACTGATGTTCCCAAATATTATTGTGAATTTTTCTTTTTTTCCTTTTGGCTAGATCAGTTTTTTCTTAATATATTTTGATGCTCTGCTGTTTAGTAAGTATACATTTAGGATTACTTTATGTTCTTAATAGGTTGATAATTTTATAATTATGTCATATACTTTTTTGTTTTTATTAATTTTCCTTACTCTGAAGTCTATTTTATTTGATATTAATGTAGCCACTTTTGCTTTCTCTTTTTTATGTTTTTTGAGAGAGAGAGAGAGAGAGCGAGCGAGCATGAGCTCAAGCAGGGGGAGGAGCAGAGAGAGAGGGTGAGAGAGAGAGTCCCAAGCAGGCTCTGCACTTTCAGCACAGAGTCCAATGCAGGGCTCGAACTCATGAACTGTGAGATCATAACCTGAGCGCAAGTCAAGAGTCTGATGCTTAAATGACAGAGCCACCCAGGTGCCCTGTTTTTGCTTTCTCATAATTAATATTGGTATGGCAAAACTTTTTTCCATCTCTTTACTTTCAATCTATCAATGTTATATGTTTGAAGTGAATTTCTTATTGATAGCAGATAAGTGGGTTATATATTTTTTTAAGTCACCCTGCCAATGACTTTCTTTTATTTGGTATATTTAGACTATTTATATTTGAAGTAACTGTTGATAGGTTAGAGCTTATGTCTGCATTTTATAATTTTTTTGTTGTTGTTGCTGTTCCCTCTGTTTTTATCACATTGTTTCATTTTCCTTACCTTCCTGTGGGTTACTTAAACATGTTTTAGCATCCCATTTTCCATATTTATAACATGTCTGAGCATACCATTTTGTATGGTTTTCTTTGTGACTACTGTAGATATTTTCACAGAATTCTGGTATCAAGTTTTACCATTTTGAGCAAAGTATTACCCTCACCATTTTTTAATATAACTGTCTTAAGGGTTTCCTCTACATTCATTTTGTATCACACCAGATGAAGCTGTGACTTTTGCTTCAGCTTTAAAAAAGATTAAAGTGGGGCACCTAGGTGGCTTAGTTGGTTAAGCGTCTGACTTCGGCTCAGGTCATGATCTCTCGGTCAGGGAGTTTGAGACCCGCATTGGGCTCTGTGCTGACAGCTCAGAGCCTGGAGCCTGCTTCGGATTCTGTGTCTCCCTCTTTCTGTGCCCCTCCTCCACTCATGCTCTGTCTCTCTCTGTCTCTCAAAAATGAATAAACGTTAAAAAAATAAAATAAGATTAAAGTAACTCATGAGGGCTTAGAATAATTTTAGTCTTCTGTTATCATTTTCTTTCTGTTTGGAGAGCTTCCTTTAATCATTCTTTAAAGGTAGGTCTGCTAATAACAAATTCTCTTAGTTTTTATTTTTTTGAGTATGTCTATTTTTTCCCCTTCCTTCCTCTCTGGGGGAATGGCTTTATGGAGATGTAAATCACATACCATGTAATTCATCCTTTTAAAATGTACAACTCAGCAGTTTTTAGCATATTCACAGAATTGTGATCCATCACCACAATCTAATTTTAGAACATGTAATAAATTTTTAAGTCTAAGTTTTTGCATATCATGGAAGGGAGGAGAAGGAAAGTAATTTACATGATCTTGTTTCTTTCTTAAAAATTTTTTTTTAAAATGTTTGTTTATTTTTGAGAGAGAAAGAGACAGAGACAGAGAGTGAGTGAGGGAGGGGCAGAGAGAGAGGGAGACATAATCTAAGCAGGCTCCAGGCGCTGAACTGTCAGTATAGAGCTCGAACTCCTGAGCTCTGAGAGCATGACCCGAGCTGAAGTTGGACATTTGACTGAGCCACTCAGGTGGTCCCCCGCCCTTTTTTTTTTAAATGTTTATTTTATTTATTTTGAGAGAGAGAGAGAGAGACAGAGACAGAGAGAGACAGAGAGGGAGAGAGAATCCCAAGTAGGCTTTGTGCTGACATGGGGCTCGATCTCACGAACCATATGATAATATCCTGAGTGGAAATTAAGGGTTGGACACTCAACCAACTGAGCCACCCAGGTGTCCCTATGTGCTCTTGTTTCTGAACCCAAAGTTAAGGTGTTTTTTCAAGTCCTTTGTAAAAAGAGGTTCTTCCTCTATCTTTGTCTTTATTTTTTCTTTATTTATTTTATTTAAAAATTTAAAAATTGTTGTAAAATATTTATAACCTAAAAGTTATTATCTTAACCATTAAGTGTACAGTTGAGTAGTGGCAAGTACACTTAAATTGTTGTGCAACCAATTTCCAGAACGCTTTTCTCCTGGAAGACTGAAATTCTATACCTATTAACAACTCTGCATTCCTTGCCTCTGCAGCTCTTGGCAACCACTATTCTACTTTATGACTGCATTTGACTACTCCAGGTACCTCGTATAAATAGAATCATTACACTATGTTCTTTTGTAACTGGCTTATTTTACTCAGCTTAATGTCTTTATAATGTTGTAGCATGTGTTAGAACTTCCTTCCTTTTTAAAGCTGAATAATATTTCATCATATGGATACATCACTGCCACTAATGGCTTTGTTAATGGACACGTGGTTATTTCCATCTTCTGGCTATTGCCAATAATGCTGCTGTGAACATGCCATGAGCAAATATCTCTTTGAGACCCTGCTTTCAATTCTTTTTGGTATGTACTCAGAAGTGGGATTGCTGGATCATGTGGTAATTTTATTGTTAATATTTTCAGAAATTGCCATACTATCTATCCTCTTTTTTTCCTTAGAAAATATCTGTTGAAGATTCTGGGATATTTGACCTGTAGAATGTACTACAGTCTTATTTGGGATGGTTATACTTACGAGGCAATACACTATGCCCCTTCATCTTCTTTCTTCTGCACGTTGGCAGCTGGATCCAGTACCTTCGTCAGACTTAGATTTTGTCTCTCTTTTTTTAAACTTTATTTATTTATTTTGAGAGAGGGGGAAAGTGCAAGAGGGGGAGGGTCAGAGAGAGAGGACAGAGCAAGAATCCCAAGAGGGCTCTGCACCGACAGCATGGAACCTGACCAGGGGCTCGAACTCACGAACTATGAGACTATGACCTGAGCTGAAGTTGGACGCTCATCTGACTGAGCTACCCAGGTGCCTCAGATTTTATCTCTTTGACAAAGTTAGAGTAAGCACATCATATCTGTGAGTGTAGCAACTGTTCGTGCTCAACACCACTGCTAGAGGTTGGTTATGTCCCCCTAAAGCCCTGGTCTCTCAGAATGCCGCCTTATTTGGATAGGCAGTCTTTATAGAGGTAATCAAGGTAAAATGAGGTCAGGAATGTGGGCCCAAATCCAATACAATGGTGTCCTTAGAAGAAGAGGAAATTTGGACACAGACATATGCAGAAGGAAGATGATGTGAAGGTACAGGAATGTCATATCAAGATGAGGATGGCCATCTCCAAGCCAATGAGAGAGGCCTGGACTAGATCCTTCCCTCACGGCCTTCAGATGGAACCAGCGCTGCCAGCACCTTGATCTCAGACTTCAGTCTCCAAAACCATGAGACACTGTATTTCTGTTGTTTAAGCCACCTAATTTTTGGAACTTTGTCCTGGCAGCTCTAGCAAATTCATATAGTCACCAGTTCTTATGTCAGTGGCTTGCTGGTCATTTCGGTTCTGGGGCTTACCTCCCAATAAGTCAGGAAGACCTCATGGGATGGAAATCCTTGTGTCCTTGCATTTTGGTATCAGTCTGCTTATGCCCTTCATACTTGAAAGACAGTTTTTCTGGATAGTGGATCCTTGAATGTCTTAAATATGCTACTCCACTTTATTCTGGAGGTAATCATAGTTATCAAAGAGTCTAATGATTATCTAATTTTCTTTCTCTTATGTGTGATGTCCTCTTTTATTTTATATGCCCAGTGGATATTTTCCCCATGTGTACATGCATATGTGTGTAGTAATTTTACTGGAGTGTGTCTTGATGTTGGTCATGTTGGGTCAGCGATTTCAAGTATGTGGTGGGCCTTTTATTTTTCAATATGTAATGTCACTTTTTTGTTTTAAATTTCCAGAAAATATCTTGAAGTTTTCAGTATTTGCTTTTTTCCGTTACTTTGGTTTTTCTCTTTATGAACTCTGGTTATGGACGTGCTCGATCTTCTTGACACACCTTAAGTAGCTGTTGCTTTCTCCCCTAGAATTCATTTTTTAAAGCTTATTTATTTGTTTTGAGAAAGAGAGAGAGAGTGAATGAGAGAGAACATGAATCCCAAGCAGGCTCTGTACTGTCAATGCAGACCCCAGTTCAGGGCTCGAACTCAAGACTGTGAGATCATGACCTGAGCCGAAATCAAGAGGTGGATGTTTTTCCTTTTTTTCCCTTATCATAGTCTCATGTAATGGCATTTGCTCTTGATTTTGTTGTTGTTGTTGTTCTTTTTAATGTGAAATTAGTTTTCCTGAACTTTTGGAGGGTACATGGTTCAGGAGAGATTTTCTAGGCACATACAGCTTTGTCTTCTGTTATTTATATGTAGTGTTACATAAAGTATGACTTCCTGAGAATCATCATTTCCCTTCCCCACTTGTAGCACCCGGACCTTCTCTTTCCTTCATCTACGTAGTCTCTGTCCTGTTTAACTTTGATGCCACTCCCAGTGTGTGTCCTCCATGTGGGTCTTGAGTTGAAAGGGAGCCCTGGTTACCTTTTGGAGTGCTCAGAGCACCTTTGTATCTACTGTGGACTCTTTATCCTGCTGCTGCTGCTGCTGCTGCTGCTGCTGCTGCTGTGGACAACATTCTTCCCAGATTCTCTCTTGGGTTTTCCTGTGAATGTCTGCTGGCTATTCTGGGCTTCCCTGTTGTCAGATTTCTTAGACACCCTGCTGCTTTCTCAGTTTCTTCTGCAGATGTCAAGACCACACAGGTCTTGAGGCTGTTGGTAGTCTTTTCCCACCTGCTTGTATTCTTGGGTTTGTGGGGAAACATTGTCACCTAGTTTTGTTGTAAATGTTGTCTGTGGTTTTGGGGTTTGAATCTACAGTTGCTATATTTGCTTTATGTGGGCATTTCAGGAGATTTAAAAACCATGCCACTAACAACACTGACATCTCCCCACACCCTGCCTCTAGGTTTTCCTTGTTGTCTGTGCTCTCAATATGATGCTGCTGAATATCGGCATTGGAGCACCTCTGTTCTTTTTTGTGGGTCTGCTGAGTCTCTAGTTCAGATCCAAACAGAGCTAGAAGGTAGATTTGGAAGGGAAGAGATGCCTCTGTCAGTTGCTGGTGGGAGAACACCTTGTGAAGGGCAAGGTCCTGCAACATTCCCTTGTTGCAGACAAATATGATTTGGGCAAAAAGAACAAAGTAAGCAACATTTGTGTCTGTGCAGAGTGTACTCTTCAGATGCCAAGTGGCCAGTTTAGACACCATAGCAAAGGAGAGACTGTGATGGGCTGCTGGGGTGCACAGGCCCTGGGAATCTAGTCTACCATTGTTCTAGCCAATCCATGACTTTCAAGAGATGACTTGGTGAGTGGTGGTATGGACTCCCCTGTCACCAGGCACTGCCATGTGGCTCTGGGCCATGCTGGGTGTCTTCTTCAGCAGGTTGGTCAGAGTGGGTGGATGACCCACCTGAGACATTACCCACTCTCCTGGTGGTGGCCATCTGAAGGACTGTTATTGTCTGGTTGGCCCTTTTCATTAAGTCTTTCTCTCCAACAGACTTTCTTTCACATATGAGACAAATACACAGCTGAGGAATGGCCTGGTATTAGTCTGCCAGGGCTGCTGTAACAAAGTACCACAGACTGTGGGGCTTAAACAACAGAAATGTATTGTCACACAGTTCTGGCTGGAAGTTTAAGAACTTCACACAGGAATGGGGCATAGGATATATGGGAAGTCTGCATGGGAAGGAGTTTGGTCAACATGGCTGCTGTGGGCTTCCTGGCAGTTCCTCACAGACCTAGGGGGTAATTATAGTCCATTATGAGTCATGAATTAGACTGGGTCTGAAGCATGGATGGAGAGTTATTACTGGGACCAAGGAGTGTCTGTTGGTAGAGGATGTGGGCGGCTCTCACCTGGGTGGGTGTGAGCCAAGGTGTTGGTGACTCCCTGTTGGCCATGGAATACTGATGGACTAGTATGGCAGTGACCAAGGATGAGTGTGTGTGTGTGTGTGTGTGTGTGTGTGTGCGCGCGCGCGCGCGCGCGCATGTGTGCACATGGGCACATGTATTCCCACCCACATGTAATGATAGTTTGGGTTCTGTCCTTGTAGGGAATGGGAAAAGTTAGAAGGTTTGTGTACTTGGGTCTAGAATAGAATTGATTTTAGGAAAGTATCTGGACATCTGTGGTATTCTTATTGAATCTACTTATGTTCTGATTAGTTCTGACGAGGCCTGACTGGATGGATAGCCACATGGTGCTCCCTTAGACGGTTCTGATTTTACCAAGTCAGTTCTGAGTGGCAAATTGGACCAGACAGAATTGAAGCAGATTTTTAGGCAGTAAAGCAATTTTGAATTCATTTATTAAAAATTTTTAAAAATGTTTATTCATTCTTGAGGGACAGAGAGAGACAGAATGTGAGCAGGGGAGGGGCAGAGAGAGAGGGAGACACAGAATCTGAAGCAGGCTCCAGACTCTGAGCTGTCAACACAGAGCCTGATGTGAAGCTTGAACTCACAGACCATGAGATCATGACCTGAGCCAAAGTTGGACGCTTAACCAAATGAGTCACCCATGTGCCCCTTGACTTGATTAAAAAAAAAAAGAAATAACTGAATATTCTGTGTGAGCCCTGAGTGTAGAGATAGAAGGAAACACAGAGTATGGTTTGAAAACATTTACCTCCCAAATCTACCTGGATTCTGGCAAGTAAAGTAGCAGTCATTAGTTTCCTGACCCCTGGGCTGTCCAGATAAGGGTTCGAGGGAGAGGAGTCTAGAAAAGGAAGGTGACCCCTAGTTTACACATCACCTAGTGGATAGATTTCCCTTGTGATGGAATGAAAAGGCTAAAAATGGAGAGGAATGAAGGGGCCAAAGCTTACAAAATTCCAGCTGGTGACGGTGACAAGCTCCAGTCTGAATCATTTTGTAGTTCCTGGAATGTTCCCACTTAGGTGTCTAAGCCAGACCTGGAGAGAGTACAGCACTTCCTCACGAAGCCTGTCTGAGGTGTCGTGTCTGCCAAGGAAACACCAGCATGTCTCAAGTGAGGCAAGAGTTGAGGAACGTCCTAACGGCCTGCCTGGCTTTGTAAATTAATGTGTCTCAGAAACGCACTAGAGCTTTTCAGTGCTTGTTCAAGTTGAAATGTGATTTTTGAGGCTGGGTGACTTTGCATCTTGTCTCTTCTCATGTTTTCCTTTATGCAGCAGAATAATATTAAACCCTTCTTATTATTCTGCAGAACCAAAATCACACAAGGCACACAACAGCCTGGTAGGCAGCAACCACAAACATATATACCACTGGTTTTGAAAGTAATACACAGAGACATGTATTTTCTGATCTCTGTTAGTATCAGTACTACTATTTTTAAAGGAACATTTTGGACACGCATTTCACATTCTCGGTGTAGCAAAGTCCAGGTCTCCCGCTTGTCATATTTAAAGTGTCCTGTAAAATCCATCCTAATGTCTTGTACTTCTAAGTCATCAGGAAGCCTACTTTCAGAAAACTTCCTACAGTATGAGGGAGAGAGAGAATGCTGGCCATTGGTGGGGAAATGCCAAGAGTAGGTCTGAGATGTGGTAACTCAAGTATTGGCTGTTGAGGGAGTGAAAAAGAGGACCTGGAAAGTGCATGTGATCAGAGGTTCTACTTCTGGGAGAGGGGTGCAGCTCCAGGAAGCCAGTGCCTCTTGGAGGCAAGGTGTAAAAGGAGAAGGCATCAGCTGGAGGTAAGGAATTTAGTGAAACAACAAAGCATCAAGGAATAAGAATGAGAAAGACCAAAAAGTGGGTGAGAGGATGCGGGGAGAGGGAGAAGGAAGAGGAAAAGGGTAAGGGAAGAGGAGAGTAAAAGGGGGGAGGGGAAGGAAAGGAGGGGGAGGGTAGGAGGGAAAGAAGGAGGAAGGGGGGGGAGGAGAGGAGGAAAATCTCTATTATTTATTAAAGAAACTATACTTGAGAGTTGTAAGAAAGGAGGATGTAACTGAGCCAAGTTCCTAAGCAAGCCACACAGATCTCTTATTTACTGGACCTTTCCTCCAACTTCTCCCCCTCCCCCACCTCCCCATCTCCTGCTATTGCTGGTCCTGGCAAACTGGAGAGGCTAACTAAAATAAATATAAATTTAAACAAACCTGGAGTCCATACAATGTTACTGTAAGAAAAAAAGAGAATTGAATCACAAACTATTTAGGCATATGAAGAGTCAAGAAGTAAAGAGACCATGTGTAATTAACAAGCAGTTGCAAATGGAAAAAAAAACGTGAATGTAGAAATGAAAAAAAATTAGACTGGAAATGGATAAACACCGATATGAAATGGGAGTTTATTCATTTTTTATTTTTATTTTTAAAATTTATTTATTTAAATTCAAGTAGTCAACATATGGGTTGGTTTGGTTTTGGTTTCAGGAGTAGAACCCAGTGATTCATCACTTCCATATAACACCTAATGCTCATCCCCACAAGTGCCTTCCTTAATGCCCATCACCATTTAGCCCATCACCCACCGACCTCCCCTCCTGAGACCCTCAGTTTGTTCTCTGTATTTACTAGTCTCTTATGGTTTGCCTCCCTCTCTGTTTTTATCTTGTTTTTTGCTTCCCTTCCCCTATGTTCATCTGTTGTATTTCTTCAATTCCACATATGAGTGAAATCATACGATATTTGTCTTTCTCTGCCTGACTTATTTTGCTTATTTAGCATAATACACTCTAGTTCCATCCATGTTTTTGCAAATGGCAAGATTTCATTCTTTTTGATTGTCAAGTAGTATTCCATTGTATGTATATATCACATCTCCTTTATCCATCATCAGTTGATGAACATTTGGGCTCTATCCATAATTTGCCTATTGTTGATAGCGCTGCTATAAACATTGGGGTGGTTGTGTCCCTTTGAATAAGCATTTTTGTATCCTTTGGATAAAAACCTCGTATTGCAATTGCTGGGTCATAGGGTAGTTCTATCTGTAACTTTTGGAGGAAACTCCATACTGTTTTCCAGAGTGGCTGCACCAGTTTGCTTTCCCACCAATAGTGCAAAAGTGTCCCTGTTCTCCGCATCCTCACCAACATCTGTTGTTTTCTGAGTTGTTCATTTTAGCCATACTGACAGGTGTGAGGTGGTATTTCATTGTGGTTTTTATATCCATTTCCCTGATGGTGAGTGATATTGAGCATCTTTTCATGTGTCTGTTGATCATCTGAATGTCTTTTTTGGAAAAGCATCTACCCTGTTTCTTCACTGGATTATTTGTTTTTTGGGTGTTGAGTTTGATAAGTTCTTTTTTAAAAAAATACATACTTTTTAAAAAAAGTTTGTTTACTTGAGACAGAGAGAGACAGCATGAGTGTGGGAGGGGCAGAGAGAGGGGGAGAGAAAGAAGGAATCCCATGCAGGCTCCGCACTGTCAGCGTAGAGTCCAATGTGGGGCTTGAACTCACAAATCATGAGATCTTGACCCAACCTGAAATCAAGAATCGGACACTTAACCGCTGAGCCACCTGGGTGCTCCAATAAGTTCTTTATAGATTTTGGATACTAACCCTTTATCCAATATGTCATTTGCAACTATCTTCTCCCATTCCATCAGTTGCCTTTTGGTTTTGTTATTGTTTCCTCTGTGCAGAAGCTATTTATCTTGATGAAGTTCTGATAGTTCATTTTTGCTTTTGTTTCCGTTACCTCTGGAAACCTGTCAAATAAGAAGTTACTGTGATCGAGGTCAAAGAGGTTGCTGCTTGTTTTTATGTCTCACATTTAGGTCTTTCATCCAATTTGAATTTATTTTTGTGTATGGTGTAAGAAAGTGGTCCAGTTTCATTCTTCTACATGTCACTGTGCAGTTTTCCCAGCACCATTTGCTAAAGAGACTTTTTTCCATTGGATACTCTTTCCTGCTTTGTCGAAGATTAGTTGGCCATATATTTGTGGGTCCATTTCTGGGTTCTCTATTCTGTTCTGTTGATCTGTGTGTCTGTTTTTTTGCCAATACCATACTGTCTTCATGATTATAGCTTTGAAGTCTAGAATTGTGATGACTCCAGCTTTGGTTTTCTTTTTCAATATTACTTTGACTATTCAGGATCTTTTGTGGTTCCATACAAATTTTAGGGTTGTTTGTTCTAGCTCTGTGAAAAATGCTGTTGTTATTCTGACAGAGGTTGCATTGAATGTGTAGGTTGCTTTGGGTAGTATCACCATTTTAACAATATTTATTCTTCCAATCCATGAGCATGGAATGTTTTTTCATTTTTTTATGTTTTCTTCACTTTCTTTTATAAGCTTTCTATAGATTTCAGCATATAGATCTTTTACCTCTTTGGTTAGGTTTATTCCTAGGTATTTTATGGTTTTTGATGGAGTTGTAAATGAGATTGATTCCTTGATTTCTCTTTCTGCTACTTCATTATTGGTATATAGAAATACAACTGACTTCTGTATATTGATTTTATATCCTGTGACTTTGTTGAATTCATGTATCCATTCTAGCAGTGTTTTGGTGGAGTCTTTCGGGTTTTTCATGTAGAGTAGTATCATGTCACCTGTGAAGAGTGAAAGTTTGACTTCTTCTTTACCAATTTGTATGCCATTTATTTTGTTGTCTGACTGCTGATGCTAGTATTTCCAGTACTGTGTAAACAACAGTGGTAAGAGTGGACATCCCTGTCGTGTTCCTGACCTTAGCAGGAAAGCTCTCAGTTTTTCCCCATTGAGGATGATGTTAGTTGTGGGCCTTTCATATATGGCTTTTATGATGTTGAGGAATGTTTCTTCTATTCCAACTTGAGAGTTTTTATTAAGAAAAGATGCTGTATTTTGTCAAATGCTCTTTCTGGATCTATTGAAAAGATCATATGGTTCTTATCCTTTCTTTTACTAATGTGGTGTATCACCTTGATTGATTTGTGAATACTGAACCAGCCCTGCAGCCCAGGCATAAATTCCACTTGATCATGGTGAGTAATTCTTTTAGTGTATTGTTTAATTTGATTTGCTAGTAGCTTGTTGAGATTTTTTGCATCCATATTCATCAGGGATATTAGCCTGTAATTCTCCTTTTTTAGTGGGGTCTTTGTCTGGTTTTGGAATCAAGGTAATGCTGGCTTCATAGAATAAGTTTGGAAGCTTTCCTTCCATTTCTATTAAAAAATTGTTTTAATGTTTATTTATATTTGAGAGAGCGAGAGAGACAGTGTGTGAGCAGGGAAGGAACAGAGAGACAGAGACAGAGACAGAATCTGAAGCAGGCTCCAGGCTCTGAGCTGTAAGCACAGAGCCTGACGTGGGGCTTGAACCCACAAGCCACCTGAGCCAAAGTCGGATGCTCAACTGACTGAGCCACCTAGGTGCCCCATCTCTATTTTGGAACAGTTTGAGAATAGGTATTAATTCATCTTTAAATGTCTGGTAGAATTTCCCTGGGAAGCTATCTGGTTCAGGACTCTTATTTGATGGGAGATTTTTGGTAACTGATTCAATTTCTTTGCTGGTTATGGGCCTGTTCAAATTTTCTACTTCTTCCTATTTAAGTTTTGGTAGTGTGTGGGTGTCTAGGAATTTACTCATTTCTTCCAGATTGTCCTGTTTGTTGGCATATAATTTTTCATAGTATTATCTTAAAATCTGTATTTCTGTGGTGTTGGTTGTGATCTCTCCTCTTTCATTTGTAATTTTATCTATTTGGGTCCTCTCCTTTTTGAGAAGTCTGGCTGGGCATTTGTCAGTTTTGCTTATTCTTTCAAAAAACCAGCTTTTAGTTTTATTGATCTGTTCTACTGTTTTTGTTTGTTTGTTTCTATATCATTTATTTCTGCTCTAATCTTTAGTATTTCCCTTCTTCTGCTGGCTTCGGGCTTTGTTTGCTGCTCCTTTTCTAGCTCCTTTAGGTATAAGATTGGGTCGTGTATTTGGGACCTTTTTTGCTTCTTGAAATAGGCGTTAATTGCAATGTACTTTCCTCCTAGGACTCGCTTTGCTGCATCCCAAAGGATTTGGACTTGTGTTTTCATTTTCATTGCCTTACATGTATTTTTTCATTTCTTTAATTCCCTGGTTAACCCATTCATTCTTTAGTAGGGTGTTCTTTAACCTCCATATATTTGAGGACTTTCCAAATTTTTTTCTTGTGGTTGATTTCAAGTTTCACAGTGCTGTGATCTGAAAATATGCATGGTATGATCTCAGTCTTTTTGTACCTGTTGAGGGCTGATTTGTGACCCAGTATGTGATCTCTTCTGGAAAATGTTCCATGTATGCTCAAGAAGAATGTGAATTCTGCGGCTTAGGATGAACTATTCTGAATATATCTGTTAAGTTTATCTAGTCCAGTGTATCATTCAAAGTCATTGTTTCCTTGTTGATTTTCTGCTTGGATGATCTGCCCATTGCTGTAAGTAGGGTATTAAAGTCTCCTATTACTGTGGTATTATTATCAATGGGTTTCTTTATGTTTGTAATTAATTGATTTGTATATTGGGGCATAAATATTTACAATTGTTAGATCTTCTTGATGGATAGACCCCTTGATTATGATATAATGCTATTCTTCATCTCTTTTTAGTCTTTATTTTAAAATATAGTTTGATATAGATATGGCTACTCTGGCTTTCTTCAGACCTCTATTAGCATGATAGATGGTTCTCCATCCCCTCACTTTCAATCTGCAGGTGTTCTGAGGTCTAAAATGAGTCTTTGTAGGCAGTATATAGATGGATTTTTTTTTAATCCATTCTGATACCCTGTGTCTTTTGATTGGAGCATTTAGTCCATTTACATTCAGAGTAATTATGGAAGGATATGAATTCAGTGTCATTGTGTTATCTGTAGATTTGATGTTCTCTGGTCTTTTGTAGTCTTTGCTGGTTTGGGCTTATTTTTCCCCCTCCACTCAGAGAGTCCCCCTTAAAATTTCTTACAGGGCTGTTTTAGTGATGATGAACTCCTTTAGTTTTTGTTTGCCTGGGAAAGCCTTTATCTCTCCTTCTATTCTGAATGCAGCATTGCTGGATAAAGGATCCTTGGCTGCATATTTTTCCTCTTCAGCAAAATGAATATTTCCTGCCACTCCCTTCTGGCCTGCCAAGTTTCAGTAGACAGGTCTGTTACTAACCTTATGTGTCTACCCTTGTAGGTTAAGGACCTTTTGTCCCTAGCTGCTTTCAGAATTCTCTCTTTAACCTTATATTTTGGAAGTTTCACTACGATATGTCATGGTGTTGACCTGTTTTTGTTGATTTTGAAGGGAGTCCCCGTGTTTCTTTTCAACTTGGATGCCTGTTTCCTTTTCCAGACTAGGGGAGTTCTCAGCTATAATTTTTTCAAATAAATCTTCAGCTCCTTTTTTATCGCTCTTCTTCTTCTGGGACTTCTATGATATGGATCTTGTTTTGCTTCATGAAATCACTTCGTTCTCTGATTCTCTCCACATGAACTAGTAACTTCCTTTCCTTCTTTTTTTCAGCTTCATTCTTTTCCACAACTTTATCTTACATTTCACCTATTCTCTCCTCTGCTTCTTCAGTCTTCACTGTTACTTTATCTAGTTCATTTTGCATCTTGGTTATAGCATTTTTAAGTTCATCCTGACTATTTCTTAGGTATGTGATTTCTGCAGCAAGGGTTTCTCTGGTGTCTTCTATGCTTTTTTTCAAGCCCCGCTAGTAGTCTTATGACTCTTGTTTTAAATTCGTGTTCAGATATATTGTTTCTGTCTGTGTTGAGCAAGTCCCTGGCTGTGATTTCTTCTTGATCTTTGTCTTAGGGAGAATTTCTCTGTCTTGTCATTTTGGCTAAGTTTCTGTCTTCATGTGTTAAAAAAATTTTTTTTAATGTTTAATTTTTTTTGAGAGAGAGAAAGACAGACTGTGAGCAGGGGAGGGACACAGAGAGAGGGAGACACAGAATTTGAAGCAGGCTGCATACTCTGAGCTGTCAGCACAGAACTCAACGTGGGGCGAATTCATGGACCGTGAAATCATGACCTGAGATGAAGTCAGACACTCAACCAACTGAGCCACCCAGGCATCCTGTGTCTTTTTCATGTTCTAAAACTTGTTATGTTTCCTGCCCCTGAGAGTACCACTTTATTAAAAACAGGTCATATACTGTCCAGGGGTGGTACTCCAGGAAGTGTTTCTGGTGTATGCTGTGTGCACTCTGCTGTGGCATTTTAGCTGCTCTTTACCTAAGGCCAGTCCTCAGCAGAGCTCCCTCTTCCTTGCAGTCAGTGGTGGAGTGTTTGGACCTTTAACTGGGTGTGCTTTGATTTGTCTGTTGAAGTAACACTGGAAAAAAAGGGGGGAGGGGCTGCTCCCATAAAAAGACAAAAGGAAAGGGAACACACACAAAAAAACAAAACAGAAAATCAAAAAACTATAAGGTTGATTCAAAGAATAAAAAAAGATAAAAGAAAAAGAAGAAAATGGAAAAGAAGGAAAAATAAATGAATAAAAAAAGATCTGATCCAAGGAAAAAAGAGATAAAATTACAAAAGCCCAAAAACCAATCAGAAACTATGAGCCTGATACCAAAAGAAAAGAAAGAGGAAAAAAAGAGTTGTCTATTGGTGTCTGGGGGTGGTGGCTATGCTGGTGTGGAACAGAGGCTGGCTGCGTTGGCTCAGAGTCCATCTTGCTCCAGTAAATAAACAGTTGCCTTGCATGGAGGGGTGGGGTTTGGTGTAAGTGTGTCCCCCCTCCACTGGGGGTCACTGTGCTGCTCTCTGAAGTACCACCCTGATGGTGCTGGGAGAAAAAATGTTGCTACCCCAATGTCTCATTCCTGAGGATCTCAGTCTCTGCTGTTCAGGCAGCCCTCGAAGAATAGCAAGGGCAGGGAAGTCAGGGGGCCCTGTGCCACAACTATCCTGCGACTTCTCCTTGGCATATGGCTAGGATTCAAAACCCAAAGTCTTGGGGCACCTCGGTGGCTCAGTTGGTTAAGTGTCCAACTTCAGCTCAGGTCATGATCTTGTGGTTCATGGGTTTGAGCCCTGTGTCAGGCTTTGCGCTGACAGCTCAGAGCCTGGAGCCTGCTTCAGATTCTGTGTCTTCCTCTTTCTTTGCTCCTCCCCCACTCAAAAATAAATAAACATAAACAAACAAACAAACAAATAAACCAAAATCTTAAAGGACCTGGCATGGCACAGATCCACTCCCCTCCTCTGCAGTAAAGCCTATCCAACCTCTGATGAAAGGCCTTTGGCTGGCACCTGAAGGGTCTTTTTCCTTGGGGAGCTAATAAACTCTCTTCTAAAAGTACTCTAGGAAGGGGGCTGTTCTCTCCCAGTGTACCCTGGTGGTCACTACACCATGCTATGCACTCTGGGCCAGCTCCCTCCTTCCCAGGAGCGCAACCTGCAACTCCACTCAGGAGAAAGTTGCACATTTCCAAAACCTCAGGGTTTGAGCTTCACACGCTGATTGCAAAAAAGAATTGGTACACTCAACGCTTCTCACCCTCCAGTTCATGGTCCAGAGAAGTTTTCCTCTTGTGCTAACTCGATGCTGCACTATCTCAGCCCCTCTCTATTTCTCTCTTTTGTCTCTCCATGGAAGGGGTTCTCTTTCCTACACGACTCCACCATTTTTCTTTTCCCCAACTCACATCCATGCATCTCGCACTTGCTAAGCTGTCTCCTTACAACTGTGGAGATCCTTCTGCTGCTCCTGAGTGTTCCAAGGAATATGACCTCCATACAGCTGTGTTTAGGGACATGGGAAGCTCAGGTTCCCCTAAATCTCCGCCGTCTTAACTCCTCCAATTGAATGAGCACGAGGCTGACATCAGATCTGGCTGAGCACATAGGCTCTGAAGTCAGACTACCTGGTTTATTATTGTGGTGTCAACCTGGACAAATTACTTAATTTCTTTGTGCTTCCCGATGTCCCAAGCAGAGCCTGGCCCAGTGCTGCTGATCACTAAACGGGGATAAGCTGGGTCCAGGATAGCTACTGAAATGGGAGTTTATTAAATAAGGGAAGGAATTGAAGAAAAAAGGTATCTCTGAAATTAGTAGCATATTATAAGGTGTCTAAGGGGACAGTAGTTGCAACTCAAAGTACAGTAGCCTGGGTGGTTCAGCTGGTTAAGTGTCTGACTCTGGATTTTGTCTCAGATCATGATCCCAGTGTTCTGGGATTGAGCCCCCATTGGGCTTCACACTGAGCCTAGAGCCTGTTTGGCATTCTCTCTCCCTCTCTCTCTCTCACTCTCTCTCCTCCACCTCCTCCCTCTGCCCCTCTCCACCAGTCATGTGTGCTCTTCTCTTTCTCAAAAAAAAAAAAATACAGTAAGGTTAGAAGTGGATAGAAGCAAGAAAATGAAACAAATAAAGAGATAGAAAGGCCCCAAATGTACTGATAGAAGAAGAGCTGGAGACCTTGATGTAGAAAAGAGAAGCAATGGAACAGAACTACAATTTAAAGTAATTGAAGAAAAAATTTCTGAAACAAAATATCTGAATCTATATGGAAAAACAGTTGGCCCTGAACAGCATGGGTTTGAACTGCATGGGTCCACTTCTGTGTAGATTCTCTAAAGAATAATATAGTACCATATAAATATGTTTTTTCTTTCATAAGGTTTTCTTAATAACATTGTCTTTTCTCTGTCTTGCTTTTCTGTAAGAGTACAGTATATAATTGATATAACATACAGAATATGTGTTAATTGAAACTGTTTATGTTATCGGTAGGGCTTCTTATCAGCAGCGGGCTATTAGTAGTTTAATTTTGGGGGAGTCAGAAGTTAGATGTGGATTTTCAACTGCATGGGGATGGGTTCCCTAATCTTCACATTGTTCAAGGGCCAACTGTAATCCACTATCATTCTGGGAATGGTCAACTCAGACTTCCGCTGTACAGCTATTGGACATTAAAGGTAAATGTGCCATCAGCTGGGCCTCCAGGCAAAATGACCAAGTTATTTACAAAGGAAAGAAAGCCAAGTAACCATGAGACTTTGTGACAATGACATCCAAAGAAAGACAGCAGTGGCACAACATTTTCAAGAAACTCAAGAAAAGAAAATGTGAGCTAAGGATTTTATATTCAGCCAACTGTCCTTTCAGTATTAAGGTTTTAGAAAAATAGTAAAAAAATGCAAGAAGTGAAAGAATATTATACCTACCAGCCCTATTTAAAGAATCTACCAGAATCTCTTATAGGCTGGGATGGCAGAAATGGTCTTCCCTGGATGCAGGCAATAAGAAGTTACTTCATCTGCAGATAATTTAAAAATAATAACAAAACTTACTAAAAGTTGGTCTGCTTTTTATTATCACTGCGCTCCAGCACTGTTAAAGAATATCAATTGCAAAATGCCCCTTCTGAAAAAAAAATCTATTTTTGGTCTACTTTCTAAGCAATTTTTCCTTTTAGTACCATGCATCAGCTTCAAATTAGCATGTCTGTAAATAAACATTGCATTCTACATGGCACTTAATTTGGAGAGTTCCTCATTAGTCATCCTCTGGCATATGTAGGCTCAGGTACACAGGATTATTTTGAGAGTTAAAAGTTCATAACTGTTCAGAATCACCCAAGCTCCCTTCATGTAGAGGCTTCCTCTGTGAGACTACATATTTCTGCACTTAAATAGTGGATTTAGAAATAAACAATGCTAGCACAGTAATCGTGAAGACAAACAAAATTTGCATTTCTTTAATTCTGTCATTTTGTGTGACTGCTTGGCAGTTTTATTTGTGTTTAAAACTGAAACAGTAGAACAGCATAAACTATGAGGTAATATTTTTATTTGATAACAAAGTAGTCAACATAGGAAACCCTGTGCCGAATTGGAATTGTATCTTTAAAATGGAAATTTCTGTGTGTGTGCATGGGTGTGTATACACATTTTTTTTTTTTTAGAAAGATCATGAGCGGGGAGAGGCAGAGGGCGGGAGGGAGGGAGGGAGAGAAAGAGAGAGAGAGAGAAAGAAAGAATCTTAAGCAGACTGTATACCCAGTGCAGAGCCTGATGCGGGGCTCGATCTCACAAGTGAGATCATGACCTGAGCTGACATCAAGAGTTGGATGCTTAACCAATTGAGCTACCTGGGTACCCCAGAAATTTCTTTTGTAAAAATTGTTTTTAAAGTTACGGATCATGTCAAGGAAATAATGACAATTACTAGTTATTATTATGTTGGTTACTGAAAATATTTTTGTCATATAGAGGGTGTAGGTATTAAAAATGATCCACTCTGGGTGTTGAATATATGTATGCCATGCAGTAGAGGACAGATTTCATTCCATTAAAAGATAGTTGGGGGGACACTGGCCAAAGGACTGGTAGTGAGTACTAATTGTATATGTAGGAACTAAAACAAAGGTAGGGATAGATGTGGGAGAACAGATATAAATATATATAAACTGAAAAAAGGAAATAACAATAATAGGTGGAATAAGGAGAAAGAAAGAGGAAAGTAGAAAAAGCTCATGGATTGTCTTGCAGGTAGGAAAGTAAGGTGAAGGATAACACTGAAAGCTGACAGATGGAGTAGTAAGAAGTGGTGGTAGAAAAAAATAATGCCCAAAACAAATAAAGACCTTCCTAAATATCCAAGGGGGGGAAGAACTAAATAAGGGAAAGAAGAAAATAGACTACATATTTTTTATGGTTCTTGGTGCAGTTGTAAATGGGATTGATTCCTTGATATCTCTGTTGGTTCATTATTGGTGTATGGAAATGCAACTGATTTCTGTACATTGATTTACCTAACCGAAGAGTAAAAGATCTATATGCTGAAAACTATAGAAAGCTTATGAAAGAAAGTGGAGAAAACATAAAAAAATGGAAAAACATTACATGCTCATGGATTGGAAGAACAAATATTGTTAAAACATCAATACCACCCAAAGCAATCTGGACATTCAATGCAATCTCAACCAAAATAGCACCAGCATTTTTCTCAGAGCTGAAACAAACAATCCTAATATTTGTATGGAACTGCAAAAGAGGCCGAATAGCCAAAGTAATGTTGAAAAAGAAAACCAAAGCAGGAGGCATCATAATCCCAGATTTAAGACTGTATCACAAAGCTGTAATCATCAAGACAGTATGGTATTGGCACAAAAACAGACATATAGATCAATGGAATAGAATAGAGAACCCAGAACTGGACCCACAAATGTATAACCAAGTAATCTTTGACAAAGCAGGAAAGACTATCCAATGGAAAAAAGACAGTCTTTTTAGCAAATGGTGCTGGGGGAACTGGACAACAATATGAAGAAGAACGAAACTGGACCACTTTCTCACACCACCCACAAAAATATACTCAAAATGGATAAGGACCTAAATATGAGACAGGAAACCATCAAAATCCTAGAGGAGAAAATAGGCAACAACCTCTTTGACCTCATCTGCATCAACTTCTCACTTGATACATCTCCAAAGGCAAGGGAATAAAAGCAAAAATGTACTACTGGGAACTCATCAAGATAAAAAGCTTCTGCAGTGCAAAGGAAACAATCAACAAAACTAAAAGGCAACCAACGGAATGGGAGAAGATATTTGCAAATGACATATCAGATAAAGGTTTAGTATTCAAAATCTATAAAGAACTTACCAAAGTCAACACCTGAAAAACAAATAATCCAGTGAAGAAATGGGCAGAAGACATGAATAGACACTTTACCAAAGAAGGCACCCAGATGGCCAACAGACACATGAAAAGATGCTCAACATCGCTCATCGGGGAAGTACAAATCAAAATCACATTGAGATACCACCTCACACTGGTCAGAGTGGCTAAAATTAACTCGGGAGACAAGTGAAGAAAGGGGAACCCTCTTACATTGCTGGTGGGAATGCAAACTAGTGCAGCCACTCAGGGAAACAGTGTGGAGGTTCCTCAAAAAATTAAAAATAGTATTACCCTATGACCCAACAATAGCACTACAAGGAATTTATCCAGAGGTTATAGGAGTGCTGATTCATAGGGGCACATATACCCCAATGTTTATAGCAGCACTATCAACAATAGTCAAATTATGGAAAGAGCCCAAATGTCCATCAACTAATGAATAGATTAAGAAAATGTGGTATACGTATACAATGGAATACTACTTGGCAATGAAAGAGAATGAAATCTTGCCATTTGCAACAATGTGGATGGAACTGGAGGGTATTAATGCTAAGTGAAGTAAGTCAGAGAAAGACAGATATCACAGGTTTTCACTCATATGTGGTTTGAGAAACTTAACAGAAGACCATGGGGGAAGGGAAGGGAAAAAATAGTTACAAACAGAGAGGGAGGCAAACCATAAGAGACTCTTAAATACAAAGAACAAACTGCAGGTTGATAGGGGGGCATGGGAGGAGGAGAAAATGGGTGATGGGCATTGAGGAGGGCACTTGTTGAAATGAGCACAGGGTGTGGTATGTAAAGATGAATTATGGGAATCTACTCCCGAAGCCAAGAGCATACTGTATACACTATATGTTAGCTAATAAATTATATTACAAAAAAAAAGAAAATAGACTATAGAATGAAATACACACTACAACACAAAACAATGTGACAGATCTGAAACCAAACACACCAGCCACACTGATAAATTTAAGTGGATTTATTGTTTTAATTTTCTTTATTTTTAAAATCTATTTAAAGGGTATTTATGTATGTATTTTTCCTTCTACTTATGAGTTTATTAATACATCTTTTTTTAAGTTTTAATTTAAATTACAGTTAACATACAGTGTAGTATTAGTTTCAGGTGTAAAAACACTTCCATATCACACCTGATGCTCATCACAACAAGTGTATTTAACTCCCATCACCTGTTTAACCCACTGCCCCACCCACCTCCCCTCTGGTAACCATTGGTTTGTTCTCTGTTGTTAAGAGTCTCTTATGGTTTGCTTCCCTCTCTCTTTTTTTTCCCTTTCCCCCATGTTCATCTGTTGTGTTTCTTAAATTCCACATATGAGTGAAATCATATGGTATTTGTCTTTCTCTGACTTATTTTGCTTACATAATACTCTCTAGTTCCATCCACATCATTGCAAATAGTAAAATTTTATTCTTTTTTCTGTTTGAGTAATATTCCACTGTGTGTGTGTGTACACATACATATATATGTATGCCTCTTCTTTATCCATTCGTGGGTTGATGGACATTTGGGCTCTTTTCATAATTTGGCTACTGTTGATAATACTGCTATAAATGTCAGGGTGCATGTATCCCTTTGATTTAGTATTTTTGTATCCTTTGGGTAAATACCTAGTAGTGCAATTGTGGATCACATGCTAGTTCCATTTTTAACTTTTTGAGGAACCTCCATACTGTTTCCACAGTGGCTGCACCATATTGCATTCCCACCAACAGTGCAAGAGGGTCCCCTTTCTCCACATTCTTGCCAACACCTGTTGTTTCCTGTGTTGTTAATTTTAACCTTTCTGGTTGGTGTGACGTTGTTTTTGTTTTGATTTGCATTTTTTCTGATGGTGAGTGATGTTGAGCATCTTTTAATGTATATGTTGGCCATCTGGATGTCTTCTTTGGAAAAAATGTCTATTCATGTCTTCTGCCCATTTCTTCACTGGATTATTTGTTTTTCAGGTGTTGAGTTTTATAAGTTCTTTATATATTTTGGATACAAACCCTTTATCAGATATGTCATTTTTAAATATCTTCTCCCATTCCATTGGTGCCCTTTTAGTTTTGTTGATTGTTTCCTTCCCTGTGCACATGGATTTACTCCACTGATTAAAAGACTTTCAGGTTGGTTCATGCAGTGGCACACCGCTCTACTGTTTAAGAGAGTCATACCTAAAACAAAGTAATTAGAAAAACTGGAAAGGATGATAGGGTGTATAGAAATGAAGCCAGTGGGGAGAGAAAGAAATTAGGGGCTTTATTCCTAAGTTCAACTCTGAAAATAAAGGAAAGGGAACAAAGTCAGGAACAAAGTCAAGTTAGGAAGTCCTGAAAGAGGAACTCTCAAATACTACTGTCCAGACCCCTGCAGGAGGAGGCTTACTTTTCACACCCCAGCAGGAAGAAGGAAGAATTTCTCCCTGCCCAGCAACAGCCCTGCCAATGAGAAACTGCCATACTTAGCCAATGAAAAGCCAGTTACCAACCTCAACTCTATGAAACAGCCCCTCCCACCTTCCTCCTTTCCTCCTAAATGCAAGCCCCAATCTGCTATTCTCTGGACTTGCCTATGGTTTGTCCTGGTTTGCTTGTCCTACATTGTAATTCCTCTGTTATTCCTGAATAAATTCATTTTGCAGGTAAAATGACTGGCTCTTTTTTTGGTTTTTGTTTTTAAGGTCAACATTACCATGGTAGAATTCAGGCCAAAAACATGCAATGAAACAAAAAGGGATACTGTATAACACAAAAGGCTGCGATTTGCAGATCAGATATAATAATTGTGGTTATGAATGCTGCACTGAACATCTCCATGAAGCAGAGGCCACATGTGAGGCAGGAGATGTGGAGAGAAGTGTACTAATTCTGGAGACCATGACAGCCACTCTGTATCCAAGACATGTGAAGGGGACAAAGGGTACTAGACTTTGTACCATGATAATAGAGAATACAACTTTGTTTCCAGAATACATGGAACATTTATGAAAGTTGACATCTATTAGGTTACAAAGAAAACTTCAATAAGTTCTTGCAACATAGAAATGATATAAACAATGTTCTATCATCACAATGCAATAAAACTAGAAGTTAATCATAAGATAAAAAAACAAAAAAGCCTTTCAACTTGGAAAATCACAAGATTAAACTCTATAAATACATCAATCTATGGGATGCATATAAAACTGCCTCAGAAAAATGAATTAAGCATCCAGCTGAAAATATTAGATAAAGCAACCAAATAAACTGAATGAGAGCAGAATGGCAAATAAGAGTAAGTTGGAAACCAATGAATTAGAACGGAGAAAAACAAAGAAGCAATAAACAACAAAATGCTGACTCTTAGGAAAAAAATCAAATGAACAAACCACTATCTAACCTAATTATGAGAGAGATAGGGCACAAATACACAAAATAAGAAATTACAATAGGGAAATAACCAACAAAATAGAGCATGTTAAAAAAATCATTAGAAGTTACTTTTTACAATGCTGTGCGAATAAATGTGAAGACCTGGATAAAAAGTGTACTTCTCTAGGAAAATAGAATTTCCCAAATGGACCCCAGTAGACACATAACGTTTAAACAACCCAATTTCCACTGGAAAAAAAAATCTTCAGACCTGTATAGCTTCACAGGAGAATTTCATCAAATCTTCAAATAATGAATAATTTTGATGCTACTTAAATTATTCTAGAGTATAGGAAAATGGAAACCTTAAGATTATTTGATAAAAGAAGCTTACACACCAATCTCACTTAGGAATATTGATGTAAAATTCCTAAATAAAATGTTGGCAGAGAGAACCTTTTAAAAAATGGTTTGGGGATGACTGGATTGCTGAATAGGGGAAACTCAGTCTTTCCTCCTGAGTAGGAAAAAACCCAGCCCACATCCCTCCTCCCCAGCCCCCATGTTTCTCCTTTACACACACACGACTACTACACTCACAACACTTCTGACACCGGATGTGTGGGTTTTTTCCTACACCAAGCAATTCTTTACCATGCCAACTGTGTGTCCTACACTTTAACTCACCTTTGACACTGTCTTCCTGGAGGTAGCATCACATCCCACAGCTTGTCACCTGCCCTTCTGACTGATTGGCTATAAATCTGAGGTTTCCCTGACCTCCTCCTAGAATTAATTAACCAATCAATTAATTTGCTAGAGCTGCTCGCAGAACTCAGGAAAATAGTCACTTAGGTTTATCAGTTTATTACAGAGTATGATAAAGAGTACAGATGAACAGGCAGATGAAGGAATACATAGGACAAGGTCTACCAGGGTCCTGATTGCAGGAACCTCTGTCCTGGTGGAGCTGGGGCATGCCACTCTACCAGTATAGATGTATTTACTAACATGGAAGCTCTCTGAACTCCATAATTTTGGGATTTTAAGGCTTCCTTATGAGGCCATGATGAATCATGAATTCTATTATTAGCCCCTTTCCCTCTCAAGAGAATGAGAATCATGCTTTGTCCTTTTTGGTGACCAGGTCCCCCCTCCCCCATCCAAGAGCCATCCAGGAGCCCACCATGAGTTCCCCCATTAGAACAAAGACCCTCCCCTCCCTTTTTAAATGTTTATTTATTTTTGAGAGAGAGAAAGAGACAGTGTGTGAGCCACGGAGGGCAGAGAGAGAGGGAGACACATAATCAGAAGCTGGCTCCAGGCTCTGAGCTGTCAGCACAGAGCCTGACATGGGGCTCGAACCCGCGAACCATGAGATCATGACCTGAGACAAAGTTGGATGCTTAACTAGCTGAGCCACCCAGCCCCCCCCCCCAGAACAAAGACCCTCCTATCACTCAGGAAATTACAAGGTTTTCAGGAGCCCTGTGTCAAAAATTAAGGTCAGAGATCAAATTAGAACAAAAGAGGTCTCTAGTGCTCCTATCATTTAAGAAATTATAAGGAGTTTTGGAGCCCTATGCCAGGAATCTGGGCAGAGACCAACATATAGTTTCATTATCCCGCAATAGCTATTTGGATAAAGATAAAATTTAATTGACATCTTTTATCATCTACCAGCATGCATTTCAAATGGCTCTAGGTAGATAGTTACCACAAGTACTGGAAGAAAATGCAGATGAATTCTTTTATACATGCAGGTAAGAGAAATTATGATTCAAAATCCAAAAACACTATTGAAAAAGATTGATAAATTCAGTTGCATTAGGAAAAAAAATTCACTTTCTGATGGGGGTGGGGAACACCATAAGCAAAGTGAAAAACCAAATAATTAGCCAGGAAAAAGTAATTGCAACTTACATCATGAACAAAGCTTATTTTTCCTAAAATATAAGGAATTAATAAAAATGGAAAGGAATAGACACAAAACCTAAATAGAAAATAGGTAAAAGATGTGAACAGATGGTTTACAGAGAAATACATGCAAATGATCTTTTAAGTGTATGAAAAGATGTAAAGGAAGTGCAAATTAAAACTAACCTGAGATACTGTTTCTTGCTGCCAAGATTGGCAAAAATCCAAGGTTGACAGCACTCTGTGTTGGTGAGGTTGTGGAGAACTATAAAGTGCTCTAGCCCCTGAGGGAATGGACAACCTAGATGCCAGTGGATCTTCCTTGACCCTGACCCAGCCATCTGGTTCCATGAACTTATGGAAGACAGCACCTAAATATACATATACATGTATAGCATATATATTTTTTCATAGCATACGGAGACCTGATTTTAATAGGTCTTCTTTTATATCTTTCAATAAGTTAATAGGTATTTTTCTATAAAGGCCTTGTATTTTTACATTAGATTGATTCCTAGGTATCTATTTTTGGCGACTGTCCAGGTGGTGTTTCTTTGGAAGTGACCTTTTGTGATAGTTGTTGAGTTGGTGTGTTGATCTGTTATTCAGCAACCTTCCTGAGTCATTTATAGACTCTTGGATTTTCCCCATGGACAGCATGTCCCCTGCAAATAATTCCAGGTGGATCTCATCCAATCCAATCCTCATTCTTTGATTTTATTGTTGTTGTTGTTTGATTTTGTTTTCTTTTTTCTTTGGTTAGGAGTGACAGAACAGTGTTAGGCAGAAGCAGTGATGCAGTGAAATCTTGTCTTATTCCTTCCTGTGGGGCCATATCTAATGATCTGCCATTAAATAGGACGTTTGCTGTGGACTGGGTGCACAATCTCTGTTCATGCACACCCCTTCGAGCTCCTCATTTGCTAAGGGTTTTTTCCCCTCGTTAATTATGAATGAGTGTTGAGTTTTATGAAATGTTTTTTCTGCATGATTGAGATGATCTTTTCATGTGGTGACTTATGTGATGGAATTAACAGCTTTTCTAATACTACACCAACTTGACATTCTTGGGATGAACCTGTATTTCATCACGAGGTGTTTGTTTGCTTGGAAATTGCTGGGTGCACTCAGCCCCTGTTTCATTTAGGATTTTTGCATCTATGTTTACAAGTGAGTTTGGCCAAAATTTACCATTCTCAGTCTGTCTTTTTTTTTTTTTTTTTTTTGGTTTAGTAGAGAGGTATTTTGGACCTATAATGTTCAGTTTTCTGGAAAGTGGTTCACATGAGACAGATGATCTGTTCCTTGATGATCTTGTTAAAGCTCACCTGTAACACCTTGGAGCCCTGGTGGGTTACTTCATGGGCAGGTTTCAGACTTTAATAAAGTCTATTCAGAATGCAGAAGTAAACCTCGCCTCCCTGGTGGGTTTCCTTCGACACTACCATTTTACTTCTTATTTGTGACTGTGTGAGCCCCACCCCAGGATTCTCCTAAGTGAATGAATAGTCTGCTGGCCTTGCTCCCTATGTTGGTTGCTCAAAGTGGGAGCTTCCTGATTCTTTCCACTGGGATTCAGCCTTCCCGCTATCCTGTGAAGGAGGTGAATGCTGTCTGTGTGTGAGAGACATTGGTTCATTAAGTAAACAAGCATCGGGCATGC
This sequence comes from Cryptoprocta ferox, assembly GCA_028646485.1. Lineage (NCBI taxonomy): Eukaryota > Metazoa > Chordata > Mammalia > Carnivora > Eupleridae > Cryptoprocta > Cryptoprocta ferox. The sequence continues at coordinate 117,441,164 of CM053560.1, forward strand.
TTAGCTGCCAGGATGCTGGGAGCTGCCTCCAGCTTCTCTGGGTGGCTTCTGTCCAGCACATCAGGCCCCTGTATGTTCTGGAATTGGGGAAAATGAGCAGTCTTCCAGACATGGACATGTTTTGCCTTCCTTTCTGTTCTTGTACATGTCAGGTTCATATCCTTTCTAGAAGATGCCTTGATGCCTAGCACAGAAATGCTGAGCAGCACACAGAAAGGAGAATGTTATTGACTGGCTGCCATGTGTCTCTCAAACAATAGAAAATTGGGGCAGTTGGACCCACTTACCCATTTTCCCCATCCTCAGTCAAGAGGCAGTAGGAACAGCTTGGGCTGTCGTCTCAGGCAGACCTCAGTTCAAATGCCAGCTCTGACAATTAGGGGCTGTGACTGCTCTAAGCCACATCGTCCGAAGCTGACACACAAGGAAAACAAAACAAAACAAATCTGTCTCAAAAGGCTGTGGTGAGGCCAAGCTGTGGAGGCTTTTGTAAAGGGCTGGTGTGCCCTGTCTTGGTGGGTTAGCATCTCTCTCCCTAACTTGGCCCTTTTTCCCTCTCACTCAAAGGTGAGAGCCTTGTCCCTCTTGAGTGTTCACCAAGGGAAGGTTCAGATATCCCACCAGCTTGCTTATGTCACTTACCCAGCTCGTCTTTGCCATGCTACAGAATGGGAGTCATAAGCAGCATTCACCTTCACTGTCACAGAGAGCAAGGAGACACCTGTGGCCCACCGTTCTGAGCTCTGGAGTTTTCTGTAACACAGCTGAATGTTTTGAACTGTTGAGAAGCGGCTGCCACCGAAAGTTCACGGGGCCGGGGACAGCTACGGGGCTTCCTGTACTTTCTGGACCCGTGGTACACCCTGGAATGGTGCCTGGAGTATTTTAAGGATGAGACCCTCAAGTTCAGCTGTTGGGCCATGAAGCCCGTTCTGAGCCCACACAGGGAGCCATGATTGCTAATGTTCTGTAACATTGTAAGATTCTTTCTTCCCACCTTCCTTTAAACCATGGAAGCTATTTTGGCAGCTTGTGATATGTAACAGCATCAACTGTGAGGATCTTTGTGGTCTAGATGTGAGGTGTATGTCCCTTTGTGATAATCAGCGGGTCTGTCCTGTGGAATGGAGCAACATGTGGTGTCCTTCTCTACCACCTGAAATGTAGCAGGTGATCGAGAAATTTCTGTTCCCACCGGGAGTTTGGGATACATCTTCCCAAACACTTGAACTGCTTACTGGTGCAAAGCATTTGATCAGGGCAAAGGCTCTTCACCTGCCAGATTAGGGGATGTTAAGATCTTAAAATCCTACGGGCCTGACCCCCTCCAGTCACTGTGGCTTCACTGTGCCTGGGGTTGCAGCAAGAGCTACAGTCTGCTCAACTTTCTAGAAATTTGAGAGGAGAGCTCTGAGTGCCTGCCAGGGTGCGCTGCCCATATCTCCCCATCCACACCTCTTGCCTGGCCCTGGGGCCCCTGACTTCTTACTCCCCTCATATATACCCTCTCGTCTCCTGATCTCTCCTTGGCTCTTCTTCTGTGGGTCCTGCCTGTGCCCTAGTTTCCCTTTCACCAGCCCTTTTCTGTCATTGGCCATTCTGCTCAGCCCTCCACCCCAGGTCCCTCAGCATCAAGTCTTCCTTAGCCTTGGTCCATTCCTCTGAATGTTGAGAACAAATTGTGTCTAATGGAATTTCCTTTGGGCCTTTGTTCTGAGTCAGGCAGCCCCTACCTGGCCCGGCGTATATCATTTGGGGGCCTTCAGCTTTGCAGGACCCCCTGCCATTCTCAGGGTAGCATGGCTTCTCTGGGAGTTGGGGGGGGACTGTTCTCTTGAGGGGGAGCCCTGTGTTTCTTCTCAAATCCTCCTGACACCCCTCCCATCTCTGTGGGCAGATGGCTGTATGGGTCCAGTGTGGTTCCTCACTTGGAGGTCTTGGGCACACCCCTGCTCTACTATGTGAGCCCTCCCCTGAATGCCAGTTCCTGGAGCAGGTCTTGTGTTGATTGGTCTATCCATTTGTCCATCAAGCTCTAGTGGGTGGGTGTATGCTGTGTGTGTGTGTGTGTGTGTCAGGATGGCCCGACCCCGCCCTCGGTACCTGCTGCCCAGCAACCAAGCTGCACCACCTGATGGTCACAGTTGAACAAAAGTGGCTGCTAATAGCGTTGGTGCCCGGGAGGCCTGGGCTGGGCTTAGGGGCTGGCACAAAGCAGGAGAGGTCTTGGTAGGGCCCACCTTTGCTCCTCAGGGATGAGATGTTTGCTCTTCATTTTGGGGGGACCACCTTCAGCATCACTTTGCAATGAGGCCAAGAAGGACAGAAAGCAAGTTGCCTGTTTGTATCAGAAATAGGACGAGCATCTCCCCAAGGCCTCTACAGGGAAAAGCTGGGACACGGAAGGGGGAGACATACCTTCTCCTTTTGCTACCCACCCCAGGGTTTGCGGGGGCTACACACAGCTCTAGCATGTGCTACAGAGCCGTGGAAGGAGTGGGTGACAGTCCTGGGTGACCCGGGAGGGGTGAGGCTAAGGTGGCAGGTGGGCAGGGATGTGGCCAGGAATGGGTCAGGCTCCACCAGCCAGTTTGGGCCCATGGAAGGGCTAGTGAGTTACAGGGGACAGCTGGGTAGGGGGAGGGCAGAGGGCGGGGAAGACATTCTGTGATGGAGGACAGGTAGACTTGAGAGACTTCAGGGCACAGCTGCCCATGGTTGCTTGTGACTCCTTGTGGGTTTCCAGAACCTTCAGCATTGCTGCTCATGGGCTTTTCTTGTGGGGCCATCGTGAAGCAGGAAACTCTTCTGGAGCCTTCTTCCTCCCCTGGCACTGCATGTGTTTCAAGTGTGGTGGGTTCCTTTCAGTGTGGATGGCTGCTCTGTGTAGGCCTGGAGGGGCCATGGGCAACTGGGAGCTCCTGCTTCCCTGACGTCATCCAGGTCCTGGGCAGAGGCCAGACTTGCCTCTAGTCACCAGGCTTGGGTAAGCAGATGGTGTTCTCTGTGGCACGGTTCCTTGGGAGAGAGGCTAAGTGTAGGGTGAAATGAACCAGGATCCTCCGACCTTGTAGGCTTGGCGCAGTCTGTGACTCTGAGAAAGTCACCTATTTCTGGATTGTCAGGTCTAAAACACACAGACAGGGGTGTTAATACATGATAAGGATTTTGCTAATCCTTCCTTGGGCCTTTGTATCAGAAAAAAAAGAAGAAAAAAGAGAGAGACAAAGAAGATGGAGGAGGAGGAGGTAGAGAGAGAGGGAAAGAAGAAAGGAAAGACAGGAAAGAGAAAAGGCAAGCCAACCCAACCATAGCCAGCTGATCACCAGAGCAGTGTCTATTTATGAGGCTAATTAAGAGAACATTTCTGTCTGAAAGCTGCCTTGAGGTTTTCTGTAAGCACAAAAGTGTGAGCCACGGTCAGAGCTGTCTTTGAGAGAGGGAGCTGGCGCAGAAATGTTAGATGTAAATTCTGCTATTTACCTTGCATGCTTGGTAGAATCCCCACTGACCATTTAGGCCTGTCCTGTTGGGTTTGGAGAAGTGAAAAAGATCTGGTTGAGTTGAATGTATTTTCTGCTAGATTCGGATTATATAAGGCTCGACCAACTGACCTGTCTTCACACTTGTGAAGAATTAAGGATTTTGCATAAATCACAATGAACACAGCCTAGGATTTTGACACAACACAGGACTTAACGTAACATAACTGAGCTTTCATTTTGTTGCCCTGTGGGCTGGGCAAAGGTGTGTTACCTCCCTGGGCCTCAGTTTCCTTATCTGTTAAGACATTTGATGTAACAGAAAACCCATCTCATGGTAACATAAACTTAACATAAACTTTTTCTCGTGTAATTGGAAAGTCTAGATGAATGGTTTTAGGCAAGGCTTGATCTAGCAGCTTGACCTTGGTATCATGGGTCCAATTTCTTTCTCTCAGCCCTCTCTTCTATTATATCAGCTTCATCCCAAGGCTAGTATAGTAAGAATATTCTGATCGTGTCTATTTCTGCTTTGACAATAGAGGGTTTATATTAGGTCTTGTAGTACTCGTGTCTTATTTAAAGACTAGCCATCGGAAAAGAAATTGATGATTGGACCTAAATAAAACATCAAATTACTACGATAAGGTGAACTAGCAAGAGGCGTTTGACAACCACCACCATCTGAAGGACACTTCAATGATGTTTTGAGAGCAAGCTTTCTTACCAGGCTGCCTGGGAACATTGCATGCCCGCCTGTAGGGTCGGCATCCAGTCTCCTCCATAGCTGGCCTGGTGATGAGTCCAGGTTGTGGTAACCTTTAGGTAAAAATGAAAATGGTAATGAAAGACATCATTCAACCAAAGGCAGCCTTGCATGTGGGTTAAGGTCCTCGCATCTAAAGGGCATGGGTTTGTCAGGTTCAGGGGTAAGTTCATGAAACTGAAGTCACTGCCTGTTGCCGACTCATGTCCTCACTCTGCAAGCTGGCTGTGGGATTCCCTGGTACAGACCTGCAGTGACCACACTGTTCCCATCTTTTGATGGGCTTGGATTACCTGCCAGAAGTCTGAGGTTTGGTAGGACATTTCTGCAGACAGCTCCAGCTCAGCCCCTATCTCCTTGTGTGTTTTGCTCAGCTGTTGTGTGAGGAGGGAAACACAGGATGATCCTTGCTTGAGCAGAGCCCTATTTTGAAATTGAAATTCACTTCTTTGCCTTTGTTTTCTAGATGAGAGGCTGGATATTATTGGTGTATGTATGGTGAGTCATTGGTTTTAGTGTTGACATTGCTAAGGATCTGGTTCTGATACTCAGTTTGGGGGCCAGTTTTGTTTCCTTTCAGCTTTTGATGATATATTATTTTCTGGAATCTCTTCTAGCATACTTAAAAAACCCAGATTTGACTTTGACTTTTCTCATAGAGGCTGGTGTGGGGTGTGGAAGCCCCCAGGGTATGTGGTACAGAGAATAGGTGACCTCCATGAGGACTCAGTCCTCACCAGCAGCATGTGAGGGAGCAACCGGGGGTGGGTTGGAGGGGCCTGGCCTGGGGACAGCTCTGAGGTAGCTGAGCTCCTTCACCCACGAGGTGGAGGACCTCCCTCCAGTGCCCCCAAGACAGAATCCTGTCTTCTGGGAAACCCATGACTTGGGAGGGGTGTATAGGAGGGAGTTTCAGAGTAGTAATGTGGGACTTTGTGATCCAGAGCTCCCAGGCCACTCTGCAACCTCCACCCCTGGGCCAGGGTCCTGCTGAGGTATAAGGGGTGCTGGGAGCCCCCTGACCTGCCCCGGAACCTGCCTCCCTCTGAGTTCCTGAGCTTCCTCTCTGAAAATGCTACCTCCTGGGAGTGCACCCTGGCTTTCATGCTCTGCTGTGAGGCATGCTGCTAGCTCATTAGAGAAGGGTCGCCGAGGACTTCAGAGGAGGCATGGGAGGGGGTTCTGGAACCTTTTCTATGTACCAGGTGCTGTGCTGGGTGCTGTGAATGCAGACCTGCATCTGGGGTCCTCCCTCTGAGGGGCTCACAGTGGGTGGTAAACAGGGACCTGATACGTTCCTTCTTGGGGAACCCGGGGATGGGTGAGAGAGAGAGAGTGGGGCTGGCTCCAGGGCAGCAGGGCTCCGATGGCTTTATAACAAGAGCCAGCATGGATTTCTCACCAAGCACCAGCTAGCACCTCCTGTAAGCCACACAGCAATCCTGTGATGCAGGTTTACAGGTAACTCATATTGTCCCCATTTCATGGCGGAGAACACCGAGGCTGAAGATCACAGAGCTACTCTGAGTTCTGCACCAGCACTCACCCCCAGCCCCCCTGAGTTGGTCTCTGTCTTGATTTCCTCCCAGGGAGGGCTGCTTCCTGTCCTGAGGACTGAGGAGGAGGGACTGAGGGAGCTTTAGGATCCTGTGAGGCCTTCTCTATTTCTTGTGTGGCGTCTGAGGTGCAGAGCAGCAGGGGAAACGTGCTGTGGTTACAGCTTGTAAGCAGAGAGGCTGGCCATCTCACTGTCCCCTGCCATCTCTGGGGCATGGGAGAGTGGCCTGGGGTGCTGTGCACCTCTGAGCTCTGAGACCTCAGTAGCAGGGCTCAGGGACGAGCTTGAGGTGGCCGTGGTAGGGAAGCCTGGTGTGTGTGGGGGGGGCATCACTCTGTGTAGGCTTCTGTCTGAGCCAGGCCTTAACTGGCTGTAGAAAGAGGGAGGCCCTGGGGTGTCCTGGTCCCCAGTGGCTGAGCCTGTCCTGTCCAGTGTGTGCCCACCCTGCAAGGTGACAGCTGACACACGGGAGCGTCTGCCTGTCCTGCACCATTTCTGGTGCTTTCGCCAGCGCCTCCAACACCGCACATGTTTCTCTCGCTTCTTCCAGTTCTCACCACATCGTCTTCCTCCCTTTGTCCACAAGGGCCCTCCAGGGAGTGGTGAGTAATGTGAACACACGCAGACAGACCCAGATTCTCAGTGGCCATTTTCCCTACAAGTCAAGGTCAAAAGGAGAGTGCTTAAAAGCATGGCTTATGCTCTTCTGTCATCTCGACAGTGTTTTTTTTCTTTTTGTTGTTGTTGTTTTGTTTTCTAAAAAGGAAAGCAAGCACGGAATATATATTAAGTGTTATTGTTGCTTCAGCTGTCACTTCATAGCAAGAAAAGTGGATGTTTCAATTAAAATGGGTTTTGGACAGAGTTCTTTGAATGACTAAATTGTGGAAAACAGCACAAGTTGTGAGATGGGGGATTTAGGCTCTTAAAGAGGATTGAAAATAAGTGGTCTGAAATACTTACAGTGGTTCCTTGGGATTGATACACATTGGTTCTGCCAGATGTAACTGGTTCTGACTGCTTTTACTGGATCAGTTGAGTCTGACCAGCCCAACTGCTTCTAAGAAATGCACATTTGTTTTTTCTGGAAGCTGAAGTCAGAGAGGAAGACAGATGCAGAGAGAGAGACATGACGGGGCCCAGATCCTGGCTTCTGGGCAACCCTTCCCTTCTCTGGTGGCCTCAAGACCTGGGAGGAGCAGTTGAGGCGGTGGGCCCCCCGACATCCCCCTCATCCCTGCTGGCCTGCCTCTCAGGCTCGGGTGCATACTTTCTTTAAAAAATTTTTTTAAAATGTTCATTTATTTTTTAGAGAGAGAGAGAGAGAGAGAGAGAAAGACAGAGAGTGTGCATGCCTGTGAGTGTGGGGGAGGGGCCAGAGACAGGGAGACTCAGAATCTGAAGCAGGCTCCAGGCTCTGAGCTGTCAGCACAGAGCCTGACATGGGGCTTGAACTCACAGACAGTGAGATCATGACCTGAGCTGAAGTTGGACACTTAACTGACTGAGCCACCCACGCGCCCCATTGCATATACTTTCTTAGCCTAACGGGACTCTCTATTTTAATGTGTAAATAGAGCAAATCCTTCTGCCTACCCTGCCCTCCCCCCTTCAACAGTGTCCCATGATTTTCCACCTTAGATGGCACTTTTCTAAGTTCTTATGCTCCTGAGGAGAGAATCCATTCCCTCATCACTCGGGAGAATGATGTGCCTGCCTATCATCTCCACTGTCTTTCACTGTCCACTGTTTCTGCCTGTTAACCAGTATTGACCTAACTCAAGTCATTTGGATTAAATTTTTATTATAAAATATTTGATATACAGAAAGGTAAAAAGAATTATGTCCCTGAACACCTGTGTACCCACAACCCACTTAAAGGAGAGAATATTATTATATTGGTTGTATACTTCTTTGTAACCAATTATGCCAAAACTTAGTGGTGTAAAACAGTAAACATTTGATACTTCACACATAGAGTCCATCTGGGAGCAGCTGGGCTGAGTGATTCTGTCTCAGGGTCAAGGTGTGGGCCAGGGCCATAGTCATCTCAAGGCATGACTGTGACTGGAGGAGCCACTTATTTAAAAAAAATTTTTTTTAATGTTTATTTTTTCGGGGGGAGGGTCAGAGAGAAAGGGAGACACAGAATCTGAAGCAGGTTCCAGACCCTGAGCAGTGAGCACAGAGCCTGATGCAGGGCTTGAACTCATGAACCATGAGATCATGATCTGAGCTGAAGTCGGGTGCTTAACTGACTGAGTTACCCAGGCGCCCCTGGAGGATCCACTTCTGAGATTACTTCATGTGGCTGTGGGCGGGAGGCCTCTGGTTCTTTTCCATGGGGTCTCTCCACAGTGCTCTCTCACAGCATGGCAGGCAGCTTGCCTCAGAGCGAGTGATCCAAGAGAGAGAGTCTCGAGAACGTTGCAGTGCCTTTATGACCTAGACTCCTTAGCCACATGTCGTCATCTCTGCCTTATTCTGTTCTCTAGACCCAAGTTATTAAGGCCTGTCCACACTCCAAGAGAAGGGAATTAGGCTCCATCTTTTGAACGGAGTGAAAAAGAATTAGTGGACATACTTTAAACCATCATAATTACCAGTATAGCTGGAGCCCCTCCCTGATTGCGTCTCTGTCTCCATGCAGAGGTAACTGTTATGTTAGTAGAGTTTGGTGCATGTTTTATCTTCCTGCATTAGTCAGTATCACCAGGCCAATTACTTTTGCATGTCTTTAAGCATTGTGTAAATCATATCAAATTGTGTGTGTGTGTGTGTCTGTGTGTGTTTTCTGTAGCTTGCTCTTTTTTTTTTTTTTTTGCCTCACGTTATATCTGTGAGTTTCATCCACGTGAAAACATGTAGCTGGACTTTATTCCTTTTCGCGGCTGTGTGACATTTCATTGTAGGAACCTAATACACTCTGTTCTTTCTCCATTGGTGGCTGTTCAGATGGTTTACAGTTTCTTGCTGCTACAAACAAGGCTGTTAGGAATACTCATATGTGTGTCTCTATGTGACCATGAGCTGGATTTGTCTAGAATACTTAGCAAGGATTGGAATTGCCGCAGGATAGAATGAATGAATCTTTACATTTTCTGAAAGTGGCCAAATTGTTTTCCCAAGTGGGTCTACTAATGAATGTTCCCACCAGTGGCGTGTGGGCTTCCCTTCCCCTCGTCTTTGATACCTCTTGGTATAATCAGATGTTTTTAAATTTTTGTCAGTCTGATGGGTGAAAGTGGCCTCTGCAGGGAGGGCCTTAATTTGCATCTCTCTGCCTACCAGTGAGGTTGCCCCTCTTTTCATGTATTTATTTTCTTATATTTATATTAAATATTGATGTATATTTATTTCATGTATTTATTATTCTGTGAATTACTTGTTCATCCCTTTTGTTCCTTTTTTGAATTTTCTTATCCATCATTTCATCTTTCATCTGATTTATGTATTATAAACATCTTTTCCCATTTCTTCCTGCCAACACAATGTGGGAGCTAAGAGCCTGTGTTCTTGGGCCACGCTGCCAGGATGGAGTCCCAGCTGCAGAATTTCTTGTGTGGCCTTAGGCACACCACTTAGTAACTTTTGTGTGCCTCAGTTTCCTCATCTGTAAAATGGGGGTGACCTCATAGAATTGCTGTGAGGATTAAAAGGTTCACATGTGTGAAACAGTTAGTGCCTGTTGTAGTAAGCATGGTGTGGGCCAAAGAAACCTGGATGTGCCCTGCATGGTCCTATCAGACCGTGTACGAGCACCATCACCTTGCCCAGAGCTTTCTCTAGAACTGTGTCCTCATTTGATAAGATTGGCAGGCAGCGCTTCTCTCTGGCTCTCAGCCATCTGGATGACCCTCCCTTTAGCATCCCTGAGCTGCCTGAATAGAACACGAAATCCCAGCCTCCCTCCAGGGGACGTGGGGGAATTGGAAGGCAGCAGACTCCTTGCAGCAAAAATAGAAGCCTCATTTGCCTAGGAGAGAATAATAATGAGAAAAGCCCAGCAGATGCAGGCTTAGAAGGTGCCTCTGAACCCTCCCCTGCATCTCTGGGGTCCGTGCAGACCTGCCTGAGCCCTTCCTGCCAGCCCTCCCTTTGCCCTTCACCCTTGTCTCTTACAGCACCACTTTTGGCTGTCACATGGACAGCCTTGGCACCGTGTTCTGGCTTTCATACCTCAGTGTTTCATTGTTCTCTCATTCCACAAACCCAAGCAAGAACTCCAAACACAGGACTCTGTTTAATATCGATAATCATCAGAGAAATATGTCAGATGTTACATTGTAAATCTGGGAACCCCGGGGAGCCGTGTGTCTGTCCACAGAATGCCATCAGCTGCTCAAGGGCAGATTATTGAGATTAAAACACAGTTGGATCAGGACACCATTAATTTCAACCCCAACATGAATAAATTAGCTCAATACTGCTGTAAGGAACTCTCAGGTTTATTTGGTAGAGCCTCAGAGGATTTTACATAAAAGCAAATGCGGGAAAAGTAAGTTAGTGATATTGGATGTTAGAGCCAATTTGGGTTTAGAGCAAATTTCTAGGTTTTGAAACAGATTGAAATAATCCATGTCTCTACCCCCAACTCTGCCATCAGGGTGGCCTCATGGGCCCCATGGAGAGGAAACAAATAATCACCTTGAAAGAACAGTCCGCATTCAGGAAACTAATCACATATAAAGAGTCTCTGTGTTGGAATCTGGAGCAGTAAGTGAGGATCTTCCCAAACCAAGGAATCTGGTGGCAGAATGTGGCTCCTCCTCCGTGGCCTGTCACCTCCAGACCTTGAAAGATAAGCTTCCAAGAATGGAGAGTTTTGACTATTTCATTGTTAGCCATTTGTATATGACTCCTAATAATTAAGGCTTTTTAATAGCATTCTTAGAAGCCACCTTCTCAGATGAAACCATTGTTGTTTAAAACTTTGAGACCTTTGAAGACGAAATTTTAAATCCAGATTGTTCCCAAAACATTTGCTCACACGAGAATCTCAAGGTTTGAGCTCTTTATTCTAAAGATGCGGCTTCCTGCCCAAGAGAAACATAATACATGCTGATATTTATAGAGTTAGTAGCATTTGAAGACTTTACCTTGCAGCTAGCTTGGGGGCTCAGTTATTCAGAATTTTGAGATTTTTATTTGTAAACAGCCTATTTATGTCCACTCAAGCTGGAAAATCCCTCAACTTTACCATCACTGCCCCACTCCCCAGCCACCTTCCCTCCATAACCTGGGCTGCATCCTTTTGTTATCTGGGTTCTCTGAGCCCGGTTCCTGTTTCCTCACTGTAATTTGTCTGTGGCCAGTACTTGAAATGGTTCCTTAGGGGCTTTCCCTTGGAACGACCCTGCTGTGCCCAACTGAGCAATGTCCCTGTGTGTCCTTCTCATCAGGAAGTGGCAGACCCCCCTGCCCCAGCCCCACAGTAAACCTGGGGAGCATCCACACCCACAGAATCCTATCCTGTGGTTCCAGCCATATCTGTGGGGATTCTGGGCTATGTCATGCTCCCTCAGGGCAGCTTGGGAGAGCTACAGTACCAGGTCCCAGGAGGCCTCCTCAGGCAGCAGCTTGTCTGCCAGATGCTGACCTCTGCCAGCTGCCTGTTACCCCCTGTGAGACAGCCCAGTGCAGATGAGCCCTATGGCCACCTGGGCTGGCCCATGAAGGCCACATGGTCTCTGCCATGCAGAGGTGTTGACAGTCCCATAGAATACCTGGCTTTGCAGCCATTGGGCTAGTACTAGAAAGAGCCACACCTGAGCTGGCTCGGGTGTGTAGCTGGTGCACCCTGCCTGTGATACACCCTGGCCCTTCCCCCATCATTCTGGCTACTGTGCTCTGTGTAGACCCTTCCCAGCCCTCCCTCAGGGCCTCTGCTCACTGTGGCCAGAGTCTTCCATCAGCATGTATTTCATTGAATCTGGGTTATTATTGCTCATCAAATTCTACTTGTTCTACAGCTTAACCACAGCATACCAGTTGCCTGTTTGGTTCAAGGAACTGTAGGCATAGCTCCCAGGTCATCTGGGGGAAGAGATGCTAGTAAGACAGTGGGGTGGAGATTCTGCTGTGCAGGTCCCCGGCCACTTTGTAAGGCTGTAAGATCAGCCGTGCCTCCAGGCAGACTTCCTGTCTCTGCACTGGACACGTCCACCTCAGTCTGCCTCCATGCCAGGCATCCTCCCGGGACAGCTTCCAAGTCTGGGAGTCCATGAAACTGTGAGTGTTGCCTTAACTTTGCCAAGAAAATGCTTACACAGATTGGTTGTGACACCTGCTTTCCCTAGCACAGCACTGTCCCATGCTCCAGGGCTCGCATCTCCTCCTTTGGGTTGAGGCTTGCATGAGATGCTCTATCTGGGCCCATCGAGGTTCTCTTAGCCTAAGTAGCTTCCTGTCTCAGGCCTCCTCCCCAGCCACCTGAGCCACTAGTGGGCCCCAAGGATGGTTTGCGAATTTGGGACCTCCCATCGGCTCCCCTGACATAATATCAAAGGTAATCAGCAAATTTATGAACTGTCCACTGTAAGCAATATTTAGGATTTCTGTTTACCTCCTGAGTGTCTGAAAACTTGGCATTTCAAAGGCTCTGTTTGGTCAGAGATCCAACTGATTGCCATAAATGTGCTTGTCGCATAATAGAGAACCCACAATGGCAGGTTGCAGCGGGCATCTTGGGAGAAAGTTAATTAATCCTGAAACCAAATGCCAACCGCCTCAGCAACGGCAGTCATAGGAGAGCTGAGCCTCGTGGTATTTGAAGTCAGGCAGTTGGAGGGCTGTTTATTGGAAGTATTCTCTGTGCCTGAATTCTGCTGTGGATTCAGTGCCCCAGGCCAGGGCCTGCCTTTCCTTCTATCCTTGGTTCCAAGGGCTGGGGTCTCCGGACCCTGGAGAATCCAGTCATCAGCATGGAGACAGAAAGAGCCTTCATGGCATCTCCCAGGCTCCTGTGACTTTGTATTTCAGGTCTCCCCTGGGAAGCTGGAATACAGGATGACCTTCCCCTCCCCCACCCCCACCGTGTGGGTGGGCCAACAACTTGGAAAGTGGAGTGTTTAAATCTTATAGGGAGACCTGAGTACTTCATTTCCAGCCTGGGACTCGCTAAGAAATAGGAGATTATTCCAAAATTGGTTGTGTATTTCCTGAAGGAGAGCAGGCTCTCAGATTTCTGTCTAATCACAAATGGCCAAAATGAACAGGGGAAGTAACCTGGCCCTCAATGCCTCCAGGGAGGGTAGAAAGAGGATGGGACACATGTGTGGCCGTACATGGCTGAGAAGAAAAGCCTGGCTGTTCCGAAGTGTAGGTGATCCTTTATGTTCATTCCAGCCCTCCCTGGAGGTGCCTGGCCAGGTGAGGGACTCAGAGCCATCAGGGTCCAGCTGACCGCGGGCCTTCCCAGGTCTCTGCGCTCATGACTTTTCTGGTTGTTGTTTTTTTTTTTTTTTTTTTTTTTTTTAAGGTGAACTGTCTGTCCAGAGACACAGTTTGCCAAAATGACATAACCCTGCTTTAGCCAATGCAAGCAAGGGGCCCTGAGAGGGCACGGAAGAGAAAATTCATATTTTTCTTTGGAGAAAATGGAAAGTGCTGCTGGGTCCAAGTGGTAGGTGACCTTGCTATTGAGTTAAGAAGCTGCTGGGGAAATTAGAGAAGACAGACATGAAAAGGATGCTAATGAATAGCGGTGGATCAGAGCCCGGAGCCCTGATTCCTCCACCGTCCACAAGGGGTACTTGTGTGATGCCTATAAATAGACATTTAAAAACCGATTCTAAATTGAGTTAAGATGTGGGGCTGTTTCCTCCTATGGAAAAGCGTTATGTAAAGTGCAGAGCTCTGCCCTTTTTCCAAGGCAGTTTGGCGATTCTGTGCCTCTGCTGGGAATCTGTGTGGAGCATGTGGGGGACGCTCAAGCTACCGATGAATGAGGCTCTGTCCTCTCGGGAGACTTGCAGACTGAGGGCAGGCAGAGAGAGAGAACGAGCAAGTGAGTGAGGTGGAGCTCCTTCCTCCAGGTAGAGCAGTGGGGCAGGCCTCCCCAGGGCAGGAAAGCTCAGATGAGCATGAAGAAAGGCTCCGAGTTTCCCTGAGGTGCTTCTGGGCTGGGAGGAAATGGCAGAAGTTGGACCAGTGGGCAGAAGGACACTTGCATAGGCCCACGGTGGCTCTGGGCAATGCAGGTAGCTGTAGACCTGAACGGGGAGGGGAGGACACCGTGGACATGTGGGGAGAATTCCAGCCTGTGCTAGTAGACCAAGGCTTCTAGGTTCTTCCCTGCAGCCCTCTTGGTCAAAACTGCCCAGAGCTGGAGTGGGGGATTCTGGGAGAGAACAGAGGTCTTTCTCACTGACCTGCTTGAGTTCACAGAGCCAACTTGTAGCAGAGTGAGAAATTGAGGCCCTGTCTTATGACCACCAGTGAAGTGTTCTTGCCTCTAGATATAGCATTTAATATGTGCACTGACCCTGAAATCACTTCTTTTTGGAGGTCCTGGAATGGTGGGATTTGGTGGCAAAGAAGGAAATACTGTTTGATGCTAATGTGTTCCCAGGCAGTGTTTTGGGAGGCTTTGTTGTGCTTTCCCAACCACCTTTAAGATCAAACTTATATTTTACTTTTACACATGATGAAGCTGAGGCTGACAGTGTAAAGGGATTTGAAAGGCATTGGAAGGGGTGCCTGGGTGGCTCAGTTGGTTGAGCGTCCGACTCTTGGTTTCAGCTCACGTCATGATCTCACAGTTCCTGGGATGGAGCCACACTGTCAGCGCAGAGCCTGCTTGGGATTCTCTCTCCCTCTCCCTCTGTCCCTCCCGTGCTTGCACTCGTGCTCTCTCTCTCAATATAAATAAATAGACTTAAAAAAGAAAGGCAACGGAAAGCACCATACCCTTTGGAATTTGAGCAACTACATGGATGTCAAGTTCCCTCTGAGCAGAGACAAGCAGATTATAGATCTACAAATGGCTTGGTCAAAAGCGAGGCACCTTCAGCCTTCTAAGGGATAGCCAGTCATTTAAAAAAAATATCTGAACTAGAGGTATCTGCAGTGGGCCAGTTTGGGGTGACAGGGAACTCCCCCCAATTCCCTAACTAAAACCTACTGCTAGAAATGTCTGTCTAGGGAAATGAGAATGACTGTCAGGTTTCATTAAAAAGGTGTCAGCCCTGGGTCCAGGTTAGACCTTTGTGATAAAGTAGAAGCCAGTGTCTGCCTGTGCCAATAGCAAGACCATATTACCTCCCCCCACCCCCTGCCAGAAAGATGTCATCCCCTGTGACTTCAGCCCCCAGGACCAGACTGAAGGTGAACTGTCCAGCCAGCACAGCTATTCACAAAATGCTCTTAGACCTTCTGTTTCCAGCAGATCAGGACCTGGGGAAGAGGCTGCGAGGCTGCCATTGATGTGGTTTTGAAAGGAACAAAGACGTTCCTTTATGGCGCATTCTGTCTTTAGCCAAATTGGAGGGAGAAGAGGAAGTTTTTTAAAAATTTTAATTCCAGTAGAGTTAACATACAGTATTAGGAAAAGAGGAATTTTGATTTGATATTTAAGACCATTAAATCCCCCTCCTCTTGCACCATCCTGGGCTTCCCGCCTCTCTGGTCGTCTGCTGCCCCCACCTTGAATTCCTGATCCAACCCAGGGCCTCACCTTGAGCCCTTGAACCTATTAAACTTCCTCTTCAGCTTTCATTTGCAAAGCTCTCTCTCTATCCAAGAGGAGTGTGAAACCTGATGGCCTGTTTTCTCTTCTGACACCCCCTTGCCCATAGGAGGCGTGGGCTGTGAACCTGGGCGGAGGAAATGAGAGGTGGCCCACCTTCCTCTCTCTTTCTTTTAAACTGTCTTCATCTCCCCAGCCCCCACAGGCACACCCACCTCCCTCTGAAAGTGTCCCAGAATACTGGTTCTGCACACTAGTGGGGTCAAGCTTTGTTGTGGGGAAATACATATTCATGAGGGCTTTGAGGAGCTTCATTAAAATGCGGACGGCCTCTCCTTCCAGAGTGATACACATTGCTTTATTTGCCCAACATGATGTTCTTAAGGCAATAATTATGTGAAGAATGGCTAAAGAAACATTTTAATTATTGGTCTGTGGTAATTTGTGATGGTCTCATTAGAATGAGAACCGGTTCACTTTTACAGGTAATTCAAAACCTCTCACTCGTTCAAATGTCTGTACTTGCAGGAGTGCTATGCGATCACCCGTATCTTTTCTGAAACCCGAGTAATTTCCTCTATTTCCTTCTGTTTTATTCCAGAAAGATTTCGTCACCAGGAGGTTTTGGGGGACATTACCAACCCACTTGTTTTCGGTAAGAAATATGAGGTCGCCTTGCATGGAGTGTGGTTTTGCTTCTGACATGTGTGAAATGGAATTATGTTCCTCGAGGGATGCCACACTTCAGGTGGATCTGGGCATCTGCTGCGGTTCTGTATTTCCTGGGAAGCTGGGGATGTGTAACTCAGTGCTAGTCTCCACACAGGGAGTCTGAGGCTGGGCTTGATTCGCGGCCAAGGAGCCCGTGAGCACTGGGCTCACTGCAGGGCGCTTGTGTTGCCTGGAATGGACATCTTTCCCTGCCACCCCTGACACAGAAGTATCATCCCCTGCCCCCCACTCCCCTGTCGCCATCCCCTTCTCACTATACTAGTGCTTCTGAAAACCGTAGCCCTCACCGGCTTCAGTCATTTATTTGTGTAACTCCTATCTAGATTCCTATTTATATAAAAAATCAATATATATCACCAACAATAAACACCATTTACAACCTTTCACTATCAAACTTGGGCAATATTGCATCTAATTAGAAGTCTGCCACTGTGAAATATCAGGACTCTGAGAGGAAGATTCTGCTTTGATCTGAAAGCGCCTTCCTAAGTGTCTTAGGGGTGAGGGATGGCTCCGTGTTGCTGTTGCCCTTTGGGCGAAGCTATACTGAGGCTCCGGTCCCCCTGACTGGAGGTCAGCCCTTGGCTTGCTCTTGCCCCGCAGGACTTAGAGCAGCAGATTTGCATAGGTCTTTGTAGCCCCCGTGCCAGCTGAGTGCCGGGTACAGGGGATGCTTGTAGGAGATTTGTTCTGACTAAAAAAGAGTAGGTGCTCTTTTTCCTAGACCAAAGATACCTTAGTGGCTGGGTTGTGGAGAAGCTGGTGTATGGGTTGGGGTATGTTTGGAGAGTGGGGTGGAGAGGACACTGTTGTTGGAGGTTAGGCAGCCGAGAGCCAGGAATGGTCTCTGTGTCTTGATGCCAGAGCAGGTCTGAGCTTCTGGTGGATTCTGTGGGTTCCTATGCATCCATGGGCTTGCAGCACTGGTCAGCAGTCCAGAGTGTCATATGGAGGGAAGTAGTGGCTTGGGGACTTTCAAACGAGAGGAATAATTTGGGATTTCCTGGTGGGGAAGTTCTGTGCCAATTTGAGTGTAAAGATGAAGACCAGAGGGGGCAGAGTTGTGATACCGGAATATCAAGGCCTGGGTCCCAAATCACTGTTTTGCCTCTGGGGCAGCAGAAGAACACAGGGCCTGCTGTTCGGAGCTACTGAAAGAGCCTTCTTTTGTAAGTCAAGGCAGCTGCCTTCATTTTACTTTCTAACCCAGCCTGTGTCCTATGTGTCGGTAGCTACTCAGAAGCACCATGCTGTGCATGGGCAGGAATTCACCTCACATCATATTGGGAGTTGTTCTTGTCACAGATGTCATGGCTGGATTCTGTGGTGGCTTTGGGGGTTGGGAGGGTGGCACGTTCATAAGGCATTTAAGAGTTAGAATAATCAGCCCCTATCCAAGGAAGCAGAGGATGTCACAGGAACTGCATGACTTTTAATGCATTTGGGCATAAGAATAAATGAGTATTTTTCTGAACTTTTTGTCAGTTGTCAATCTTTAATGTTTATGAATTTACTTCTATGCTCTCAACGAGGACTTTTCCATGTTTGTTTTTTTTTAAGTTTATTTTTTTATTTTGGGGGAGAGAGAGAGAGAGAAAATGTGAGCAGGGGAGGGGTAGAGAGAGAGGGAGAGAGAGGAAATCCTAAGCAGGGTTTGCCACCAGCACAGAACCTGATGCAGGGCTTGAACTCATGAACCACATGATCATGATCTGAACCGAAATCAAGAGTCAGATGCTTAACCGACTAAGCCATCCAGGCACCCCGTTTGATTTTCTGTTTAGACTCATTTCTTTTAAAGTTCATTTATTTTTGAGAGACAGAGGGAGAGGGAGAGAGAATGAGCAGCAGAGGGACAGAGAGTGAGAATCCCAAGCAGGCTGTGCTCTGCCAGCACAGAGCCCAATGCCGGGCTCAAACCCGCAAATCTTGAGATCATGACCTAAGCCGAAATCAAGAGTCAGATGCTTAACTGACTGGGCCACTCATACAGTAGATTCCTCAGCTGCCCTTAGCTGTGAACATACTGAAGCATTTTAGGGGATTCTGGGAAGGGAAGAGATTTTTTTTTATAACCCGCAGCGAGGGTAGCTTGTGAAGAGAGAGGTTCTTATGGGGAGTGGGTCTCACAAATTATGGTGACATTCCGATCTTCTGGGAGCCCAGGATCAACCAGCCAGTGCGGTCCATCCAGCCTCTCGGAACTGTCCACTGTGAAATTAGCCTCTTGAAGTTTTATCTAAATGAAATTGGGGCTGTCGTTGCTTTCTGATGGAACCACAGGGCAATTCTGTTTGTGCCTCCAAGGTATAAGGTATTTTTTTCTTTTGAGCCCAGAAAAGAACTCGTGGGATTTTTAAGTACCCTGAAATACCATTAGAGTATCAAAATCAGCCAAAAGGACAAGACGTCTTGCTTTCTTTCCAGTCGCACGCATGCGTCAGTGGTGTAATGGGACTGCCGTTCGAGTGAATATGCTCATCGTGATTCTCGGCAGCTTCCCCGCAGAAAAGCATATTTCTTCTGTGAGAGAAAAGTGGCAACGAGATGGATATTTTTAAATGTCAATTATTGCCAGAATAAATCTCTGTGAGGAGAGCCGCAGAGAGAAGAGACTGGGGTTTGTTTATTTTTCTACTGCGAACGAACCGCTCTGTAGCATCAGAATACTAATACCCAGAGTCTATGCCTGACATCTCCGTATAGAATAACTTGGTGAATATGCTTCTACTTACGGTAAAAATTGGGGGTTGTGTTCCATGGTTTTTTCCTCTGGGAGAATTAAATCCTAGGCCTAACTATCCTACAGGCTTTGATCTCAACAGTGTTTGGATTAATTACAATTACAGTTGACCCTTGAACGACGTGGGGTTAGGGATGCTGACCCTCACATAGTTGAAAATCTGCATATAGCTCTTGACACCCCAGAAACTTCACTACTAATCACCTGTTGATTGGAAGTCTTATAAACATCCAATTAACACATATTTTAAAAATGTTTATGTTGTATGTATTATATAATGTATTCTTATAATAAGCTAGATAAAAGAAAATGTTATTAAGAAAAGCATAAGAGAAAATACATTTACAGTACTGTATTGTACTTATGGGGAAAAAAAATCTGCCTATAAGTGGAACTGTGCCATTCAAACCCATGTTGTTCAAGGACCAATTGTATATAAATTTAGTGATTTCCTGAAGGAATGGTGGGAAGATTAATAAGGTGTGTTTAAATCATGGGCAGTCTCTGAAAATAAGTTAGAAGATGTTGCTTTCGCAAAAATGGTTGGCTGATGTCAGCATGCTCTTGCCCAAGTGTAAACACATAACAGTGCTGTGTAAAATCTGACCAAAGGGGTGCCTGGGTGGCTCAGTTGGTTAAGCATCCGACTTCAGCTCAGGTCATGACCTCTTGGTTCATGTTCAAGCCCCACATTGGGCTCTGTGCTGACAGCTCAGAGCCTGGAGCCTGCTTCGGATTCTGTGTCTCCCTCTCTCTCTGCCCCTCCCCTGCTCGTGCTATGTTTCTCTCTGTCTCAATAATAAATAAAAACATTAAAAAATTTCAAAAGATAAATCTGACCAAGAGTTATTTCATTTTATTTTATTATTTTTTTATATTTATTTATTCATTGAGAGATAGAGACAGAGCAAAAATCGGGGAGGGACAGAGAGAGAATGAGACAGAATCTGAAGCAGGCTCAAGGCTCTGAGCCGTCAGCACAGAGCCCGATGCAGGGCTGGAACTCCCAAACTGTGAGATCATAACCTGAGCTGAAGTCAGATGGTTAACCAACTGAGCCACCCAGGTGCCCCAAGAATGATTTTAAAATACAAGATCCAGTGGGGAACCTGGGTGGCTCAGTCGATTAAGCATCTAACTCTTGATCTTGGCTCAGATCATGATCTTATGGTTTGTGGGTTCGAGCCCTGCATCAGGGTCTGCACTGACAGCACAGAGCCAACTTGGGATTCTCTCTCTCCCTCTCTCTCTGGCCCTCTCCTGCTTGTGCTTGCTTGCTGACTCTGTCTCTCTCTTAAAATAAATAAACATTAAAAAAAATTATAAGATCCAAAGAAAGGCAGTGAAATTTCCAGCTACTAGACATTAAAAGAAAACACAAAAGCTGGAATGTTAAGGGGAAGCTGGCATAAGGGTGGGGCAGTGAGGTTCCTGATGGAAGGTTGCAATTAAGATTATGTGATATTTGTGAGATGGGTGGGACCGGATAGTAAGCCTAATAACGAACTCTCACATGTACAGGAACACAGGAGGTGGCAGAGATGTGTTATTGACCAGGTGGGAAGTGATACAGAACAACTGGTTGTCCACATGGGAGAAGATAAAATGGTATCCCTACCTCACAGCATATACACAAGTAAATGCCAATAGAATTAATGACTATGAAGGGCAAGATGTTAAATTGTATAGAAGAGATTTTTTGTATATGCCCTTGAGGTAGGAAAAGGTAAGACACAGACACAGGCACAGAGAAGATCAATTAATTAAACACTAATTTAGCAACTTCTTTAAGAGCAGGGACACCATATAAAGGTTTAGGGGTGCCTGGGTGGCTCAGTCAGTTGAACGTCTGACTTTGGCTCAGGTTATGATCTCAAGGTTCATAGGTACGAGCCCTGCATTGGGCTCTGTGCTGACAGTTCAGAGCTCAGAGCCTGCTTCGGACTCTGTGTCTCCCTCTCTTTCTGCCCCTCCCCTGCTCGCTTGCTCGCTCTCTTCCTCTCTCTGAAGAATAAATAAACAGTAAAAAAATTTTTATAAAGGTTTAACACAAACTACCACCTGGAATAAATATCCGAGATGTGTTCGCTGTAAGGGATTAGCATTCTGTCTGTATAAGGAACTCTTTCAAAAGCAATTAGAAAAAGACAATTTAACTGAAAAAAATGAGCAAATGATATGAAGAAGAAGGAGGTGGGGATGATAACGTTGGGGATGCCTAATGGTGTGTTCATGGATGTTTGTCAAGTCTCTCTCTAAGTTGCTTCTGTGTATTTAAGAAAGTTGAAAAAAGAAGAGGTTCTATTGCACACCTCACTGTAGACCCACGCACACTTCTCTGCTCCTGTGTTGTGTGTCCCTCTGGCAGGGCCATCTTGCTCCTATTTACTCGCTAATCCTCTAACTCGACTGGAACTGTTGACTTCTAAGGCTCACCTTTTCGTAGGTGGTTCTGCATTCATCTTGTCATTGAAATGGTTAGAGTTTCTTTTTTTTTCTTCCCAGCTTTATTGAGGTATAACTGGTAAATAAATTAGGTATAACTGGTAAATAAACTATACATAATTCATTTTACATACAGTTTGGAGAGTTTGGATGTTTACATACATTCATGTTACTATCACCGCGACTCTGGTAATGAACTTACTCATTACCTACAAAAATGTCCTTGTGTCCCTTTGTTTTTTGTTTGTTTTATAGTAAGAACATCTAACATGAGACGTATCTTCTTAAAAAAATTTTTTAAGTACATATTCCTCACGTAACTATAGGCATTATGTTTCATGGCAGTTCTCTAGAACTCACTCGTCTTGCATAACTGAAACTTTCTACCCATTGAACAACTTTCCATTTCTCCCTCCCCTCTGCCCCTGGCAACCACTCTTCTAGCATCTACTTCTGTATCTTTGAGGACTTTAGATATAAGGGGAATCACACAATATTTGTCCTTCTGTGACTGCCTTATATCACTTAGCATAATGTCCTCCAGGTCCATCTGTGTGGTTGCAAATGGCAGGATTTCCTTTGTTTTAAAGGCTGGATAATATTTTACTGTACGTGTATACCTCATTTTCTTTATCTCTTCATCTGTTGATGGACATTTGAGTTGTTTCTATATCTTGGCTGAATGAACCAGGCTTTGCATACTCATCTGCTCTGTTGTTTTGACAGCAGTGTCCCCGCAGGTATTTTTTTTTTTTTCTCTGTGTGGCTGATCCCTCTTCCATGGGCTTCTCCCTATCTTGATAGACAAGGCTCAAGGGCCACCCTTTTAGGGGCCTTGGTTGCACACTTAAGCCCCATGTGAGCCTGTTCTGTGCTTTCCTGCCTCACTGCTGATCCCTCTGTGGACTTGTATGCCTGCTTCTTCCGTATCCTTCAAATGTCCAGCCCAGTTGTCTCGTGGATAAGTAGATGCTCCAGAAGGCTGTGATCACTGTGTAGCTTTAGTTTCTTAAACTTCCAGAAGCTCATTGACCTCCTCTGTAAGTGGGGACTCATGGCTTTGGGGGGGGCAGTTGTGAGAATGAACCACATCATGGATGGAGAGTGCATGACATGTAATTGTTCCCCAATATTATTAGTGTCCTTCCCTGGAGGAAGCAAGGAGAGGGTATGAGGCTGGCCATTATGATTTTCTTTCAGGCTTGATATGTGTGTTTTCACGTACTTGAAAATGCCTGCTCTGACACCTAACTTTCTTTTTTTTTAAAGTTGCACATTAAGAGAGAAAAAATTTCATCAACGCCTTTTTTAAAGGATGAAAAACGTGTTAAGAAAATAGCAGTATGAGCTGCTACTAGGTTGAGCTCAACATAATTAGTGTGATTAAATCGAAGGAAGTTAGCCATTACTGTATGTAACTTTTTATTAATGATATTCAGATCTAATTAATTATACCCAGTTCTAATTAATTACATGAGTGTGTAAGCTGGCATTCTCAAGCTGTGTTCTGTGGAGTCCCAGGAGATGTTCCTGAAAATAGTAATCCGCATTCAGATCAGGCTGGGACACCCTGATTCTACTGCCCCCTCTTGGAGAGTCCCAAAGCACCATATTAAAGGCCTTTTGAAGTCCTGCAAGAAAGTTGCTGATTTAATTGTATTTAACTCATCATTTTCCAAACTGATTTTGACTACATGTGCTTCTAGATACATAAGAAAATGCTAACTGAAGTCAGAACAATTCTTATATCATAGCTTGTGCTCAGACTGGTTGATAAACAACATATATGTTGATGGGGACATTCCTTAAGTCTTCTAGAGTAGCACTGCTGGGGTCTCTGTTGTGGCAGAGCATACTGCCAAAAGGTTTTCTTTCAGAGTCCAGGGCTGGTATAGATTAATCTCTTTTCTTGGACAAATCACTTAATCTCCTTTGGTCAATCTGCAGGGGAAAATGGTGGTGGCTTGGTGGCCCTTCAGGGTGGCTGTCAAGGTGAAAGTTAGTACTTAGAAGTGCCCCCTCCATTCCTGGCCTGTGAAGGGCTCCTGTGGTGGTTACCAGTTTTGGCAGAGACCCTCATTTACAGAGTACGTGTCATTGAGCATATCTTGGCCTCAGGGGCCAGAGAGAGAGAACCACTCACCTACTGGCAAGGTCTTTATAGGAGGTTCGAAAGGGGACAACTTCCCTCCATTTTGTTTTCCAGCCACTGCAAGGAAGTGTAGAGTGTTGTGGTGTAGAGTGTAGAGTGTTAGAGGACATGAAGAGTGGTTTGGGGAGAGGTGACTCATCAGTCCTGTAGGTTATGCAGGAGGAGTGAGGTTTAATCTTTCATCTTGAAGGAGGAGTATACATTTCTGGGAGAAAGAGAGAGGAAGGTGGAGCATTCCGGGCAAACAGAAGTATATGTATGACTCAAGCGTGGAGACATGAAGCAGTGTGACAGGTCCTGGGGGATGTTGTTTACCCTTGAACAATGTGGGGGTTAGGGGCACTGACCCCCTCCTCTCCTTCCCCCACTGTGCAGTCAAAAATCTCTGTATAGCTTTTGACTCACCAAAAACTTAACTACTAATAGCTTACTGTTGACTGGAAGCCTTACCAATAATGTAAACAGTTGATGAACACATTCTGTATGTTATGTGTATTATATACTGCATTCTTACAGTAAAGTAAGCTAGAGAAAAGAAACTATTATTAAGAAAAGCATAAGGAAGAGGATGTACATTTATAGTACTATACTGTATTTGCTGAAAAAATCTACATCTCAGTGGACACATGCAATTCAAACCCATGTTGTTCAATGGCCAGCTGCAGCTGGCTTGACAGAGTGGCCAGAACATGCAGTAGCAAGGACCAGACCATTCTGTTCAGATGGCCACAGAGAAGCCTGTGGCTTCTCCAGAGGGCTGATGTCATAGGTGACTGTGGAAGGCAGGCGGAGGGGGCGAAGGCCCAGGCACTCCCTGGAGGCTCCTCGTATGGTTCCTGGGGGGAGAGAATATGTGTCCTGTGTAAAGGCTGGTAGGGTGTGGAGGCAAGGACTGAGGTGACAGGCACCAAGGAGGAAGATCTGGCAGAGTCATGTGGAGGGAGCAGGGGGTGGGGACTCAGAGGGAGAGAAGACTGTATTTGAGGTGGAAATAGAATTCTTGAATTCCTACTTCATGAAGGGCCAAGGAACTTTTGAGGGGTGGGGGTGGGGCTGGGGAGTCAGTTGCTTAGCCCGTCTGGCTGAGGCCATGGGAGGAGAGGCTGACCTCCATGGGGAGTGGAGGGGCCTGAGGAGAATGGCCAGAAAGTGGGTGGAAACCAGGAGGGAAGGGGGCTGAGGATTTTCAGTGGCCAGGTGGGGGTTGCTGGAAGACCGAATAGGATTTTTAAGAGGCAGAGAAAGTGGCTGTGGGATTTTTCTTTTTCATGCTCAGTGACTAAGAAGGGGAGAAGAGAGAGGAGTGGGAACAGAAGGGAACAAGGTATTTTTCTGTGGAGGTGGAAAATTGATTGTTCAGTGTAGTTCACGGATGAGGAGAGAAGTGGTGCGTGTAACACGCAGCGAGGAGGGAAAGTGGAGTGGGGCCTGGGTGCCAATGAAGAGAGCTTCTTGTTTCCTGGAGGGAGTGATGGAGGAGAAGGAGACTCTGAGGCCTGTTCTAGCTGTGACCTCTGTTCTCTCTGAGAGGCAGGAGTCAAGTCTGTGAAGAGCAGAAAGGAGTCACCAGGATGGAAGTATATTCAGCACCTGCATTAATCTTTTGAGCAAATGCCTCCAGTAGTGGCAAGTGTACTTCGGGAGGGTGGATTTGACTCATTCTGCTTCTGAAAGTCATTCCCAAAGACAACCGGCCTCCACTGTTATTTTTAGCCATGAGAACACTGGAGTATCTGTGTGGCCTCCCCAGGTCTTGAAAAAAATGACACTCATTGGGATGTTTGGTTTTTTTGTCCATACTCAGCCTTGACAGTCCTGCTTAGGGTCCTGCAGCACAGACAGGAGAGCTAGGATGTTGTTCCAGGCTGAGAGACCTGTCAGTTGCCAAAGAATATTAGCTCCTGTGTGTGACAACATGAGACCTCACATCAGAAAATCCCATCAGCTTTGGGGAGCGATAAGCTTAGAGATAAATCATAACTTCCTCCCCTTCCTCAGGGCGCACCCTAGCTGTGCCCACATTCATTGCTCTGTGGGTGACTTCTTAATGAAGCCAAGAATTCTTTTAGACTCTGAGAGCACCTGATTGTCTCAGTTTCCCTGTGAGGTCCTATATTTGCTCAGGGCAGCCCCCTGGGTGGAAGGCACCTTGCAGATGATTTCACTTCTTCTACCAGTGCACTTCTTTCCCCTACACCTCAGATCCGGAGGTCTGAAACAGCATTCTTTTATTGAACACAGTTGTGCACCAGACAAAGGTAGAATCAGGCTTAATCAGAGCTCCTTAAACTCTGTAAGTGGATGTCATGGTTCTGTTTTACAGAGAAGATAGGCTTAAAACAGGATATCTTAGGCATGGCCAGACAGTATGCAACTGAGCTGGACGCTGTGGGATACAACATGGTGAATGAAGCATGTAGCACACCTCTTCCCACCCTCCCTGCAGACTTAGAGGCGCCTGCCTGCTTCCTGCAGTTACTGCCTCTAGGGCAGGGGGAGGACACTCAATGGGCCCTGAGGCCAGCCCTGCTCTGATGGGAAAGTTGTTTTGTGACCTGATGCCTCTTGTTTTCTCATCTAACAAAGGACTTAGGGAGGAGGAATGGGGAGTTTAATGGGCACAGAGTTCAGTTTTGCCAAAGAAAAGAGTTCTGGGGATGGATGGTCACACAACAGTGTGAATGTGCTTAATGCCACTGAATTGTACACCTAAAAATGGTCTAGATGGTAAATTTTCTGTTATGTTTATTTTAGCACATTTTAATTTTTTATGTTTGTTTATTTTTGAGAGAGAGAGAAAGAATGTGAGTGGGGGAGGGACAAAGAGAGAGGGAGATACAGAATATGTAGCAGGTTCCAGGCTCTGAGCTGTCAGCACAGAGCCCGACTCAGGGCTCGAACCTGCAAACCGTGAGATCATGACCTGAGCTGAGGTCAGACACTTAACCAGCTGAGCCACCCTACTTTAGCACACTTTAAAAAACAGAAGGAGCACAGCACCATATTCTTTAATGTTGTTACTAAAAGCACAGGGTCAGTCACCGAGACACTTAACACATATAGATTCTACCTACAATTATTCTTCACACCCCTGAGTTTATAGGACTTGGTGTCCAGTCTCTCCTCTCTCCTGTTACTCTGCTCCAAATGTCATCGTGATAGTGTCTCTGTCCTTTGTCTAGTCTGGCCCAGATGGTAAGCTGTTCTCTACGGTGGTTTCATCAGGACAGAGCGTGTGTGTGAGTGTATATGAGTCTATGTGTAAGTGTATGTGTCTGTGAATGTGTATGAGTCTGTGTGAGTGTGTGTCTATGTGTTTGAGACGTGTGAATCTGTGTGTGAGTATGTATAAGTCTGTGTATGTGTCTGTGTGTGTGTATGAGTCTGTGTGTGTCTTTGTGTTTGAAGAGTCTGTGAGTGTGAGTGTCTGAGTCTGTGTGAGTGTGTGTGTGTGTGTATAAGTCTATGTGTCTGTGTGTGAGAGTGATATGAGTGAGTCTCTGAGTGTGTGTGGGGCTATGGGGGTTTGTGTAAGGGAAGCAGGCTGGATTCACCTTCCAGATGCTGGACTGTTAAAAGAGAGCCTAGCCTGGGGATTGTCCCCAGGTGCCCTTGACCCCATAGTGCACCAGGGCATCATAGAGGAGGCTCCAGGAAGCCGGACTCACAGAAATGAGGGCAGTGTTTATAGTGCCATGACAGTGGAGCCTCTGGCTCAAAATGGAATCTGAAGGAAAACTTTAAAAAATGAACCTTTGCCCACAATATAGTGGCTTCTCTAGTCTTATCTGAGTTGCATTCCCCTTCCTGCCCTATCACAGTCCACACCCCATAATGACCACTTAGACTTACTAACAAAGTCACAGAAAGCAGAAGGAGGCTCTGGAGACTCACCTTTTCAAAGCCTCTGTTGTTAATTGCATAGTGTGCAAGACCAGCAGTAAAAACCATAATATGCTTTTTTTTTCCCAAATAAACTTTTTATTTTTATTTTTTAATTATTTTAAATTAAAAATTTTTAATGTTTATTTTATTTTTTGAGAGACAGAGACAGAGCATGAGCTGGAGAGGGGCAGAGAGGGAGGGAGACACAGAATCTGAAGTAGGCTCCAGGCTCTGAGGTGTCAGCACAGAGCCTGAGATCATGACCTGAGCTGACGTCAAGATGCTTAACCAGCTGAGCCACCCAGGCACCCCTTAAGTTTTTTTTTGAGAGGGAAGAGGGAGAGCATGAGTTGGGGGTGGGGATCAGGGGGAGAAGGAGAGAGAGTCTTAAGCAGGCTCCATGCCCAGGGCTTGATCCCACAACCCTGGGATCATGACCTGAGCTGAAATCAAGAGTTGGACACTCAACCCTCTGAGCCACCCAGGTGCCCCCAAATAAGCTTTTTAAATTGAGGTATAACACAAGCAGAAAAGTATAAAAATCCTAAGTGTTGCCATGAATTTTCTCAAAGTGAACATATCCATGTAAACTATTACGCAGATGAAGAAATAAAGCATCACTAGAACCCAAGAATGCCCCTGCCAGCCTTCTCTCCCAGCCACATCCCCCCTGACCCAAAAGTAACCAGAATCCTGTCACCAAATACTGTTTATGCTAATTTTTGGATTTGTTATAAATGAATTTCTATAGCACGTACTCTTTTGTCATATCTTTTTTCACTCAGTGAGAATCATTCCGGGTGTTGAATGGGGCAGTGGTTCATTGGTTTTTTACTGTCATGTAGTTGTACATATGTACATGTACCAGAATTTACCCATTCAACTTTGATGGAGATTTGGATCTTTTCCAGTTTTTTGGTCATTATTGCTGCTGGGAACATTCTTATACATGTGGTGCACACGTGATCGCATACCTATTGAGTATATGTGTAGGGATGGAATTGGTGGATCATAGGGCATGGGCATGCTTATATTTCAGTGAATACTCTCAATCAGCTTTCTGAAGTGGTTGTAACAAATTCCACCCCCACCTACAAGTGTAAGAGTTTTAGTTGTTCCACATCCGGTTGTGTTGCCAGTCATTTCGATGTTTATTCTGGTTGACCTAGAGTTGGATCCTGTGGTCCTGTTTTGCATTTTGCTGAAGATTACTTATGTTGGGTATCTTGTTTTTTTTTTTTTTTTAATATTTTCATTGTCCTTTTTGTGTATCTTCTGTGAAGTTCCTGTGCAAGTCTTTTTCTCATTTTTCTGCTGCGTTTTCTCTCTCTTTGTGCTTTGTAGGAGTTCTTTATATGTTCGGTACCTGATAACTTTGTTAGATGAATGCAATTGCATATGTTTCCTTACACTCTTCCTTTCGCACTTTTAGTGGTATCTTTTGGTGAAGAGAAGCCTACTTATGAAACTTTTCCTTTAAGATAATTGCTTCTTGTGCCCTTTTTAGGAAATTTATGCATACCCCAATAACATGGAAACATTCTCCTCCTTCTAGAAGCTTTATTGTTTGAACTTTCACTTTTAGATCTATAGTCTACTTGGAGTTGATTTAAAAACTTTTTTTAATGTTTATTTATTTTTGAGACAGAGCATGAGCAGGGGAGGGGCAGAGAGAGAGGGAGACACAGAATCCGAAACAGGCTGTGAGCTGTCAACACAGAGCCTGATGTGGGGCTTGAACCCATGAACTATGAGATCATGACCTGAGCTGAAGTTGGACGCCCAACCGACTGAGCCACCCAGGTGCCCCTGGAGTTGATTTTTTAATATAGCCTGAGGTTGATGTTAAGATTCATTTTTCTTCCAGTGGGTATCTAGTTGACCCAGCACCATATTATTACCCTTGTGCAGTCTGTAATAAAGGTCTCATTCCATTTCTTGGTGTTTGTCTGCTGGTAGTTTTCAAACCCCACTCCTGCTTTTCCTTCTACCACATATCTGGGAAAGCTGGTAAGAAAGCTTGCATATAACCTTGAGTAGTGGTGGTGGGAAGTTTAGACCATACAGGTCCTGGCCACTGCATGCACACTCCTCTGTGGCCTCACCCTCAACCACTATGGCCACTCAAGACATTTTTGGACTGGCTTTTATGCCCACCATGTTCTCTCCAGAAAGACCAATATGTAAATGATTAATCTCTTTATACCTTCTTGATACTGGTGGCATTACCAGTCTCAACATCCAAACCAAGTTTGTGTTGGGAGGTAGATCCCACCCTCGCGACACTGCACAACCCACTGCAATGTTACAAATTAATGTATGTGTGCGACTCTGTTCAGTTCCACGGGTCTGTTTGTCGATTCTTGTATCAGTACCATCAATACCACAATATCTTAATTAGTGTGATTTTATAATAAGTACTTCTAGTTTTAAGTCCTTCAGTTTTACTCTCCAAGATTTCCTTGATATATTTGGCCTTTTGCATTTCCATATACAATTTAGAATCATTCTGTCAATTTCTGTATAAACACTTGCTCGTAAAATCCTGCTGAGGTTTTGGGGCACCTGAGTTGCTCAGTTGGTTAAGCGTCCGACTTTAGCTCAGGTCATGATCTCATGGTTCATGGGTTCAAGCCCCACATCAGGCTGGGTGCTGACAGCTCAGAGCCTGGAGCCTGCTTTGGATTCTGTGTCTCCCTCTCTCTCTGCCCCTACCCCACTTGCAGTCTGCCCCCCCCCTTCTCTCTTTCTCTCTCTCTCAAAAATAAATAAACTTAAAAAAATACTACTGAGGTTTGATGAGAGTCCTTTAAATAATAGATCCATTAAGAGGGAGTCTTTATGATATTGTCTTCCAACCCATGAACATGTAACTTCTTTCTCTTTGGACTTAATGTAAGTTTTCTTGATATATTTTATAGTTTTGTATGTATAACATCTTCTGTTAGATTTCTTCTAAGGTATTTGGGTATTGTTTTGTTTTCTGTTGTTATTGCTATCATAAGTTGTTTTTTAAATTCTACATTATAATTGTTTTTCCTGAGTATTTATAAATCTGATTGTTTCTTACACGTTTCCCTTGTATTTAGCAACCTTGTTAAATTCATTTATTGGTTGTGATAGTTTATTTGTAAGATCTTTTAGATTGTCTACATGCATAATCATGTGTTTATGAATAATGAAAGTTGTTTTTTCGTTTTTGCACTGATTGCAAGCCCCAGTTCAATAATTTCCCTCTTGGGGGAAAATCTTTCAGTATTTTGCTTTGAATTAAGCTGGTTGCTCTCATTTTTTTGTGTGTGAATACTATTTATAGGAGCAAAAAAATTCCCTTTTATTTCTAGTTAGCTACAGCTTTATCATGAGTGGGGGTTGAATTTTATCAAATACTTTTTCTGTATCTCATTAAATAATCATAGACTATTTTCCTTTTATTTAATTAATGTGAATTATATGATTGATTTCTGAATATTAAACCAACTTTGCATTTCTGGACTATATCCAACTGATTTGTGATATGATATAGTTTTTATGTTGATTTAATAATTTTTAATAGTTTTTTTTACAACTGTGTTTAATAGTGGTTTACCTATACTTTTATTTTTATATAATGTCAAGGTCAGGTTTTGGTATCAAAGTAGTGATGGTTTTATAAAGTGAGTTGGGCAGTGTTCCTCTTTTTTATGTTCCCTGGAAGATTTTGGGCAATATTGGTGTTTCCCTTTCCCTCCTTCCCTTTCTCTTTCTCTTTTTCTCTCTTTTTCTCTTACTCTCTTTCTCTTTTTCTTTCTTTCTTTTTCTGTTTGGAAGAGTTGGAAAGCCACTGAGGTTGGAAATTATTTGAGAAGTTTAATTACAGATTCAGTTTATTTAGTAGATACAAGGCCATTTGGATGTTTTTTTTCCTGGTGTCAGTTTCGCTAAGTTGTGTTTCAGGAAGCTGTGCACTTCATAAAAACTATGACAGTTATTTGTGTTGTCATTTATTATGTCTATTATTATCTTTTACAAATGATATCTACCTGTTCATTTCTTATATTGTAATTTGTGCATGCTCCCCCTTCCTACTTCCTAGTCCCACTTTTATCATGCTAGGGATTTATAAATTTAATATTCTTCCTAAGAACAGCATTTGGGTTTATTGCTTTTCCCCTATTATATATTTGTTTTCTCTTTCAATTTTTTCCTGCCTCCATATTGATTATTTCCTTCAACTTTATTTGGTGTTTAATTTGCTGTTCTTTCCAAAATAAGTGAAAGTAAATAGACACCTAGATTATTTTTGCAGGCTTTTTAATTTTCTAATAAAGAAATTTAAAGTTATAAATTTCCCTGTAGGCCTGCTTTAGCTGTAATCTACTACTTTTAATTATTATGGTTAAAAAATATAAACTTTGCCCTTTTTAAGTATATAGTTCAGTGGTGTTAACTATATTCACATTGTTGTAAAACTTATCCCCAGGACTTTTTCATCCTGCAAATGTGAAACTCTGTACCCATTAAACAGTAACTTCTCTTTTTCTCCTGCCCCCAGCCCCTGGCAAATCCCATTCTACTTTCTGTCTCCATGAATGTGACTACTCTAGGTGCCTTATATAAATGGAATCATACAGTATTTGTCTTTACAACTGGGTTTTTTAGGTTAGCATAATGTCTTCAAGTTTCGTTCATGCTGTAGCGTATGTTAGAATTTCCTTCCACTTCCATAATATTCCATTGTATGTTTATGTCATGTTTTCTTTATCCATTCATCCATTGGTGGACATTTGGGTTGCTTCCACCTTTGGGCTATTGTGAATAGTGCAGCTATGAATATGAGTATGCAACACTATTTTTAAAAAATATTTTTATTTTTACTTATTCATTTTTTATTTTAATATTTTTGAAAGAGTGCACATGCATGAGAGTGGAGGAGGGGCAGAGAGAATCTTAGGCAGGTTCCACACCTCCCATGGAGCCTGACATGGGGCTAGATCTCATGACTGTGAGATCATGACCTGAGCTGAAATCAAGAGTCAGACACTTAACTAACTTAGCCACCCAGGCACCCCACTATTTTTTGATATGTTATATTTTCATTATTAATCTCTCCAATTGTTTTTAAATTTTATGATTATTTCCTTCTTTGATATGTGAGTTATTTCAAAATGGTCAATTTCCAAATGTCTGCATATTTTCTAGTCGTATTTTTGTTGTTTATTCCTTGCTTAATTATGCTATAGTCAGAAATACATCTTTTATGATTTTTAACATTTCAGAATTTGTTTTGACTCATTTTAGATTTGCCTACCATATGATTAATTTTGATAAATTATCTCTGTGTACTTGTATGTAGTTTCTTGGTACAGTAATTTACATATATCAACAAGGAAAATTTTGGTAATTATGGTGTACATGTCTATTTCCATTCTGATTCTTTTCTGCTTGTTATATCATTTACTGGGAGAAGTATGTTAAAATATTCCACTGTGATGTTAGATTTGTCTTTTTATAGTTCTGTCAGTTTTCCCCTTTATACGTTTTGAGCATAAAACTAAATACATATAAATTTAGAATTTAAATTTAGACTTTAAATTTAGTCTTTAAATTTAGAATTTAAATTTATATTTTATTCCTAGCAGATTGCCTATGTTTTATTATGGATTACTTCTTTTTTTCTTTTAGAAATACCTCTTTTCCTAAAATCTGCTTTGTCTAACTATCAATATAACTACACCAACAACTTTCTTTAAAATATTTTTTACTGTTTAGATTTACAGAGAAGTCGAATAGATGGTAGAAGAGTTCTCATGTATCCTACATCCACTTTTCCCTGTTATTAACATCTTACATTAGCATGGTACATTTCTTGCAAGTAGTAAACCAGTTTGAATACATCATAATTAACTAGAGTGCATCCTTCATTTTTTTTAATTTTTTATTTTTTACCTCATGTCCTTTTTTAGTTCCAGGCATCCACATTACATTTAATCTTCATGTCTCTTTAGACAGTTTTAGATTGTGATAGCTTCTTAGAGTTTCCTTGTTTCTGATGACCTTGACAGCTTTGAGGAGTATTGCTCAGGTATTTTATAGAATATGCTACAATTTAGGTTTGTCTAATTTTTTTCTGATGTTTATATGGGAGTTACAGGCTCTTGGTCAAAAGACTGCATAGGGAAGGGCACTGTTCCAAACATATCAAATTGAGGGTACATAACACATCCTTGATATTCACCTACATCACCTGGAAGTTATGTTTCATCTCCATGAGGGGGCGGTAGCTAACAAATTACATGGAATTTTTATGCACAGGTTTGTCCCTTCTCTCTCATTTATTGATACACCCATTATTTATGTCTGTATGGATTTGTGGATATTTATTTTACACTTTGGATTGTAACCCAGTACTGTGTTACTTATTCTGTCATTCAAATTGTTTTACCTTTCACTCTTTCCTAATGTATCTGAATATCAGACTCATTTTTCTGTTTCCCCTTCTCTCCAGGGGTTTGGCTTCTCAGGTTTTCACTGCATTAGGAGCTCGAAACTATAATTTCTTATATTCCCAGCCTCATAAAACTGCCAAAAGTTCTGCTTAGCCCTGTTGCTTCTTAACCACCACTTTCTGCTTGGTTTTTAAGCCTCTTGGCTCCTACCAGTTACGGATCGACAAATGCTATAGAGAGGGAAGCCACACAAAATGATGCTGGGCTTATTTCAGTTATATTTTCTTGGCTGTCAGGATCTCAGCCCCTCAAGTCCTAGTTGCCTTGGCAGATCTCTGATGCTTCCATAGAGATTTTTAAAAGGTCAAGAGCTTCTGGTTGTTCTTGGTGGAAGGATTAGTCTGGCACAAGCTGGTGTTTCATAGCCTGAAGTAGGATTCATCGGGTGTAACATTTTTCCTTTCTCCACTACGTCGTGGTTAATGGTGCCTCATAATATTTGAAGACCTAGCGCTTTGCTTCCAGTCATCAAGTATCCTAAGTAATACATATTTTATATGTTGTGGAGGAGAACGTATCATTCTTTTTTTAAAAAAAATTTTTAATGTTTATTTATTATTGAGACAGAAACAGAGCATGAGGGGGGAGGGGCAGAGAGAGAGGGAGACACAGAATGTGAAGCAGGCTCCAGGCTCTGAGCTGTCAGCACAGAGCCTGATGTGGGGCTCAAACCCACTGACCGTGAGATCATGACCTGAGCCGAAGTCGGCCGCTTAACCGACTGTGCCACCCAGGCGCCCCGAGAATGTATCATTCTTTACATATCCTTCTCTATACCCTTAGTCTCGAGGGATATGAAAAAGAATTGTCTGCTAACTTCTCTTCAAGGTAAAGGGAAAAAAAGTAATGATCTCGGAAGAAGATAGCCTTCATTATAAAAGCTTCTGACTCAGGGAACAGATGGAGAGGTCTGTGCAAAGTGGGCTCTTTGATCTTGGGGACCTAGGACCAGTGCAATTACTGATGCAAATTTTTGTTTAGACCTTAAAGAAACCCAGCCTCTCTATATGGTTAAGGATGGATTTGTGTACGAACAGCACTTCAGAGATGAAGTCAGTGACTCACATTAAAGCGTCCCTTTAACTAGATGGAACGGGTGTATAATAGGTCTTCCATGCATGCTCTGGCTAAGCTTGCCTCTGACATCCCTACACCTAGGCAATACATTTGTCTTTCCCAGCCCCTCTAGTTTTGTGTATTCTGCAGTTCTGAAGAGCAGCTGTCTTCCTTGTTTATCACCCACGATGGAACACAACCAAATCATTGGCAAAGTCCCTGCAGATTGAGTTATCCACAAATTGATGCCATTTTAGTATGATCATTCAATTAGGCACAAATCCATCTCATTGTGTCACATCCAGTTCAACATAATTCACAAGAATGTGGGGAAGGACCTGGCATGTATCTTGTTGAAATCTGGGTGCATTCTCTTTTCAGGATCTCCTTCGTGCACCTCTGTACGTACTCTATCAGAGAGAGAATGGGAGTTATTCCACAAGCTCATGGTTAGCTCTTGCATGGCTACTTTTCTTAAAGGTGATCACAACCCAACCCATTAATAGGTGCATTTTAGAACTTCGCTGTCCAGTATGGCCGCCCTTAGCCACACGTGGCGATTTATATTTAATTTAAATTAATTAAAATTAAGCAAGTTAAAACTTCAGCTTCTCAGCCAAACTACCCATATTTCAAGTGCTCAAAGCCTACTGTATTGGGCAGTGCAGATAAAACACTTCTAACATTGCAGAAAGACTTATTGAACAGCTGTCCTAAAATCTTGATTTTAGAATCAGATTTGAGTCCACTGGTCTGCAGATTGCCCTGTCATCATTTGACTCTTACAAACATTGACATGGTGTTTTCCTGTAGTTGGTCTTTCT
This sequence comes from Cryptoprocta ferox, assembly GCA_028646485.1. Lineage (NCBI taxonomy): Eukaryota > Metazoa > Chordata > Mammalia > Carnivora > Eupleridae > Cryptoprocta > Cryptoprocta ferox. The sequence continues at coordinate 117,476,983 of CM053560.1, forward strand.
CACCTGTCTTCTTTCTCACATTTCCTCCAAAATCACCATCGAAAGTAATTCAGTTCCTCTGTTGCCCAGCTCAGTCTATAAGAAGGGTCTTGGATAGGGACTACCTTTTTGGCTTTCAAGGAGGTTGCATAAAAAATGAAACTAAGTCACGTCTGGTATTGAGGATTTGTACCTGTCTATCTTGCTGGTATTTATGTGACTGTTACTATTGCTAAGGGAAAAGAATGTGATCTATATTGCTTGTCCAGAATGTCTATTTCTAATCCGAGAGAGAATAGAAGAGGCATGCACTTGGAGAATCAGCCAAGTTGTCTTATTCCTTAAGTAGACGCCATCGAGGGCAATTACGGTGCATGAAGACCCTGTAAAATGAATGTCTGCGTTCCCTCATTTATGTATTTTACAGCATCTTTAATAGAAGAAATTTTCCTGTTTTGCTTAAATGTTTATTTATTTTTAAGAGAGAGAGAGAGAGAGCACGAGCATGAGCTGGAGAGGGGCAGAGAGAGGAGGGCAGAGGAACCAGAGTGGTCTCTGTGCTGATAGCAGAGAACCCGATGTGGGGCTTGAACTCATGAACTGTGAGATCGTGACCTGAGCCGAAGCTGAACGCTTAACTGACTGAGCACCCAGGGGCCCCAGAAGAATTTTTCCTGTTTCAAAAGATAGAAGTTCGGTGCCTGGGTGGCTCTGATTAAGGTTAAGTCTCTTGACTTCAGCTCAGGTCATGATCTCATGGTTTGTGAGTTCGAGTCCCACATTGGGCTCTGTGCTTACAGCTCAGAGCCTGGAGCCTGCTTCAGATTCTGTGTCTCCCTTTCTCTCTCTACCTCTTCCACTTGCGCCCTGTCTCTCTCTCTCAAAAATAAACATTTAAAAAATTAAGAAAAAAAGGATAGAAGATGCCCCCAGCTGTCCTGGGGTGACAATGTCAACTGCTAGTGGGTAGCACCTCTCCTGTCCTGTGCCTGGCTGCCACCCCAGGATCTACACTCACCAGTTTGATTTGCTGGTGGATGGTAAGGAGGAGAGGGGCCAATGGAAATCTCTCAGGACCCAGGTTCTGGACAGCTTTGTTAGTGGTGGAGTTTATGATCATGTCAGGAAGAAGAAAATCCTTTCTTAGTTGAGAGAATACATTTTGTTTAAAAAAAAAAGTCATCAGGCAAGCTCAGGAAGATCCACCTCCTGTTTGGAATACCTGCTTGCTCCGTGTTGTCTGCACCCAAGGAGCAGATCATGAGTCAGGTATGTGAGGGAACAGGGGCGTAGCAAGAACTGGAAGGAGGAGCTGTGGGCTAGGAGGCAGGGACACCAGTGGTGTGACCTTAGGCAGGTCATTTGTAGTTCAGAGTCTTGATTTCCTCCCCTGCCCCTTCTACTTGCACAGAATTACTGTGATGACCAGAAGCATTTATGTGCCAGGAGCTGTATATAGAGCTTTTGAGGAAGGAGCGTTGGGTCCTGGGGCAATCTGTTTAGTGTTGTGTTTGCACACTGTGGTGCCTTGCCTGTGTACAAATGAGAAACTTCAGACGTTGACGCTTTTTCTCCCTGAGCTGAGCTGATGCATCTCAGTAGTTGTGCTGCAGAGAGAATCAGAACCCAGAGCAGATTCACCCAGCACTCTGTTCAGCTCTTAGAAACGTCCTTTTATTTTCTCATTGACAATTTCCTTCTCTCTTTTTTTTCTCTTTCTGGGATTCCCATTTATCTGACGTTGGACCTCTGGATTTCATCCTATATGCTTCTCTTGTCTTTTGTATTTTTCCATCTCCTTTCTATTGTGCTTTTAAGGCTATTTCTGACTTTATGTTTGAATTCCTATAATAAATGTTTATACTTTCTTCTACTTTTAATTTCCAAGGGCTGTTTCTAGTCTGTCATCATTTCTTTTTCTCTCTCTCTTTCTTTCTTTCTTTCTTTCTTTCTTTTTCTTTTCTCTTCTCATTTCTTTTCTTTTCTTTTCTTTTCTTTTCTTTTCTTTTCTTTTCTTTCCTTTTCTTTTCTTTTCTTTTCTTTCTTTTCTTTCTTTTTTTGGTAGCTCTGTTTTCCTGTTCAGGGAGCGGTGTCTTCTTACTTTTGTTGAAGGTATTAATTATTGCTTTGTTTATTTTTGACAGTTTCTCCTGTTTCCTGCATTATCACTGTTTCCTTTGGTTTCCCTGCACTCACTTAATCTGGATTTTCCTTTTCCTTTGTGAAGCCTTCCTCCCCAGTCTGTGATCCTTGATTGTTCAGTTAAATTTACGAGCAAAGCCCCAAAAGTGGATTGGAGTCGGTGTTTGCACCTGTGGCTGCCCATTCATCACCGGGGGAGCATTAAAAAGTACCAGTCCGGGGGTCTGTCACAGGCGAGTAGGATCGAGATCTCTTGGAGTGGGGTCTAGGTATTGATAGATAGATATAGATGGAGACATAGATTTGAATTCACCTGTAATTCCAATGTTCAGCCAGACCGAGATCCACTCCTTAGCTGGATGCCATCTGGGTGACAATGGTGGTTCTTTCCAGACTTGGCATAATAACCATGTGTTGCAACCACTCTAGGGCCTTTTAATGCACTGGGTACCTAGGAGACTCTGATTGCCTCTGTATTGTATTCCGTCTTTCTGCACCTTTGGCAGATTGCAGAGTGGGACTGTTCAGTGCTTTAAGTTTCAGGAACCCATAGGTGGGAAAGATAAGCTCACATCACAGGAAGGCTGGGCAGTCCATCTGCCAAAGGTATTTGTGCAGCTACAACAGGAAATGTGGGAAGAAAGCAGGTCAGCCCAGCTGTGAAGAGCGGGATCCAGGAGGGGCTGATCTGAGGCAGATGTGGCCAGGGAGCAGCCTCTGGCTGGGGGATGGGACAGGACCTGTAAGGTGAAGCTTCAACTGAGGCCAGGGAGTTGGGCCCTTGGGCTCTGGTGAGGCCAGTCCTCCCTCTCCTTACCACTGCGAGAACAGTAGAGGCCAGGAGTGGCAGGATATGGTCTATCAGTGTCTATCTATCTACATCAGTAATAAAAAGAAGCAGGGCGCGTGGGTGGTTCAATCAGTTGAGTGTCCAACTCTTGATTTTGGCTCAGGTCATGATATCATAGTTCCCGGGATTGAGCCCTGTGTTGGGCTCTGTGCTCACAGTGTGGAGCCTGCTTGGGATTCTCTTTCTCCCTCTCTCTCTCTCTTTCTCAAAATAAATAAAAGTAAACTTTAAGAAATAATAAAAAGAAGCTTTGGTTTGAGAGTGAAGAGGCAGTGGGAAGGACTGGACAGCACAGGAGTGGTGAGACAGGTGTTCAGGGCCTGGGCCCGATCCCTCACTGACTTGTGACCTCGCCTCAGCCACACCTCCTTTTGGAGCCTTGGCTTGTCCCACTGGGAAAGAAGGATCATGATGGTCCCTGCCTAGCAAGAGAGTAAATGTGCTGGTGCGTGTTGGGGGATGGGCTACGGAGGCTGCAGCACAAGAGGCCAATTTGGTGTTTATGGTATAACCTTCCCTGATGCTTCAAGTTTGCTCTTGAACTTGTAGACCAGATACGGCATGAAGATGGAGGGGAGAAGGAATAAGCAGAAGACCAGGAGACTCCCTAGGCTGTCCTTTTACTCGCAGTGAATTGGGCAGAGAGGTGCTGGCCTCTGGGTGGGAGGGACCCGAGGAATCCCTTGCCTTATTCTCATGTCTCCCTTTTACCTGTCCTGGTCCCCTGGGGGTGGGGTTGTGTCTAACACAGCCCTTCTCCAAAGAGGAAGGTGGCCTTCTGGATTCCTTGTTGGCTTGGGACAATTTATTTTTGATTAAGGATATTCTAGAAAGGCCAAAATTATATTTTCTTTGTAAAATACTTGAAGATCTGTGCAACACAGATGTACATTAATTTTTTTTTACTTTTTAAAAAATAGTTTAATGTTCATTTATTTTTGAGAGAGAGAGATAGAGATAGAGACTTCGAGCAGGGGAGGGGCAGAAAGAGGGAGACACAGAATCTGGAGCAGGCTCTAGGCTCTGAGCCGTCAGCACAGCGCCTGATGAAGGGCTCAAAAGAGATCATGACCTGAGGCGAAGTCAGACACACAACCGACCGAGCCACCACACATATGCATTCTTTAACAAAACTGAGAGACCACAGATAAAGCTGGATGCTCCCTTGACCACCTATAGTATTCTTCCTCTCCCCAGAGAGAACCACGCTTAGGGGTTTCGAATGTCTCCCTCTGGATCTGTTATGGCACACTTAAACAAGCGTATGTGTATTTGTACAAGCACGTGGCTATATTTTGATTTTACACAAATGTATGTATCTCAGCATCTGTCCATTGTTCTGCCTCTTGAATGTCTTACGGCACAACGTTTCGGAGAACTTACACACAGTACTCACTGCCTAGGAGAGCTACCGCCTTTGTTTTAACCTCTGTGTAGGCTTTCAGTGACTGTGTGTACCTACGTATTGTATGAACACTCTCCTATGATGAACTTTTGGGTTGTTTCCTGACGTGTGCTGTACCAGCAGTGACGTTTGTGGGCTCATACTTCTCTGGAGTGCATAGCAAGGAGTGGGATTGCAGGGCAAGAGACACTATCAGGTTTCTTCTTTCCCAAGTGGCTTTTCCAATGTGGCGACAGAGTGGTTTGGTCCCTACGGTATAATCAGTTCTGGATATTTTAACTTTGCTGATATAACGGGAGGAAGATTATGGTATTACTTTGTCATTTCCCTGATGATTTGTGGGGTTAAGAATATTTGTGTTTTCTCTTGGGTCGATTTCCCTTTGTTATTTTTTCTCTTCGTTTCCCACTGGAAATTTTGTCTTTTTCCTATTGATATGTAGGACGTGTTTGGTGTGAGTGTTTGCGTCTGTGGTACATAGGCAAATGTTGTAACACATCCTATATATATGAATCCTTTATCTCACATACTCCCATTATTTTCTTCAGGTCTGTAAATTTGTATTCTTTGTTTTAGGTGTTTTTTTTTCTCTCATCCAGGTTTAAAATTTTAATATGGGAAATTATTAGTCTTGATGATTTTTCATTAGGTCTTATTTAAGAAGGCCTTCCCTACTTGGACTCTTTAATAATGAAGAGTCATCTCTTTTATACTGAGATCATGAGTACATCTAGAATTTACTTTCATGAGTAGTATGAAGCAGGGATATCTTTTTTCTTCAGTGGGTTTCAATGATTATAGCCCATCTGCCCCCCCTCAGTGATTTGAGATGTTCAACCTTTATTGTGTGTTTTTTTTTAATGTTTATATTTTGAGAGAGAGAGAGAGCGAGCGAGAGAGAGAGAGGGGCAGATTGCAAGTTGGGGGAGGGCAGAGAGAGAGGGAGACACAGAATCTGAAGCAGGCTCCAGGCTCTGAGCTGATAGCACAGAGCCTGATGTGGGGCTCAAACTCACAACCTATGATATCAAGACCTGAGCCGAGGTCAGACGCTCAACCGACTGAGCCACCCAGGTGCCCCCAGCTTCCCATCTCTTAAGACTTTTCTTGTGTTTGTAGCCCTGTCTGGGGTTACCAGCACACGATCAGATAGTGCCAGTGATAGCAGGCATCCTAACCTTGTTCCTCAGGTGAAAGGGAGGGCTTTTGTTGTTCTGTCATAAAATATTTACTGCATTTTGCTGCTAGATATCTTTTATCAAGTTAAGAAATTTGCTTCTTGATATACTTTTTGAGGTTGATTTTCAGTCAAAAATGATTCATTGGATGTCATCAAACTCTTTTTTTTATCTTTTTTGTCATGATCAAATGGCATTGTCTGGCATTGATAGCTTTGGGGAGGAGGTGATGGTAGTGGTGGTAAGTTTTAACTGACTGTCATACTTTTTTTCCCAACGAACTAAAAGATTTTCTAATTCACAGGAAAAGAAAAAACCATAATACACGGGGATATCAGTTGCCATATTTGCTTGGTTTTGTTGCTGATGATTTCTCACATTTGTTCCCTCTTCTTTTTCTGCTGAAGTTTTTAAAGTAAATTAAAGCTGTCATTGTTGGCCCATAAAAAGTCAGTATGCACTTTAAAAATAAAGACATCTTCTAAACTTCTATAATACTATTATCATACTAACAAAGTCAACATTAATTCCTTAATATGACCTAATACCCTGTCTGTATCAAACATCCAGTCATCCCCAGAATGTCTTCTATAGCTGATGTCTTTAGCAGGACCCAGTCAAGGACAAGATAGACCTTTGGGTTGTAAAGTCTCTTAAGTCTCTTTTAACTAGGCTGCTTCCCTCACTTTTTAAGTTTTTTTTTAAGTTTGTAAGTTTATTTTTTAAGTTTTTAAGGTTATGTACTTTGAGAGACAGCAAGAGTGAGTACAAGCAGTGGAGGGACAGAGAGAGAGGGAGAGAGAATCCTGATGGGGGCTCAATCCCATGAACCAGTAGATCATAACCTGAGCCAAAATCAGTAGTTGGACACTCAACCGACTGAGCCACCTAGGCGCACTGCCCCCCACCCCTGCTTTCTTTTCCATTATATTTACTGATTGTAAAGACTGAACCAGACTGATTGTTGTGTATCAGCCTTTGATTGTTTTCTTGTGGTATCATTTAACTTTTCTCTTCATCTCTTGTGGTTCTTGTAAACTGGAATTTAGGTCCAAAGACTTGTGTATTAGTCAGTTTTTGTTGCATAACAACAACAGAATCTAACTGACATGTAACAATGAGCATTTTTCTTTATATTCACAGGCTGTGGGGCAGGTTTGTTCAGATTCCTGATGTGCTGAGGTGGCCCTGCCTTCCACATGCTTAATCTGAGACCCAGGCTGGTCTGAGACAGCCTGGTTATTCTGAGACCCAGCCCCAGGAGCTGCCTAGGGCATGCACGGCTCATGGTGGATCCTAGGAAAATGAGAGCAGTGAGTGGAAATACGAGATGGCCCCCATGGCATAGTCTTGGAACTTGCATATTGTCACATTGTCAACATTCCATTGGCAAGTCACATTGCCAAGCTCAATATCAATGGAGTGGTTGGGGGTATTCTTCTCCCATGGAGGAAGGGGTATGTATTCAGTGATAAATCTAATCTACCAAAGTGCATTTAGATTCAGATGGAAATTTCTTGGCGAGAATATTTTATAAGTGATGCTGTGTATTTCATATTGTAACATATCACAATTCACACATGGTGTATGGTTGTCTCACTTTTGCTAATTGATCTGACTGGTTATGATTAACCACTGACTTAAGATGATGACAGCTTGATCATCTATTGTAAAGTTGTTTATTCCTCTCGAGACTTACAAGTGATATGAATAGCTCTTTGTTACTATATATATTGGGTGTTCAATTAACCTTGCATTATCCATTGATGATCCTGGCCTGAACCAATTAATTCGTTAATTGTTATAAATTGGATTTAATAATTCTCTCATACCATTTGCATTTATTAGCTGGCATTCTTCTGTCAAAAATGGATTTCTCCCATCAGCTGGACCATCCTGAAATATAATTTTTTTTTGTTAAAACAGAATAAATGCTTGGCTGTTTCCCTTCAATTATTAATTTTCAAAATACGAAGTTGGTATAATAGTCAATTTTAATGGTATGGTAGATTTTCTGAGGTTAAGCCATGTTCCCTTTTATGATATAAGCCATTTTTGGTCATAGTGTATTAGTATTTTAATACTCATATTCAACTTATTTGTTGAAGTTTTATTTAGATTTTTTGCATCTGTGTCCATAAAGGAGACTGGATTGGTCTTGTTTTCATAAAACGTGTTGCTTTAGCTTTCCATCTTTTTCTGGGATCTAAGATGATGATGTTCCTTGAAAATTTAATAAATCTCACTTTATCCATTTATCTGGATCTGGTGCCTTTATTAAGTTACACCTGTTTTTTATTTTAAAATATCTTCTATGGTTATTCATGTGTTCTACTTATTGAGCCAGTTGCAGTAATTTTTATTTTTAAGAAAATCTTTCTTTTCCTTCAGCTAGATTTGTAAGTTTATCAGTATCAAATTTAAAAAGCATATGCTTATAATTTTAAAACTTTTCTGCATTTATAATTATGGCCACTTTTCCAATTATATTTGTTCCCTTTTTTTTCTTGATCACATTTGCCTTAGTGTATATTCTTTTTACATTAAGCTAACTTTTGATGAACTTTGTCACTTAAAATTTTTTATGTAACATTTTTCTAATTTCTGCTTTTTATCTTAAATTTTCACTCTTCCCTTCTTTAGACTTGTTTTATACCTTTGACCCATCTTTTCTACTTAGAAAAAAACAACAACTCTCTAGTAAATGTGTGTATTTCCTACTGAGTGCTAATTTGGCCATATCCCATAGCTGTGATAGCCAACTTTTTGTTCATTTCTAAAAATTTATAATTTACGTTTTGTATACTTTTTAAACCTAAGGTACATAGTAGTTGTTGTTTTTCACTATCCATGTAGCAGTTTGGATCCATTCAGGAGATAGAAATCATGCAGTAGGTTAAATAGGGAGAGCTTACTTTAAAGAATTATTAAGGGGTGTCTGGGCGGCTCAGTCAGTTAAGTGTCTGACTCTGGTTTAGGCTCAGGTCATGATCTCACAGTTGGTGAGTTCAAGCCCCACATTGGGCTCTGTGCTAACAGCATGGCACCTGTCTGTGGTTCTCTCTCTCCCTCTCTGGCCTTCCCATGCCCGCTCACTCTCTCTCTGTCTCAAAATAAATAAGTAAACTTGAAAAAAAAAGGATTATTAAATCCTTTTTTTAAGTTTATTTATTTAAAGAGAGAGAGAGAGGAAGGGAGGGGCAGAGAGAGAGGGAGAGAGAATCCCAAGGAGGCTCTGCACTGTCAGCACAGCCCAATGCAGGGCTTGAACCCATGAACCATGAGATCATCACCTGAGCAGAAGCCAAGGGTCAGACACTTAACCCACTGAGCCACCAGATGCCCTAAGAATTATTAAATCTTTTAGAAGAATAATTATAAGATAGAGAAAAACCTATGTGGTACCCTAGGGATGAGGGAGAGTACCCAAAGAAGGATAAACATGGAAGGGATCTAAGAAAGGAAATGCTCTTCTTGGAGAAGGTATAGATTAGCCACCTGAGAGCAGGGAAGTTTGTGTTGTAACAGTAGGCCGCCCGGAGGGTGCAGACAGGGGTGATCAGCAGCTGGTGGTGTGGGCCCTCTGGGAGCTCAGACACTGGCCAGGACAGAAGGCACATGGGGCATGCAGAAGTAATGACTGCTTGGTGTGTGACCGTCCTGGCCACAGGTGGCTGCATGCAGGCTGTGAGGGGCTTGTCAGCTGAGCCCAGATAGGTAGCTGTGCGTAGGCTCAGCAGGGATGCTTGCTGAGGACACACACAGGCAGGCAGCTGCATGCCCCAGGCCGCACCCTGCACCAGGGCTTGCTGGGGTTGTCTGGCAGGCTGTGTGCGGTTTTGGGTTCTGCTTTGAAAGAATGGCCAGACCAAGGAAGATGTATAGTGCATGGGGCTCTTCATCATGAGGGCTCAGCCTCTTCGTCAATCATGGGGTTCTGGGTGTGTGAATTGACTTACTCTGGAAACTTGAGTGAGAAACTATGAATTTCTACTATGGCAACTCAAGTTATGTATCTTGAGATTTTCCTATCATGTGGATGAAGCCATACTCTAGAAGGCTGCCCATCTGTTCCATTGCTTAGGACCAGATGACCAGTGGTGGTGACCAGTCAGCCACCACTAAAGCTCTCCAAAGGCCAAAGCGTTCTGAATACTGGCACACTCCTGCTTTTCTCTATGGTTAACATGCCCACCTTTGCCACTTGGCCTTGGCTATTCTGAGATTCTATCATCCCCTTTGCATCATGGGTTTCATCTTGGTGGTGGCATCTCCTCCTGTCACACTGGCCTAGAAAAGAGAGCAACCACATTACTTTTCAGGGGTACAAGTGTTCCCTTCACTAATGTATTTATCAATACCATGGTGAATGGAGTATTTTTTGGGCTTTCTCTTGGGACATAGTGGAAGGATTATTGAGTGTGCAGGTCACACATGATAAATCCAGTCCAACATTCTTGTCCCTCTGAGGCTTTGGATTACTTCCTCCAGGTCATGCTAGGGACGCTCTGATATTTCAAGTTCAGTAAATACAGGCCACCTCTGTGTCCAAGTTTCAACCAACAAAGTAAGCTATTGCAGCCACATCCAACTGCATGAACTCATACATTAAATCCAGGATCCCTAGCAAGTACCCCCATTCAGTGGGAACCTGTGTAGTGTTACAGTCCACCCTCCTTGGTGTAACACTCTCAGATTCATTCCTATACGTGTTCCCCAGGTTTCTGCCTGTATTTAGTAGCAAGATCTTACCGTGCTTTTGGTGTGTAAGCTATTTCCTCCTAGGTAGTGTGTGCCTGTCCCCTGGAACGTGGTGAGATTTGTCACTAGTTATGGGTCTCATGGCAATAAGGAGTGGTTGTAGTGCTTCTTGAGGAGGATGAGCATCCGCTTATCAAGGCGTCTGCCCCAAGTTAAAGATATCACAGGTTTCTAGGCTGAGAAAGGCTTGTCTCCTCGGACACCAGAGGCAAGCCCCTTCTTCTGATAAGGGACTTTCAGAATGAGATTCCAAGATTGTTAGTTTCATCTGGAGCCAACCAGATGTTCCCACCCTAGTTTGAGGATCTCATTCCTTCCCAGTTGTTGCCCTGACATTCACATGAAAACTGGGTGAGATTGTGAATATGGTTGTCGTTATCATTCAACAGTGGCACAACTAAATTTTCTGCATGATTTCTGGCAATAATCATAATGTTTCTGGCAATAATAAGGTCCCTGTGGCTCCAAAAGTACATTCTTTTAGGGCTGTCATGGAAGCTGTCTGATTCTCAGAGCACTGTGAGGTGAGTAACAGACCTCAGTTTGTCATTTTCTTTTTTAAAAATTTTAATGTTTATTTTTGAAAGGGGGAGGGAGAGGGAGAGAGAGAGGGAGACACAGAATCTGAAGCAGGTTCCAGGCTCCGAGCTGTCAGCACAGAGCCCAATGCAAGGCTTGAAACCACAAACTGCGAGATCATGACCTGAGCCCAAGTCGGACAGTTAACCGACTGAGGCGGTTAACCCAGGCGCCCCATCAGTTTGTCATTCTCTGTCTGTATGCACTCAAGTGCACTCAGAAGGATCCAGGCCACATCACAGCCCTTACAGTTCTCACTGCTGCTGTAAGAGTCAAGCATGGCATCTACTCGCGTTCACAAAGTATGTGCTTCTATTGCCACTTCATCTGTCAACCACAGGTCATGCCTTGATTACTTGTGATGCTGCTGTATTCCATGGGTTACTAGCATCCTACCATCCATCTTTGGCAAGGAGTTCAGCACTGCACTCAAGGTTAAGAGCATGACCAAACCAATCCTCAAATGCCATCTTTAGGGGTCTACCTCGTAGGCCCACTCCCAAGACCAATTCTGTCATAGTCTAGGTCTAATCAAGAGGTAGAAATGACACATTAAGTTAAACAGGGAAAATCTAGTAAAAGGAATGATTAACTATGATAAAATAATAACTGTGAGATATAAGGAAACTCTGTGTGGTACCTTAGAGTGGAACAAGAATACCCAAGGAGGGACAATCTTGGAAGGGTTCAGACTTTATGGGAGAAGGTGTGATTCAGCCAGCAGATAGCAGAGAAGTTGGTGGGTTTAGGCAGGCCCGAGCTGGTTTGGGGTTGCTGTGGTAACACCAGGTTACCCTCCAGAGCACAGGCAGGGAACAGGCGATGGACACCTGGTGGTGTGGGCGTGCAGTGGGAATTCAGGCACCAGCAGGGGCAGAAAGCCTTCAGAGTGTGCAGGTGTGCAGAAGGAATGACAGCTCAGTACATGACCCTCCAGACCATGATGGAGACCAGTAGGTGCCTGGCTTTGTTAGTCTCTGGTTTCCACATCGAAACGGTGGCCAAACCAAGGCTGCCAGGTTACGGAAGAATTGGGTTCGGGGCCTGTGGCCCAAGCTAGAAATACAGAAAGCCCCATTCCTCCTGCAGCATCCCTCCAGCACCCTCTACCAAGAAAGCTTACTGTTGTGCTCACTTTCAAGAAGACGCACTTGAGGGACTTTTGTTGTCTAACACACCACATAGGATGTATCATTCACGCATGTCACAAAGGGTGTGTTCAGGGGGTGCTTGGGTCACTCAGTCCATTGAGCGTCTGACTCTTGACTTTGGCTCAGGTCATGATCTCACAGTTCGTGGGTTTGAGTCCCATGTCAGGCTCTGTGCTCACAGTGTGAAGCCTGCTTGGGGTTCTCTCTCTCTCTCTCTCCCTCTCTTGGCCCCTCCCCTGCTCTCTCTCTCCCAAAATAAATAAATAAACTTAAAAAAAAGGTTGTGTTCAGAGCTGAGTGGCAATACACTAGTAACTGACACAGTCTTTTTGTCATTAATTTCTGATTTTATCACATTGTATTCAGTGAGCAGAGGCAGTACAAGTTTGCCTTTATAGAATGTAAGATTTCTTTCGTGGTCTAATACTAACTACTTAGTCAGTTTTCATTAAAACAGTGTGTGTGTGTGTGTGTGTATGTGTCTGTGTGTGTGTGTGTATATATATATATATATATATATAAATATATTTAACTCTGCTTTCTTTATTGGGTGCAAAAATTGTAAGTGAATATCTTTGTCATACTTGTTAATTTTGATTTAAATCTTTATATCCTTATTTTCATCTAGTTATTTTTACTTCTGTTATGGACTTCCAATATGATCATGACTTAATATTGTAATTATTCACTTTGTTTCTCTTTTGAAGGAATGCTGTTAAATTGTTATAGGGGCATGATGTTCTTGGTGTATTTTTCCTTTTTTTTTTAAGTTTATTTATTTATTTTGAGAGAGAGACAGTGTGAACAGGGGAGAGGCAGAGAGGTGGTGGGGGGGTGGAAGAGAGAGAATCCCAAGCAGGCTCTACACTGTCAGCACAGAGCCCGATGTGCGGCTCCAACTCATGAAACCTTGAGATCATGACCTGAGCCAAAACCAAGAGTCAGATGCTTAACCGACTGAGCCACCAGGGGCAGTCCTCGTATTAATAGAAATTTTTCTTTTTGTCTCTTTCCATACTCGGCTGTTCATATTTATTTTGTCTAATATTGCCATACCTACTTTCCTCTTGTTGGCATTTGTCTGGTATATCTTTTTATCTACTTAATATTTTTAGAAGTCTTGTATCATTTTGTTTTAGGTGTAATGATGCAAGAGACCATAAACAACTCAATGCTATGGTCTGAATGTTTGTTCCCCCCACCAATTCAGATGATGAAATCCTAACCCCCAATGTGATGGTTTAAGGAGCTGGGGCATTGACAGGTGATTGGGTCCTGAGGGTGGGGCCCTCAGGAATGGGATTAGTGCCATTATAAGAGACCCCAGAGAGCTCCCTTCCCCCCCATCTGCCATGTGAGGACAACAGCAAGAAGGCACAGCTGTCTGTGAATCAGGTAGACAGTTCTTCATCAGATACCAGATCTTCAGGTGTCTTGATTTTTGACTTTCCAGCCTCCAGAACTGTTAGAAATAACCGTTTGTCATTTATAAGCCACCCAGGTTATTGTATTTATGTTATAGCAGGCTGAATGGACTAAGACTGCATGGTTGGATTTTCTAAAACAATCTAGAAATCTATCTTTTTCAAAGAGACAGACTAAATGAGAGTATAAAGAACAGTGTATTAATTTCCTAGGGCTGTCATAATAAAACATCACGGACGGGGCGTGCTTAAATAACAGGAATTTACTTTCTTACAGTTTGGAGGCTGGAAGTCCAAGATCAAGGGGCCAGCTGTGTTAGTTTCTTCCCAGAGCTCTTTCTGCGGTTTGCAGGTGGCTGCTCCCTTTTGCCTCATCACGTGACTGTCCCTCTGTGCCTGTGCATCTCTCGTGTCTCTCTGTATGTCCAGATTTGTCTTCTTATGAGGACAACATCGGTTCCATTGGATTAGGCCTCGTTTTGACTTAATTACCTTTAAAAATTTTTTTTTGTTTATTTATTTTGTGAAAGTGGGAGAGGGGCAAAGAGAGAGGAGAGAGAGAGAATCCCAAGCAGTCTCTGGGGTGTAGCGCAGAGCCAGACAAGAGGTTTGAGCTCACAAACCGTAAGATCATGACCAGAGTTGAAATCAAGGGTCGATGCTTTAACCGACTGAGCCACCCAGGTGTCCTGAATTAATTACCTCTTTAAAGGTAATTGTCACCAAATAAATCATATTCTGAGGTGCTGAGGGTTAGAACTTCAACATAAGAATTGGGAGGGGGCACATGATTCAGCCCAACCAAGCACATAACTGAATTTTGTGTTGCTTTTGCAGACCAATCTGAAAATCTCTTTTATTAGGTGAACTTAATCTGATGTGTTCAGACTATTCTTGACATTGTAGTTTGTTGATACTTTCTTATTGCTTCTCTTTTGCCTCTCTTCTACCTTTTGTTGAGTGGATTGAGTTTTCTGAGTTCCATTTGTTTTAGAAATTCTGCATTCTATCTTTCTTCCAGAGATCAATGAGAAACTTGCAATCTTGTGTTGCCATTCAGAGATAAGGAATATGACCTCCTCTCTTACCAAACAAAAATATTGGCATACTCCTACTTCCCTCCACTTTCCCCCTACCCTCTCCTCCGTATTGATATAATTTCTGATTTTCCTTCTAGAATGCCAGATTACTGAACCATTTCATGCTCATCAGTTATTTATGATTAGTAATGTTTCACCTTCCCTCTCCCCATCATCGCTGTTCCTCTTGTATTTGTGCTTCCTCTTTGTGACAGGACTGTCAGGATGAATTCATGTTCTGTTTGCATGGCTGGAAATGTCTGCATCTTAACCTCTCACATGAATGATAGTTTGGCCGGATATAAATTCCGACAAATTTTCTTTTACTCTTATTTTTTTTAAGTTTATTTATTTATTTATTTTGAGAGAGACAGAGACAGGAGGGGCAGAGAGAAGGAGAGAAAGATAATCCCAAGCAGGCTCCGTACTGCCAGTGCAGAGCCTGATTTGGGGCTCGAACCCATGAAACCATGAGATCATGACTGAAATCAGGAGTCAGATGCTTAAACTCACTGAGCTTCCCAGGTGCCCCTACTCACACCTTTAGAAATATGTTCCCATTGTCTTCTTACAGTCAGTGTTGCTGATGAAAAGTCTGATATCAATCTAATAATCTGGTTTTTTCTTCTTTGTAATCCCTACTGCTACCTTTCAAAGCTTTTAGGATTTGTTCTCATCCTTGCTGCCCTGAAAATTCACCATGAATGTGTGCAGCACAACTGTTGATTGGTCTCCTAACATTCATTTTGGCCACCTTTTTTCTTCCTTGCTGGCAAAACCCCAATACTATATGGCAGTCTGGCATGGGTAGGGTTGACTGCCGGCTGATCCTTACTCTAGAAACTCCACCTAATCACCCTTGTTTGCTCAAGGCCCCTGCTGCCCTTCAACCTACTGTATTAGAGCAACGTGGGAGTCTCGTTCACTTTCCCCAGAACTCCCTATGTTATGCGTATATTTTGGCACACATTTCTGTCTACTTCTGAGTTGTTTTAAGAAAAAGTAGCTTTAGTTGCTGTGGGAAGGTAGGGGATTCCAAAGGGCTTGGGATAGGTGGAAAAGACTTTGAGATGTGTGTTGACAAGTCAGTATATGATACATACTACAATCTTATAATTATGAGACCCAACCGTGAAATTATATAGAAGGTGGTCCTTTGGAGTTTCTGGTGAATTAGTCTTAGTGTCTGGATGGCAAGAATGTCTGAGTATATTTGAAGATAGGATGAGAAAATTGATTTCTGATAAAGACCCCTAGTTTGGTGTAGGAAAGGTCTGATATCTTCAAGAAATATCTGAAGAGGGACCCTGTTCTCCTCAGTTAGCAGGTGAGCCTGACAGCTGAGTTTGGAACTGCAAAGATCTCATTTCCACAGCATGCCTGCCTAGGACTGTGCCAGCCAGACTACATTATACCTATTTTCTGAATCCCAGGGGATCCACAACTACCCCAGGGGAGGTTGTGGGTAGAGAAGAGGCCATGGACAGGATGCTGTCTTGATACTGAGAAAAGGAAGTGGTGTTAACAGGAGGAAATCATGGGTCAGAGCCATAAGTATGTGGCAAAGAGGACTGTCCTTGGAAGGGCCACAGAGAGGAAGAATGTCCAACTCTCGGAACAGAACAGGAAGAGGTGACACCTCCATGAGAAAAGGGACATTGTCTTGTTTGCCTCAGTTTCCCTGGTACCAGTGGCTGGTGTGTGTTGAAGGAACAGAGTAATACTTGTATAGTTGTGATGGTTAAGTTTATGTGTCATCTTGGCTAGACTATGGTGCCCAGTTGCTTGTTTAAGAGCCAATCTAGATGTTTCTGTGAAAGTTTTTTTTAACTTGTGATTGAAATTTAAATCAGTAGACTTTGAAAGCAGATTACTCTCCATAATGTGGGTGGGCCACATCCAATCAGTGGAAGGCCTTCAGGGAAAAGACTGACTTCCTCTGAAGAGGATATAATTCTGCCTCTGAACTGCCTTCAGACCCAAGACTGCAACATCAACTCCTGTCAGAATTTCCAGTCTGCTGGCCTTCCCTATAAATTTCAGACTTGCCAGAATTCTCAGAGCCAGTTCCTTGAAATATATCTGCCTGTATCTATATATCCTATTGGTTCTCTCTTTCTGGTGAACCCTGACTGATGCAGCAGTTTTTTTTTTTTTTTAATCTGGTGATCCATCTGGCCATCTTACTAACTTCTGACATGGGACAGCCTCAGATTCAGAGATAGGCTGTCTGTCTCTTAGCCTCTTCACCCCCAGTGTCAGTGCCGTATCGTCCATCCCCAAATTCTACCTTCTAGTTAGTAGCACTGATTAGCCCTGTTCTATTCTCTGTGCTCAGGTCAGACAGGACTAGGGTTTTGCAGTTGGCCTCATGTGGTGCTGGGCAGTGTTCTGTTTCATTTCCGTGAATCTTCCCTCTGACACGGCATCCCGGGCCCTTTCTTTCCAGCCTGCTCCACCCTGCAGTGGGAATCGCATAGGAGGTGGACAGTACATGCAGACCAGTCAGAAAGACAGATGCACTGAATGTCCAGTCACAGCATGGGCAGTGTCACTCCATGGGCTGCTATGACACGGTGGGTCAGCAAGGAGGCTGGCCTTCCTATCCACTGTATATTGGGAGCATCTTCTATCTTTATCCAGGTGGGACTGGTTGGGACTGGCCCCTTCCAAGACTGTCCCATCCCAGTCTCTCTGAGTTGGCATAGCAGCATGGTGATCAGGGGGTTGGTGCACTTGACACATTGAGAGGCTCTGTGCTGGAAAACCTGCAGAAGAAGGATTTGTGACCCAGGGCTTGACAAGACCTGTACTTGACAAGAACGCCACTTGGCCCTCTTCTGTTTCATGGCTTTCCTGACCTGATGTTGCCTCTTAATGTCCTCTTTCCTTGGTTTATGTGGTAAGACCTCTTTCCTGGCAGCAGGAATGATCTTACCAGTCTTCTTCACCAACCACATCTCTCCCTGCCCCTAAACCCGTGGTTCTCAACCTGGATGAGCTTTGGATGATTGGGAATTCTGGATCTTTCTAATGAATCAGAGTGTTTAGGACCAGTGATACAGAGCCCAACTGGGTATATGATCTCAGTATCTGGCCCTGATGCAGAACCGCCCTTTCCATTGTTGGTGTTGCTGGCAATCCACCTTGGCCTTCTTTCCTCTTGCTGTTTAAACTCTCCCTGCAAAGTCTTATGCACTCTTTCCTTCAACTTCCACCTCTGTCTCGAGGGCCCCCACATCTGTAGTGCTGTGCCTGGGACGCCTGTCTTTCCAGGAACCCCAGTGCCAGTGGGGTTTGTTTCAGACTCATTATTGCCCATGCACCCCTCAGAGTGGGCATTCTGAAGGGCAAGGACTCTATCCCCAGAGCAGTTGACCTGGGTGCTGACACAAGAAGTGCTGAATCTGAATTAGCAAAAGAACCAATGAATGGTTCAAGACACCCTTTCCATTGCTGCCTTAGGAGACTCATTTTGTTCTGATTACATAAGTATTAATCAGGGTTCTCCAGGGAAACAGGACACACACACGTACTGAGAAGTTCTGTAATCCTCCATCTGCCAGCTAGAGACCCAGGAAAGCCAGTAGTGTAACTTAAAGGTCTGAGAGCCAGAGACACAATGGTAGAGATTCCAGCCCAAGTCTGAAGGTGTGAAGGCTTGAGAGTCAGGAGCACTGAAGGCAGAAAAAGATTAGTCGGGCAGAGAGCCAGTCCATCCTTCCTTTGTTGTTTTGTTCTATTCAGACCATTAGCAAGTTGAATGAAGTCCACCCATGTTGGGGCACCAGTTCACCGGTTCAGATACTGATCTCTTCTGTAAACATCGTCATAGACACACTCAGAGATAACGTTTAACCACATATCTGGGTGTCCCATGGCTCAGTTAAGTTCACACACAAAAGTGACCATCACAGGTTGTTTATCATCAAACATGCAGAAGATGGAGAAAAACACAAAGAAGAGAATAGACTCGGTGATCATTCGAAGCTTCTTCAGAGGAAGGAGGTAGAGTAAGGGAGAGAGAGAGAGAGACCTATCATATACAGTGTTCCTCCTCCTTGCCACCATTTTTTTTTCTAGTTGACAATTAAATCAGAGGCTCAGACTGTGGGGCATGGCATTTGAAAAACACTATCCAGAGAATGCTAATATGCAATTGGGTCTAAGATCTTCTACCACCTTAAATGGCTATAAGTAATCTCTTGCATGGATGTAACTGTTTGCTTAACCATTTCGCAGATGTTTAGCATTTTTGGATGTTGTTTTATTGTTTGTTTGTTTTGCCTCCTACTCATGTCCTATCTCCCCCAGCTAGGCTGGAAGCTCCTTGGGGGCCGTGACCTTTCCTGAAGGCTGTTTTTGTGTCTGCATGTGCTCTGTACATAGGGAGCTGTTTAAGCAGCCTCCCAGGGTTAGGCACATTATATTACCCTCAGGTCCCCAGGACTGCTCTCACTTCTTACCACCTGACTACAATTTTGGGGGGTTCCCAAGACCACCCTTAGGTTTGGGAAGTTGCTAGAATGACTCATGTAACTCAGGAAGCACTATATTTAACAATGACAGTTTTATTATAGCAAAAGGATATAAGTGCAAACCAGCCAAGAGACACACAGGGCAAAACAGGAAGCTTCTGTAGTCTTCAGGGACATGTTCTCCTCCCAGCATGGGGGTGTGAGAGTAATCAGATAAAGGGAAGTTCACCAATAAGACATCCTATCACTTAGGAATCCCAAGTGTTTGGAGACTCCTTCCCAAAAACCAGGGATGGAGGCCAGCCAAGTTCTTGATTACACACCCACTGATTGCTGTCATGCTTAGCAGCTAATGAAGAATGGCTTGGGGTTCCTTTAGATTTCATCCAGATCCAACCACTCTGATGAAGACTATATGAAAAAAAAAAAAGCATTAAGGAGGATGTATGTATGTCATTTGTTTACCTTGAAGAGCGAAATTTGCTTAGAACCAGTGTTAGTTTTTTTTCGGCAGCCCTACAAATTCTTGGGGCACAGAAGCTCTGAGTCCAAATTCACTGTAATGAGGGGTAGTGGTTGTCAGACCTGAGTGTGCATCAGAAAACACAGATTGCTGGGCCCCACCCTGAGTTTCAGTCTATCTGGGCCAAGCGTTTTCATCTGTGACCAGCTCCCAGGTGATGCCGACGGTGCCGGTCCAGGAGCCACACACGCTTAGAGAACCAGCAAAGTGGATCCTCTTACCGTGTTTTCACTTTGGATTCTTGGCCACCATTTTCCAGCTGCAGTGGCAGGCTGGAAAATTTGCTGGAATAGAGACCACTTTGTACGCACAGGCTCCCAAGGAGGGTCGTCCTGTCGGGGCGCCGCTGCCTGGCCGCCAGCTGCATTCAGACAGTGGATCTTATGACTGGGCTGACTTTCATGGAAATTGCTGGACTCATGTAGAAGTTCCCGTATGGGGGGTGCCTGGGTGGCTTAGCTGGTTATGCATCTAACTCTGGCTCAGGTCATGATCTCACGGTTCATGAGCTCGAGCCCCACATCAGGCTCTGTGCTGACAGCTCAGAGCCTGGAGCCTGCTTCGGATTCTGTGTCTCCCCCTCTCTCTGCCCCACCCCCACGCATGCTCAGTCTCACTCTCTCAAAAATAAATAAATGTAAAAAAAAAATTTAAACAAAAAGAAGTTCCCGTATGGACTGCTGTCTCAGATAGCAGAGGGTTGCAGTGAGTGTTCAGCTCTGGATAGGGGTGTCAGTGAAGCTTGGCTCTGGAGCTCCAACTTCCAGGAGGGCAGGCGACCTCCGTCCTGCTCTTGAAGCTTGTGATGAGGCCACAGGCTGACTCTGTGTGGGTTGCTGGACCTTGTCACCTGGGGACCTTGACCTTCCCTCACTGGTAGGAGGCCATGGGCCAGAGGAGCTGAGCAGTGAGGGCTTGCCAGTGTAGTGAATCAACATTTAATGGGTTGCATTTGAGGGATAATTAGAATAATTGTAATAAATAGCCATCAGGTGTAGAAAAATAGGTTCATCAACAGCCTGGGAGGACAGTTAGTTGTATTTACTCAGACTTTGGCAGGAAAGGGTGAATGGGCTATTGTCTCCAGCAGGGGCTCCTGTGAGCTCAGGACTCTGCCCAGGTGGGTTAAATGGGTGAGTGTGGCCTTGAAATCCTGTTTCCT
Source organism: Cryptoprocta ferox (assembly GCA_028646485.1). Classification (NCBI taxonomy): domain Eukaryota; kingdom Metazoa; phylum Chordata; class Mammalia; order Carnivora; family Eupleridae; genus Cryptoprocta; species Cryptoprocta ferox. The sequence continues at coordinate 117,497,694 of CM053560.1, forward strand.
CTTTCATGCTTATTGAGGGAGGTGGGACTGGGTCGGGGGGGTGGGTACCTTGAGAGGAGAGGCCTCAGGGGCATACTATGATGATGGCATTTTAGTCCCTCTCAGATTTGGAACCTGCTAAGCTATTTTTCCTGGGGTTTTTGTTATTGATTCCAAAGTTGCCGGTGCTGGAGGGGAGACAGGGGGCCTGGCGTCTCACCAAATGTGGTCCCTCACTTTTGGCCCCAGACCAGCAGCGTCACCCTCACCTGGCACCTGCTAAAAATGCACATTCTCAGTCCTACCCTAGACCTCCTGAATCAGAAGCACTGAGAGTGGGGTGTGGCACTCTGGATTCCAATAATCTTTCTGTTAACCCCAGTGACCTAAAGTGTGAGGCCCACTATGTGAAGGGGCTGTCAGAAAGCAAAGCAGCCCAGAGATGCCATGTGGGGACAAAAGGGGCAGGCCCTGGAGCCCCTAAACCCAGGGCAACTCTGGGGTATTTGTCCCCAGTCGGAGGCCAAGGCCCAAAAGCTGCTGGGGGCCGCCTTCCCCTGCCCACTTGCCCTGGCTGCACTATCTGGGCCAACCAAGGGGAGAAGTGTTGGAGAAGTGCTCAGGGCCATTGCCAGAGACCATCCCACCCCTCTCTCCTGAGTCCTGACTGCCACAAGCCTCTGCCCCCCAACTTCTCCATTACCTGCCAGCCACACTTGTCTGCTTTGCTTCAGCCTCATGACCATCAGATACTGTTTTTTATTTTTGTCTTGAAAAGCTACAGCCAGGGCTCTAATTTGAAAGTACCCACCGTCTCTCTGCTTACCACACTTTCCTAGGGGAAGAAAATGTTACTTAGGAGAAAAAGGCAGCCTGGGTCTCTTGTGGAAAGGATCAAAATCATCCTGCAGACATCTGCTAGGAGGGTGGATTAACAGCTGAACCGAGGGGTGCTTGGGAGCAGCTCTGGAGAAATCTGGTGGGCTGCCTGTCAGCAGGCCCCCAAAACTGGGGAATGGGGTGGAGCTGGCTTTTCCCCAGCAAAGGATGAGGGGTTTCCTCACTCTGAGCTACAGAAACTGCATGGAGGGCTCGGGGGCTCAGAGACCACGGTGCCCCCCTGAGGAGGGACGGCCACAGGCCCGCAGGTGACTATACATCTTCTCTTTTGCAACACCTCCCTGCTCCTGCTAAGTCCCCAAGTTCCCTGCTTCCCACAGTGGAAACATTTGTAAAAGAGTTATACATAAATAAAGTTAAGTCATTTTAAATGAGCCAGGAGAAGCTGGCTATTTAAAGCAATTCCTGTGGGAGATCTTTTATTCAGAAGATAATCATTTGACAAAGTGATAGAGTAGCCGACAATTTATATCCATTTCCGGAGCTTCATCTCCACATCGAGTTTCATTTATACCCTTTCAGCCTCTCTCATTGAGCCCCTTTTCCTAGGCACTGGAGGACCCCCAAATACAAGACCCAGGCCTTGCCTCCATTGGCTTATGAGCCAGGTGGGTGTGTCGGCACCATCTGCAGAGAGTTAAAGAATGTTCCAGAAGGCCAAACAGATGGCTTGGGGTGACTTGCCGGAAGGATGAAGTGAATGAAAAATTGTGTGAGATCACAGGTTGGCCATCACTGTGAGCTGGTGCCTCCTGGGGCTGGGGTGGGAGCCTCACAGGAGAGGAGGGTCTATAGGTATCCCTTGTGGGTGAGGGTGCAAGGCAGGCAGGGATGGTACCTCTCGGGGCTAGTTATTTCCTGCCTGAGTGAACTGGGACTGGGGAGAAATCAGTGCCAGGGTGAGTGGGACCCTTGTCTCTCCCTGTTGGAAGGGCTGTCCTTCCCCATGGATCCTGGGCTCCTATGTCCTGGGCTGGGTCCGTGCTCCAGTGACCATCTCTGGGCCAGCCGCTGGCATTCTGCTCTGGCCAGGGCTCCTGGCACGGTGATGGCTGGCCCTGTGCTTTGACAACCTCCGCCCAGTACTTTCTGAATTCTAGAACCCCTTGGTTTTGGTCATGGTGAACTGTGGCTTCCCACAGAGATGTTCTTCAGGCACTGCCCTCTCCAACAGCCTTGGGGAACTTCCTTTCCCGGCTCCAAGTGACCACAGCTTTGGAGGGATACTTTAGAACTAACAGGACCCCAGCTGTGGAGGAGCGCAGAGGTATGGAAATCTAAGTCGCAGGTCATCCTCGGATGGTTAGCTTTGGAAACTGACTGCATCTTTCCATGATAGAGGTTGGTTCCATATACCGTTTATACAATGCTGAGCCAGATCAGCAAAGCTATACTTTGAAAAGTTGACAGTCCAATGTCTCAGTACTGTAATTAGCGCCCGCAGGCCAGTGGGAAAGCATTATGTTAAGGGAAGGAAGCCCTAGATGCTGTCTGGTATAGGGACCCTAGGGGCCTCATGCACACTTCCCTCCTAGCCCCTTTCCTGTCTGTGTGCTTTTCCTAGAAGGACCTGGAGCTGACTGAACCTTCTTGGTCAAGGTAGGGGTAGAGGCAGGGAGATCCCTAGTCTTAAAAGTGTCCTTTGAACGTATCACTTTGTTTCAGCTTCAGGCCAGGGTGTAAAAGGGAAGGCCACTTTGTGTGTGTCAGGGCCTGTGCTGAAGAGCAGCATTGCTTCCCTGAGGCCCAAGGGGAAGATGGCTATGAAGGACCAGTGTCAGGAGAGCCCTAGAGGTTTTATGTGTCATTAGACAAAGGCTCCAAAGACCTCAGATGCCTGCAGGGGTGGGTGGTAGAGGAGAGGCTGCGGCCAACCCTTCAGCAACATGAAGCTCCCTTTCCCTACATGGTTGCCCCTTATTCTCCTGGCCCAGAGCTTCTTGTCTGGAGACTGTGAACCTTGGAGGTTATAGGGTCTTCCTAGAAGGGCCATCAACCATATTTTCAATAATTCCAAATCAATGCTCTCAGCCTTGGCTATATTTCAGAGTCACTGGGACAGTCAAAATACTATCAGGTCCCCACCCAGAAATTCTGACTTCCTGGGACTGGGACAGGTCCAGGAATGATGGTTTTTAAAAATTTTTTAAATATTTATTCTTGAGAGAGAGACAGAGTGTGAGTGTGGGAAGGGGCAGAGAGAGAGAGAGAGAGACATACACACACACACACACACACACACACACAGAATCTGAAGCAGGGTCCAGGCTCCACGCTGTCAGCACAGAGCCTGATGCGGGGCTCGAACTCATGAACCACGAGTTCATGTCCTGCGCTGAAGTCAGATACTTAATCGGCTGAGCCACCTAGGTGCCCCCAGGAATGATAGTTTTTAAAAGCTCCCCAGGGTGACTCTAACATGCAGCCGGGACTGAGGACCCTGTGACTGGTAGAAGTTGTCTGTTTGCCTCCTGCATGGCTTCTCTGCTGCTGACGGTGCGGATGATAGCAGGCTGAGCCAGGATCATCGATTGCAGTTGTACGTGTTTGATGAATTGAACAAAATAAAAATAAGTAGGTTTTTACTTACTGTACCTTTCAAAATCTATGAACAGATCAATGGAGGATGTATGGTGCTGGCCAAGATTAAGTAAGCCCACTGAAGCCTGTCTCTCTCATTCATTAGAACTAAGAACTCTGGGCAGAATAAAAAGCAACACCATTGCCATGGAGGTCAAAGCTTGAATGCTCAGTAATTAGACATAATTCTGAATGGAGATGTAGAAAAAGCCTCAATAATATATGAACAAGGTAAATCCAGTGATACCTAACAACAATACGTTATGGCCAAATAGGATTATCCCAGGAATGCAAGACTGCTTTGAAAGTCAAACCCAAGCCAGTGTGTTACAGAGTAGAGAAGAAAACCCACATGAGCATCTCAGTAGGGGTAGAGAAAAGCATTTAACAAAATTCAGCATTCATTAATGATTTGAAAAACACTCAGCACACAGGAATGGAGACATCTTCAATCTGAAAGAGGACATCTACAAAATATTTACAGCTAAGATACCAGGGGTGAGAGACTGAATGTTTTCCACTTAAGATCAGGGACAAGGCAAGGTCTGGTGGCTGCCATCTCTCCTATTTAGCATCATATAAGATGTCCTCACCAGTGTGGTAAGGCAAAGAAAAGAAATTTCTTTGAGAAATTTGCAAAAGGATACCTAAAACCAACTCTTACTTGCAGACTTCATCATTGTCTGCAAAGTCCCATGGCATCTACAGAAAGCTAAAATACAGGAATTTAGCAAGTTCACTACGTAGTGGTTAAATTTCTATACTATATCAGTAAAGCAATTGTGAATAAAAAAAGAACATTTACAATGCACCAAAAAGAGAAAAGAAATACATATAATTCTAACAAAGCATGTACAAGTTCTGTAGGCCAAAAGCTAAATACTGATAAGAGAAATCAAAGAGGAGCTAAATAATGGAAAGATATATCATATTTATGCATTGGAAAATTCAGTATAGTTCAGATGTTAATTCTGCCCAAGTTGATCTATACATTTGATGCACTCCCAATTAAATTCTCAGCAAGATTTAAAAAAAATATAGGTATCAGAGGTGGCTGGATGGCTCAGTTGGTTAAGCATCCAACTTTGGCCCAGGTCATGATCTCACGGTTTATGGGTCCAAGGCCCGAGTCAGGCTCCACACTGAGTGCTGAACTTGCTTGGGATTCTCTCTCTCCCTCTCTCTCTGCCTGCCACCCCACCCCCAGGCGACTTGTGCTCACATGCATGCTCTCTCTCTGAAAATAAATAAACTTAAAAAAAATAGATATTGACAAGATGATTCTAAAATGTATATGGTAGAAAGGCAAGGAAGGGCACTTGAATAACTGACACAATGGTCAGACTTAAGGTGGAAACACTTCCCTGATTACATGCTGGAGAGTTCTCCAGAAGATAAAAAACAAAGGAGTTCCTTTGAGTAATGTACACATAATTGTTATGGACTGTATCAGTTTGCTAGGGCTGCTGTAACAAAGTAGCCCAAACCAGGTGGCATAAACAACAGGAATTCATTGTTTCACAGTTGTGGAGGCCAGGAATCTGAGATGGAGGTGCTCATGGTGTTGGTTCCTGTGAGGGGGGATTCTGTTCCCTGCTTCTCTCAGAGCTTCTGGTGCCTTCATTTTCACATGATGTTTTTCCTGTGTATGTCTGTCTCCAAATTTCCTCTTTTTATAAGGACACCAGTCAGGGGCATGGGTGGCTCAGTCAGTTAAGCGTCTGACTTCGGCTCAGGTCATGATCTCATGGTTCATGGGTTCGAGCCCCGCATTGGGCTCTGTGCTAAACGTTTGCTCAGAGCCTGGAGCCTGCTTCAGATTCTGCGTCTCCTCCTCTCTCTGCCCCTCCTCTGCTTGCACTCTGTCTCACTATGTCTCTCAAAATTAAATAAATGTAAAAAAAAAAGAAAAAAAAAGAGCATCAGTCATATTGGATTAGGGCCCACCCTAATGACCTTATTTTAATTAATTACATCTGCAACAACCATTTCCAAACAAGGCTACATTCTTTTAAATTGTTTTTATGTCTTTACTTTTGAGAGAGAGAGAGAGCGTGAGCTGGGGAGGGGCAGAGAGAGAAGGAGACACAGAATCTGAAGCAGGCTCCAGGCTCTGGGCTATCAGCACAGAGCCCAATGCAGGGCTTGAACCCATGGACTGTGAGATCATGACCTGAGCTGAAGTCAGATGCCCAACCAACTGAGCCACCCAGGCGCCCCCAAACAAGGCCACATTCTGAGCCACTGGGCGTTAGGACATCACGGTATAAATTTGGAGGGGGAGGGGACGCAATTCAACCCATAATGGTTTATTTTACATCTGCACAGTGAATGATGCATGTCTTTAGAAGTGGTTAGGAAACTACGAATATAGCTGGACAGCCAGCACCAACGACTCCGGTTTTCTCTCTGGTCTTGTGGCTGCTTTCTCTGGGGTGACTGAGTCCTTTGTCTCTGAGGATGGATCTGGTAAAGGATGTGTTTAGAATGTCCTTCCTGGCACAAAGTCTTGGCAAATGCAGACATTACACATTTTTCTCAACACTCTCAAGCATATTGTTGATAATTTTTGTGTTCTTGAATTGACTTCTTATCTGGACCCTTGATCTCCTCCTGAATGCAACTAAGAACAGGCGCTGACCAGGGTAAGCCACCAATGTTTCCAGGAGTTCTTGGGGGAGAAAGGTCACTTTTTACAATTAGGGGTAACTAACAAGAGCAGTAAGTGTCTGCTGGCCCACACGTGCACATGGGTACCATACTGCCATGCATTATGGTGTGAATGCTGGTTTCAGGTATAGATTACATTGTGGGATACAGTACCAGCTCCTGGGGACTTACCATTGGTGAAGGGCAGACAGCATTTTTAAATTGTATTTCAGGGTTGGATCATTCCCGAGCTGAGAATGCAGTGGGGCAGATATCCTGGCATACTGAAAGGCCCGGATGCAGCAAGTCAGTCCCCACCTGCGTCCCAGGACTCTTTCAAGGGATGCTGAGACCTATGTCCTTGCTATGCAGAAATGTCACTTAGCAGCTGTGGCTATCGAGGGCTTGTACTCCATGGTACTTGCCTTTTTATGTTATTTGTCTATAGAAGTACCATACTCAGAAAAGAAGAAGGAACGGAAGTAAATACAATTATCGCTCCATCACTCAAAGGAAACCCTTGCTGGTGTTTGAACGTATTTCTTCACAGTTTATTCTATGTTTATTTGGTTGTGAATAAATTATAACAACGCATTTTATGTGATAAACTTTGTAAATATTTTAATCGCCGCATAATTGTCTTGTGGATGTGCTAACATTGGCTTAACTAAGAGCCTGTTACTGAAGGTTTGGTGTGGGCTCAACATTTTTTGCCCCCTTTTTTTTCTGCCCTTTTTCAAAGAGAAGCATATCCCTGTGTGAGCTGAGCTAGGTCGCAGTATCTTATGTGATGGTGTTAGAACTCAGCCTGGTTTGGGGGAAATTATTAACGTCTCTCCAGAGCTTGTGGTTGTCTGATCTTGTAGCAAGATGTTTAATCAATGACTTTCGCCTGCGTTGCTTGAACTGATTATACAGGTGTACCGTAGGGCTGTGTACACTCAGATTGTGTGTGGTCAAAGCAACTAAATAATATTTGAAAGGAAAAAGAGGCTATTATCTTTACAACCTGTGAGATGGAAGTGAGGAACACGACTGTGGGCAGTAGCCATTTGGTTGAGTACATATCTCATTTGTATGATAACATTTTTACCTGGTCTGTAGCGTGGCCACCGAATCACTCTTTTTCATCTTGGTCTGCTTATTAGTAGCGCTTCTAAGAACTGCCTAATGCTGTTTTCCCATGCACAAGAAAAATGGGGTTTCGAATAAGGACACTGGGGCTCTTTATTGTTGACAATAAGCCTTTCTTTCCCACATCTCATTAGCATGTTTCAGGAAGAGAGTGGTGAGCACCAAGTCAGGGTCTGCATTTTCTACTGATTTATGTGCTTGCTGTTCTAGAATTAATTGAGTTTGGACACAGGGCCTCATTTTCATTTTCTTGGATGCATCGCAGGTAATCGTGTTTCTTCTGTACATTTGAATTGCTTTCCAGATGGTCTGTTGTGAAGGATTTATCTTTAATATGATTAATCAGAAGCAGAGGACCTCACTATGTTTGTTCATAGGCTCCTATGCAAAATCTTCCGGCCCCCTGCTGTAGGGGTGGTTAACTCTCTCCTGGCTAGAGTCCTCCTGGAGCTTTTCTGAGGACCTGGACCTTGGATTGGAGGAAAGTTTAAAGGCTCCTGGATAAAAGCCCTGGAAGGGGGTAAAAGGCCTAGAGTATATCCTCAGGGAACCATCAGGACATTATTTATCATATAAAAAATAGGACACCATCCATGTATCAATAGAGAATAGTTAGATTCTGTCTATTGGGCCAGGAAATACTATGTAGCCATTAAAATCATAATTATAGAAAATTCCCACTGCTTATATATTATATTAGGAGAAGAGAACATGGCAGTGTTTACAGCAAGACTTCAGCTACGCAAAAGAGATGTATAGAAAAGAGAATGGAATGAAATACACAACAAAATCAACGGTGGCTGTCTGTGGATGGAACAGCTCTGAGGGGGTGTCTCTTCTTGTCTATATTCCCTATTAAATTCACGGCAGAACAAATCGTGATCCTTATCGCTGGGAAGTATTGTCTGAGAAGCAGTCACCTCCTGGGTACAAAAATCTGCCTGCGTTCATTTAACAAATGATGCGCTAAGATTAGTCACGTGTCCTGCCCTCTTCCCAAGGCAGGGAGTGAAGCTCCTCATAGCCTCCTACAGGGCAGCTGTCCCCTTGAAACTGTTGCACCCCCAGAAGGAGAATGCACTGAAATGACTGCAGATCTTTCCATGAGATGTTGCTTGTGAGCTTACAGAGCCTTGGGGCCTAGGAAGGTGAGGTTTGGTGGCTGTGTGGGACCTCCCTGCACATATGAAGGGTGCTGAAAAAGCTGCTTGTCACTGAGGTGTTATAACTGGAATCCTTTGTCATCGAGCTGCCAGCCCTCCCATGCAACGGCAGTGTGTTAGTGCCTTGTGCTTTCAAACACACCTTTACTGGACTACCTTGGATATCATAAGCTCAGGACTCCTTTTTTTCAGGAACCACTTTGCTTCACTGTGCCCCACCTTTCCTTCTCCCCACCCTTTGACATCACCACACCTTCCTGTCTGGGAAGTGTCTGCTGTTCTCTGAATAGCCCTTGTGGAACCAGGCTGCCCAGCTTTGTCCTACGGGGAGGGAGTATAGGTGACCCAGGAGCTGGATCTTGAAAAGGATAGAGAATGCATGGAACATGATGGCCTGGGCATCTAGGGAAGGGCCTTGTATTTTCTTGGCAAGGAGGTCAAATCCATTCTGTAGTTCATGGAAAGCCCCCGGAGGCCCCCAAGCATCATTCAGGGCAAGGTTAAGTGCAGTCCTAGAGCCCCTGGCAGCAGAACCACCTGCAGCTCTAGGCCTGGCTTTGGCTCACCTGGTAAGAATCTTGGGCCCATGAACTTGCAAACCCCCCAGGTGGGCCTTCTACCCATCAAAGTGAGTGAACCACTGCATTGGGGGAGCAGCTCTTGGCTTTCCCCAACACCTCCCCCTTTCCTGTACTCCTACCTCGATGCACCCATATCCTATTGCTGAGATGCACATTATGTCCCTGGCCAGGATGACTGTCACCTGACAGCAGCATTTCCAGCTCCCTGTGTCGGCAGAGTTCCATTACCCATTGAAGACACACACCTTATCAGGCATTCTCTCCCTTCACATTTCATTTAAAATTTTCCTCAACTCCCTGTATACAGTAGGTAAAAACAAACGTTATGGAGTTGAGGCCTGCATTGGTTATTTTCCTATTTAAGCCGCTTCAACCCCTGAAGGCAGGTGCTATCATTTCCAATTTACCACGAGGACAGAAGGCCATCTCTCCGTTAAATATCTTGCCCAAGGCCTGACAGTAAATGGAGGTCTGAATGTAAACAATGACCTTCTGTCTTCATCTTTAATAGGTGGATTCTTTCTCCTATACCAAAAGTGTCCCGGAAGGTTAAATGTAATTCTGCAAACCTTCAAAGATGCGGCTGCTGTCCAGGATTCTGTTGTGGGTCCCTTTCCATTTGTATACATGGAAAAGAGAACCAGATCAGAAGATCTGCACTACCAGACTCTAGAAAAGCCAACAACCAGCATCGTATTTGATGGTGAAAACTTTTTAAAAAAATAGAATCATTCACAATATCCAGCCAGAGCTCTATGGGAACCTGAGGCGAAGAGAAAAATCAATAATACCAATCTTTTCTTTATGTAACATTTTGGTATTTTTTATCATCTATTTTTGCATTATTTTTTATTTTTAAAAGTGTTGCATTAAAATAGTCTCTTTTTTTGGTGCCCTGTTAAATTTTGTTCTTTTTTTCTTTTTTAAGTTTATTTGAGAGAGAGAAAGAGAGAGACATGGGGTAGGGGGGCAGAGAGAGAGTCTGACTCAGGACTTGAATTCACAAACTGTGAGATCATGACCTGAGCTGAAACTTAACTGACAGAGCCACCCAGAGGCCCCTGCCCCGTTAAATTTTATGACTGAGGTGAGTGCCATACATGCTTCACCCTGGACCGGCCCTGGAAAGAAGTAAAGACATTTTCATTGCAATTAGGAATAAGTCAAGGATGCCTCTTAGCAGCTCCACCATTTAACTTTGTAGTAGCAGTCCAGGGCAGTACATCCAGACAAGGTGATAAAATGCTGGAAATGAGAGGAACAAAATTACCAACTAAAAATTATTAGAATTTAAAAATGGACTTTTACAAGATCAGTGTAGATTTTTTCTGTGTACCAACAATAGACAGGTAAATATATAATGGCAGACACTACAGCTACCAGAAAATAATAAAATCTAAGAATAAACTTGCTATGAAGAATCCTGTAATGCTGTTGAAAGACTTTTTAAGTCTTGAATAAATGGGGTCACCTGGGTGGTTCAGTTGGTTAAGCGTCCAACTCTTGATCTTGGCTCAGGTCTTGATCTCAGGGTCATGAGTTCAGGCCCCAAACTTCAGAGTATATTTACATACTTGATAAGCCAAGTTCTTCATTAGTCTCATTTTTAGATCTTTCTGAGCTATTTTCACATATTTATTCTTCCAAATGAACCTAAGAATCATTGGGTCACAGTTTCCCCAATATTCTGTTGAAGTGTTGGCTGGGATAGCCTCACATTATAGATGGGTTGGGTAAATTATTTATGGGATCAAGGACTGTTCCACATTAATGTATGTACTTTCATCCTTGAGTCTTATATTGGCCTAGAGGGTGTTATATGTAGATGTGGGCATACATGCATCTGTGTTTACATACAGATTTTATCCCCCAAATGACCTAGAATTTGGGGTTAAGATGGAATCTGAAGTTAGGAGGTATGGTGTACCTTAGTGTTTTCTTTAACAAGGATGTGGATACCTGCAATGTGCATGACCTGGGGAGATACAGAGATGCTGTAGAGTTAGAGTTATTCCCAAAGAACAGGAACTGTGTGTTCAGGGGCAACTGACTGCCAGCCCCATTTGCCTTTGACCATCCTGAGTCTCAAGGTGTAGGAATCTGGTCGTCTCTTAGCCACTGCATTCAGTGCATGCTTTAGGAACCATTTTGGGGGTTGCTACTAGAGATTGTGTCCACAAAAAGGTGGTTGCCAAGTTCCTTCTGTCAGTCCTACAACATATGCATGTCCCTGGTGGTTAGCTATCCTCTGTGAATGGAAGAGATCTGTTGTAAAATGATAAATGGCTGTGAGTCAGGTCAGTGCCTTTGATGCATCCTCTGCTCACCTGTATTTTAGTGAACACTGAGCATCTCCATCCCTACCTGGGAATAAATCTCTGGGATTATCCTGTCAGTTTTGGGGTTTGGGGATGGGGTAACTTGTGAGGACATTCATACTCTACAGCGTCCGTCTCAGTGGTAATATTCCTGGTGGGGTATCTTTCTAGACTGCGGGCTGCTCTGGAGAAGGCTCTGTGAATCTTTCAGCATCTAGTGATGCTACCAAGACACAGCCATTCATGAGCCTCTTGTAATAGGAAATTTTGTTGGAGTGAATTCACATGTCAGAAGCATGTGGCTCAATCAGTAATGATGCTCGCACTCTGAGTATCTGGACAGATGAAATAATTATCTCCTCCATTCTTTTGGGAATATTCATAGTGCTGTGACTGTGGCCATCTGGTAAACCCAGTCTCATAGAAAAATGTGTTTTGGGCACCGCTATAAGCAAAATGCTGTGTGCGTGCTCTGGGGAATACAGAATGCAAAGGGTCTTTAGTTTAGGACTTGTAGGGGGAGATGAGGTAGAAGAAAGGATGTATAGCCAGGGGGACTCAGAGCCTGGGCAGGAACTGGCATGAGAGCCTCTGTCTCTGCTCTCTAAACCTGCTGAGCCCATATCCCATTGCTTCCACTGCCTAAATACTAAGTCACAGCTCCTCTCTCATTTCCACTGCTTTAAGCTCTCATTTCATTAAAAAAATTTTTTTAAGTGTGGCAAAATATATATAACATGAAATTTACCATTGTAACCATTTTCAGGTGTACAGGGTCTCATTTCTTCTCTGGACACCAGAAGAAGTTTTTAAAAATAAATGCATTATGATGCAAACAAAAACAAGGCGTATGTAATGTAAAAGTACCATTTAAAGAATGAAGCAAACATCTGGATCATCACTCAGCTGAAGAGATAAAACATTAACCATCCGTTTGAATATCCCCTATGCCTTTTCCCTGGTGCTGGCCCCTCACATTCCCTAGAGCTGCAATAGACCTCACTGATCTCCCTCCCTGCAGTTCTCTATCCTCCAGTATCTCTTCCTCACTGGGCTCAGAAAGATGAGACTAAAACAGGAACCCTGTGTGTCACGCACCTACTGAAATCACTCTGAGTGGTTTGTGGATAAAATGCAGACTCCTGGGGTGTGGGATAAGGACTTCCTTCATTTTTTAAAGTTTATTTATTTATTTTGAGAGAGAAAGAGAGAGAGAGAGAGAGAGAGAGAGAGAGAGAGAGAAAGAAAGCGAGCGCAAGCAGGGGAGGGGCATAGGATAGGAGAGAGAGAATCCCAAGCAGGCTCTGCATTGTCAGCGTGAAGCCTGTTGCAGGGTTTGAACTCACGAACCGTGAGATCATGACCTGAGCCGAAACCAAGAGTTGGTGGCTTAACAGTCTGAGCCACCCAGGCACCCCAGAACCTCCCCCATTTGGACTTACAGGATCTTCGCAGTGCCCCTCGTTGCCATGACCCACATCCTGCAAGCTGCAGCCGCACCCTCTACCCTCTCTTCGTGGCCAGGCAGTGCTGTCCTCCCCATGGTGTCCCCCTCCCCTGTACCCTCACCCTGCAGAGCCTGTGAGGCAATGCCTCCCATTCAGCTTCTCTGTATGGTGCTCAGCCTGGACAGTTCCTGGCAAATCTGGTCACTCAGGGAATGCTCCTTGGTTTGGAGTGAGGAGGAAGGAGGGGCTTCTATGCGCTGGGGAGGGCGGAACGGCTGGTAGGGGAGGGAACTTGAGGCCTTTTGGGAGCAGTGAATTTAGACTTCAAGGTAGTGTTACCTTCTCATCAGACCTCCTCATGTCTTCTGAATGAAAGCTTCTCTTTTGCTTTTTGAGAGAAAATAACTTGATCTGATGACTCCTTGTCTTGTCACCTTGGCTACCCAAATTGGGTGAACATTTTTAAGAAGTCATGAATGAGCCAGTGAGGTTCTGGGAAGGAGGGAGTCATCCTGGCAAATGGCAGGTGCCTGGCCTGGCCTCTGCCTCCTTTCCCCCCAGCCCTGTGTGTCCCCCCACTTCTCTGTGGCATGGGCATGTGTTGCTCTCCACAAATGAGGCAGCTGCAGTGGGGACGTCACATTATTTGCACAGATGTTCATGAACATCACCCTGAGACAACATGGTGGTGAAACATTCCTGTGGGTCCTGCTGCTGGCAGCCTGGCAGGAGTCTTGGGTCGGCCCTGCTTTGTGGGTTCTGATTGTCCTCTCCAACGTTCCTCCCCACAGTGGCTGCCTGCAGGTGAAGATGGCCGCGTGAGCATCAGCCATGGCCAACCGGAAGCGTCAGAGCACGGCGAGCAGCATGCTGGACCACAGGGTGAGACCGGGCCCCGTCCCTCATGACCAGGACCCTGAGAGCGAGGATGCAGAGCTGGCCCTGGCGGAGTACGTGCCCAAGGGCCTGGAGCTGACCACCCTGCAGCCTGAGAGCCCCACGCCCCCGGACCAGGGGTGCCACGACCACAGCCCCGATGGGGACTCCAGCTCCGACTACGTGAACAACACCTCTGAGGAGGAGGATTACGATGAGGGCCTCCCCGAGGAGGAGGAGGGCATCACCTACTACATCCGCTATTGCCCTGAGGATGACAGCTACCTGGAGGGCATGGACTGCAATGGGGAGGGGTACCTGGCCCATGGCACACGCCACCTGGAGACGGATGAGTGCCAGGAGGCCGTGGAGGAGTGGACGGACTCGGCAGACCCCCATCCGCACGGCCATGGGGATGAAGGCAGCCCGGACTACCGGGATGGCCACCTCCCCATCCCGGAGGACGAGGCTTCTGTCCTGGAGGCCCAGGACCAGGAAGAAGGTGTCCACTACTGTCCCAGTGAAGAGGGCTACCAGGACTACTACCCCACGGAGAACAACGGGAATTCGGGCAGTGCCTCCCCCTATCGCCCGAGGCGTGGGGACGGGGACCTGGAGGACCAGGAGGAGGACATCGACCAGATTGTGGCTGAGATCAAGATGAGCCTGAGCATGACCAGCATCACCAGCGCCGGTGAGGCCAGCCCTGAACACACGTTGGTGCGGGGACCCGAGCCAGGGCCCGGGGACTCCACAGAGGCCTGCCCGCCCGGCGAGGCCAGCCACGGCCCTAGCAGACATGAGGGAAGGCCCAAGTCACTGAACCTCCCTCCGGAGACCAAACACTCCGGAGACCCCCAGAGAGGCTTCAAGACCAAGTCCAGGACTCCAGAGGAGAGGCCAAAGTGGCCCCAAGAGCAGGTAGGACTCTGGCTGTCCCCAGAGGGAAGGGGGCGGAGGGGCCCAGAGGGCAAAGGATGCTCTGGTGTCGCCCACGCAGGTGCCAAAGCCCATACTTCCAGTGCATGTTTAGTTCTGCATTCATCTGTTATGTATCAGGTGTATGGACATTCTAGTGCCCCCAGGAGACACCTCCCTCCCACCTAAAAGAGATTGGGTCTCTAGCCTGCTTGCACTGGATCTGTTTGTGGTTAGGGGTGGCCGTGTGTGACTACCATCCCCCTACCAGGTTTTTTTCTCAGGCTGATGGGACATTGACAAGGCTGTGGGGTTGCTGAGGAGTGCATACTGTGGCAGCCAGTGGTTGGATGCCCCGGTGACTAGGGGCAGTGACCTGAGTGCATTTCACAGGGGCCATTATATCCCGCTGACACTTTTCTGAAAGCTCAGGGGCTTGGCCTTATGGGCCATTAGCTGTAAATAACTATTTTGAAAAAAATTATTTGAAGGTTTGACAAAGTCTTGGAGAAGAAATGCATATTAATGAGACCAATGGATTTAAGAATAACTTTATTTTCTTTTAACTATATCAAAGTGAGCATATATCCTGATAGCTACAGTTGAAAAGCTGCTTTTCAAAAAAGAAAAAAAAACACCCCTCTGTGAATATATAAAGAAGTGTGACTATTAAACTTGTGTAAAGGAACTTCTGTTTGCCCATCTGTGGGCAAATGACAATGAAATGCTTTTATACTTTTTAACGCCTTAATTAGTATTTTTTTCCCCCAGAAGAGTCCATGAGTTTATATACTAAGGACGTGTATAGGGATAGAAGTCAGATGACTTGCTGCTGGGTTTCTGGCCCATGCTGTTGATGCCTTTTGTTCTTTTTAAAGATTATTAAATGTAAGTTGACTTCACTTTCGGGGTGTTCTCATCATTCACGGCAGTTGTGCCTGCACCGAGGGCTCTGGAAGGTAGAGAAACTGCTGTTGCATGAGTGGATGTGGGGAGCTCCCCCCAAGGACAGGTGGCTCGGGGCCCAGGGTCTGGGCTTTAGGCCAAAGCACTGCTGGCCTTCTGCACTTCAGCAGAGTTGGACTCATTGCCAAACCGTGGCTACGGCGCCACAGGGACTGACGTTGGCTGCACAGGGCAGGTGACATACTGTGCCTTGTAACAAATGACTTCCTTGGCAAGGCTCTTGTCAAGAGAACATTATCTTTAGAGTATGACGGGGAGTGGGAAAGACCTGCTGTTTTGCTGTTTTTGTGCTGTACCAGATGCTAATTTGAGCAAAAATGCAGACTTTGGGTTGGAGAGCCTGAGGGATGCATGAGTAGGATGGAATGAATGGGTGGTGGGATGGTTTCAAAGGGCAGGTGGAGGTGGGGGACATCCTGAGCCATTGCTGACACCCAGTAGGAGCTCTGTTCCTCAGAGGCATGACATTGAGTGGAAGAGCAGGTAACTTGTCTCCCTAAATAGGTGTCTCCTCGAAGCAAATGCTCTTGGAGAAGCTCCTTTAAACTGGTTATTTATTGCATAGCTTTTTTGGTTTACTCACTCATTCATTCACAAATTAATTCCATCAAAGAGAGCACCTGGTGATGCTGAGCTCAGTGCTGACATGGGTTCCTGATGAAAATGGGGCCTGAGGATTCCTTTGGAGGGCTCTGCCATGCCCAAGTGAACGTGACCTAGGTCTTCCCATCCTGTAGACACTGGTGACCCATTCTCCAGATGAGGACCCTTTTGAAATTTGACCAGAAAGAGCCACTGTGATAGGATCATCTTGAAAGCAAGATTGTGTGAAGAAGGAGGTCCAGTGGGAAATGTGGTGACTCCTTGCTTCAGATCACAGCCTCCCTCCTAAAAGGAAGGGTACTCCCCCCAGGACAGCCAGACTGTGTGGCAGGAGCCAACAAAAGAGCAGCCTCAACTAGGTGGACAGGGTGCCTGAGTCCCACGCTGGCCTTTTCCTGGGCCTTCTACAGTTGGTGTGGCATAGCCTGGGATTAAGGCTATAGTAAAACAAAACAAAGCAAAACAAAATAGCTAAAGGACAAAGGGCAATGTTGGCTACCTGGAGTCTCCTTTCTGAAGTGTGTTTCATGGCCCCACTGCAGGACCCCACTGCAGAACCACTGAATCCACACGTGACAGGAGGCCACATTCAAGTTTGAGAGGCGATACCGTGGAAGGCTTCTGCTGGAGGAAAAATTGCATAGCATCCCTCACCTTTCTAATCCTCATTTTAAAGCTTGAAAAGTTATGTCACAGATACTTGGAAGAGTATTGCATAGCATTTTATTTCATCCTTGTGTGGACAATAGTATTACAGTGGAATTAGAAATGGGAAGATGGAGAAAGTATCCCCTGTGGTTCCCACCGTCCTAACAGATGAGCTCTTTTGGTTTTTCCGTGTTCCTTTTCAGACTCTAGCATTGAACATGAATAATGTACATGGCTGTCTTTGCAGTCCAGATGTAATTTTGCCATCCACCTTTTAAAATATGACATGTTACAAATGTTTCTCTGTGTTGCCTTATAATTTTCATAATCATTTTACTTTGAATGTTCCATTCAAGCCACGTGCCATCCTATTCATCTGTCTTGCACGTACCCTGCCACCGAGCATACAGGTTGCCGATGGCATTGTCTCTTACACGTCAGACTGGCATAGATATCTCTGTACAAGTTTTCTCTTGGTTTATTGCCTGAGAATAAATTCCCATACTGGGTATGAACATTAACCATCTCCCATGTTTATCTTGCTACTTCCCTTTTTCTTTCTGTTTTTAATGTTTATTTTTGAGAGAGAGAGCAGGGGAGGAGCAGAGAGAGAGGGAGACACAGAATCTGAAGCAGGCTCCAGGCTCTGAGCTGTCAGCACAGAGCCTGACACTGGGCTTGAACCCATGAACCATGAGATCATGATCTGAGCTGCAGACAGACGCTTAATGGACTGAGCCACCCAGGCATCCTTTGCTACTCTTTTTCTATGAATTTTTGATTCGTGGAGAGAATTTTGATTCTCTTTATCTTGTGGAGTTTGAGTGCTTTTCTACGTCTTAGGAGAACTTTATATGCTCTAGTGTTGCTTGTTGCTACACATGTTTCCTTTGGTGTGTTTTCTTTTGAAAAGGCTCCAGTTTGCATGTAGACCTCTCTCCTATGTAACACCGATGAGACCAAGAGGTCTGCATTGGAGGTGGGGAGGAAGGCAGGATGTGAGAGAAACCAAAGGAAATAGATTCAAATTGCAGGAAGACACAATGTGATTGTGGGGACCAGAGATCTGTGCATGCATGAGTGTTCTAGAGAAGAAAGAGCTATTTCAAAGCAATCCATGTTTATTGACAAAACTTTGGAAAGTACAAGCAAAAAACCATATTTTGTCACGTGGCATGGCCAAATTCTGTTGTTGAGAGTTTTCAAATCAAAGAAGCAAACTAGCATCCTGTTAGATATGTAAAGAAATCATGGCTGATCCTTATTCTTTTTTTTAAGTTTATTTATTTATTTTGAGAGAGAGAGAGAGAGAGAGAGAGAGAGAGAGAGAGAGAGAGGCAGAGAGAATTCCAAGCAGGTTCTGCACTGCCAGCGCAGAGCCCAAGATCATGACCTGAGCTGAAATCAAAAGTCAGTTGCTTAACCGACTGAGCCACCCAGGTGCTCCTGACTGATCCTTACTGTTCATGGATTCCATATTTGTGAATTGGCCTACTCGATAAAATTTATGTGTAAGCTTAAAATCAGTACTCATCGCCCTTTTGCAAGATTTGTGGACATGCACAGAGAGGCAGAGACACGTGAGTCAGTGTGCACGATCCCAGCTGAGTTTGCACAAGGAGACACTCTGCCTTCTTGTTTCAGCTCTCATACTGCAAACAGGCGTCCTTTTCATGGGCCTTTTAGCGCCATGGTTTCTGCATTTTTGTGCTTTCTGTTTGGTGATTAAATGACCCCCATGTGCAGTGCTGGAGCGCAGTCTGATGTTTCTAAGCACAAGAAGTCTACGATGTGCCTTATGGAGGAAAATACGTTGTGTTAGATATTTCATGTAGGTGTGAGTTATAGAGCTGTTGGCCATGAGCCAACAATATGGTACAGCCAGAAAGAGGAAGAGGAAATTCACCAATCTGTACACGAGGTTGCTCTGGAAGGTGCGAAAATAACATGTATACTGTGTGAGGAAGCATTGGAAAAGGGGCTTACTTTGTGGATTAGTGAGATGACCATTAATAAAAAGAGCATGGTGAAGGCACTGTGATGAGGCTGGGAGCCAATGAAATTTATGCTCTTATCCAGGGTCAGGAAGATGTTAGACTCTTCTTAGCTAGTTTTATTATAAGGAAATACTGGATGTAATAATCTGTGAGGAATACACATTAAATAAGATGTCTTTAGGGACAAACACACATAAGACAAAAACAAATAAGAAACAGACGTAAAACAAGGTTATGTATTGATTAGTTGACAAAAATGGTGACCAGAAGCTTTGTAGGAACCTCATCCTGTATTTCTCCTAGGAGGTGGGTCAGTATTCATACATGCAGAGTTCACAGCAGGTTTAGAGAATATAACTGCCCTGAACAAGGAGAACTGACTGTATCTGATTGGCAGAAGAGCTTGAGAAACTTTACTGTAAAGGTTTCCTATCTCAGAGATTCACACCTTGGTTGTACATGTGCTGTGTGAAGTCCTAGACTCACTGCAACAAAGACACCCCCAGCCCTGCTTGGCCAGTGTTTCCCCAAAAATCTTGATTATGAGCCCATTTTCTCTCCAGTATCAGGAAGATACTGACCACAGTTGCATGTCCTAGGGGACAGAAAGCCAGATCACACAACTTCCTGAGATCTCTCCCTTCATGGCTCAATCTCAGGATGATTCGACATCAACCCAGAATGTTGATGGTGGAAAAGTGGTCACCTCTGTCACCATTGGGACCCTTGGCTTCTGAGGAGTTAATGTTTCTTGTTTTGCCATTTGTGGGGAGTCCCTGGGTGATGGTGGCGGTGACCCTGGTGTTGGTGGTCATGGCCAGCACTGTGCGAAGGACTTCCTGTGTATGATCTAAGTGAATCCTAGAATGATTGGAAGAGATAGGGACTAGGGTTGTTCTTGTTTTACAGATGAGGCAGTTAAGACCTATGTTGGGTAACTACCACACCCATGTTCACACAGCTCAAGGGGTAAGCAGTCTGTGTTGCATCAAAATTCATGCCTCTGACCGCTGCACTGTGCACTTCTTTTATTTTTTAATTTTTAAAAAAATTATTTATTTATTTTGAGAGAGAGTGAGAGAGTGCTCACATGAGTAGGGTAGGGGCAGAGAGAGAGAGGGAGAGAGAGAGAGAACGCAAGCAGGCTCTGCACTGTCAGTGTAGAGCCCGACGTGGGGCTCAAACTCATGAACCATGAGATCATGACCTGAGACGAAATCAAGAGTTGAACAGTTAACCGACTGAGCCACCTAGGCGCCCTTGCACTATGCCATTCTAGAAGGGCCTCTAGAAAGGGTAAAGCTGACTTCTGTGGCAGGATGTGTTTGAATCTGCCTGCTGGTGAGTGAGTCTGTGTAGGTGAATTGGGCAGTATTGCTCACAATGAGTGGCCATCTCTTCTATTTTGTACTTATTTACTCGGTTTTATGAGAGCTTGACATGCTCTGTTGTTCATGGTCCATGTGTCATGACACTGGTGAGATGACCAGTGGACACAAGACCTTCAGTCTGTAATCATCCCAACATCTCGACTTCATGAGGGTTCAGGTCCTAGATCCAAGTGGTCAAGTAGAGATCGTTCATGCACCACTTTCCTTACTTTAATGGAGCTTTGTTGACATGTTTTGTTTTTTACATACGGTGACTGAAGACTACATGAGTTGCATCCAGCCTAGTTCGTATTGAATATCCAGATTGAATTGCCAATTTCTGCACCTACCTCTGCTGTGTGTGTAGAGGGAGGACCTCAGTGGGACTCTGGTCTCACAGCTCAGGGGTGAACTTTGGGGACTTAGCAGGTCATCGGTACACCTCCTAGGAGCAGGGGCTCCCCTCGGGGCTGCTTCTCCACATTCCTGTAAGAACATGTTTATTTAGCACCAAAGATTGTTTGTTTAGCACAGATCTGCTGGATGGCCTGAGATAGCAGGTTCTTGTAGTCTCTGTGCCTCTGGGTTTGACAAGGACTGGGTTTGGTTTGGAGTGACTCTTTTGGAATCCCTCTCTTTTTCATGTGTTAGCCTGTGACATCTATCTTAAGAAAAAGTGTTCTGAAAATATCTGCTCTGTGCCTGAAATTCTCCCTTAATAGACTTATTCCTTTCCTTTGGGCTCTGGAGTGGCCAGGCATGCCTTGTCCTTTTCCATGCACTCAGTGGGCTGGGTGCACATCAGCACTGCAACAGCCATCTAGTTCAAGGTGTTTGATTTATGCAGCAGCTGTACAGAATAGCGCTGCATGCTGGGATGGCACACCAAATGCATTTTTTGATTATTGGGGGTTTTCATGCTTTCTGCTTATCATTGGTCCAGCCAGTGCTTTCTAAAAAGGCCCTCTGACAACAGAAAAGAAGGAAAATCAATACATCATAGTCAACTTAATATAGCAGTTAAATGGAGATGTGATACAGGGCCCTGAGACCACATCAGATGTACAAGCGATTATCACTGCTCCTTGTGGAAGTGGCTTTGCTGTGATTTGGCCTTCAGTCAAGGCTTGCTTTGTGAGGGACCTTTCGAGATTGTGGTAGGAATGCTGGCACCAGATAGGGAGGGACGATGCTAAATGCATGGGTGACTTTGGCCTGCCCGGGGGGTGGGGTGGGCGGTGGCACTGTGAGTGCCTCCTGTGGGCTGGCGCCTCTTCTACGTGCCCTGTTCAGTGGCAAAGGAAGTAAGTATGGGCATCTGCTGTAAGTAAAGAGTGCCATGCCCCAAGAGGCCCTGAGGGGCTGTGAGATGAGTACCCGGGATTGTTGGCACCCAGGTAACTTCCATCGCATGCCATGAGGCAGCAGGTGTGCTAAAGGATCTGGTACTTGCACTGTGTCCAGGAAGGAGCAGTCTATCCAAACCTGGGCATAGGTAGGGAAGGGCTGGAGAAAGAGCCTATGGGCGGGTGCTGAGGATAGGAGTTTCTGGGAGACACAGAGCATGGCCCAGTCAGGGGAATGTGCCTCTATGGAGTGTAGGTGGCCTCTTTCTTCCCACAGCCCTGCCCCTGATTCTGCAGGCACCCCCATTCTTCTGACCACCTGTGGTATCAGGTCCTGCCTTTCTCGTGCACGCACATGGGAGGTAGCACAGGAGAGTTCTCAGAGGGTCCTGTGCTCCCCAGGCTCCTCTGCTGCCAGTGCTGTGATGAGTAGCTATAGCACCTGTTGTAACTAATCCAGGGGCCACCCTGTGAAACAAAATCCAGGCTGGTACAGCCTTGGCATTGTCAGCCCCTCACTTGAGCTATTCAAGCTTCCAGACTTGATTTCTCTGGGCCTATTTGTTGAGTCAGCACAATCGCCTTATTTGATTTTTATGAAGCCTCTTGAAGACCTGTGACCAGAGGTGGCTGTTGTTGTCACAGAACAGATTATTTAGCTCTGTGCCTTGTGGTCTTCTGTCCAGGACCTGGCCGACGCAGCAGGCTCTGTCTGGAACCTGCCAGATAAAGGTGGTCTTGACCTTTTTTCTTCTGCTGTGGACCCTTCCCAGAATGTTTTTAAATGCAATAAAATGACATTAAACTATATCTCAGTACGAAAAAAAAAAAAAATAGGGGCGCCTGGGTGGTTCAGTTGGTTGAGCATCCGACTTCAGCTCAGGTCATGATCTCACGGTTCGTGGGTTCGAGCCCCGCATCGGGCTCTGCTGACAGCTCAGAGCCTGGAGCCTGCTTCGGATTCTGTGTCTCCCTCTCTCTCTGACCCTCCCCTGCTCACCCTGTCTCTCTCAAAAGTAAATAAAAAAAACATTAAAAAAAAATTATTTAAAAAAAAAAAAAAAAAAAAAGAAAAACGTGTGGGTTTTTCTGGGATTGATTCAGTGCTTTTAAAATCTAGTTAAAGCCAGGGTCTCTAAAGCACTGTTTTATTGTCCAAGAAAATCATGGAGAGCCTTTCCACTAGCAATCATCTAGAAAGAAACTTCCCCACACCTAGGCCTTGAAGAGAGAGCAAATTGCAATGGTTAAGAGAGCAAATGCCAGAGCCAGGAAGTCTGTTCCCCATCCTGCTGCCCCAGCTCCCAGTTATGGAACATTCTGGACACATTATCTGCACAAAAAACTGTCTATCTCCTGGGGCAGCCAGGAGCAAAGTTGATATGGATCAGAGTCTGCAGGGGATGTAAGGGGTGTGGAGCCCTCACCCTCATGGTGACAGTGATGACTTCAAATCCATAGGACCCTCTCTCAGGATGTGGCGGGGGGGGGCAGTTGGTAAGGCTCTGCAAACAGTTTAGGTCCAGGGCCACCCTGTGCAGGGCTGAGGACACCAATGAGCAAGTTGTTATCACTGCCTTCTGGAGTGCCATCAAGGGAGGGACGAAGCTGTCTCTGTAAGGCAGGATGGGAGGAGGACCAGGACTGGCCAGGGACACACTGGAGACAGAGGGTGTGTGTGTGCAGCCTGGAGGTGGGAGCAGCTCTCACATGTCCTCAGGTTCTACCTTCTCTGCAGGCCTTCCTCGGGTGGGCTCTCGCCCCTGCAGGGACTTCCAGAAGGGGCAGTTCTCACATGCCCTCTTGGGGACATCCTTAGTCCCTTTCTGCACTGGGGTTTCTAATTTTTGGGAACAGGGTGATCCATACACATCTCCAAGGGCTGCCCTGATATTCTCATACTCTGTTCCCAATAGGAAATTAACCGAGAACCCCACCCACTCTCTGAGCAGATGAGCCGGGCTCTGGCACACTGATCTCTCACTAATTCCAAATCACCATCTGAGGCTCTCTCCTTAACCTGGAGTTTCTGCACATCACTCCCACTCTCCTTCAAAGCCAACTGGGCCCAGCCAGGCTGCTCAGATTCCCAGGGCTGCTGGCACCAGAGTTCCTTCCTGCACAGCCCATGCACATTGGCACCTGCGATGCACCGGGTACCAGAGGTGCAAAGATTAAAAACGGCATAAGCCTGCACTGCAAACCTCCTTCTAGAGGGAGAAAGACCACAGACACTCCCCAGTCAAGATGGGGCTGGATGCTCAGGAGAAGGGCTGGTGGCAGCAGGGCTGATAAGTGGAGAGGTTCTGGGACTTTGAGGGTGGCTTTGGGAAGTGAGCCAACCAGGTGAAGCTGAATGTGGAGGTAGCATGGGGGCTGGGTGCCCAGGAGAGCAGCTTGGGCACCGTGTAAGGTTGGAGGGATGTTGCTCTTT
Organism: Cryptoprocta ferox; assembly: GCA_028646485.1. Classification (NCBI taxonomy): domain Eukaryota; kingdom Metazoa; phylum Chordata; class Mammalia; order Carnivora; family Eupleridae; genus Cryptoprocta; species Cryptoprocta ferox. The sequence goes on from CM053560.1 coordinate 117,521,604, forward strand.
GGGGAAGTTTCCCATTCACCCTTCTTGGTCAGCCTCCCTCTCCACTGGCCCAGACCATTTGCAGGTGGCCTCTGATGCTGCTTCTGAGATCTGTTTGCCCACTCTGATTTCCGATGCAGCCCCCTCCTGACCCCAGCACTTCCCACCCAGCCTTTGGGTCTCTTGCTTCCCCTCACATCTGCTCTTGGTGCCAGCTGGGAGACATCTGTTCCTAACTTTAACTCCCACTGCCTCTGGGTCTGCTGGCTTTGACCATGATGCACTGTGACTCAGACTCACCTGCCCTGGCTTCAGACAGGCTTAGACCTGGACCATGCCACACCCACGCCAGGTATCTTAGGGGCTTCTGGGTTCTTTTGACAACTGCTGCTGCTGCTTCCTTTTTTTCTAGTCATGAAAATAGAAGTTCTTCCTCACTGTGATCTATCCCCTGCTTTGTTCATTCGTTCACTCATTCATTCGGGCTCAAGTATATAAAAATAGCAGATTAATCGCTTTGAGAAATATGAGTGTTAATTTTCAAAAGAGGAGGGATAATCTAGCCACCCACCAGTCCTCAAAACCTGCTCCAGAAACCAGGCGAATGGCTGGTCAGGGCTCTTTTTGCTGCATCAAATTTGCAAACTATGGGAGGTGTTAGGAAGTGAAATTGCTGTCCAAGGTTTTTCTTGCCTAATATCTCATTAATATTTAATCTCCAACCCTCTTATAAATGCCAAGAAGAGTGAAACATGATGAATTAACCCAAAGAATTCCAAGTCATCTAAAATATGGGCAGTTTGGCCCATGTTCAGAAATCATGGCATGGTACTTTCTCGGTGTTGTGGGAGGATTGTTTTCTGTGCCGCATAGTGATAAAGTACAGAAGAAAAGACCTTCACAGACAGTGGAATATTATTCAGCCTGTAAAAGGAAGGAAATCCTGACACCTGCTACAACATGGATGTACCCTGAGGACACTACAGTTAGCGAAGTAAGCCAGTCCCAAAAAGACAAATCCTGTATTATTCCACTTCTATGAGGTTCATAGAGTAATCAGATTCATAGAGACAGAAAGTAGAATGGGGGCTGCAGGGGCTGGGAGAATGGGGAATGGGAAGTTAGTATTAATTGGGAACAGAGTTTCTGTTAGGGAAGATGAGAAGTTCTGTGGGTGGATGATGGTAATGGTTGCCCAGCTATGTGGATGCATTTTATGCCACTGAATTGCCCACTTAAAAATGGTTAAAATGATAAATTTTATATTATGTATATTTACCACAGTAAAAAGAAAGAGAGGAAGGGAAAGAGGGAGGGAGGGAGGGAGGAAGGAAGGAAGGAAGGAAGGAAGGAAGGAAGGAAGGAAGAGTGAGAGAGAAAGAGAGAAAGGAAGGAAGGAATGAAGAAAAGAAAGTAAGAAAAGACTCTTGGCCCATTTACTCACCTGAGCCAACTGGAATTCTCTAAAACCAAGTTGAGCCAACCTGAACCTGTGTAAGTATCAGATGAACACAGACATACACATTTTGACCAGTCACCACCAGTTTGGTGTTGTCACAGTAGAGGTGAGCTGACCACACTCATTTGAGCCTGTGGACACTGGTGCATGTGGTCACAAGGCAGTGGGTCTGCACATCTTTAAGTAAAATAGTTGAAGTCCTACATTGTTGGTATCATTCAAATAAAAATGTATCATCAAATATATCATTAAAACAACAGGTAATTCTACTCTCTCTCCTTATCCTCAGTGTTAGGAAAACCAAATATTCGACATCATATAATCATAAAAGTTGAACAGGTGGATTTAATAGAAGCTAACTGGGTTGATGATATCTTCATTACATATTACTAGCTGGTTAAACTTATTTTTCAAATTATGAATCAAAACACTTTGTTTTAGTGTTTGCCACCTTAGGTAGTTCCACTGAGTTGTTTATGACTTTGGACTAATAATATAGACTGAAACAGAGAAGTCCTCATGTTAGAACAGAAAGTGGGTCATAGCAGTTCCATGCTGGGAATGGTGGCCTGTATAGATGAGTAGAAGTCAAATCTAGAAAATGCCCCTGGAAAGCAGCAAATGTTGGTGAAGATGTGGAGAAAGGGGAGCCCTCTTACACTGTTGGTGGGAATGTAGACTGGGGCAGCCACTCTGGAAAACAGTATGGAGGTTCCTCAAAAAGTTAAAAATAGAACTACCCCACGATCCAGTAATTGCACTACTAGGTATTTACCCAAAGGATACAAAAATACTGATTCAAAGGGGGTAAGTGTACCCTGATGTTTATAGCAGCATTATCAACAGTAGCCAAACTATGGAGAGAGCCCTAATGTTCACTGACTAATGAATGGATAAAGGAGATGTGGCATAATATACACAATGGAATATTACTCAGCCATCAAAAATAATGAAATCTTGGGGTGCCTGGGTGGCTCGGTTAAGTTTCCGACTTTGGCTCAGGTCATGATCTCGTGGTCTGTGAGTTCGAGCCCTGCATCGGGCTCTGTGTTGACAGCTCAGAGCCTGGAGCCTGCTTCGGATTCTGTGTTTCTCTCTCTCTCTCTGCTCCTCCCCCACTCATGCTCTGTGTCTCTCTCTCTCTCAAAAATAAATAAGCATTAAAAAATTAAAAAAGAATGAAATCTTAACATTTGCAACAACGTGGATGGAGCTAGAGTGTATTATGCTAAGCAAAGCAAGTCAGAGAAAAAGCAAATACTATATGATTTCACTCATATGTGGAATTTAAGAAACAATTTAAGCATAGAGGAAGAGGAGAAAAAAGAGAAGGAGGCAAACTGTAAGCAATTCTTAACAATAGAGAACAAACTGAAGGTTGCTAGAGGGAGGTGGTGGGGAGGTGGGCCAGATGGGTGATGGGCATTAAGGAGGGCATTTGTTGTGATGAGCTCTGGGTGTTGTATATGTAAGTGCTGAATTGCTAAATTCTACTCCTGAAGCCAATTTTACCATATATATTAACTAACTAAAATTTAAATAAAAACTTGAAATAAAAAAATGCCCTGGAAATGGATTTCTAACATTGACTTAGTATTGGTCATTTGATTTCCTTTCGATTTATGTACTTTCATTTTCTTCATTTTTCAGCTGTCAAGCTAGCTTTCTCAGAATGTGAGTGCAGGACTCTAGGCTGGGTGTGGGAGAGGGCTTGGGTCTCCTGAGCAAAGGCAGGAGGCTGCCATAAAGCCAAGAGACTGTTCCTCTGCCTTGGAGGGCTGCTGTCCTGAAACTCTGCTCACACAGGGCTTCTCACTTTTAAGTGAGCAGGATGGGAAAATGTGCCAATGTCTACAGCAAACTTACAGATCCTATGAGAGAAGCAGCCATGATGGCGGCCAGCCACAGTTTTAAAAAGGGGTGGTCGTAGGTTTTCTCCTTTGAGACTTGATCACAACCAAATGGAAGACTCCCTAGTTCCATAGCTCACTCTGCTGTAAGAGGTGATCTCCCTCCTTTTCCACAAATGAATCTGAGGGTGACATCCTGGTGTGTGAGGCATGTGACCAGGAGAGAAGAATATCTGTGCCATCTGGACGGCCCACCTCCTTCCCTGGACCCACCCTCCTTTCTCTTGGCTTTTGTGCCCAAGGAGAAAGTTCATCCTGCACAAGCTGGCAGGTGACCTTCAGGTTATTCTTCAGTTATTCTTCAAGTTATTCTTTCCACATTATTTTTAAATTGTAGTGATATACCCAAGAAATAAAATGTACTGTTTTGACCATTTTAAAGTGTATGGTTTGGTGGCATTTAGTACAATGTTGTGCAACCACTACTATTTAGCTCCACCACTACTATTTAGCTCCAGAACATTTTCATCACCTAAAAGGAGAGCCCATACTTATTAAGCAGTTGATCCCTATCCACCCTTCACCTCAGCCCCTGCCAATGTGAAATCTGCTTTCTCTATGTACAGATGTGCCTGTTTCCATCTGATGTGTCCATTTTCATCTGAATGGAATCATACAGTATGTGACCTTTTGTGTCCGGCCTCTTTCACTTAGCGTAAGATTTTCAGGGTTCACCTGTGTCATGGCACGCATCAGGACTTCATTCCTTTTCATGGCTAAGTGATATTCAGTTGAAGGGGTATACCATGCTTTGTTTATCCACTCACCAGTGGACAGACACTTGGGTTGTTTCTGCCTTTTGACTGTTGTCAGTAACGCTGCCGTGAACATTTGGGTACAAGGCTTTGTGCAGATAGCTGTTCTGGACTCTTTTTGGGGGTGGAATTCCTGGATCACATAGGCATTCAGTGTTTAACTTTTTAAGGATTCACAAATTGTTTTCCACCATGATGAACATTTTATGTTTCCACCAGCAGTGCCCTAGGATCCTGGCTGCACTCAAATGGCAAAGATTTAACAGCCCCCAAGCCTAATGGCTCAGCCCTTGGGCTCACCACTTGCGCCCTCAGGCCTGATCACTCAGGAACTGCCCTTGTTTGCCTGTGTATTTTCTCATTCTCTGGTCTCATGGACGCTGAGTTTGGACAGTGCTTTATGAAAGGTTGAAATACAGAGGCCAGTTTAAAAAAATTTGCTTCTGCTCTGAAATGCTGGGCCAAGCACTCCAGGCACCACCTGCGCTTTATGAAGCTTAAGTGAAGAGAGTGAATGATAAAGTTGTTGACGTGCCAGGCGGTCCTGGTGGTCAGCGGTAGGGGACATTTTAGTAGACCAGGCACAGAGAACAAGAGCAAGCCCTGAGTGTGTCACGTGGGGCTCAATGGAAGTGGCAGCTCGTCAGCCCCCAGGTAGGGCTGCCAGATTTAGTAAATAACAAGAGGATACCCAGTTAAGCTTGAAGTTAACAAATGATGAATAATTTTTTAGTATAGGCATGTTCCATGAAACATGGATGGGGGCAGGGTGGAGGGAGTGTAAGGAGGGAACTCTCCTTCCCTCTCCTGTTCACAGGCCCAGCCAGAAGATGTTAAAAGATAGACCGACTGGCTGGTTTCCCTAATGGATCTTGTCATGATTCTTTTAAGCCACAGATTGGCTTCAGAAAGATATGATCACCCCCATGGGGATGACTATTATAAGAATAAATACTTCATCCAAGCTCTCATTCTCCTCCAGACAAATGCTATGGGAGTGATCAGAATTGTAAGAGGAGCAGAAGAACAATATTGTCATTTTTCTGAGCCACCTGAATGTCAGGGGACAGATAAAGGGGCTTGTGAAGTATGTTCAGTATGCTAAGTCAGACCTTCAGTTGGACCGTGGTGGCTTATGCTCTCAGCCCAGCCACTCATGGAACACTCAACATGCAGTAAGTTCTGGCTGACCCCTGTTGAGTGGGGACAGAGGAACATCAGACCAGGAGGGGTGACCGATGCCTTTAGAAACAGGGAGCATGAAGTGATTCCCAGAGAAGGCTGTCACCTAATTTATTTTTGAGAGAGAAAGAGGCGGGGGGGGGGTGGAGGGGGGGCGGCAGAGGGGCAGAGAGAGAGGGAGACACAGAGTCCAAATTAGGCTTCAGGTTCTGAGCTGTCAGCATAGAGCCTGATGCAGGACTCGAGCTCACGAACCATGAGATCATAACCTGAGCTGAAGTCAGACATTTAACTGACTGAGCCACCCAGGTACCCCCTAACAGTTATTTGTAAGTCTGGGACAAGAAGTCACGCTTGAGGGGAGATAGGACAGGCCTCTGGGAAGGTTGTGGCTTGCCTGACTTTGAGCTGATGCGCTGTCTCTCCATGTGTCACTAACATGCTTGTCACTCAGGAGAATGCTTGGAAATGTTTCACTTTTATTACAGACGGTGTGAGTGTGTGTGCACTTGTTTACTATTGTTACATCTCAAGAAATATGGGTTATATTGCTGTATTTTCCATTTAATCAAGCAGACGAAATCAGAATTGACACTTTTAAAAGATCCTAGCTTTAGTTTCACCAACTGGAGCCAAGATACTTATTAGAGCAATTTATTCAAATTAGTATATTTTTATTGCAGGCAAATCATCCCTGCCCTCAGCAGCTGTCTCTGGTCCTGACATGTTAGGACCAATCTGTGCCACATGTCTGTGTATGTCTGTGTTCTGTTCTCAGGACTCTGAGGAGGGGGTCCCACCACCTTTGCCAGATTTCATTTAACATGTTTAACTCACCATCTTCTCTCAGTGGATGGTTGATGTGGCTTCCAGCCCATGGCAGTGGGAACAGCCCACGGCAATTACCTGGTATGGGACATGTCCCTCATGTCCCTGTGGCTGGAAAGGACTGAGGTAACCCTGGCTGGCATCTGTTTCTGAGGTGTGGCTGGCTGCTGTACCTGGGGGACTACACAAAAGGATTTAAGTAGCATCTTCATCTAAGATGCTGGGAGCCCCAAATCCACCTGGGCCTCTATGATGTTAATTTCGGATGCTGTGCCCCATGCTGCCAAGTGTGCCCCTGCCTTGCCCTCAAGATGGAAATTAGAGCACCAGATGGGCTCTCCCAAGCTCACCTCTCTGAAAACAACCCTGGCTGTTTATTATTAACTGTGGTTGTCATGGTGATGAGTGGAGAAAACATTGACATGGAGGATAGGGTCGAGCCTGTAGAAGCTTTGAGGAGAAGTTGCCACTATGAGTGGATCTGAGACCCTGTATTGCCCATCATCACCACATGCTGTGGCTCCGTGCCAGGTGTCCCACGGACAGGTGTGGGCAGCCAGTCTGTGCCTATCTGGCCCAGCCCTAACCCCGTGGGGGCTGCATCCCCCAGAGTGGCACCTCTTCCATTTGCCAAAGGCACCCAGTATAAGACAAGCAGCAGTCTTTTCTTCACAATGGATCTGGCACCTGGACAAGAGTCTGTTGCCCTACATCTATGGCAGAAAAATTAGATTCCACCCCAAGCTGTAACATTTGTAGACTCTGTGTTATCTTAGTCCATTTGGGCTGCTATCACAAAAACATCATAGACTGGGTGGCTTATAAACAACAGACATTTATTTCTCACAGTTGTGGAGGCAGGAAGTCCAAGATCAAGGCAGCAGCAGATCTGGTGTCTGGTGAGGGACCACTTCCTGGTTCATAGCCAGAGTCTTCTCACTGTGTCTGCACATGGTGGAAGAGGCGAGGGAGCTCTCTGGGGTCTCTTTTATAAGGACAGTGACCCTACTGGTGAGGGTGGCATCCTTATAAGCTCATTTAATCCTAATTATATCCCAGAGACCCCATCTCCTTGGGGGTTAGGTTTCAATATATGAAACTGGTGTGGACACAGACATTCACTGTACAATAGGTGTGGTTGACCCATTTTCATTTGTCAGTGGTTGGTTTGTTTCTTTAGGGTTTTTGGAGATTACTAGTGTCCATTCAGCTCCTAGTAAGGCAGTGCAGGCCTTCAGGAAATGAAGTTGGTGAACTCAGCCTAGGGAAAGTCACCAGGTTAGAGATCTTGCAAACAAGAGGGAAAACACAGATATGCTCTAAGTGGACCTTGAAATAGCCAAGTGTGAGAGGCAACAGAAGGGTTTCTGAGAGGATGTCACAAATTTGAGTTTTACGTAAAGCAGATGGGAACAGGATTTCCAGTGAGAGCACCCATTATCCCCTTTGGGAGATTTTGCCTGGTGTACCTTGGCCACAGTGGGCAGTACAGAGCTGGTAGGGCAGAGGGACGACCTAACTAGGAGTTTGGGAAACAAGCCTCACTCCAGTAGTACTCTGGTGGCAGTGGTCCCCAAGCCAGGCTCAGCCCTACAAAAAGGGGTACTGTCAGCTCAGCTTGGTCAGCACAGGGTCCACTGGGTTGGAGCCCCCTGGGTGGATCACAGCGCTCTCATCTGGGGAAGGATGGGTTCAGGTCCCAGAAGGAGGGCTTCTTAGGGCAGAGGAGCATACCAGCGGTCCTGGCAGGCCTGAGCCCCAGAGCCCTCCACCTTGGGGACATACTAGGGCAGCAGAAGGAGCCCAGTGCCATGTGAATTGCCTGATTGCTCACAGGGCATGGGGTAGGGCTTCCAGCTAAGGAAGCAGGGACCAACCAGACATCTGACCCTCCTGGGCCCCAGCTGCACCTCTGCATCCCCTCTATTCCAGGAAAGCCTTATTTCTTCCTATAGCTTGAGTTCTGATTTCTCTCAGGATATGGTGATGCCTTCCTTTTCCCCTCTGTGTGCAATCTAAACCATGCTTAAAGCCCAGTCCCACTTTTCCCACCTCCCATCTGAGCCATCCCCATTCTCCCTGCCTCCCACTGCATCTGAAATGCAGTGGTGTTTGTAGTCACAGAGGAGATGCTCAGCTAGGAATCTTTGATCTACTTGGTGCTGTCCGAGTCAGGGGGGTGTACCCATGTCTCTTCAGTTTTCTCTAACCCTCCCAGAGAGATTGAATGACATCAACACAACACAACAGTGGCAATCTAGACAGAGAAGAAGACGGGCGATGGCATTTTGCTATGCCACCTGGACCTGTGGGAACTAGCCATTAGCACCAACACCTGGAGCCACAGTCCACAGCTGTGAAGGAGAGGGGATAATGCCACTTAGTTATTTATAAATAAATTTATAAATAAAAATAAATTTATAAATAAATATGACTATTGTATATATTTATAAAATAAATATAAACTTATTTACTTATAACTTATCATTAATGTCATTGTTATCATCATCATCCTCATATTGTTACTGCTTGATAATTTATTTCTAGAAAGTTATGGAACTTTATGTGATGGCTTACTATCACTTCCTTTGGGGTTTGGTCAGTGATTTTAGTGCTGATGGTACAAGGCACTAAATAGAGATACTTAAACTTTAAATTTTGTTAATTGAAGTAAAAGAAATTTTGGTTTGATGTCCTCTTTAAGAGAAGACCTGTGACTTGTCCTTGGGGCATTTTGTTTTTTTCTAGTAGTAGATTGACTAATTTGCATTAACTCAAGAATTTAGAACCTAGAGTTCAGAATTTGCATTAAACTAAGAATTTAGTTTTTTTAGAAATATAATTTCAACTCTTGGACACTGTTATTGGGAATATAAAATGGCACAGTTGCTATGGGAAACAGTATTGTGGTCCCTCAAAAATTAAAAATAAAATTATTGTGTAATCCTGCATTTCCACTTAAGGATGTAGACCCAAAGAATTGAAAGCAGGAATTTTAAGAGATTTTGTACCCATGTTCATAGCAGTTAGTCACAATGGCCAAAAGGAGGAAGCAACCCAAGTGTCCATTGACAGATGAATGGATAAATAAAATGTGATATATACAAACAGTGAAATATTATTCAGCCCTAAAAAGGAAGGAAATTATGATACATGTTACAACATAGATGAACCTTCAGGATATTATGCTAAGTGAAATAAGCCAGTTCCAAAGGCAAATCCTGTAAGATTCCACTTATATGAGGTACTTAGAGTAGTTAAATTCATAGAGATGACAGGGACTGGAGTGAGATGGTAATGGGGAATTAATGTTTGATGCGTACATAATTTCAGTTGTTCAAGATGAAAGGAATTCTAGAGATGGATGGTGGTGATAGTTGCACAATGTTAATATATTCATGCCTGTGAATTACACACTTAAAAGTGGATAAGATGGCAATTTTTATGTGTGTTTTACCACAATTAAAAAAATGATAAATAATAAAATTATTATAAAATCTGATTCAAAATATGAAGATGACACAAACAAGTAGAAAGATATAGCATGCTCATAGAATGGCAATTCATACTTTTAAAATGTCCATTCTACACAAACCAGTCTACAGATTCAGTGCAATCCCTATCAAAATACCGATAACATTTTTCATACAACTAGAACAGATAATCCTAAAAATTGTCAGTAAACACAAAGACCCCAAATAGCCAAAGCAATCTTGAGAAAGAAGAACAAAGCTGAAGGTATCACAATCCCAGGTTTCAAGATACACTACAAAGCAGTAGTTTTCAAAGCAGTATGGTACTGGCTCAAAAATAGACACACTGATCAATGAAACAAAATAGAGCACAGAAATAAAGAGACCGTGCTTACATGGTCAAATAATCTACAACGTAGAAGGCAAGAATATATGATAGAGAGAAAGACAGTCTCTTAAGTGGTGGGAAAACTGGACCACTTTCTTACACCATACACAAAAATAAACTCAAAATGAATTAAAGACCTAAATGTGAGACTTGAAACCAGAAAATCCTAGAAGAGAACACAGGCGGTAATTTCTCTCTGCCATCGGTCATAGCATCATTTTTCTAGCTATGTCTCCTGAGGCAAGGGAAACAAAAGCAAAAATAAACGATTGCAACTATACCAAACTGAAAAGCTTTTGCACAGTGAAGGAAGCCCATCAACAAAAACAAAGAGACAAACTACTTAATGGGAGAAGATATTTGCAAATGATATATCCAATAAGAAGTTAATATTCAAAATATATTGAAAACTTATTCAACTCAACACCAAGAAAACAGATTTAAAAATGGACAGAAGAACATGAACAGACATTTTTCCAAAGATAACATACAGATGGCCAACAGACACATGGAAAGATGTTCAACATCACTCATCATCAGGGAAATACAAATCAAAAGCACAATGAGGTATCACCTTATACCTGTCAGAATGGCTGGAATCAAAAGGAAAAGAAATAAGCATTGGTGAGGATGTGGAGAAAAAGGAATTCTTGTGCACTCTTGGTGGGAATGTAAACTGGTGCAACCACTGTGGAAAACAATATGGAGGTCCCTCAAAAAATAAAAAAATAGAACTACCGTACAATTCAGTAATTCCATTACTGGGTCTTTACCCAAAGAAAACGAAAACACTAATTTGAAAAGATATGTGCATCCCATGTTTATTGCAGTATTATTTACAATAGCTAAGATATGGAAGTAACCCAAGTATCCATCAAGAGATGAATGAATAAAGAAGATGTGGTATATATATGCAATGAAATATTGCTCAGCCATAAAACAAATGGGATCTTGCTATTTACAGCAACATGGTGGACCTACAGAGTATTATACTAAGTGAAATAAGCCAGACAAATACCTAGTGGTTTCACTTATATGTGGAATCTAAAAGAACAAATGACCAAACAAAAAACAGATAGAGTCATAAATACAGAGAACAAACTGGTGGTTTCGAGAGTAATGGGGGGGGGGGAATGGGCAAAATAAATGAAGGGGATTAAAGCATACAAACATCTAGTTATAAAATAAGTCACAGAGATGAAAAGTACAGCATAGGAATATAGTCAATAATATTATAATAATGTGTGGTGACATATGGTAAAAAAGAAAAAAGGTTTCAAAACCATTTTATAAATATAAAAGAATACATGTTAATTGCAGAAAAGTTTAAATTATGTCCATATGTGCACACACTCATATGTACACACACATGCCTACCTACAAATGCATTTCCCAAAATTGTATCATATCTTGGTTTATTTCTCTAACATGTAAAACACCATCTCATCTTTAACTTCCTGGTTTCCAGGTTTGTAATGGCTTGGAGCAGCCAAGAAAGCAGCAGCGTTCTGATCTCAATGGACCCGTGGACAATAACAACATCCCAGAGGTAATTTTCTCCAAGGATAAGAGTTGTGGCTTAGGATGATGATGTTGGACCTACACACCCCATCATGGTCTGCTCACCCTCTCCATGATGTTCTCATCCCACCCAGTGCCTGGGAAGTGGGCAGGGGAGGGGGGGCAGAGATCAAGTCAAGCAAAGTTGGGTGTCTCTTCCTGCTGATTCAGGCTCATATAACTGTGTGTTCTTGTGTTGCTAATGGTGTGTGTCTTGTGGGGGGGGGGGTCATTTGTGCTCACTGGTTTGACAGAAACTCATTATACTCCACTATCAGACAGTTATGTTCTAAACCAGGGTTACTCAACAGTGGCACCATTGACATTTGGACCAGGACGTTCTTTGTTGTGAAGGGCTGTCCTTTTTACTGTAGGATGGTTAGAAGTATCTCTCGCCTCTACCCACTATATGCCAGTAGCCCACAACTTCCTCCCCAAGCTGTGACAGCCAAAAATGTCTACAGACATTGCCAAATGTCCCCTTGCGGACAAAAATCATCCCGGTTAAGAACCACTGTTCTAAACCAACAACATGGTTTTGAAAAACAATCCTGTATACACTAACACTGCCTTGATGAAGGTTATTAAAATGAGGCCTCAATAAATAAGTTATACTGGAGAACATAGTTTGGATGGGATTTTCCAGCTTTGATGAAATAACTCTGGCCACCCCATAGAGTTGGGGTCCAATCTCCTTTATCTTTATTTTAAAGACAGGCTCTGGTAATTCTCATGCCTACCAGTTGGAGAACCATTGGTTGTATGGTCTCTAGGTTCTCTTTTAGCAGTGGCAGGCTAATCTGGGGGTCCCTAAGTTTCAGATGATGGCCTTTTGTACCCCATGTTTTCTCATGGGAATTGATTCCATATGTCCTGCCTAAACACCATGGTGCCCGAATGACATTGGTTTGCTTTATGGAGCTGACTTTTACGGAACATCAGTTACTCAGTGGGGTTTAACTTTTCACATATGGTACTCAGCCTAGATCTTATGGGCCATCTACTTAAAACTGTCATGTGTTTGTTTTCTTTTCTTTTATGTATTTATTTTTTTCATATTTCTTAACAGACAAAGAAGGTGGCATCATTTCCAAGTTTTGTGGCTGGTGAGTGACTTTGAATTTTCTCTTTGGAAGCAGTTGCATTTTTTTTCTCCAAGCAAATGGTATTTTTACTTTTGTTTTCTCCTGCAGAGCTTGTTTAGAAAGCACACCTTCAAGGTGAAAACAGTGTTATAATAAGAAAAAGTGCTTAAGCATTTTGTTGTTTGAGCACTTTGTAAGCCCATATTGTTATAGAGGGAGGGGGGTTCATTTGATTAGGGAATGGTGGACCATCCCATTTAATTACACCCTCAGTAATGGCCTCACACATGTCACTGATGATTGAATTAACAGATTGAAATGTGTCTGTATAAGCAGCTCATTATGATCTAACACTTTTGATTATGGAAGATATAATTGCATCCAAATTCAGGCTGTTACTCCTTTTTTAGACTCTATTTCCCTCTGTTCTCCTGTCTTTTTTGAGGGGGTTAATATTGCATTTCAGCATTCAGTCAAAAAACCAAAACCAATCTGTTCTGTACCACTTGTTGGTGTGGGGAGCATGCCTGCTTGCCTATTGGCAGAACCAACTTTGCATTGTCTGAAGGGTTTCAGGGAACCTTGGGCCCTTCCTTTCAAAGGTCTTCCAACACCACTGTAAGAAACCTCTTAAATAGGATCTTTCTTTGCCAGGAAGCTGTTTCCTGCTCTTGCTAGTGTTACAATAGACAATGTGAGTTTTATTAATTCTTTCAATAAGCCGGTAATTAATTTTTATGAAAATTTATGGTTGAAGGTAAATCAATCTTCAGAGATAAATAATTTTAAAACCTTCCCTACCCTGGTTTTCTGTTTTAGTAAAGAACTGACACCTGGGAAACTGAGGCCCCCCCAATTTCCCTTTCAAGGGACTAGTTTGAACCAGGCTAACCCAATTCAAACTGGTTGAAAACGAATTTATTGGCTCAACACAATTTCAACTGGTTCAACGTTGTATTGACTCAGTGTTGCTCAAACTGGATATTAAAAACAGTTTTGAACTGTCAGAATCAATGTTCTACCATTCAAATAGACTTGATTCCATTTTGACCAATTCAGGGAGGCTCAAAGGAGTTTTGCTCAGTAGTTTACATGTGGTTCTAGGTAAGTTTTAGCGAGTTAAAACTGAATCAAATTGGTTTTTATCAGGTCACAATAGATTATGATATTTCCAGTCCAACTGGCTAGTTGTGGTTTTTTTTCAGGACCTGATGATTGGCAAGAAGAGACAACACCCATTCCATGCCCCCATTGTAGGGTTGATTGGGTTCCTTATTCAAAGGACTCGACATCTCATAAATAGGGAAAGTTGCACACTTTCCTCAGTGGTCATAATGCCATGATAGGGTCTACCAGTCACACTGTTTTGGTGAGGTGGGCTTTTGTGGGTTCAAGAAGCTCACTTTTCAAAGTATCATGGTGTCATCTGGGCAGAGCGCCCTCAAACTGCTTAGGGGAATGATTTGGACATGAGATTCCCCTGGCTCTTGAGTCAGCCCCCTAGATAGAGAGGAGGTTGGTAGAGAAGGATCAGGAAGCAGTATCAATGCCCAGATGCTCTGAGAAGTACCTCTCACTTCTAACATTCCAGAAGACTCACTTCTCTGTACCAGCTTATCCTGTTCTAAACAAAATGAAAACAATGTTGGATGCCCCAAACCAGTTCAGTTTGCCTAAAGCTACTTGTGACCAGCTCAAACAAATGTGGATAGCCTTAATTTAGAATTTCCTGTTAGCCATGCCCGTGGAGTGATAGTCAGAGATATTGGCCCCTGAGAATATGAGGGTCTTAACCCGGGGTGGCTCCACACATCTTCCTTGATGGGTGTTTCATACCGTTGGGCTCCTGCTTAGCTCCTGGACACTCACAGAAGAATCCAGCTGGCAAACTGTGGCTCCTGCCTTATTCCTTTTGAGGAAGCAGCTCCATGTCTCCTTGTACTTAGGAGACCTTGTGAATCTGTATGTTTAGTTGAACCTTAAAAGACCTTGAACACCTACTCAATAGACTACTCCTTGTCTCCCATCAGCCAGAGCTGTACCATATGACCAGTGCCCTGGTCAAACTCAGTGTTGGCTGGAAGATCAAGTAGTTGGCTTTCCAAGAAGGCAGGAGAGAAGGTCTAGAAATGAGTATTGGGGGAGCAAGCTCCCAGTGCCTACCCCAGTTCTACACTCCATCCAGCTGACAAACATTTCAAGTGTGGGGGAGCCCCCAAGGCTTGTTTAGTCTTCTGGTTGAAAGTCTGATTACCTGAGAAGACCCAGTGTAACTGTGACAGGAAAGTGGGCCTCCCACCTCTTCTGGGTCTGAGAAATCACACTGGAAGAAAACCTCCTTGGAGTTTTTATGAGGGATGGCCTTAAGTCCCAGCACATGCCTTATTTCACACCTAATCATTGTTAATAGTAATGAAAAATAATAATAACAGTTACTATATAATGACAACAGACACCAACCTGACACTGACTGGGGGCTTAGTGTGTTCCAGTGCCAGGGACGTGTGCTTCCTGAGACCTACTTCAGGGCAGCCACCATAGGAAGGGCAGATGTTTGCCCCCATCCTATCGGTTAGGAAAAATGAGGTTCAGGGGACTCATTCTTGGTGTTACGGCTGCATATCTGGGTACTTTGCAGCATAAGCTCCTCACCAGGGGTTTCCTGCCTCCTTAACATGTCTTCATATACCACTACCATCAATAATGAGGCCAGGGAATTCTTTTTTTCATGTTTATTTATTTATTTTGAGACATAGAGCAAGTGTGGAAGGGGACCGAGAGAGAGGGATAGAGGGAATCCCAAGCAGGCGCCATACTGTCAAAGCAGAGCCGATGTGGGACTTGATATCACAGACCATGAATCATGACCTGAGCTGATATCAAGAGTCAGATGCTTAGCCAACTGAGCTATCCAGGTACCCTTGAGGCCAGGGAATTCTTGTTGGGTGCTTACCTTGAGCCAGGCACATACTCACTCAGTAGTCCTCCTAATAACACTAAGAGGTAGGTGCTGTTACAGATGAGTAAACAGGCTCAGAGAGGGTAAGTCATGTACTCAAGGTCACCAGGTAGTACGTGGCAAAATTGGGATTGGAACCCAGGTGGGAGTCTGCGCTCATTGTCCCCAAACTGTACTGCTGGAGCAACCCTTAGCATGCAGTAGGTGAGGAAAAAGAAAAGCCTTTACTTGGAGAAGGCACATGGCTTAAATTCCAGGAAGTCCACAGGAGAACCTACCAGAGGTCAGAGATGTTGGCCCCTCTCAAGCTCAAAGTCACAGCCCTCTCTCATCAGAGACATCTGAGGGAAGAGGCCCCCATGACCATCATCTGCAAGAAAACACCCCAGGATCCGTTGATCCTCTTGGCTCCTCTCAGACCAGAAAGGTTGACACCGAAGAGTGAACCTTGTGCAGGGGCCCATTGGATAGAGGACACACCGCCTTCCCTGTGGGGAGGAATCCTAGAGTGGCAAGGAATGTCAGGACCTCCAAGATGTCCCCTACTGAGGGACATGGAGGCTGGCAGTGGCATGAGTCCAAGTGGACTAGGTGGTTCTCTACCTCTGAATGAGTATATGTAAAAGGCTTTTCCATGAAACCGAAAAGTTGGTGCTGGTCCCAAGCAATGGAGTCTAACAGTGGCAGCTTCAGGACAAAACAACAGAGGCTGATAGATCATATTCTGTTCCTCACACTGTTCTCCTAATCCAATAGCCAAAGCTTATGCAAGATGTCCTGAGACACATCCCACCCCACCCCACCAGCAGCTCTACGCTTGTGCTAGAATGTTGCTTGTCCTCAGGTGTCAGGGCCTGGGGGTCCCTTACAACCTGTCTCTACCTTGTCAACTTCCCCCTTACGTGCTGGCCCCTGGCTCTGCTGAGCTTGCCCCTTACACCTTTCAGGGGTCCTCATAGTGATAAAGCCACTTCGTTATTTTCATGTAGTGGCAACTTATGATTTGACCTCTTAAAATGAGCACTTGGGGTGAACCTGTTCATATTAAGACTCCTAAAATGAAGGCAGCTCACATATCTTCTTTTTCAGCCTGTCAGAGGGGTCAGCCTCCTGAATCACAGAGCGGGTAGGCCTGGGGCACTTGTGGGCATGTGTCTGGGGAGCCGTTGTTGTGAGGATGGGAGTAAGGTTAAACCTGGACCACAGGGGCCCAGAACATTTCAAAGGAAAGTTATGAAAGCCAAAATGACTTTCCTTTTTTCAGGGCAACTGGGTGGCTCAGTCAGTTAAGTGTCTGACTCTTGATGTCAGCACAGGTCATGATCTCACAGTTCATGAGATTGAGCCCTGCTTGGGGCTCCGTGCTGACAGCAAGGAGCCTGCTTGGGATTCTCTCTCTCCCTCTCTCTTTACCTCTCTCTCTCAAAATAAATAAACTTAAAAACATGACTTCCCTTTTTTACAAACATTATTTTATCTTGTCTTCAGTTTTCCAAATGGAGTTGTGAATAGAGATTAGACAGATTTTAAAATAGGAACTTTTATTCACTGGAGATTTGTTAAGATATTTCTGAGTAGTGCTTAGATCAAGCCAAAATCCATAAGAATTAAAAATGCATTCTACCCTGGAAATCCTTATTTCTTTTCTCTATCTGCACATCCCTGTACTTTTCCCTTTTCTATCTGCCCATCCCTGACCCCCAATCCCTTTCTAGAGTAGAAGCTACTGTTAAGTCTCTTCTGCATCCTTCCAGAAATTTCTTGCACATATACAAAACTGTAGACCTTTTTCTTAAAAGTAGATATTACACTGGGACAAATGGGCCTATACTTTGCTTTTTTATTTCTTGGTACATCTTGGAGATTACAACTATAGAACCACCTAACTATTAAGTGGCTGCCCAGAATTCAGGTTCATGGACTTAGGATGGGTATTGTTGAGTCCCCTGTAGACTGTCCAGTTGCTTCTAATCAGTGCAGCAGTGAGTAGCCTAATGGATATGTCTCTGTGTCCATGTATGAGTTCTCTTACAGAAGCCATTCCTAGAAAGAGTAGGGTTACAGTCTGCAACATGCCAACTTGGATAGAAATGGCCCAAGAGGAAGACAGGGTACATAATCCTCAGTTGTGTGTGAGAATTCTGGTTTACCAACACTGTATGCCATCCAACCGTTTGGTCTTAGCCAGGCCAATGGAAGAAAAGTGATATATTGTTGATGTTATGTGCACATCTTTCATTGGAAGTGGAGCCAACTGCCATTTCATGTGTTTACAAGCTATTTATGTTTATTTTCCTGTGTGATGTCTGTTTGTGTCCTTTGCCTACTCCTCTGTTGGGTTTTTGGTGTTTCTTATTGATTTGCACTGTTCTTTACATATAAAGGAAGTTTTCCCTTTGATTTATGTTGTAAAAGTTTTCCCTAAGCTACTATCGTCTTTTGCTTTTTTGCATTTTTTTTCAGTTTTTATTTAAATTCCAGTTAATTAACATACAGTGTAATATTAGCCTCAGGTGTATAATATAGTGATTCAGAATTTACACACAACACTCAGTGTTTATCACATGTGCCCTCCTTAATCCCCGTCACCTATTCAACCCTACCCCCCACCCATCTCCGCTCTGATAACCATCAGTTTGTTCCCTATAGTTAAGAGTCTTTTCTTGGTTTACTTCTCTCTTTTTTTCCCTTTGCTCCTTTTTTTCCTTGAATTCCACATATGAGTGAAATCGTATAGTATCTGTCTTTCTCTAACTGACTTATTTCACTTAGCATAATACCTTCTAGCTTGTCCACCCATGTCATTGCAAATGGCAACATTTCATTCTTTTTTATGGCTAAGTAATATTCCATTTACCACACACACACACACACACACACGCACGCACACACACACGCACGCACACACACCATACCTTAATCTCTTCATCAAGTCGGTGGACACTTGGGCTATTTCCATAATTTGGCTATGGTAGATAATGCTGCCATAAACATCAGACTGCCGGCAGGTACCCCTTTGAATTAGTACTTTTGTATTCTTTGAGTAAATACCTAGTAGTTCAATTCCTGGATCATAGGGGAATTCTATTTTTAACTTTTTGAGGAACTTCCATATTTTTACTTTGCTGAACATTTTATGTAGTCAATCTTATGCATCTTTTTCCCTTGAAGTTACTAAGTTTTTGTGATTAGTATGACCTTTACACTCATATCATTATTTTTTTCCTTATAGAACTTTTATGATTTTATTTTAATGAGTTACATATTTGATTTATCTGGAATTTATTTTGGTATGTGGATCTAGAAAGAGTTACATTTTAAGCATTTTCTTCCAAACAGCTATTTGTGCCGAAACTATTCCATGAATTTTTCCTCACTGAAATTAAATGCCGCCTTTATCATATAATAAATTGTCATATACATTTAGGTCTGTTTCTGGATCTCCATTGAGGTCCCAGAACCAGCCTACTTTATTTGACTTGGGATTTACTGTACATTTTATTATTTGGAAGGCTAATTTCTGTCTTCTGTCACTGTCATCCCTGTGCAGAACTTCCCTGGATCCTCTTGCATATTTATTTTTCCATAGAAACTTTAGAATTAGCATATCTAGTTACACAGTAAAATTCCTGTTGGCATTTTTATTTGGCACGCTTTAAATTTATATTAGTATATGATGTGGCAGAAGCCTCCATTTGAAACACTGGTTGGGAAATCTGGATCCTGCTGACATCTCTCTCTGGCCAACAGCCTCATAAGTGAACTTGGAAGTGGAGCCTCCTCTGCTCTAAACAGCTACAGTCTTGGGGGAGCCCCTGAGCCAGAAGTGCTCAGCTCACCTGCCCCTGGATTCCCCACCCGCAGAAACTAAGATAATACATGTTTATTGTTGTCAGGTACTAAACTTTGGGATCATTTGTTACATCTATATAGGTAACTAATATACTATATATTTTTAAAATAAAGTGCATCATGATTCATACTGCTTTTCAGATAAAATGCATCATGATTCACATTATCAGGACTATAGTATTTTTACATTTGTACCTTCCTTTTCCTATGCCCCAAATCCCCATTGTCAAGGACATCAACACAATTCTACATCTGTTTTATTTCTTCAATCATACAGTAGTCTCAGAATAACAAGACCAACATTGCCAAGGACATGTGATTATAGATACAATTCAAGATTCATTTGCATTGACTTTGGTCTTTAGAGGATAGCCCAGGAGGAATGTGCCATCAACTTCCTGTGTTTTAAAATCATTCAGAATAGTTCTTCTCTTTGTTATTATGTCACAAATGCATACACATTTAGATGCATTTTTCTTTTAATTCTTAGGAATTTACTTTTTTCACTGAATTCGGTTTTATAATTAAATAATTACATGGTTCTAAAGTCAAGTATACAAAAGAGGGTGTATGCAAAGATGTCTAGTTTCTTACCCCATTATCATACCCTCCAAATCTGTTCTTTCCAGTAGAGATAACCAGTTTTAACATTTTACATATTTTAAATGTGAATCTTCTCCTTTCTTAGATAAATGGTAATGAGTTAGACCCCTTTTTCTCCATCTTGCTCTTTATACTTAACACTAAACCCTGGAGATTTTGCCAAAGTTCCACACAGTGCAGACCAGTAGTAGGGGTATTCTGTGCTGTTCCGTAGACCTCACTGTGTCATTGGATATCCTCTATGCGGGAACATTAGGGTGGTTTCCAGAGCTTTGCTCTTATAAATAGTGCTGCGGTGAGCAGCTTTGTCTATGCCTTTGCCCATTTTTGCCAGTTTTGGTATTCATTTTCCTTTTTCTGGGATATAATTCTCCCCAGGTACAAACTTATGCTTAGGACCTGCCTTGGGCAGATCTGTGTACTATGTTGAGCTTGGCTTTGACCTTCCTTGACTCTTTCTCTTTCTCCTGGCAGCCTGAGACTTCATCTCGCTTATTGGGTGTCTAATGTTCCACATTGTAGAACTTCCAAATCCTTTCCTTCAGTGATGACCCATCCTGTCCTGCAGCCCCAGGCATGTCCTCTCCCCAGTGAATGTTCCAGGGCTCTGGTTTTTCAGCGTCTTCTCATTTATATCAGCCTTCTTACAGGGTCACCTTTAACAGAGGCTTCTTGGAGGCACAGCTCAGCCCATGGCAGTGCAGGGGTGTCTGGCTCTGGGACACACTGGTGTGGTGGTGGGGGGTGGTATTCAGGGCAGGGAGACCCTTCCAGAGCCTGGAGACCGCGCCCCAAGTCTGTGGGGAGAAGGTCTGACCCGAGGTCCAATTTCACAACTCCAAGGTTCATCCCCTCCTGCCTCCTCACCCGTTCTTGACACCTTCCCTGGGCCAGCTCCTGCGCTCTTCTCCGTGGCTTGCCTGGCACTCTGCCTGCTCCTAGCCTTGGCACTCTGCCTGCTCCTAGCCTCTCCTCAGAGGGCTGCGGCCCCTCCTCCCAGCTGAGATTGGGTCCCCATCTGTGCTGTTGAACCTCACTGGATCTGATGTGTTTTCTCTCCTGTATCTTCCACTCTCCCCTCTGCTGGCTTCTGAGTGCATCTGTTCCAGCCTGCATGTGTCCATAGTTACCACTCCCCTTCCTCTTCTTCTACACCAGACTTTGGGAATGGTTGCCTCTTTCTGCACACCTCCCCTACACTCCACAACCCCCTGGCTGGCTCCCGCCCTGCCCTGCTGTTCTCTGAAGCAGCTCTCTGAGGTCACCGCTGGGCTCCTGGTCACTATGCACCAGAAGCATGAGGGCTCCTTTCTCCTCCTGCCAGCTTAGGCAGAGCTGGGGATGCCCCCCTGGGTACAGAGTGCCAGAGCTCAGCAGAGCTGGGTTCTGGGCCCTTTCTCCACTTCCTCCACCCCTTCCCCCAAGGATTCTTCTGTGTCTGCAGCTTCACCTGCCACTGACATGCAGTTCATTAGGACTCCTGAGTCCAGCTGCCTCCTGAGCTTCTTTGGCAGGAGCTCAGGTTCCTGCATCTAGATTCGCCCTGAATCCCCAAGCCCAGCCCCCTCCCAGGGTCCCCTCCTCAGTGAGCTGAGCTCTGTCCATCCAGTCACACAACCTGCTTTCCAGCACTCCTCATCCTTGCCTCATATTCCACACTGAATTGAACCTCCAGAATGGATCACGTCTGTCGCTGTCTCATTACCCTCATCCACACCATCATCATCACCACCACCATTACCATCACCATCACCACCGTCATCACCATCATCACCATCACCACCATCACCATTACCACCACCACCATCATCATCACCACCATCACCATTACCACCACCACCATCATCACCACCATCATCATCATCACCACCATCATCACCATCACCATCAGCATCACCACCGTCACCATTACCTCCACCACCACCACCACCATCATCACCACCATCATCACCATCACCATCAGCATCACCACCATCACCATTACCTCCACCACCACCACCACCACCACCATCATCACCACCACCATTACCACCACCATCATCACCACCACCATTACCATCACCACCATCATCACCATCACCATTACCACCACCATCATCACCATCACCACCATCATCACCACCACCATCATCACCACCACCATTACTACCATCACCACCACCACCATCATCACCACTGTCATCACCATCACCATCAGCATCACCACCATCACCATTACCACCACCACCACCACCACCACCACCATCATCACCACCATCAACACCATCACCATCACCACTACCACCACCATCATCATCACTATCACCACCATCGCCATCACTCACTTGCTAGGACAACTGCAGTAGCATCCCAGCTGCTCTCCCTTCTTCCCATCTGTGGTTTGCCTCTCTGCAGCTAGAGTTGCTTTCTAAAAACAGAGTGGTCAGGCCACTTCCCTGACCAATACTCTGTAGTGACAGTCCTTAGTGTAGCTCCAGGACCCCTATGACTGGCCAGCACTCTCTCTGCAGCCTCAGCTTGTTCTGACTGCTGGCCCACCCCATGCAGCTGAGCAGTTTGAACATTTTGTAGTTCTTGTAAGGTGCTATACTCTGCCACCCCAGGGCCTTTGCACCTGCTCTTCCCTGAGCCTGGAAAGCTCTCTTCTCCTTTCTGTCTCCAGCTTTTTCGATTCCTTTGCATCCTTCAGATCTGAGCGCAAAGAGCAGCTGCCCCAAATTTCTCTAGAGGGCAGGCTTCCCTGTTGCTTCCTCCATGGCATTCATCACAGGCCATCCTGATGCATTTATTTGGTGACTGTGGGATTGATGGTCAGCCTCTGAGTTCTGTGTTTTCTGTCCTCACAACAAAAAATGCTTAGTACCTGAATCAGTGGCTTTGGTCTTGTGCAAAGCCATTTGACCCCATGTGTACTGTCCTCATTTGTAAAATTGGGACACTGAGATCTGCTTCATGAGTTGTTGAGGACTGAGTGGAACTATACCTTTGTAACACCCAGAGGGGTGGTGTGTAAGGGGTGGGGGCTTTACTCAGTGACCTTTCAGATGCACATCTATACTCCCATCCTTGGCTGTGCTTTGGCTCTACCCAACTGCCCCCTGCCTCCAAGACAGAGAGTAGAAGGCACAGGTCTTGGAGTTCATGCGATCACCTGGGGCCAGGCTACTGGTTCGAAGCCTCAGTCCACCACCCACCTCATGATCATTTCCCCCAAAGGTGTTAGGGACAGGGCTCTAAGGCCTGACTATCTGGAACACGTCCCCCTGCCCCCGCTTCCCTGTTTAGAGAGGTTGGCAGGGCTTAGATTTTCCAACAGTTGTTTTCATATGGAGGCTTCCCCCAACAGGAAGGAGCCCTATTCTTCTTTGTCCAAACTTGGCAGTACATTCTACATACACTTATCTTTGTATAATATATGTCATAACAAGAAAATAAAAAAGGAGAAATCACTCTCTGGGGAGATAGGATATCCTTTAAACCTCTCTTTATTCTTTTGTTGTTCTATCTCCCTCTGGTGGTCTTGGCATAGGGTTATTTCAAGAGTTGGGTCAAATTAGAGCAATTTGTGTTCAGACATGTAGGGCCCGCTGCTTTAGTATTGTAATGAAGCTGTTTGATTTTTTGTTCTGCATTTCATGATTGGAGTTGAGAGCAGTATCTGTGAACCTGAAAGACCCCTCTCCCCACGCCGGCCGGTCTTCTCGGCTTCCTAATAAATGTGCAAGTAGGAGTGGGTCTGACAGGCAGGCAGGATGCTGGAGGCACCGTTTTGTTTTTGTATTGTTTCCTTTTTGAAAAAAAGAACAAGGCAGGAATGACAAGACCCTACAGCAGAGGGAGGCAGAGGAAGTGACATCTGTCGGAGTTGTAACACAGACCTGAATTTTTCACTGGCTTCTTCTCAGGGAGCAGATGTCCATGGGTGCTGATGGTGGACCCCACTGCCTGGGATGGAGTGTCCTCACACATGGGAGTCTGTGCCCCCTGATCTGGTGGGGGACATGGGGCCAGCTTTGAATATATCTACTCAGGGACATAGATTTAAACAGGAAATGAAGTTCAGAAAGGTCTGGCGAACTGTCCAAGGTCACCCCGGGAACTGGTAAAAGACAGTGGCCTCAGAGGGTAGGAGTCAATTCAAAAGGCCTACCTCCCACCCCCAGGGATGGGCTCCACAGAGTGCCATTCGACTTTCACCCCACAGATAGGGCATGAGGACCCTTGCCCAGACCCAGGCGCTCCCTGGGTGCTGGCTCAGGGTGTGGGTGGGCAGTTGCCCCAGGCTGCGAGGACCACTCAGACTTTCCCACAGAGCGCAATAGCACCATCTACTGGTCAGTAATGGTCACTGCATGGAGGATGGGTGGCTTGGGCCCGGCTGTGGGGTGACCCTGGGCAAAATGATGGGCACTTGGAACCACACTCACTGGAGAGAATGAGGCCTTAGGGGAAGATGGCGTGAGATAGTAAAAATGCACATACTTCAGTCAGAAACCCTGAGGGGCAGGGTGGAAGGTGCTGCTGTGTAATTGGTAGTCCCCTTGCCCTCTGTGGGGGTGGCATTTGTCATCTCTAGCTGGTGCCAGGTGCCGTGCACCTGCAGTGCACACCAGAGCTGCTGATGGATGGACAGGGAGGGGTTCCTCCCTCCATACCCCTCCCCATTCTGCAGCCACCCCTCTCCCGTCCCCTCCTCCCCTCCCTCGGTGCCCCCAGCCCTGGCCAGCTGGAGAAAGTTTGTCATCTCCAGAGCGAGGACCAAGGCACCTGAGATGGAAGGAGCAGCTGGGAGTCTAGCCCTTGTGACCTGGGGCTGTGTGAGAAAGCTGGCACTAGCCTGGCCTCCCAGAGGGCTTTGCTCCTAAGATGGCGGGAGAGGAGTTCCTGTGTGCTGGAGATCAGGAATCCCCACACTGGCTGCCCTTCAGTGTGACCTGGGGGGCAGGGTGTAGTGCAGATTCCCAGACCCCACTCCAGGTCCATGGAGGCAGAGTCTCTCAGAAGGGGTTGGGGAGTCTGCAGGCCCCTTGGCTTCTGAGCGTGATTCTGGACACAGAAGGAGTTGCTTGGGATCTTTTGCTCTCCCTCTTTCCGTCCTCATGTGCTGCAGCTTCGGGTGTTTTAAATGACCTGCCACGTCCCCTTGCCCCATCGGGTACAGGGTTTGGAAGAGGTTTGCACCACTTGGTACCTACAGCCAAGAGGTTCCTCATGTTGATGATGGTGGAGGCCACCATTCGGGATGTGGCTACCTTTGGGTCTGGTCCCTGCTTTGTCACTTAATATCAGATTGGCCATGGCATCCCTTTGTCCTGTGAGCCTCGGTGCACTGTCCCGCAGCCTGCCCACAAGGCCATGTGAGCACATTAGCTGGCCTTGGACACTGCCTGCTGCCATCGCTGCTGCCTCCCTCATCTGGTGCTCGAGGCCCTGCCTCAGCTAAGTGCTATCTATGACTTGTCTTTTGAGTGAGGTGCAAATAAAAGCTATGATTCATCAATTAATGACTTGTACTTTATATACTTTCAGCGTTTATGAAGCTTATCCTATTAATCTTAACTTTGCAAAAACCCTAAGGAGATAGAAACCAGGAATTCCTCCTCAGCCCATTTTGCTGGTGAGTAGATAGAGGCAAAAGAGAAGGAGAGAGAGAGATGACTGTCCAAAGGGCACAAAAGAGGGTGTCAGTTTCCCAGAACATCCCAGAAAGCACACTCCTTTTCTACTATCTCCCTTCCCATCATTCGGGTCTCTACTCCCTGTAGCTTCTGAGAGCAGCCTTTCCCTTCCTCATCAGATCCAGACTGAGTCCCTGTCACCTCACACCAGGTTTGGCTTCCTGCCTCCTACTTCCTGTCTGAAAAGACCTTGCTTTTTCATTTGCTTTGTTTACCCAGCTGTCTGAGAGAGGGCATTTCCCAGGCTTAGTCCAGTCATTGTCATGGCTGTCCCAGCCCTGGGGACACAGCCTAGTCCTTAACACTGACAGGCAGGAGGGGGAGGGGCAAGTGCCTTCTGTCTGCAGAATCGGGAGGACCCCCTCCGTCAGTTCCCTGCCCTGCCCAGCACTGATCCCCCAGGCCTTGGTGCAACAGTAAAATAGTCATGACGGTGACATGACTTGGTGAGCCCTTCTCTGTGGCTGGTGGGCTGCGAAGCCCTGGCGCTGCCTTCCCGCACCATGCATGGGCCCTGGGGTGAGTGGTCCTGGGGTCAGAGGCCTGGGGCGTTGCAGGTTCAGAGGTGAGGCCCCTCTCCTGGGTGGCCCTTCTTGTCTTTGGTTCTCTGAGAGGCCTCAGCCGTGGGTCTCCGTTGTCACTCTCCCCACAAGGGTGAAGACGCTGGTCATAGAGCAGGGTCATGCTCTGGGAGATGCGGGGTGCCAGGCCCCCTGCTGCCAGGATTACCTTCTCTCTGGTCTCGACATTGTCTTCAAAACTCCTCTTTGTCTGGTTTTGGGCTTGTGGTAATACAGGTGCTTTACTAGCCTGATAATTTAAGGTGCCCACCAGCAGAAAGCACCGAGTTCTATCTGCGGACCCGGGTGTCATGGTGGCCACTTCATCTCGACTCCCCCCGAGGGTGCACAGGCCCAGCGATGAGGTGTGGCCCCAGGGGGTCAGAGGCACAGGCGCTGCTCCTGTGTGGGAAGGTTGGCAGGCATTCATGCGTGTGCACATACATGCACGGGCGTGTGTGTGCATACGTGTGTGTGGGGGGGGGTGAGGGCTTGTTCTGTGATGGACTTCCGGTGAGGAGGGTGTGGGAGAGCCCTCAGAGGTCCCACCACCCAGGTGCCTGTGATGGGCTGGTTCTCTCTCACCAGAGCTAGTGCTGACTGGACTGGAGGCCAGTGTGGGTGGCCCGGGAAGGGTACAGAGGAGAAGTCACCATTCCACGACAGACGACGGCCGCTGGCACTGACCTTTGGGGAAGGTGGCAGTAACAGTGGCATGAGAAACATTTGATCAGTACATGTATCAGGGGTCCATGTGCTCTTCTTGGGGGTCTTTTAAGCACCAAAAGTGGGAGCTTATAGACCTGCCAGAAGCTAGGGTACCCCCCGGACCCTCCAGGGAGTCCCAACCTCCACCACCAGGCCCTCATACCCCCCATCAAGGCCCCCTGCACCCATCCCCCCTCTGCCCTCACTGACCCCCTGAGGATGTGGAGCACTGTGGCGACCCACCTCCGCTGTCATAGGCAGCCTCCTCCAGACACAGTGGAGGCAAGAGCTTTCCCAGAGAAACGGATGTGGTGGGGAGGCCACCCCAAAGGGCAGCTCTGTTCCTCCAGACCCTCAGTGTGGACACTGGAGAGTCCTGTTGAGTCCCTGGGGTGGGGGCAGGGGGTCAAGGGCAGTGTGCAAATGTTATGGAACTGGTGGATGATGGCATCCGGGCTAGGTGAGCTGGCAGAGGGGACTGCTGGCCGTGGGGCTGGGGAGCCGCAGGATAGCCAGCCCTGTGGACACTGGAGCGAAGGGGAGCCTGAGAGCCAGAGCCAAGGGCCCTCAGAAGGAGGGGTCTAGCCAGAGGCAGGCAGGGAGAGGGAAGAAGGCCGTGACCTGGAAAGGAAGGTGGTGGGTCTCAGAGGCAGGCTGAGTGATGGTCTGCAGGTTGTAGACTACGGACCCAGGGCTGCGCCTGCTCATTAGACATCTTGCATGTGCCTGCTTTTGTCCTACAGGTGCAGAGGTGACTAGTTACAGACAGACCACAAAGCCTAAGATATTTTGCATCCAGCCCCTCCCAGAAAAGATTTGCTCATCTTACCTCCAGCTGCCCATCCGGGACAGGAGTCACTAGCTACATGTGGCTATTTCTATGGAAATTAATTAGGTTGCATAAAATTAAAAAATTCAGTTCCTCTGGGGCTCCTGGGTGGCTCAGTAGGTTAAGCGTCCAACTCTTGGTTTCAACGCAGGTCATGATCTCAAGAGCTTGTGGGTTTGAGCCCCGCATCAGGCTCTGTGCTGACAGTGTGGAAGTCTGCTTGGGATTCTCTCTCTCTTCCTCTCTCTCTCTCTCTCTGCCTCTCCCCTACTCGCACTCTCTCTCTCAAAACAAATAAATTAACTTAAAACATAAATACATAAAAATTCAGTTCCTCTTACAGTAGCCACAGTCTGAGTGCCCCAAAGTCACATGTAGCTAGCGGTTCCTGTACTGAACAGCACGAAGATAGAACGTTCTATATCATGGCAGAAAGTTCCATTGACAGCACTGGCCTAGAGGTGGCAGGTGGACTGAGGACCATGTTTTGCAACCCTGAACCTGCGGTGTATGGGATGGGGGGGGGCACACCGAGGCGTGTGACAGGGCCCCCTACACAGAGGAGGACAAAGCCCCAGAAGAACTGTAGGGTAGCAGGCAGTTTCTGCTCACCATCCTGGGTTCCAGAGGGCTCTGGGGGCAGGCATGGAAATGCTGCCCTCTTGGGGACAGGATGTTTCTGGGATTATAGCAGGTGGCTGTCACCATGGAGGCTGAGGTACCTTGAGTGACCTGGAATTGTCCTCCTGTACCACGCATGTGGAGTTTTCTGACCTGGGTGTTGATTTTGTGAAGCTGCTCGCACCACGCACTGTGTAGTGATGAGGGAAGCAGACCTCCCGCTGCTGGCTGCAGATAGGCGATGCCTCAGCCCTTCTCTCTTGTCTCCTGTCCCTGCTGCCTTGTTCCTTTGTTCTCTGGGAAGATGCTAACTGTGCCCTCTTCAGTTCCAGGGCCCTGCGAACCAGAAGACCTCATTGATGGGATCATCTTTGCTGCCAACTACCTGGGGTCCACCCAGCTGCTCTCAGAACGTAATCCTTCCAAAAACATCAGAATGATGCAGGCACAGGAGGCCGTCAGCCGGGTCAAGGTACTGGAGGGCTCAGCAGAGCCCTGGTTCACTTTGGAGAGGCACTGGAGTGGGGGAGGGGGACCCCACCACCCTCAGCACGGAGAGTGGGAATGCCTGAGGTCACCTGGCGAGGCCAAGGGAGACTTTGGCCTCTCTAGAAGAATGCTGGGCTGGGGGAAGAGGCTGCTGGTTCCTTAATAAGAAACCACCACCTGGCCACTGGAGACAGGATTTTTAAAGGTTCCATCACATTCCATTCATAAAACACGTTTGCATGGAGGCTCAAATCCTGTTTTGACGATCTGTGTATCTTCGGCACCAAAGTGCTTGTAGAAGGGGAAACAAAGAAATCACATTCTTCATTTAAATAGAAAATTCAGACATACTTGCCGCTCTGGGCACCCATTGAATCACCTGGTTTTGAATGGTGGGTGCAGCTGGGCAGGGGAAAGATGAGGCCAAGTCAGCAAAACTAATGGGGTCAAGGGGAGAAGGGCATGGTGGTCCGAGGAGGTGCCCCCTCTGGGCAGTTCGGGGTCTGTGGATGCTGCCAGCCCCTGTAGGGCGAGAAACCGTATCAGACCCTTCACCTGTCCTCACTGACTGCCTGTATGGAGGCAGAGTGGTCTGTGGTGTGAGCCCATGGTGGTCAGGAGAAGAGAAAGAAGCACAGAGCCCCGGGCCCTCCTTCCCAGACCCCAGTCCTGCTCCCCTGCCCTAGAGCCTGATGCTTTTCTGCCAGCCCATTGCATCTCTGTCCTTAGTCTTGCCCTTGTAGATTTTGGTGGCTGTTGGTAATTTCCTGCACTTGGGGGACGTGTGTGGGCTTCTCTTGGGCAGCATGTGTGCTCCCCGAGGTGGTAGCCATGCACCCGTCCTGCCCCTGGCTTTTCCTCTGAGCACAGGGTCTGAGTCCTGGGGTGTTGACCATAAGTCTGAAATAACTTAGCTGCCCTTCCTTCTCTTCCTTTCTTTCTTCCTTTGTCTGTTTTTCTTTTCTCTTACATGCTGCCCAGAGGATGCAAAAGGCTGCTAAAATCAAGAAAAAAGCGGTGTGTAGGACCAAGGGGTTTGCTTGTGTTTCTGGGCCTTGTCCTGTGCAGTTTGGGGGGCGGTCCTATTTGTAGGAAAACACAAATCATGTGGCAAACAGCCTTTTCCACTTCCCTTGGTAGATAAATAGGTTTTTGAAGAAAACCACAGACACTTTTTTTTTTAACCACTCACTTACAGAAGAACCTCATCATTGCCCTCTGTTTCTTGTACAAATCTCTCAGGCCAGAACGTGGTTAATGCTCTGATGTTACTGTTTCACTAGACGGCTTTTACATGTGGCATTTCCTATGACCATGTGATGCATTAAGTGCTTCGGCCTCCTGTACGGAATTAATTAAATTGTTCTGATATTTAAAGACTCATTAAGTTTAATTTACTAAATCAGGATGACGAGAAGGTCAGTTTGCCCATGAGTTGCGTTCTCCACTGATAAGAGTTTCTGGAGCATGAGCAAACTTTAAAAAAAACCAAGGTGACCCTTAGTCATTTGTTTGTAAATCTGGTCATTTATGAATGCCGGGTCCTTCCGATACAGGAAATCCCAAATGCTTGATGTCGGAAGGCACTCACTTGGTGCAGGCTTGTTGTTTAAACAGCAAGAGATTTAGTCCTCTGTCCTCATCCAGAATACCTATTTTCTGGCTGTGTGGCCAGAGGAGCCTGTCTGGGGGCTCCCCTCTTCCTGTGGTGAGACTTCTCTCCCCGTGACATTTGCTCTTTGCCCAGCGATGTTTCCTTGGATTCCCTGAGCTGTAGGAAAGGCAAGAACTCATCCATCTCCCTCTGCCCAAGCTGGCTTGCTGCTGGGAGCTTCCAGGCAGTGCAGATGGGTTGGGTTTGCAGACCTGCAGTTGGGGTGTGCTCCCCCACCCCACCAAGGAAGAGGGGTCCCTTGCCTGCAGTTGCCCGGTGCACCCCTATACCCCTTTGCCCAAACACCAGGCAGCTGGAACAGGGCTCTGTCATGCCCGGTCCTCAGATCTGTAGTCCAGAGAGCCTGACTGGGCTGGGAGCAGGCAGACCCAGCTCAGAACAGCCTCTGCAGCCAACTGAGGCCAGCTGGTTGTTTCCATGGAGAGTTTTCTTCCCTTCAGGCAAGGGGATGCTCAGGATTGTGGCTGAGGGCCCCTTTTCTGGTGTGCTCACACCTGGCCGGGCAAGTGCTGATAGGAGCCCGGGACCAGGAGTAAGCGGCATCCCCACACAGCTTACCTGCTGGTGACTGTGGGGTTATGGCTCCCCGATCCACAGACATGCCCACCCTATTGTCTTCTGGCCCTCTGTTGGATTTGTGGTGTTGCCACTCCCCCTTTCTTCCAGCAGAGAGTGCGATGGGGCGAGCTTTGCTGTTGGCTATTGATCAGGTTTTGGCTTCATCCATTCACCCCCAGTCTGAGCTCAGCTCCAGGTGTGTGTCCCTATTCTCTGATCAAGCACATGATAGCACTCAAGCTTCCTGCAAAAATTGTCCCTGATGCCACATCCACCTGCAATTTTTCTTCTTTTCTTTCTTTCTTTCTTTTCTTTTTCTTTTTTCTTTTTTTGCTTCTGGCCCAACCTGTTTTTTTTTTTTTTTTTTTTTTAGCAAGAAGATTTTGAGGAACAGCCCCACACTATAACATTTAAAAGCATGTGGATGTAGGATATAACCCGGTTTTTCAAATCAGAGAAAGAGTAGTTCCTCTACATTCCTGCAGAGTATTTTCACCTGGATTATTCTGAACTCTGTTCTCTTTAAAATTAGTTAAAAGCAGTGTCACCTCGTGGTGGGCTGAAAGCCCCAAAGACAGCTTCCCTTGAAAATGGAGCAAAAATACAAATTTATCAATATTATACAGGGCCTCTCTGTTACTCCGAATTCTTGAGGAATCGTCAGCAGGAGGATTCCTGATTTCAGATTTTTCAGTGAGGAATTAAATCACAGTTTCTGCTCTTTTCAAGTGGAAGATATGCCACTGTGGGCCTCTAGTGACCACAAAGAATTACTTACCTCAGTGGGTGCATGAAAAGAATTTGTATTTCATTGCCACTGTGCAGCAGTAATTAGGATTCCCATGGATGTAAAAACCAATGACAGGCTATCCTGGTTGAGGGGAGATCCTGAATAAATAGTTAACTCAGCTTCTAGAACATTCCATGTACACATCAGAAATCGCCATATGATGAAGGTACTTCAGGAGCTGACAAAGCAGGGGCATTTGTGTTCTCTGGTTTCTCTGATGCTGGGAGGGCAGCACTGCATCCGGCTGGAGTCTTACTTCCCTTAGGGTTTTTTGGAAGACCAGCATTAAGCCTGCTAGGGCCGGTTGACATGACTAGGATTATTTAAATCAGAAGAAGATGCTGACGATCTAATCCAACTTCTTTGAAAATTTCTTCCTCATTTCCTGGGGATATTTGGAATCCCAAATCCAGGAAACGCGTGTAGCCAGAGAACAGAGACCCTGTGCCTTCACCGGGCTTGATAAGGGGTCGGCAGGCAGGCCTACTTTTTAGGGAGTGGAAGGGCTGCGCTTTGGATGCTGGGACATAAGACCCCAGGCATCCAGCCCCCCTCCATGCTCAGGCTTCCGGAAGCTGTCTCCTCCCTCCTCCTTCACGCCCTGTGCAAACTGCCTTTAGAACTCACTTCGCTACAGATTGCGCTGGAAGGCGGCGTGCAATTTAGATTTCCCATGGCTGCTCCAAGCTGGGGTAGCATTTCCCTCTAGGGGCGCTCAGGGTCATTAGTAAAATTGTCAGGCTTTTGTTCAAGTTAGTTGGTTTTTTTTTTTTTTTAATTTGTAACAGTATCCACTGTCCTCTCTTAGAATTCGGAGGGGGATGCCCAGACTCTGACCGAAGTGGATCTCTTCATCTCCACCCAGAGGATCAAGGTGTTAAATGCGGACACACAGGTAAGCATTTTAAAGACCATTGTTTAAAATTGTGTCATTAAACCCCTAACGTCCCACCTCTAGCTGCAGGAGAACTTTCCCTCTGGGATGAGCTGAATGGCTGTCCCTGAGGACCAAGGACCGTTGCTCCGGACCTTGGGTTTTGAATGGGTTGTGGATTCTACAGCAAGCTGCAGGGGGCCAAGGAGCATCAGGCCAGGAAGATAAAAATGCCTGGGATATAGGTGTGCTGGCTGCAGCTAGATTAAATAGGCGAAATGAAGGGGAAGGAAAGCAGGGATTCGGAAGCTGTGTGCTCATCGTCAGGATTCGAGAATGGCCTTCCTGAAACATCCGTATGCCCAGTCTGGGGAATGGAGCTGGAGAGTGGAAATCCTGTGGTAGCCCTCAGCCATCTGAATGGGTGGCCCTCCGGCGGGGGTCCGGGGTGAGGGGGCTGTCTTAAGATTTTCTACCTGTAAACCATGTGCCGTGGCCAGCATCTGCTCATTTTTCCTGTGCCTTATGCTGCTGTTGGGAGAAGACAGGTCCGTGAGGAGGAAGTGAGCCATGCAGGATATAAAGGCCTATGAGCTGAGAAGGAGAAAGAGGGCAGGAGGCCAAGGGCATGGGGCAGATGGAGGGAGGGGTCGAGAAGGCTGCAGGCAATGCTGTGTGCTTGAGGTTTGCTGAGACGGAGGCCCCATTCACTCTGGGGCCCAACCCCCCATTACTGGGCCCGTTTGAGGACACCAGATGCCAGGGTAATGACCCCTTTACTTCTTTGTTATCGAGTTATCTGTGTGATGTCACTGGATATGTGGGTACCCCGTTCCCTAACACCCTTTTTTGCCTAAAGGTTTTAGCATCCAGTGATCATCTTGCTCGAGTTGGTTCGAACATTGGAAGTGCAAAATGGTGATTTTCTAATCATGTCACACTCTCCACTTACATTATCAGACCTTTCTTTATCTATGCAGAGGACCTTTTGTTTCTTTCTCTCTCTCTTTCTCTCTCTCTCTTCACTGCACACTGATGGATTATTTTTTAACTTGTGTTACCTCTGTTACCTTCCTTATTCTTTTTGGTGCTCTCGTGATCCCAATTCAGCCGGCCAGAGACCTTTAAACTGGGTCCTGTGTGGTTTTAACATCTTCCCTCTAGTCTCTGATCACGTCCTTGCTTTCTGAGGCAGTGAGGTGTCGGCTCCCCTTACACATTCCCTGCCCCAGACCTGGAATCAGCCATTTCTTCAGGGAGCCACACACAGTTCTTTTTAGTGTGGGGAATGACATATAGAAACAAAGACCTGCATGCTGGCCGTGCTCAGCGTTGTGGGTGTGTCATTGCTCCTGGGCCCTTGCAACAGACAGAGCTAGACAATATGTGTGTTTTAGAAGGCCGTGAGTTCCTACATGCACCTCTGTCTGCGAGGAAGATGGCTCTACCCTGGACATGCAGGCAGAAATCAGAAAATGCCAAGGAGCCACCTGCCACGTCCCCTCTCCAGTCCCCCTTTCTGAAAAGTGGCCCTTGTGGTTTTAAACCACCCCCATAGCCTTGACCAGAAAACAGCTCAGCTCCCGGAAGATAGACACAGGGCAATACCTGCTGTACAAATGAATTCTGTGAGGAAGAAAAGGGGCTTCAGAGGTTGCTGAAGCATCCAGTTTTCTTTTGTGGAAAAAACACAAAGGCATAAAAGAACAACGGATTAGTTTCTCTGAGCCTTCGCGTGCAGCCTTGTTAGGCAGGGGTCACGGGTAAGATGCTCAGTGGAGAGTCCTGTCAGACAACAAAAGCCATCAAGAGTAATGGACCTGCCAGGAGCCCAGGGAATTGAATGGCTACCGAGACCTATCCATCAGTCAGGGGAGCTGCCTCAGTGTCCCCTGACCAGGACCTGGGGTCCCTGGGAAGAACTTATCTGTGGAAAACGTTGGCCTTGGAGCCTTCCTCATCTGCTAGGGAGAAATACATGTCTTGCAGGGAAGGAACCCTTCTCCAGGGCCACAGACCACCTGGGATCAGGTGGGGACAGGCGTCCCTACTGACAGCCTCCCTGCTCTCCCTCCGGCAGGGACTGCGAGCTCCACCCCGACAATGTGCCTCCAAGAAGCAGTGGAAGAGTGCTTTGGGGTGAAGGTGAAGGCAGATTCACCTTGACTGTGAATTGCTGCCCTGAAACGCTGTGTTCGCTGGAGCAGTGTATTCTCAACCACGGTGATCTTGTCCCCCAGACAACACTTGGCAAAGGCTGGAAATAGTTTCGGTTGTCACAGCTTAGGAAGGGGGAGATGCTGCTGGCATCTAGTGGGTAGAGGCCAGGGACACTGCTGAACTCCTACAGTGTATGAGACAGCCCTTCACAATGAAGAATGACCCACCCCAAACATCATTAGTGTCAAGGCTGAGAAATTCTGAACCTGAGTGTTTTTTATTTTCATTTATTATTACTATTTTTTAATGTTTATTCATTTTTGAGAGCACGAGAGGGAGACAGAGCATGAGTCAGGGA
Source organism: Cryptoprocta ferox (assembly GCA_028646485.1). NCBI lineage: Eukaryota > Metazoa > Chordata > Mammalia > Carnivora > Eupleridae > Cryptoprocta > Cryptoprocta ferox. Next base: position 117,556,937 of record CM053560.1, read on the forward strand.
GGGGCAGAGAAAGAGGGAGACACAGAATCTGAAGCAGGCTCCAGGCTCCGAGCTGTCAGCACAGAGCCTGACGTAGGGCTTGAACCCATAAACCACGAGATCATGACCTGAGCCGAAGTTGGACACTTAGCCGACTGAGCCACCCAGGTGTTTCAACTGAGTGTTTTTTAATGGCTTGTTCTCCCTGATGCTTCCTAACATGGACTCGTTCATCTCTCTTCTGACAGGAAACCATGATGGACCACGCCTTGCGCACCATCTCCTACATTGCAGACATTGGGAATATCGTGGTGCTGATGGCCAGGCGCCGCATGCCCCGGTCAGCCTCCCAGGACTGCATCGAGACCACCCCCGGGGCCCAAGAGGGGAAGAAGCAGTACAAGATGATCTGCCATGTGTTCGAGTCTGAGGACGTAAGTAACTGCATGCTGCGCCCCCTCCCAACACCCCAGACTTCACCAGGGCTCTGCATCCCAGGCTCTTTGGAAACCAAGTCTCAGGTAGAAATCCTGTGCACCGTCATGGATGTTTTTTCTAACACTTAGAGTTTGCAGAGATGGTGAACACAATTTTACTTCACTTCATGACATAAGTCCTTCAGGGCTGTTTATAAATTGAACCATAGTTAAATAGGCTGGGGAGGGGAGGCGGCTAGCTATCTGAAGAATTCCTTTAACAGAACCTTATTCTCCTACAAGAGAATACTCCTTGACTTTTCTGGTGTTACGATGCGCGTTTTCACATGTGGGGCTTGCGTACAAGGAAGGCAGCATCTGCGTCTGGGGAGTAGCTCTGCTTTTGCTCATGACCATTTCACATCATAAGTTGAAAAATAATTCTGAAGTTTAAATACTGGAGACTCGCTAAGAGACCATGAATCTTTTGACTCTTTCCTTCAATGGGATGAGAGCATCTTTTTGAGCCTGGAATTGAGAGAAGAGGGTGGGAGAAGGGAGCTGAGGGCCAGGAGGTGAGCACAGGGCCTGGCTCTGTGCTGCCCCCTGGCGGGCAGATCTTGTTGTGGCTGTTGCCAAAGTAGAATTTTTATTTTTTTTATTTTTTTTAAACTTTTTTTTTTAATGTTTATTTATGAGAGAGAGAGTGAGCTTGAGGGGGGGAGGGGCAGAGAGAGAGGGAGACACAGAATCTGAAGCAGGCTCCAGGCTCCGAGCTGTCAGCACAGAGCCCGATGCGGGGCTCGAACTCTTGAACCGTGAGATCATGACCTGAGCCGATGTCAGAGTCAGACACTTAATCAACAGAGCCACCCAGGTGCCCTCAAAGTAGGATTTTTAAAAAGCGATCTCTTCTCCGTGGACACTTGGCAAGGGTCGTTCTTGTTCACATACGGACTTGCAGGTCAGGAACCTGAAGCAGAGGGGAACTTTTTATATTTGGAGACAGGGCTATAGCATGGAGGCAGTCATCTTTTTTGTTAAGAAGTTGGCATCACTAGAAGTGTTTTGCAGTGATGGCATACCACTGGTGCTCACACATATTCTTTTCTCTATGATACAGATATCTGTGGACACGTGGGTGGGCACTTCTGTGTGGCTCAGGGCTTGAGGATGTCATAGAGACCTGGGCGGGGGGGCAGTGAAGATGGGCGCTTGGGAAGGGCTGTGAGTGAAAGGCAGGGTAAGACAAGAACAGGCCAGCGGCAGAGGGTGAACTGTCTGCTGGCACAGAAGTCACAAGGAGCAGGGGGCACAGAGGGGCTCTGAGGTGCCCGCTCTTGTGGATGGCTGTGGGCCACAGGATAGAGTAGGCATGCAGGGAGAGAAGGCTGAGGGTGGGGATGAGTGGGACTCCCAAGTGGTCCTTGAAGGAGGGAGGGGAAGGACCCACCCCCTGTGGTGTGTCCGGGAACACTGAGTGGCTGCCCAGAGCGTATGACCTGGATGGTGACTCTGTCAGGGGGTAGGGGGGACTGCTGGGGACAAGTAAGGGGTCTCTGAGGGTCTGGTGACAGTGGTGTGGGACACCTGCAGAAAACGGAAGGCAGCAGTAAGGATACCAGGGGCTCTTTCTGAGCCTCAGTTTCCCTCTAGAAAATGGAGCTCAGGGGCGCCTGTATGGGTTAGTCGGTTAAGTGGCCAACTTCGGCTCAGGTCATGATCTCATGGTCCGTGAGTTTGAGCCCCGGGTTGGGCTCTGTCTGTGCTGACAGCTTGGAGCCTGGAGCCTGCTTCTGTGTCTCCTTCTTTCTCTGCCCTTCCCCTGCTCATGCTGTTTCTCTGTCTCTCAAAAATAAATAAACATTAAAAAAAAAATGGAGCTCAGCTGCTCCAGGGCTGAGGCCAGGATGGGTGAGCCACACAGAGGAGTGCTGGAGTATAGCAGCTCCCCTTTCCCTTCCTCACCTCCTGCAGGAGGTCGGTTACCTCTGAGCACCACCCTGCCAATGTCAGCCCCTCGAGGAGGCCCCCTGCACTGCCCACCTGCCTGGGTGGGGCTCCTGGCCTCACAGATTGAACACCCATAGGCCCTGGCTGTGAGCTGGGCGGGGAGGTGAGCCCCTTGTGTGTGGGGCTCCAAGCGTGTCCCTCGATCCAGCTGGAAGGGACACCAGGACACAGGGTGGATGAGGAAATAGGAGACTGGCACCAGCACTTGGTGGGGAGATGCCACGGGCTCCTGGATTACACTCCAGGGAACCCTGGTGTGGATGGTCTCAATGTCCCCAGGAGCTCCTATGGGTTGGGCTGAGGTGCCCAGGCAGACCCCTAGGTGGAATCCCAGGGCACAGGCAGCCCTGTCAGGCTATCAGTGCAGGTATGAAGGGCATGTTGCTCTCAGACCCCTGCCCTGTAGGGACCTCAGTCAGCTGGAGACAGTCCTGGAGGTCTGGGAGCAGCCAGCAGTAAGCCCTGAGACTCCATGGGGCAGGGCAGGTCCGAGGCTCCCAGTCCCCTCTCCCCTCCCCTTCTACTCTCTGGCCTTGGCTGCTGTTCTCCAATGTGCCTCTCATGGGGCTCCCCAGCCTCCCATCCACACGTGTCCAGGCTGGGGTGTCGCCTCGTGGTCCCCAGGGCCCTGCATCTCTGCCCGGTCCACCCAAACAGCACTGCCAAAATGCCAAAATAGTGGTCTTGGGAGTGGGCAGGGCTTCCTCCTGCCCAATGAACATTGGCTTGTCCTTCCTGTAAATTGCTGAGGGCCCAGTGTAGGAGGAAATTTCAATCTAGAATCTGCACCTATTTCAGGAAAGCCTTCCACGCTCTGCCATTATTCCCTAGCCCAGCCCACTTTGTTACAGAGACATAGTCATCTGTGGCACTTAAATCATGTAGCATGAGAGGGAGGGAGGGATTTCAGTATTTAGGCCAAATCCTTTGTTTTCCAGTCCTGAGGTTTGCTGAGGGCACCCAGGCAAAAGGCCGCCTTGATGGCTGTTGGGGAGGCAGGTGGCGGCAGGGGGTAGACCAGAGCTGGGCCCCACAGTCCAGGGCTGGGGGAGGAGGCCCTGTGGTGGGCCAAGCCCCTGGGAGCCCTGTTGCCCTCCAGGGCCACACAGCTGTTAGGGTGCTTGGATCCTTCCAGGAGCTCGGGGCTTTAGCTCTTGCCACCCACCTGTCCCCCATCTGCAAACTGGCTGGTCAGTGACCGGCAAGGCCTGACAATGACTTTTCAGTGTTCAGGGCCTGCAGTGTCAGAGATTCAGTAATGTCCACACAAGTGGTTCCCTGAAGTGGAAAGAAGTGATTTTCTCTGTGGGGGTCTGTGCTGGTGTCCCTAGGTCTAGTGCTTCTTATCGACCTCAGCCTGGAACAGCCACATCTCCCCACAAGAACAGCCAGACACACACCTGCCTCCCCAGTTGGCATTACGTTCTGTTGTTGAGGAGACTTAAATGTTGGGGAGACAACTGACAGTCTCTGTGACACTCCCCAGAGAACACACCTCAAGTCTACTTTGGGAATAAGATGAGTGGAAAGAAAATAGAGTGCAGTCAGCAATGAAAGCAACAAAACAGTTCATAATTTTCTCAGACCTTATTTGAAACTGTGCTTTGTCCCGGATGGTCTGGGACTTAAACAGCTCTGGTGGGGGCAGTCAGGACTGGTCCCTGATGGCAGAGAGGGCCATGGGGCATTGGTGGGAAGACAGCTTAATATTTATTTTTGAGAGAGAGACAGAGTGCAAGTAGGGGAAGTGCAGAGAGAGAGGGAGACACAGAATCCGAAGCAGGCTCCAGGCTCTGAACTGTCAGCACAGAGTCCAGCATAGGGCTCAAACCCACGAACCGTGAGATCATGACCTGAGCCAAAGTCGGATGCTTACCTGACTGAGCCACCACGTGCCCCTCTTTTTTTTTTTTAAGTTTATTTATTTATTCTGAGAGAGAAAAAGCAAGGGAGGGGCAGAGAGAGAGAGAGAGAGAGAGAGAGAGAGAGAGTTCCAAGCAGGCTCCACACTGTCAACACAGAGCTCTATGTGGGGCTTGAACTCCGAAAGAGTGAGATTATGACTTGAGCTGAAACCTGAGTTGGATGCTTAACTGACTGAGCTGCCAAGGAGCCTCCCCCATCTTGTTCTTTCAGTCCGGGCAAGGGTCCTTTGCAGGCTTCTGTGTGTACTTTGCACCCAGCCCTGCCGCCACCCCTCGCTCGGGCTGCATGGAGTGTGTGCTTGTGGGCTGGTCTCTAGTGGGCTTCTCCCTGCCCACAGGCCCAGCTGATCGCACAGTCCATCGGCCAGGCCTTCAGTGTGGCCTACCAGGAGTTCCTGCGGGCCAACGGCATCAACCCCGAAGACCTGAGCCAGAAGGAGTACAGCGACATCATCAACACCCAGGAGATGTACAACGATGACCTCATCCACTTCTCGAACTCAGAGAACCGCAAGGAGGTGAGCCGCACACAGACTCGGTGGGCCACGGGGCACTGTGCTGCACTGGCCTTGGCCACGCACCCTGGGGCCCTGCAGAGCCGGGGCACTTCCCTACACCAGCTCGCTGCCGGAGGGTGCAAGCCCTCCAAGGGCCCGTGCACAGATCCCTGCCCTCACGGCAGAATGAGGTGCTGCCCAGAACACTGGCTCCTGCTTCTGAGCTGAGCTGAGCTGAGCTGAGCTGAGCGCTTGTGTGTGAAATGAGGTGTTGTTGTAACAAAGGAGCTGATTACAATCAGTCTTAATGACCTTGAAAATGTGCCTTTTAATGCCGCTATTATCATCTACTGGAGCTTAGCACCCAGGAGGTGTTTCTGAAAAGCATATGAGAAGCATCTTTAAAAGGGGGAACTTGGGTGCTCTGCCCAGGGGAGTTTCAAAGCTGCCAGGAGTGGAGGCCTCAGCAGGTTCCTGTGTGTGCTGTTGGGGGTGGGGCGGGGGGGGGGGAACGTCTTTAGAAAGTTATCCTAGGACATAAGAGCAAATACCCTCTTGTGATGACCCATACCCTCACTGCTTGTAATTGAGTGAATGAATGCGTGGTCCTAACTGCTTGTTGAATGAGTGAATGAATGACCCTGGCTGCTTGCTGAATGAGTGAATGAATGAATAACCAGACTGCTTATTGAATGAATGAATGAATGAATGAATGATCCTGGCTTCTTGCTGAATGCGTGACAGCTTTCTGAGTGATCCTTGGGACGGACAGAATGTAGGACTTTTCTAGACAAGAGCAAGAGCCGGGACAGATTTGAGTCCTGGAGTCTGGGAACATTCTTCTTGCCTCCTCCATGGGTTTGTGAGAGGTGAGGAGAGTGGGAGGCAGGACACTGGAGCCGTGCTTGGGCCTGGGGGAGTCCATGCTGGGCATGGGTGGGAGGGAGTCTGTGCTCCTGGTTTCTAGGATTGTTGGGGGCACTCCAAGTGGGCTTGGGAGCAGAGCCGGGTGAGGCCGGAGGGGAGGCGGGCAGGTCCCCAGCCCCCATCATGGGCACTGCTCACTGCTGATTTCCTTGCAGCTGCAGCTGGAGAAGCACAAGGGCGAGATCCTGGGCGTGGTAGTGGTGGAGTCGGGCTGGGGCTCCATCCTGCCCACAGTGATCCTGGCGAACATGATGAACGGCGGCCCGGCCGCCCGCTCGGGGAAGCTGAGCATCGGGGACCAGATCATGTCCATCAACGGCACCAGTCTGGTGGGGCTGCCCCTCGCCACCTGCCAGGGCATCATCAAGGTGCGCACGTGGGGCCCCTGCCTTGTTTTATTCTCACTGCTTTGTAATCCTCCCTTGACACACGAGGAGATAGGTGCGGACAGACCACACCCAGTGATATTGAACCCAAGACTATACCATAGCACTGAAATCAGAGAAGGACCTGGGCTGCCCTTGGAGGTGAGAGGGGATGTTTGGTTTCACTTATGCTGGTTCTGAGTGACATAGACCCCCGGCAAGGGCCAAGGACCCACAGATGCAGGGTGACCCGGTTGGCATGGGACTTTCTCAGGTTAACACCGGGAGTCCTGTTTTCGGAGCACACCGGGAGGGATGGTCACCCTGCGCGGGTGTGAGAGCGGGGAGGCTGCTCTGACCGCCTGACCCACGAGCTTGCAGCTTTGGACCCTGCTGAGCTGCCGGACCCTGCAGGGCCTGGGCTCTTCACACCTGGTTGCTCCAGGTCTCCGAGAGCCTCAAGGCAGAAAGAGCAGAGAGGCCAGGAGGCCTGGCACAGCAGTGCCTTTACTCTGTCCAGGATCTCCAGACAGCAGGCTCTGCCTGCTTGGGGTCCATCCGTGGCCTGTGTCTGTGGCCCGCCCCCAGCCTCTGGGGCTTGTTCCCTCCTCATCTGCTACAGTCTTGGTGCTAGAAGACACACCTGTCTCCTCCCTTGTCCACCTGAGAGATAAGGGGCATTCTCAAGGTCAGAGCATCCCACAAGCTGGCCCTCAAAGCTGGCCCACCAGAGCGTCTGTCTGATGAGTGACCACCTAGGAAGACAGCTGGTAGACATGGGAAAAACCTCAGTCGGCAGTACCAGGGGCTTGTCTACCTGGAGCCTTCCTCCAAGGGCTGCAGTTCGTGGGGCTCCTGGTCACCCAGGCTCTGATGGGGCTGTGTGGAGAGGGGGGCGCCCACAATATCCAGGCGGCCCTGAGCGGCATCCAGGGCTCAGGATTGGCCAGAGGAACAAGCTGAAACTGCAGCCACATTAAGGCCTGGGCCCCTCCCCCTCCTCACCCCACCCCCCATTTAACCTCACAACCGGGGCCTGGGGTGCCTGCTGAGAGTTGCATCCTCTCTGGGGCCCCGAGGTCATCCTTGGCTCCAGCTGGCCCAGTCTTGCTGTGGACACTAGATCTCCCTGCTTACAGATGTTCACTGAGCCCATCACTTCCTGTCCCAGCAGCACGTTTTGTTTGGAGGAAGGCTTCCCCATGAACCTTCGAGACAGAAAGTGCTCCTCTGCATGCCATGTGGGGAGGGCCCCTCCCATGACCCTCGGAGGGTGACCTGGTGCTGTCCCTTCGGTCGTGCATAGTGTGCTCAGGGCCTGGCCTCCGGCTCCAGGAGCAGCTTGTCTTCACGTGGGTCAGAGGGCACAGCAGAGCACGGTGGGCCACGGCACCCACTGCCACGTGGGAAAGCCAGCGGCCCTTGGTACGGGTAGCACAGAGGGACGTGGAGGCAGAGAGGTGACCGACCCACTGGACCAAGGCCCCCCATCCCCGCCAGCCGACTTCTCCTCGGTCTGGGCCTGTGAGAGTGTGCTGGTAGGTGGCATCTATGGCTCCCTCATGACCCCTGTCCCGCTCTGCAGGGTCTGAAGAACCAGACGCAGGTGAAGCTCAACATTGTCAGCTGTCCGCCGGTCACCACGGTCCTCATCAAGCGGCCCGACCTCAAGTACCAGCTGGGCTTCAGCGTGCAGAACGGGATCGTGAGTCCGCCCTCTCCACCTTGGCCACCTCTGCTGTGCACGTGTGGGCCCAGATGCAGGGGCCAGGGGGTGGCCACTCTCCTCCTGCTCCGTCCCTGGGACCACTCCTATCTGAAGGGACAGGCCCCCGGCTGGTGGGCACGGCGGCCAGCGGCCAGGCCACACAGGGCAGGAGTTTTCAGCAGCTCCCGGGGGCAGGCCTGCACCTGGAGGGAGGGCTGGGGTATGACCTAGGAATGGGTCCCTCAGGCTCTTCCTGAAGCACCCTCGTCCCTGTCGTGGCTGTTCTCAGCAGACACCTGCTTTGGAGGAGAGGCAGGAGGTTTTTCCCCAGTGCGGTCTGGATACATACAGCCAATGGCAACATCCGACTCACTGTGTTCAACAAACAGATATTCACTCGTTTGCTCATTCATTCACCCACCCAGAGCCATTTGTGAGGTGCCTGCACTGTGTCAGGCACTGAGGAAGCAGGAGGGCTTCTAGGAGGAGGTGATTCTGGGCTTGAGTGAGTGTTGGTCTGCCCCGACATCTGAGCCTGTTCCTCAGGCCAAAGCTCTGAGTTCAGAATTCTGCCTTTTCTTCGACCTGCGTTTGGCTGGTGTGAATCCGTTTCCTTGGTTATTCTTCCTGCAAAGGTCCCGGTGGGCAAAGACATGGCCACAGATGGAGGACAGAAGAGGGGAGGCCAGTCATTTCCAGATTGCGTAAGCCAGCCCCGAGTATTAAAGACCTGAGGAAGAGATTGTGCAGTAGGTGACAGCAGCGTCAGGTGAGGGGGAGGATGTGTGTGCCCACCCGTGGACGCAGAGGAAACACCACGGGAGAACATTGTAGAAAGGCGACTGTAAACGAGTCAGTTTTCCCGGTTGCTGCCTGGTGCAGAAGTGTGGAGAGGTACACGGGGCTGGGGGCAGTTACAGGGCTTGGGCTTACGGCCCGTTTCTGTCCCTTCCATGTTAACATACACTTGCCGCTGTAACAGAGATTCTAAATCTCGACACACTGAGAGCCGATCTCTCATTCAGGCCACAGTCCACTGTGGGAGGGGCCTCCGCTCCACAGAGCCACTCGGGGGCCCAGGCTTGCCCTCGCCTGGGTTCCGGTGCCCCCCACTCGCTGCTCTGTGTCTGCGTGGCACCTGCAGGAAGACAGGGACATGAGTGTGGCCCTTGCCGTTTCTGGACACACCTCACTGGCCAGACAGAACTCAGTGAACACAGGGCAGGCTGGGAAAGTGGCCATCCTGGGCCTATGACAAGAAGGAAAGGGTGTGGGGGCATCTGACCAGTGGTGGCCACACCTTCCTAGCTGTGTGGCCCTGGGTGAGTCACTTAACCTCTCTGGGCTTTCCTCAAGTGCGGTTGTGAAATTAACAAGAAAAGCCATAAAGTACACTGAGACATTTTCTCTGAAAGGCCCCTCGGCACTTGCACCCAGACATAGGTGCCCAGCCAGGGTGTCTGCATCCCCTTTGAGACTTCTGTCCAGGACAGTGTGGCTGCTGTGAATACTATGTGGACGGGCATGGGCTCCATGCTCAGGGAGGGACTAAGAGCGGCCTTCTAGGGCCCTCCTGGGTACCATGCTCTGGAAGAGCCTCCCTTCAGGATTGCCATGTGCCTGAGGGGGCTGCCTGCTTCTGGGGACTCCGAGCCCGGAACAAGCCTAATACCCCTCCTCCCCACAAACACTTTCCTCTCTTCAGCTTGTTTAACCACAACAGCCTGAGAGCCTGCGTGGCTCATCCAACTTCAGCTCAGGTCATGATCTCAGTTTATGGGTTCGAGCCCCACATCAGGCTCTGTGCTGTCAGCTCGGAGCCTGGAGCCTGCTTCAGATTCTGTGTCTCCCTCTTTCTCTGCCCCTCTCCCGCTTGTGCTCTCTCTCTCTCAAAAGTAAATAAACATTTAAAAAATCGCCACAGCCCAAGGAGGAGCATGGGTACTAGTGAGGAGGTGACTGCCTCACAGAGAGGTTTAGTAACTTGCCCTGGTCACACAGCTAGTGAGGCCATCTGGGACCATGGTGAAGGAGGCCGGGGATAGGGGGTCGGAAGGGGAGGGGTCTTGTTTGCCTTTGGTTGGTGCTGAATCAGGGCAAGCAGGAAAGTAAGGGGACACAAGTCCTTGGGGAAGCAGTGGTGAGGACAGGTCCAGGGGTTTGAGGTAAGCCTTCCTTCTCAGAGACAGGGGAGGGGAGGTGGCTGGGAAAGAGGTGGAGTGGCTGAGGAGGGGGCTCTCCCGGGCAGGTGAAGGGGGGTCTCTGCAGGTGGGGGTGGCCATGCCAGTTGCACATAAGTGGCTGGAAGGCTGAGGGCAGTGAGGAGGGCAGGGGGGCTCCTTGGAAGCTTTGGGAAGTGTGAGGCCCTTCTGCCAGGCAGCTGCCACCACAGCCACTGCTGAGCCACGCCAGTCATCTGTGGGGGCTGATGAGTGCCACAGGCCCTGTGGCTCAGCAGGGGCCTTGTGGGAGGAGTGTGTCTGGGAGAACATTCAGGAGGCCTGAGGGTGCTGGCTGTTCCTGACCGACGGCCTGCTCTGAGGACGGGAGAGCTCTCCTTTGCCCCTCACAGCATGCTCAGGTTGGACCCGCTCCCAGCGCACCCAGCCTCCCCAGCGGGGCCGGCCTGGTCACCTTCCCCTCCCCTGTGGTGTCCTGCAGCCTTACAGTACTGGAGCTCTCCCATGGGTGGCGCCTCTCGTGACCACCAGCCTCCTGTCCCCAGTGCCAGTGCCGGTGAGGCTCTCGGATGTCCCCTTTGCCCCTCACCAAGCGCCACCAAGAGTCCTGGCTCCAGCTGGCCTGGGGCAGCCACAGGGCGCCCTGTGTCCTCCGAGCAGGCCAGCTGTGACCAGGAGCCCCTCCGCCCCCACAGCACCGGACCACAGCTGGGTGGATGGTGGCAGGATGCCCCACCGGCATCAGTCAGTTCCTGCGCAGACCCACTGTGCTTTCCTGCCTGATCACTACAGAAGTACGTTCTGTGGCAGGTGGCAGTGGTTAATGTGCAGGGTGGGGGTTAGCTGGAGGTCATCCCAGCACTGGGACGTCTCACTAAATCTCAGTGCTGTCCTGTGAGAGGTGAGAGGGTGGGTCCGCTGCTGAGCTGTCAGTGTGCATGTGTACATACATATATATATACACATATGTGCACATGTGCATATGTGCTTACGTGTGTGCACACACGTGTGTTTGGGGGACGTGCTAGCCTGGGCGCTGGCCTCCTCCTGGAGCTTAGTGAGCCTGTCTTTTCTCCAGAACGAGAGGCTCCATGTAGCTAAGAAGCTACATTATGTTGTAGAATCAGCCTCTCTCACCCTCTTTTCTTTTACCCCCAGCTGTCTCCTAGGACATCTGGTTTTTGTTTTGTTTTAATTGTGATAAAATTATCATCTTTTAAAAAAATGTTTACTTTGGGGCGCCTGGGTGGCTCAGTCGGTTGAGTGTCCGACTTCAGCTCAGGTCATGATCTTATGGTTCGTGGGTTCAAGCCCCGCGTCGGGCTCTGTGCTGACAGCTAGTTCAGAGCCTGGGGCCTGTCTTCATATTCTGTGTCTCCCTCTCTCTCTCTGACCCTCCCCTGCTCACGCTGTCTCTCTCTCTCTCAAAAATAAATAAAACATTAAAAGAATTTTTTAAAAAATGTTTATTTTGGTGGGGGAAGGAGGGACAGAGAGAGAGGGAGGGAGAGAATCCCAAGCAGGCTTCGCCCTGTTAGCGCAGAGCCTGGGGGGACCCTCGATCCCACTACAAGATCATGGCCTGAGCTGAAATCAAGAGTCGGATGGTTAAACAACTTAGCTCCCCGGGAGCCCCTCGATTACCATCTTGCCCATTTACAAGTGCTCAGTACATTCACACTGATGGGCAGCCAATCTTCAGAACTGTTCCTCACGCAAAAGTGGAACTCTGCCCCCACCAAACACTGACTCCTCATTCCTGCCCCCCACCCCCAGGTTCTAGCAGCCACCATTTTACCTTCTGTGAACTTGACTCCTCCAGATGCCTTATGGAAATAAGTGGAATCAGACGGTACTTGCCCTTTTGTGACTGGCCAGCATAATGTCCTCAGGGTTCATCCACCTTGTAGCACGTGTCAGAATTTCATTCCTTTTCAGGGCTGAATGATACTCCGTTGTATGAGTAGACCCCATTTGGTCTTCCATTCATCTATCAATGGACATTGGTGGGCTTGGGTTGCCTCCACCTTTTGACTGCAGTGACTCATGCTGCTCTAAACATGGGTGTGCAAGAATTCCATTTTTCCAATCTATCTAGGTTCATTGTTGTCAGTACTTGGAGGCCCCCTGATCCATTTGTCTGGGGTGTCAGTCCATCTGGCTGTCAGTGCTAGGAACCAGGAAATGAACCCCATGGGCAAGCTCTTCCCACAAACACAGGGCATGCCTGTGGAGGTGGTGTCTGCAAGGCTGGTCGAGGTAGGGAATGGCATTTTGTCACCATTTCACAGAGGATTAAGGATCAGGGAGGTGAAGTAACTTGCCCCAAGGCTCCCAGCTGGAGCAGAGCAGGGATTGGGCCCAAGGCCAGCTGTTGTGAAGAGCAGACCCACACTCCCACTTCCCACCTTCAAACGCTTGTACACAGTGCCAGGGTGTCAGAGGGGGAGCGTGTGCATGGGTTTGGCAGCATTTATGAGCAGTGCAGAGGCTGATAAGTTTGTAATTAGGGCCCAGGACATTAGTAACCTATGTAAGTGCACCTGAGGCCCTATTAGGGCTTCAGTGGTGGGCCAGCCAGCCTCTCCTCTCACAAAGACTGCAGGGACCACTGTGCCTGCTGACAGTGGTGTGCCACGCAGCCAAGTTCCTCGAATCCCCTGGAAAAGTTTGCTGACATCTGAGTTAGTCTTGCACAAGTGCTTTTTCCATTTTCAGCTTCATTACACCCAGAGTACAGCACATTAGTTTGCAGACAGGCCACGGATGACCCACTTAGCACTGTTTCTAAACGGATCCTTCCTCTTTCTTTCCACAATATCATTCAAGAAATCAAGACGTCTCCTGCTGGGAGATACCAGCCTTCTCCCCCGCAGAAGTGCACCCCGTGAAGTTGGGATCCCCCACACCCTGGTTCCTGTGGGCACCTCGTTTGGGGAGGCCGGGACCAGTGTGTGTGTGTGTGTGTGTGTGTGTGTGTGTTTGTGTGTGCATGTGTGTGCCTGCATGTGCGCATGGCCTTCTCCTCAGCACTTCCTACTCCCCTTCTGTCCTCTCCACCTGCCTGCCCCTCAGATTCCAGCCGGGGTACCCTGCTAGGGTCTGGGTGCATCCTCCCGGCACCTCCATCTGAGGGTGCAGAGCCCTTTTCTCCTCCCTCTCTGTCTTCTGTCCTGAATCTCCATGACTAGGGAGGAGACTGCCACCAGAGACTGAATCAAGACTGCACCTTCTCCAGTGTGTCTCCTTCTCTGCTTCGGTTGGGAGCAAACTGGGTCCTGCCTGATGCTTGGTCAGGCCGGGAAGTGAGCCACGTCATCCTGAAGCACCTTCTTTAGGATCTTCAGAGAACCAGTTACAATGGGCACAAAATGCCCTTAAATCAGTTGGAGGGGGGATGTGGAGATAAAGAATAGAAGTTACTCCTTAATTCACATATGGAGAATTTGGGCAGTTAGGTAGGCAGGGAGCTCCCCCTTTCTGGAAAGTGGGTGGCCACGGGTCACCCTGCTTCTCTCCCTCTGCCTACCCCTTGGTTGAACCTGGACTGACCCGAGTGATCAGGTTCCAGGACTGTGACCGGCTCTGGGCAGGAGTCCAGTTGGCTGGGCAGCGCCCAGGACTGTGACATCAGTCTACATATATGTCCTCTACCAGAAAGACAGGGGCCTTGAGGGCTGGGAGAGAGCCACACGGTTGGTTTAGAAAGGTCTGTGGCATTAGTGACGTGACAAGATCCACAAAACAAATGACAGATGGGAATCCTGCATGTGGTGCTAGGGCCAGTCTGTGGTCAGTGGCCTTCTAAGCCTGTGTTGGCCTTAAAAAGTTACCATGCCAGGTCCTTAGGGAGAGAAGGGGAGGCAGGCAAGTGGGGGAGAGCTGCCCTGTTGAAGGGACAGTCATCCCCCCAGCCACTTTGGAAATCAGAGGCCCCAGCTGAATAAGCAGCCTGGCCAGGGATGGCCCTGACACAGGCAGGGGTCCCTGGGATGAGGTCAGGGGGCATTCACCACAAGGCCTGGAGGACAGTCTTGGGTAATGTGGAGCCTTGCTATGGAATGAAAAGAGCAGCGAGTCAGGAAGAAGGGCTCGGCTGTCCAGTCTGCGTCTTCCACCACCTCCTGCCGGCAGGCTGACCCTTTGACCTCTTAGGACAAAGACCCTTCCTGATTCTGGGTTGGGGTTCCCTGCCTTTCAAGTCTAAAGATGCCTAAAAAAAAGTCACAAAATCTTCAATGAGACAAGAGCTGTTTTGGTAGTGTTTCCGGATTGAGGAAGCAAACTGTGAGGACAGAGGGCCATTGTGAATTCAGTGAGGCTTTTAGATGATGTGTGGTGGCCCCTGGGCACTCCGGAGACAGAGTCCCGCCAGCCTAGGCCTCTCCTGCCTGGCTCATTCTCCAGCAAGGCTGGTGGGGTACAGCCATCCAAGAGGCTCACTCTCCAGCACAGCTGGTGGGGTGCTGAGGAAGGGGAAGCCAGGGTCTAGGCAGTGCCGGCCGCGGTGCCTGGTGTCAGGTCCTGGGGCTCAGCAGGCGGGAGAGACCTCCGATGGTGGGTGGGCTCTCAGGAAGCCTCAGCTCCAGGGTCCCTGCTGTTGGACCTGCTTCTGCCCTTGCACTGGGTCCTTGGAAAGTAGCATGGTGGGGAGGGACCTGGTGTCCTCTCTGACCCCTCCTGCCTCCGAATCTCCAGGACTTGGGTACCCCTCCTGTGGAGCCAGCAGGGTACAGCTGGCTCACCTCCTCTCCCTGAGCCAGCAGCTCCCACCCTCTGGGGCTCCCACCCTCTCCGTGTTGTCTGGGCGGCCGTCCACCTTTCTGATGCCACCACCTTTAGTGAATTCCACAGGCGGGTGGATTTCACAAACTTAGGGCCCTCATTGTCGTTTCCACAAGCTCTTTCTGTTTGTTGGCTCATGAATTCATCACCTCCTCCTGAGGTGGGAACAGTGACTTCTTCAGTTCCAAGAGGAGCAGAGTGTGGCTGGTGGAGAATCTCCTAGAAAGTGCACCAACTGCGCACGCTACCAGCCTTCCATGCTTCCCTGACACGGGAACAGAGGCTCCGGGATGGCTGAGGGGGGAGAGCCACCATAGGGAATCCAAGGGCCTGTAAGGGTCTCCCATAGGCCATGCTGTTGACTCTGTTGTTTTTAGCATATTCCAAAGCATGAATGTCCCCACTGGGAAGTCAGCAGATTGCATATAGCCGTTGTCCTGTGGGCTTCTCCCTCTGCGTGATTGATTTCCCTGCTCCCATGTTAGGGGACAGCAGTGAGCTCCTTGTGGGCATGGTGGGGACTTGCGTGCTGACCTGATGCGTGTCCGCTTAGATCTGCAGCCTCATGCGAGGGGGCATCGCAGAGCGAGGAGGCGTCCGAGTCGGCCACCGCATCATTGAGATCAACGGGCAGAGTGTGGTGGCCACGGCCCATGAGAAGATAGTCCAGGCTCTTTCGAACTCAGTTGGAGAGGTAAGGCCATGCCTGTCATTTGCTGGAGTCAGAACCGCAGTCCAGGGCCATCTGGGCCCCACTACATTTCCATGACCAACATCTTGTGCCCCCAAGGGGTGTGCATGATATGCTCAGGAAAGCCGCTGGTCCCCCCCCCCCCCCCAGGAAAACCTGCCTTCTCAGGAGAGCCATTCTTGCTGGGATCTTGGAGCATGTCTGTGCTGGTTATGTGCTCCTACCTCGACCTATGTGAGCCACCCCCCGGGCACCCGCTGAGCTGCTGGGCTGGGTCTCCCACCCAGGGAGTACCTGTGAAGAGGCTGAGTGGCTGCATTTGGCTGTTCATTCCTGCTGTTTGTGCAGCCGACAGGAGGGCAAAGTGGCTGACACCGTTTCTGGAACTGGTCGTGCATGCTCAGTCTAGGAGCCCTTCCCTCTGCAGGATCCCCCCCACCCCTCGCCTTTCAGGATACAAGGCTCTGGCCACCCCACCAGTGGCTTTGCTGCCCTGCCTGCTTCCTGCCATCTTCCCATCCACAGAGCAGGCCAGCCGTGGCTGATGCACCCTTTTCTGCTTCGTTGGCTTTAACCTCCCTCCTCTTCTTGTTCTTCCTGGCATCGGAGCGATGTCAGCCTGAGGTGGATGGGGGTCGGAGGGGAGGGGCACAGTTTTCCTCAAGGAGCTCACTGGTGAACAGGGTAATTTGGGGTGAGAAGTAAGGTGCTTAGAGTATGTGAAATGGAAGGAGGCCTCACCCAGCATGAGTGTCTCTGGTGGGTCAAGAGAGAGGCCCGTTGCAAAGGGCATGGGTGTTGGGTGGGAATTTGCATTTAATTCTGAGGGCTGTTGGGGGGTCCCCAGGGCAGGGGTTGAACCGGGCAAGCCAGGCTCAGGCTCTGTGGCCATGTGGGGAAAAGTGTGACTTCTATCTTGGTAGCCACTGCGGAGGGGGGAGCTTGGCCCCTGGGTGGGTGGGGTGGGTGGGTGCTGTTTCCGAGGGAGCTTCTGACCACAATTCCTAAGGTCTACTCTGTATTTTGTGAAACTACCAGGCTGGGGGAGGAATCCTATTTTCCCATAGATTGGTGGTGGCAGATGGCTGGCTCTCAAGAGGGAGAGGGGGCCAGGTAGGCTCCATTACATCCTTTTACAGAGAGCTTCCAAGAAAGGAAAATCGATGTTTGAAATGGCCACCCCACTGGGGCAGTCAGCCTCAACACCTATGAAGAAGCCGGTGGGGTGAAGGAGAAATGTTTTCAGCTCTTCAGACCTGAGATGAATTGGTATTCAAAGAGGCACAAAAGAGGGTGTGGCTGGGAGACTGAAGTACTTGCCTGTGTTGTCCACCATCCCTGGGCACATTTGGAAAATTAGTCCATCACAAGACTTGAGGTTGGGGTGGGTTTCAATTTGAGGAATTACACAGAATATTCCACTGGTGGAAAAAGCCATGCTGGGGGTGGTGGGCGCGCTAAAATCTAAATTGATCAAACATCCTGGGGCGGGGTCAGGCGGGGAGCAGGTGACACTGTACAAACCGTCTGCGCAACTGGCCTCTTTGGGTTGGTCACACATCACACAAGGGCCTAAGACCTTCTTGCTCAAGGAAGGGTGGCCCTGGGGTGGCCAAACCATGCCCCGTCTCCCAGCCACAGGTCACCTCTTGCTGGGCACCTGGGAGGGTGAAGCCAGCAGCACCCAGGCCTGCCACACCTCCCAGAGGCCCAAGGCCCGAGTCTGGCACAGTCCTGGGCTGGCCCTACTGGAGCAGAACTACCTTCTCTGTGCATCTACTGGTCTGATTCTTCCTCCCAGTGCCCTCACAGGATTTGGGGGGATGTGCCCCACAAGGGCAGTCTCCCTAGGGGGCCGTCTTCTGCCTCTGTGCACCTGGGCCCCCTTGGAGCCAGGGAGGGAGGCCAGGCCCCCGAAGGCTCATTTGCTAACTGACCCCCAAAGGATGAAGGGGCTTGAGGTCCCTAGCCCTCCTCCATACATCCTTGGACCCCAGTACCCTCACTTTCCCTGACTTCATTGGGAAGGGCTTCAAACGCCTGGGAGCCCCCCAGCCTGCCTCCAGCTGAGCGGGCAAATTGTAGTCACAAGTCTGATTTTTCGCCCCTCTGCTGTCAGCTTGAGCTGCAAAAAAAACTAGCACTTGAGTTTGTGTGAAACCCTATGAAGACCGGATGGGGAGGCCCAGTGAGTCTGCAGGGTCAGGAAATGCTTTCTAAACCTCCATGGCCACGGTCATTTTTCCTGCACTCTGAAAGCTGGCGCTTTGCACAGAAAACCCACAGGGGGTTTCTGCGGCCAGCCAGTGGCTGGAGTGTGTGTTCTCAGTTGATTGCATCAGGGGGAGGGGAGAGGCGGGAGCGGGGAGATCCTGTTCAGCCCGTCTCTCATTGACAGATCCACATGAAGACCATGCCTGCCGCCATGTTCAGGCTCCTCACGGGCCAGGAGACCCCGCTGTACATCTAGGCCTACCTAGCCTGCACCGCCCAGCCCGCCTGGGTTCAGAGGAGCCGGAAGGCTGGACCCAGGACCTGACCCCTGACCCCACAGCCCACCCAAGGACACTGGCTCCTCTGAAGGGTGTGCCCTCACGACCCACTTTTTTTTTTGTTTTTTTTTTGGACAAAAAGGGGTATGTCTTCATCAAAGGAGAGTCACAGGAACCAATCTGTGTAGAACAGTCAAGTGTTTTGCCGCATTCTGACCCATTTTCTCGTTGCGATGGACAAGGGTGTTTATCTGTACCTCTGTGTGGTGTGGAGTGTGTTGTTCCTCCCTGAAGCTGTGGAGAATGGACGTGGGTGCTTGTGAACCTGGCCCTGGAGGGAGCCCCGCTTGGACAGCAAGCTCTGGGGGGCCAGCGACCGTCCCTCCTGCCCTCCCTTGTCTGGGGCCCGGGGGGCCTCGGGGGAGGGCACCATGACAGTCCCGAAGACCCCCAAATGGGATGATTCTGCCGCTGTGGCCCGGCTCCTGGGGTGTGACTTGTAAGTGACGTCCGGGAACATGTGATTGTATTTAACAAGGAGGGAGACGTTCCTGAGTTAAATAAAAGATGATGGTACAACACAGAAACTCCATATTTATTTAGATAATCTCACGGTTTTGACTTTTATTTTGACAAGCCATTCTTCAGACTTCAGGGTTTTCAGATGACCTGTCACCACGCCTGCCCCTCCTCTCCTCCCCTGAGGCTCCTCAGGCCTCCGTGGGCACTGTTCCTCAAGGCCACCTCTCCCCCCCCCGCCCCCCCGCCCCAGACCCCCCTCACCTGCCAGGGCACGCTGGCTCCTCCTCCCAGGGACAGGGGGTATGGCATCGGCCCTCTATTTAAAAATCTCTTGTCTACACATGCATCCACACACAAGCTCGTCCACCCCCCAAAACCAAAACCCACCTGGAAATCTCGGCCGTTCCGGGGGCAGCCAGTGGTGAGTGTGGATCACTGGGCGATCCAGGCGTCACCGCAAGAAGTATTACAGCGTGTGTAAATACAGTGAAACATAGTCTAGTTCAGTTCCTTCGAGGTCAATGTTAACCGACGTCATTTTGTCTGGAAGTCTCTTTTTTTGGCCCAGGCCTTGAAGAATACACTGTGACTTAAGAAGCCTTACCATGCAGTAACTAAAGCTTTAGGATTACTGTATTCAAGGAGTGACCTGTGTGTTGCATGCAGCCGACCTTAGGAAGACTCGCTAATATCATTAATAAACTGAAGTCATGATACAAGAGCTGTGTGCGTGGCTGGTTTGTCAACTGAGAAACGGATGCCCGGCTTCCCTCAACTTTTGACACCTCACAGTGTGGCTCTACAGCGGTGCTGTGTGCTGATGGCGTCCCCTTCAGGGCCGGGGCCTCTGGGGACCCTTTCTGGTGAGGTCGGAGAGGTGGGTGCTCCAGGCATCAGGGGTCAGGCTGGGCTGGCCCTGCAGTGGCTACAGGGTCAGTGATGGAGACAGGTCACCAGGTCCGCCCCACCCCGCCCCGCCCACCCCATCCCAGGGAGACCAGCTGCTAATTTTCATAAGGGGAAGAAGAAGCCTTGTGCTTCTCCTGGTTTAAATTTCAATGAGCTCCAGGAGAGGTGAGTTCTGAGTACGTGTGTGTATGGACCACCCAGCCCAGTGGTGCCTGCTTACCTCTAGGGTCTCTTGAGGCCTGTCCCCTGGCATCATGGGGAGGCAAGGGTGAACATGGGCTTTGGTTTCTAACCAAAGGTGTCCCCCTGTTGGTCTGGGGAGCCTGGCCTAGTAGGACCCACCTCTGCTCTATACACAAGCGATCTGTTCCCCATGCTGTGAGCTACTGACGAGGCCCTTCACAGGTCACCAGAAGTGGTCCACACCCTTGGGTGATGAATAGGGAAGGGGCCTCGGCTCAGGAGAGCCAGGGATGTGTGCTTGTGTTGTCTAAGACAAGGCAGGGGAACAGGCTCCGGAGAGGAAATCCGTGGGCAGCACATGACATGGGGGTGGGGGTTGGCATCCCCCCAGATGATACACAAAAAATCCAGATTGAAAAAGCTCTGAGCCAGTGGCCTGCATTTCTCTTGGAACCCTTGGATGTTGCACGGAGGGACAGCTCTGGGCCAGCACTGGCAGGACCTACGTGTGTGCAGGCACCTGCCCTCTGCCCCCTCACCCCTGCCCTTCTCTGGAAGGATACTGGGAGACGTGGTTGGGCAGCCATGGATGCCTCACGCTCCCCGCGGGCCGCTCGAGATCCTTGCTTCAGAGGCACACCTGGCTCTCCGCCTCTGTCCCAGTTACACCCAGAGACACAGAGGCCAGAAATAGTTTTTATTAAAACACTGATCATTATGAAAACACCTTGAGGTACATTAAATAAATACAACCTTCAAGTTGTACAAACAGGTCTCCTGTGGCTTGAAAACAATTTCCTATAAATTCTGCCTAATAGCAGCATCTGTGAATCAATACAGCTGGGGGGAGGGGGAGGAAACACATCCATCTGAAATAAGCCTTCTGTTACACGATTTGTTACAAGCATTTAATTTGCATTGTTGTCACCAGCTGAAGGAGACTAAGTCCTTGTGAAGGATGAGTCCCTGCTTATTTGCCACAGAGATGGGGTCCAGAGCTCACCCACCTCGGTGTTCTTTCGGCCCCCAGGCAAATGGCAGTGTCTGGATGGGCTCTGGCCCCACGCCAAGCTGACTTCCTTTGGGTGGTGGGGAAAAGGCAGGGAGAGTGCCCAGGACCCAGGCCTTTGCAGGTGAGGGTCCCACGCCTTAGCTTCCTGGCACAGCCCGTCAAGCTCTTCCTGGCCTGCTGATGCTTTAACAAGAGGAGGGGTAGGAGAGGGTGCACCAGCGAGGAGATGAAATCAGCTTTCCCCCCTGGCCATGCACCCACATGGTCTTGGCTTGGGGTGCTTGCTGCTGAGGCTCCTGGCTCCACATGCCGCTGAGCAGAGCAGGGTCTTGGATACTGGAACTGGTGAGTTGGGTACCTGGCTCATTCCTAGTGGCTCTGCCACTCCTCTCTTCCTGGGACCTTTCCTGGAAGCCAGGACCCAGGGCCCTGCTAGAGCCCATGTGGGCCACGTGGGGCCCTGAGCAGATGGGCAGAAGGTTCTGAGTGGTATAAAATTGAGTACAGTTTCCTCAATCTCAAGATAGAGTTACTATGAAAGCAAATGCAAAACTGAGCGTGAAAGGACGAGAGAAGGGCAGAGCCCTTGAGAACATCCAGGCTTCTGGGCTTCGGGCCAGAACGCCCACTTGTGCCCACATGGAGACAGAGGCTGCAGCAGGAGCCCCAGAAGGCAGAGAAAACACTGTCCCGCTATAGGGAGGAGAAGCAAAGGCCACAGAGCAGCAGGGCAGGCTCCCAGTGGCCACTCACCATGGCTGCACAATAAAGGTACTGACGCCCGCCTCCCCCGCCCCCCGCCTGGCTCCAGCCCAGAGGTGGGAGTGGGAAGGAAAGGTGCTGGCCTCACTCAAATTGCAGGCTTAGGGCTCGGCCCAGGGACACTGCTGTGTGCAGGACCCAGGCGCGAGTGTGGGCCCCCCACATGCAGGTGGAAACCCCCGAAGCTTGCTAGGCTCTGGCGCCCCACCCCAGAGACCCTGAAAACGCCCTGAATTCAGAGGCCAGGGCATCAATAGCCATGAACGCTTTGCTGGTGGGCTCAGGGGAGACTCCTTGGAAAAACCATCAATTAACTGTACTTGTGAAGGGATTTGCTTTGGGGGGACTTCAAAAGCCCTCAGCTGAGGAAAATTAGAGATTTCCCATTTTATAGTCCGGATAAAGTGCTCATAATTCATCTCTGGGGTTCTCCGGTGGAAATGTTCTGGTTGGCATCAAAAGGCTTGATGGGTATTTTTTCAGCTCTCTCACCTCACCCAGAGGTGAGGGAGGCAATGACCAAGACCATCACTGAAACAGTGTTCAAAGCTGACCGTCCCAGCAGGCTTCCTGCACCTCAGTTCCTGGGGGCTCCAGGCATCTGGGCTGCAGACCCTCCCTGCCACCTCCTTCCAGGCATCCAACCACACAGATGCACCCCCCACACATTGGCTACAGTGGGGTGCAGGGCAGAGGGAAGGACAGCACGCGGCCCCCAGACTGTGGGACACCAAGCAACAGTGGGCAGTCGTCGGGTCCTCCCCCTGCACTCCACACACCAGGCCCTTGGACTCTTGGTTCAGACGTGTGAGCTCTGGGCTGCCTTGTTCAATACAGGCCACAGCTCAGGTGCTAGTGGCTGCTGTTGTGGAGGGCACAGATACAGGCATTCCCACTGCTGCAGAAAGTTCTTGAAGACCAGTGCTGCTCCGGGGCCGTTGTTGGGAAGTGGCTGCTGGTAATACTGCCAGAACATGAGGAGTGGGGGGGACAAGAAAGTCAAAGACGCCCAAGCCGCCCCTGCAGAGAGGCTGGGCCTGCCCACTTCCAGGACCCAGCTCAGTGGGTGTTTTATGGAAAGACATGACTTACAAGCTGCATCCTCCAATCAGATGTGGCCACTGCCTGGCTGGGAAGGGACTGTTCTGGGTCATCAGAGACTTGCTTTCTCCGGAGGTGCACAGATCCTGGGACACAGGCCTTTTCCCCCAGACCTCCACCCATCCAGGCCATCCTGGGAAGGGCAGACACAGGAAAACCCCCAGAGGGGCTCGCCAAAAGTGTCTGCGGAGTAGGAGACCATGGACAGAGAGCCAGAGAGAAAGTGGAGAAGGCACCCCTGGAGGGAGGGTACAGAGGGGAGGCCCACAAGACTAGGTGATGGTGGGGCAGAGGGCGTGCGTTCAGCAAAGCTCTCTGCTGCACAGGCTTGCTGCCTGGAGGTGGCCCGGGCCACGGTAAGGTCCCCTATAATGAGTTGTTCCCACAACAGACCTGCATCCTATGGGCAGAGAGCTGGGCCTGGGCTGCCTGGGCTGTGCTAGTAATGGTCTCATTACTTGATGTCCTCCTCTATCCACTAAACACTCAACTAAATCAGAGGTGAGGGAGAATCTTGCTTTTTGATGGCCGTGATTTTGAAGATGCTTAGTGTCTCCAGTCCAGGAGTATTCCTGGAGCACACGTCAGGTGCTACATGCCTGACAAAAACCCATAGAGTTCATGATGGCCACGAGAGTCATTTTTCTGCATCACCAGAGTAGGTAGGAAGTGTCATCGACAAGAAAACAATGGACTGGACCCTCCGCAAGAGAGGGACAGCAGTTCCCCGTCTGAGCCGCATGGAGATACGCCTAGGCTTCAGCCCCTCCCCGCACGCACAGGGGCCTCAGCAAGGACACTCTGGCCAAGGCCTGTGTCCATGTCAGGAACTGTGGCTCGTTCACACCTGGTCCAGAACATTGGTGCTAAAGATGGTCTCGTCTACGTGGTGCTCGTCGGATGTGACTGCCGGACGAAAGGTGCCCACTACATGCCGCACCTCGGGAGGGAGGGCACAGTTCGAGTGTTCCAAAAATTTAGCTACCAAAACCCTGGTGTCTGCATGTGCCTTGCCGTCCACTAATGAGTGTGGCCGCTCTTTGAAGACTGTCTGTAAGGCCTCTGGCTTTAACCGGTGGTCCGTCTTCCGGGGATCTGGTTGTCCAGGCGGTGAGAGCCGGTGCCGACAAGCACAGGCGGCTGTGGCAGAGTGAGATAGGGAAACTAAAAATCAAGGGAAAAGATAAAATCTGAAAACAACCAAAACAAAACAGAAGGCAGCTGTTAAACAAATTCTTTACAAAGCAAACACAAGGCTGCTTGGGACAAGCTTTCTGCTGGGATTTCCATGGTCCTGGGCTGGCGCCCTGGGAGTGTCCTGTGTCCCTTTATCCCTGGTGTGGCCTGGCCCCTCTCAGCCCTGAGTTGAGCTGCCATTAACCTAGAGGGGCCACAGGTCTACCCACCCCTTGCCCCCCTGCCCGGAGCTGAAGGACTGGAGATGAGAGTGCAAAATGGGAAGCAGGCAGGGAGAGGAGGGTAGGTGCAGGGTAGGGGTTCCCCTTCCTTTGTCTCTCTGCTAGAATTTCTGAGCTCACAGGGCACTGGAACATTCTCAGCCTTGCCTGCCTCAATGACCTTTGCTCCTGTGGGCCTGATGGCATTGGAGGCAGGTTGTCTTCAAGATCAGAGCTGGGAGTGTCAGAGGGGCAATGAGAGCATGCCCCACCAGGTCAAGGGTAGACAGGAGCCACCTCAGATGCTCTGAGCATCAGGGCCCTGCTCCCAGTAGCCACCGGGCCAAGGCCAGGGGACCTGGAACTAGCTCCCAACAGGGCCCAGGGCTGCTTTGGATGACCCAAGGAGCAAGCACTGGTCTGCTAGTGCCTCCAGAGAAAGCCAGCCCCGGGCAGTCCCCTATGACCAACTCACCGAGGACCAGATTAAGACCTGACTTGCCCACAGCACGTGTCAAGTCACACAGAAGAAACACATTCTGGGTGGTCTGGCCTTTTTTTGATAGCAATGGAGCAAGTCTGATAATTTTAGCATGAGAAACTGTAAAAAGAACCTCACACATGAGGCCAATTTCCCCTCAAAATAGCATCTCATAAATACAGTGAAACAAGCGGCCATGTGCATGTTAGGTTAGTTTTAGGCTCTCACACATCGTCTCAAGAGAGAAGGGAAGGGAAGGCCGTCCTTTCCCATGCTCCTGGGTGACACCGTGAGGACTGGACTCAGACAAAGACCACCAGGCGCCCCCCAGGCCCACATCTCGCAGCAGGTGTCAAAGCGTTTTAGAAAAGGGAGTATCTCACCCGTCCCCAGAGCAGCCCTGGCCAGTCCTGCTTCAAGGTCCTGGCTGCAGGAGGGCGGATGCGAAGAGGCGTTGCCTTAATCAGAGAGAGAACTCAGGTCACACATGAAAGGGAAGAAGGCATTCCTGGTAACACTATAATCACCCTCCCAAGGCTAAGAGATTTTAGATGTTGGACAAGCAGAGAAAAACTCGTGAACTTACACAAACCTGTGCAGGGATCACATAGGAGCAGCCTCACAGCCGGCAGGCAGTGTCCCCTGGCTGGGCACAGCACAGAGGGCCAGTGCCACAAGCAAACCCAATGCGTATGAAGGTCCCCAGAGACCCTGGGGAGGCACATGCTTTTGACACGTAGAACAGTTACTGTCCTGTGGAGCTGAGAAGAGGCTGTGCCAACAGGGTGTGTGGGGATGCAGAGAAGGCACTATGACTCGTCTTCTCTTCATCCTCACCCCTAAAATATCATGGTTTGTGGAGTCCAAATTTCACTGAGGGGAGAATAGGCCAAAGGAAGCCATCAGGGGGCCACAGAGGAGACGTGAATGTGTAATAACTCCTTAGCAGTGGGGAGAGAAGGCTGAGCCTGGAAAACTCCAGCACAGGGGAGGGCGGTGGGGTGGGGGGCGATGGGGGGGGCAGGGCTTCAGGAGGAGAGTCTGATGGAGGCTTGTCTAGTGAGCTGGCCACTGAATGTGGGAGGGGAGGTAGCCAGATGGAAGACTGCAGGCCAAGGAGCCCCCAGGTACAAAATCCGATGTCTCCACCAGCAGGGCCCTGGTAGGCAATGACCTCTGTGGGTTCCTGGCTCCTTCCAGAGATACACTTCTCCTGGGGCATGGGTCCGGTCTCTTTGGAGGTCAGCTGGACAAGACCACTGAGTCCAGGCAGCCAGGGGGCCTCTTCAGGATTCTCACAGTCCCACTGGATGAAGTGTACAGTCCGATGGCCCTGTGGCCTTGATTCCCACCAGTCTCTACTGGCATAGTCATGGCCATCCTCCCCGCTCAAAACCTAGTGTCATGGGAGGAAGCGCGGGATCTCCAACCTCAGGGTGCACAAGCCCCCTGGGGTGCTGGTACAAAGTGCAAATCCAGGAACTCTGACACCAGGTCCTACAGCCCAGAGGGCATTGCCCAACTCGAGTCACGTGGGTGATTCTGACCTGAGCTCCAAGCCACACACAAGGAGTGCTGCCCACGAAATGCTCCCAGAAACATACCCCTGTCTGCCTGGGGCGCCTCCAGCTGGAGGACACCCTGCCCACCTAGCGCCATCACTGAGACACAGCCATGCCTTACGTGGCCCTGGGTCCCACCAGACCACACAGCAGGCACTGGCACTTCCCACAAGGGTGGAGCCCAGGCTAGTCCTGGCTGATGGATGGATAGAGCCTGTGGTTTTCTGTCTCACCTGGGTGCCCACCTGGGCCCCAGAGCTGGGGCACAACCAGCAGGTGAATATCAGGGGCTGGCTGACCCCAAGTGGGCTCTCATCACCCCAAACCTTCCATCCTCCTCCCCTTGCTCCCCAGGCAGAAAGTAGAAAGCCTAGTGGGTGCACAACAGGGGCCCCTGACTGTCCACCCCTCTCTAGGGCCCTCGGGCATTAAGACCACATTCCCAAAGTGGCCCCCGAGCCGAGGTCCCAAGGCCTGGCCTTGACTCTCTCAGCTCAGGCCTGCAGTGTCCAGGGCACAGCAGGAAACACGCTGGGGGCACAAAGGGGCTGGACCAGTCGTACCTGCCACGCTGGATGCACACGAAGTGGGGTCGCTGGTGGAGCGGGCCACACGCCCAGGGCCTGGCAGTGCCTGTGTGCCCTGGTCGGAGCCCTCAGGGGACTGGAGGTCAGGTGGCAGGGGCTGCGAGGCACCCACGGGACCCTCAGGGCTTAGGCCCGGTGCAGTGGCACCCTCAGATGCCAGGAGGCTCGAGCTATCTGCGGGCTCTGCAAGGCAAGGGACCCAGTGTTAGAGCTGGCAACGGGCCACCACAGAGCCACCTGAGACAGGCACAGTGCTCGCTCACACTCCTGATGGAGCTGAGAGTGAAAATCTCAGCCTCCTGGAGCTCCCTCCCCACAGGAGGCCTGAGCAGTCCATCCTTTAACACCAAATCTAGACAACCCTGTAATCCTGGGGTCATGTAAACACTGAGAAGGTCTACAAATGCTCTATGGTATAGAAAGGTTTTGAGGGACACCAGCTGATCTCCCAAGAATCATTCCAGGAGGGGTATGGGGTGGGGGGCATGTATACCCTTCACACTCCACAAGAGACTAAAAGTTGGAAATCAGCCTCATTTCCCATCCAGGGCAACCCTCGGGGGGTCTGAAGTACAGGAAGGTGGAGGTCACAGGGTGCTCAATGAACAGGGCCCATGCAGAGAAGGGCAGGGCTCAGAGGGACATCAGGCATCCTAGCTAGGTCCTTGTGGGCCTGAGAACTTGCCTGCCCCACACAGAGGGCACAGTCTGGGGCCTGGAGTATAAGCCGTGCTCTGGAGAGGCAGATGTGGGAACCAGCCCCATCATGCCCACCTGGTTCTCAAAGTATGGGCCAGGCCAGCAGCATCAGCATTATCTGGAATGTGTCAGAATTCAGACCCAATGAATGAGAAACTCGGGGGTGGGCCCAGCCATGGGGGTTTGAACAAGCCCCCAGGGGATTCTGATGACCCCTAAGTGTGCGACCCACTGCTCTATCCCTGTGATGCTGGTCAGGTCGGGCTCCAGCCCCTTACTACCCCAAGGATGGTACCTGGGTGGGGAATGGATCAAAATCTGTCTTAACAAAAATCTCAGGGGACCTGTGTGCACATGTTTTAAGGCTTGAGAAGTACTGCTCTCTTTGCTCTTTGATCCCATCACCAACGTCAGAGCTTTCTGCCGTGAGGCAAATCGCTCCATAGGGGTAGATTTTTGAGGTGAGCAACCTACCTGGGGGATGCTTTGTAAGACTCACAGGAGCCTGAACAATTCCGAGGTGGGAAGCTTTGGGGTCTGTCCCTTCCATCCCTTCCTGTGGGTCCTGTGGGAGGCCTCTCTGTTTCCAGTGTGCTCTGTTTCTGGGAGCTTCCCCAATGCCAAGGGATTTACAGGTGACCTCCCATGTAATCCTCTCGGCCCACCCAGCTAACCACTCAGGAAACATGGTTAAGAGACCTCAGGGGAAGAGGCTCCTAAGGCCACTGAGTGGTGGAGCTGGTTGGAAGCAGCCCACTTCTAGAGTTCTTGCTTCCCCAGCCCTCCACTGTCTACCCCTGCCCTCTCAATAGATGCTTTGGGACAATTAGTCCATTTGCAAAACAGAAGGATGAACTGAACCTCACAAATCATATGCAAAACAAAATTCTTCAGTGGCACCTGGGTGGCTCAGTCAGTTAAGCGTCCGACTCTTGATTTCTGCTCAGGGCATGATCTCGTAGTTTGTGGGTTCAAGCCCTGCATTGGGCTCTGCGCTGATGGTGTGGAGCCTGCTTGGGATTCTCTCTTGCTCTCCCTCTCTCTGTCCCTCCCCTACTCATGCTCTCTCTCTTAAAATAAATAAATAAACTTTAAATAAAAATACTTCAGAATGATTAATCCTTTTTTTTAAATACTAGAAGAATAGTAGTAGAAAATATGAGAATAAGTGTACACTTGGGGTGGAGAAAGACTTTGTCAACATGATGGAAACCAGAAAGGAAAAGTTTGATAAATCTAACAACAAGAATCTGACAAGATAAATCTGACAATAAGAAAGCATCCCTACAATGAATAGGAAAAGTGAGAAAATGTCTCTATTTAATGAATAGTTTTCTTATAAATCTACAAAAACAAATCCACAAAGCACTGCAAAAAAGCGGACCCCAAACTGACCAACTAAACGGGTAAAGAGCTGCTCACACTCAATCTTGTGTGTGTACCGCAATCACCTGCAAGGGTGACAAAGATCACCAGGAATGACGATGCCTTAGGGTGTCACAAACACCGCTGGTGGGTGTGCAAACCAGCAAGGAAACCTTCCCAGAATGCAATGTGGCCAAGACATCAAAACCTAAAATACACATTTCCTTGGTCTCAGCAATTTCACTTTTAGGAATTTATTCTAAGGAATTGATTGGGCAAACACTCAAAGCTGAATGTATAAATGTAGAAAAGAAATACTACCCTATATCATTAGAACACTTCAAACCAGAAAGTGTAATTATTAACTCTATCAACATTACACAGCAGTATATTAAAACTATTTTGAAGAACATTTATTCCTGCTGATTCCCCTTGACGTCAGCGTTCTCGCTTCTTTACAGCTTTATTGAGGTATAATTGACAGACAAAACCCTGTATGTATTTAATATATACCATTTGATGAGATTGGACATAGCATATCCCTTGGTTCTAATTTTCTTTTTTTTTTAAATAATGTTTATTTAGAGAGAGGAGACAGAGAGAGAGAGAGACAGAGAGAGAGAGAGAGAGAGAGAGAGAAAGGAGCAGAGGGAGAGAGAGAGAGAATCCCAAGCAGCCTCCTTACTCAGCGTGGAGTCTCACATGGGGCTTGATCCCAAGACTGCGAGATCATGACCTGAGCCAATATCAAGAGTTAGACACTCAATTAATCGACTGAGCCACCCAAGTGCCCTGGTCCCAATTTTCTTAAAGTCAGTTATAATCCAATGGCTGAGTTCCTCAGGGAAATAGAGTCACAGAGAGAAATGTGACTTAGTTCTGAATATCTATAATTAGTGGAAACATAAGATTAGGGTAACATTACAGGGAAATCTCATAGCCCAACATGGGTAACTGATTCTTGCACACCCTCACGGACTTGTGCTATGAGCCTGTTTATACAGTAGTAATAATCCCAGTGGACTTGCAGTTTTTCACCTAAATAGATCACCAGCATTTCTTCTAATTAATGTGTGATAATATATTGAGCATATATAACTTATTTTCCTTAACTCTTATCAATGGACTTCACTGTCCCTGTAAGTTTTTATTCTTATGAAAAACACAAGTTATTTTCATGACTGTGGTTTTCTTTTTTCTGTTTGTTTGTTTGTTTGTTTGTTTATTGCATTACTCCCCTAGGGCAGTTTTAGAAGTGTGATCACCACATCTAATGGCATAAACATTTTATGGCTCTTTATCAAGATGCTCTGCCAAAAGGGTGGGTTGAGTTCCAAGCTGCCTGTCAGGACTGGGTGTAGCACCTTCCCTGCAGCCTTGCCAGCATCCATGTCTCATTATTATTTTATTTTAATAGATGAAAACCAATACTAGAATCTATCCCGCTCCCGCCCCCCTCAAAAAATTCTAGAGCTAAATATGTGAGTCCAACAAGGTTGTAGGATACAAAAGAAATCACACAAGAATGAATCACATCTGTACCATGGTTGGTCACATGTACTAACAATGAGCAGGCAGAAACCAAGAGTAAAAACAATACCATTTACAGCTGCTTAACAGAAAATGAAACTCCTAAGTATACACTTAACAAAACATGTTCAGGATCTATATTCTGAAAATGATAAAACACTGATGAAAGAAATCAAAGAAGATCTAGATCAACAGAGACAGAAGTACTATATTCCTACATGAGAAGGCTCAGCTTTGCAAAGATAGCAATCTACCTAAACTGCTCTACAGGTTGAATGCAATTCTGGGGTGCCTGGATGGCTTAGTCCGTCGAGCATCTGACTTCAGCTCAGGTCATGATCTCATGGTTGGTGAGTTTAAGCCACTCGTTGGGCTCTGTGGGAACAGCTAGCCTGTTTTGGATTCTGTGTCTCCCCCTCTTTCTATCCCTCCCCTGCTCATGCTCTGTCTCTCTCAAAAATAAACACTAAAAAAAAAAATTGAATGCAATTCCTATTAAATTCCCAGCTAGAGTTTTTGTAGACACAGACAAGTGGATTCTAAGATTGACATAGAAATAGGTCCTAGAGGACCCAGAACAATCTTGACAAAGAGGAGCAAAGCAGAGGTTGGGCTTGCCCCATATTAAGGCTCACCACAGAGCAATGGTCATCAGGACAGGGTGCTATTGGCAGAGGGACAGACACACAGAGTAATGGAACAGGATAAGAGGGCCCAGAAATAGAGCGGTGCCATTATGTCCAGCTGAGTTTTGACAAAGGTACAAAAGCAGTAAATGATCTGGGACAGTTGCCTATGCATAGACCCAAAAATGACATTGTCTTCAACTTCAGCCCATACAGAAATTACCCAGTTGGAGGCATCTTTTCTAAAGTGAATCCTGCTTGGCCTGGCATCCCATGAACCTCTGTCAATACTTTCTATATTTCCTGTCCACTTCTAGGCCTGGCCCCTATGCCCAGAGTCGGTGTCGGAAGCAGCCCCAAGCTTCTCAGTCAAGCCTAGTTAACTGTCCAGAGCCTGGATGAATTCCTGACTCCAGTGTCCATCTCTACCTTCCCCGGGTTCTGGGAACCACCAGGCTGCTTGGCCTTTCCAACCAGCTTTCCTCCAGAACTTGTGTTTTCAGGAGTGATGTGGCTGGAATGGGGAAGGGGGAGCCCCCTCAGCCCAAAATCTAGAATGCACTGGCCTGTGTACAGGCCACACTGTGCCCTGAAGCAGTCTCTTGGAAGGTCACAGGACACCATCTTTTAGACACAGCTTTTGATGGCTGCTTGGAGCCATCAAGTAAAAGACAAGGTCACTTCCAAATTCCACAACTGCAGAGACCGGGCCTCCTACAACCCACGGAGGCATCCTCACAGAAGGGTAGCCCCTTTTTATTTCTTAGATGTTAACTAAGAGTTGGGGTCGAGGGCAGACAGTCCCAGGACTATAATGGGGGTCTTTCTGGGACCCTTCGTTCTTTCACAAGTTAGCTGACTTTTTTCTCTGAACAAACGTGACCCCATGAGCCCACCTGGGGACCCGAAGAAGATGGAAACACCCAGCCCCCAACCATGTGCTAGCTCTCTCTGCTACTCAGGCTTAGACAAGGTCTTTCCTGACACCTCAACTACCTCCTTGCCTCTGGCTTTGCCTTGTGGCTCCCACCCGATATGTGAGATCGGAGCTTCCCCATTTTTCCTTCAATGCCCTCCAGGACACAACTGCTAGTGTCCTTTCCCCAACCCCCGACTCAAAGCCAGTGGGCACAGGGGCCCAGGCCTGGCCCCATCCTGAGCCCAGTGGACTTGAGCCTGATAGTTTTTGCTCCAGGAAGGGTCCATCCCAGATGGAGTCAAGAGCTTCTTCAAACCCATATCCTTCAAGTGGAGGAGAAAGGTGCTGGAGTAGAGGGGGGCAAATCCCACCAGAGAAAGCATGAGGTCCCCCAGGTATACGGACTTACTACCGCTGGTAAGGGAGGAACTGTGGAGAACTTATATGGTACTACACAACAGAGGCTGTAGCAAATTCCATCCCTAAAGAGTAAGAAATGGAGGGAGGGCAGTCGTAGGAAGGAGGAGAGAAGGAAGTAGGAGGAGGGAAGGAAATATGCTTTGAGAAACAGAAACTTCTTATTTCAAATGCTCCAGAGGATAAGATTACCTTGTGTGCTGAAGCCAGCAGTGGCATCTGGGTCCCCGGGGCTGGACTCAGTCACCGGCTGATCTACACTCGTAATCTACAGCAAGAAACAAGTCATCAGGTGGGTCATCTGTTGTCTGGAGCGCACAGCCCAAGAGACTCCAGAAATCAAGACTCCAGAAATCATGGCTGACTTCAGAGCTCATCTTCTAGAAAGAAGTACTAAGTGACACGTGCTTACATTTCTGCCATTCTCCCCAAATTTATGGGGTGAGGCTGTGAGGATGCCAAGGCCAGAGGGTTGCTGCCAAGGCCAAAGCCTGTTTTTCTTTCTGAAATCAGAGTGCTGAGCAATCCCCAAGAGCCCACCAGGGCCAGGGGCCAGCCACCCTCAGCCCACTCACCTTCCACTTCCAGGGAGCACTCTTTGGGTCTGACAGAGGCCACGGAGGATCCTGTAGAGTCACTGCAGGAGGTAGGAGAGCCCCTGGCCTCACTTTCATCCCATCCACTCTCCTCCTTGCTTCCACACCCAGGAAGAATAAAGCCAAGAGACCTGTAATGCTTTGGGCCAGCACGGCTTGGGCACAGGGTTGGCATTTAATAAACAATCTTGGCCTCGGTGAGCTCTGGGACTCCCCTATAGCATGCATTTGCTCCACTTCCCTTCTGTCTTCTGTGGATGGAATCAAGAGGTTGCTCCCAAGCCTTCCCTCCCTGCCTGAGCTCAGGCTCAGGGTCCAGATCCACTCAGGCCACGTGCTGGGTGAATGCAGGCCCCATGGCCTTGGGCGCTGTCCTATCTGGGTGCATTGAGTGGCTGTGAAGCTGGCATCGTGTTTGGAAGTCATCATGCTCTTGCAGATTTCTTCTCAAATGGATCATTCTGCCCAGAGAGGCCATCGGGAGGATGAGCGGGGGAAGACCAGGCCTCCTTGGTTGGGTGAAGATGGGACACATCTGCCCTCTTGCCCTGTCTTCACCTGCCCATCTTCTGCTTGCACGCTCAGTTCCCACTGTGACCACGTCTGTTCCACTGCTGCTTTAGGGCACAATGGTCCCACACAGGCCACGTGTCTGAGTGTCACAAATACCGCATACATGTGCCTCTGTGTTATCTCAAAAAACGATTTCTGAATCCTTGTGTTATTTCAGAATTGCTTTGGGGACTTGCTTGCAAATAATGAGCTCGGTGGGGGGGTAGGTCTGGGAAGTTCAGGTGGGCCCCCATAGCTTGGTCCGATTCCAGCTCAGGTAATTATGTTTCTGCCTCCCTTGTCTGTCTCCTGCTACTTCAGTCAGACAACTGATCATCTTCGTCTCTTTCAGCTAGGCTTCAGGCCTCTCACCAACACAAAGTGGGTGAACCGTGCCCCTGGTGGGGTTGGGAGGCGGGTAAGAACCGCACTCGAGATGTAGACCGAGCGCTGCCTAAATGTTCCCTTTGATCCCATGTACGTATAATACCGAATGTACTATTTTGCTTCCTCAGCACGATATTGGGGGATGGTGACTCACATGGCCACCAACACTCACCTTCCTTTTCACTAAAATCCCTCTATGCCCACAACCGATACTGGAAATCTCTGCTGAGAATATTCTGCGAAATCACACAAAAAGGAACAACACCCTCAAGGTGCGTTTCCTTCCATACTCTTCCTGATCCTTAATTTTTTTTTTTTTAATTTTGCAGGGATGGGTGGCAACTTGGAGGCCTGATGCCTGAAGAAAAGCTTCTGGTAATAAAGAAATATAAATAAAACAAGAGAAATAAAATGCGCCGTGGGACAAGGTCAGGAGGAAATTGGATTCATTTCATATTTCGTAGAAAGATCACCGGCTTCCCCTGGCTCCCGGTCAAATCTGGTTTTGAGAAGAGACAGCTCCTGGCAGTGTATCTATCACGTCTTGTAAGCGGGGTGTCAAGGGTTTAATTTGAATTTGGCCTTCCCCCATGGCCAAGGCCACCTTGCCACATGAAAGCTGTGCAGGAAATAGCTGTGAGGTTCACACGGCATCTTCGATTAGATATAAAGGCAGCGGAAAAGGGTGGAGAAGAAATATATTTGTGGCATAGAATTTAAGTTGAAATTCCAGTTTAGCAATAAAGGCTTATAACACAGCTCTTACAGGAGAGGGCCGCTGAGCGGGGAGGCTGTGTGTATGGCTTTGCATGGGACACTCGGAGACTGCATTTATTCATTCCCAGACACGCTATATTGACCAGTTGTGATTAAAAAGTCAGTTGGCGTTTATGCAAACAAGCCGAATCTCCTCATCTCCCTTTCTTTTGGGAAGCTCTGTGGGTAGACACCCTGTGTTAAAATCCTGCCCTACTTCTGGTGGCAAATCTCCCACTCCTGAGTGGGTCAACCAGCTAGTATCAGAACGATAAAGAGCTGTTCTTTGGGGGCAATTGTCCGTAATCACAGAAAATGTGAATGAAGATTTTAACCTAGTGCCCCAAGGCAATCTTTGAAGCTATTTTGCTTACAGATTTTTAAATGCAAAGGTGATTTCATTTGAAAATATAAACACTGCTTTTAGGACTTGTGGTTGGCTGTGCTTCTCCTGTGTCCAGGGCCTCACCATTTCTAGTCTTGCACCTCAGGCTTCCCTCCTGCCCGCCAGACTGCCACCAAATTCAAATTCCCAAGGTGCCGATGGATCAGGTCAACTCCAAGTGTCAAACTCGTCAAAGGCACTGCTATAGTTTGACATCCAGAGTCCTGAAATCTGTACCCAAATGATGTGAGTGCACCTCCTTCATTACCTGAAGCTCCCCAACCAGGTCCCACGCTGTAGCACCACCGTGCATTTGTCCACACTGCACCTTGATGACCTTTCCCATTGTTCGCAGGCCAATCCCACTCTAACTTCTTCTCCTGAAGCCCCAGGAGAAGTTTATTGGAGGCTGTCTTGTTACTATGCCAGACTGTGAGTCCCACAAGAAGGGGATTCTGTTCAGTTCATGGTTCTGTGTCCTATGGAATACAGCACAGTTTTCCATGGTCCTTGGAAATGTAAGCTTGTCATACATAGGAATAGCACACTGGCAAATTCTCAGTAACTTTCTGGCTATAAGAAGAAATGCGCTCCTTCTGATCTTGCCCTCAAGTTACAGTCTTAAGCCATGAGAAAGAGAAGGACATTGCAAACGAAGTCAGAATAGAATGTGCCTGTGGCCGATCCAGGAGAGTGAATGGGTCAGATGAATGTGCTCAGTCAAGGGAGGTTTTTCTTCCTGCATTAAAACGCTCTCCCAAAGGAGCAGCCTCCTGACCCCTGTCCAGAGCCCACAGAATGTATGCTTTGCTCCTCTGTCAGTCTGTCTTCCTCTCTTTATCCAAACGAGTACTGATGGACAATTTATCTGCTGTTTGTCCATAGGTGAAGTAATTAACCTCCGCCTTGCCCTATGACAAAGGATCCTGCTGTAAAGAGGGGCAGATCTTTGCTGTCCTCAGGTGGGGGGGACTGCCCCAGGGGAGGGGGACAGCTGGCTGGTGCAGCCTTCCTTCTGTGGACGGGAATGAGTTTCATTGACTTCTAGACTCCCAGAGGTGTCTGTGGAATTGAAAAGTGCTGCCAGACCACAGGGTCAAAGACAATGGACCCAGCAAGGCACAGGCTTCCCCTCGAGGGGAGGATTGCAGCGGCCCTGTAATCACCAGATGCTGCTTCCCGCCCCGAAAAGCCAGCCCAGAGAAAGGCCACGCAGACGCACACTTCTTGCACGCGTGATATTTGTGTAGGCATTTGTAAGCTCGAGGTTTCTGAGCCAACGCAATAGGAGACAGGCCTTCCTTTGCCCTTAAGGATTTTCTTACCAAAATTATGTGAAAGAAATCTCCATTTAGAGAATTCTCAATAGTTTTGGAGAACAGTGTCATATTAGAACCAGTATTATCCTCCCCCATACAGACAGTCCCCAATTTAGGATCGTTCAACTTAGGATTTTTCAGCTTTACAATGGTACAGAAGCGATACGCGTTCAGTTGGAAAGAAATTGTACTCTGAATTTTGACTTTTGATTTTTTTCCGCCAGGCTAGCAATATGCAGTATGGTCCTCTCTCATGATGCTGGGCAGAGGCGGGGACCAGAGCTCCCAGGCAGCCACTCAATCACTAGGGTGAACAACTGACATCCTCACAAAACCATTCTGCACCCACAAAACCATTCTGTTCTTTGCTTTCAGTACTGTGTTCCATAAATTACACTAGATAGTCAACACTTTATTATAATATAGGCTTTATGGGGCGCCTGGGTGGCTCAGTCGGTTAAGCGTCCAACTCTTGGTTTTGGCTCAGGTCATGATCTCACAGTTCATGGGTTCAAGCTCCACATTGGGCTCTGTGCTGACAGTGTGGATTCTCTCTCTGGGATTCTCTCTCCCACCCTTCTCTCTGCCCCTCCCATGTGCTCTGTGCTAGCAGGTCAGAGCCTACTTGGGGTTCTCTCTTTCCCTCTCTCTCTGCCCCTTCCCACTTGCTCTCTCTCTCTCTCTCAAAATAAATAAACATTTAAAAATATATAGGCTTTGTGTTAGATGGTTTTGTCCAACTGCAGGATAATAGAAATGTTCTGAGCACACTTAAGGTGGGCTGGGCTAAGCTACAATGTTCGTAGGTTAAGGGTATTAAGGATAATTTTCAAAGTACATGGGTTTCTTGGATTGCAAACCCCACTGTAAGCCAAGGACGATCTGTATTCTATGCTTCAGAAAAAAAGTAAACTAGTGATAAAACACTCCTCAATATCCTTCTGGTGTACAAGTATGGCGTGCATCAAATGTCACACCCAAATGCAGAAGCCACTTTCCAGCATCCAGGGTCTCTGACAAGCCTGGTGGTGGGCATTCCCCATTCCCCATTCTCATCATGAGGAGTATTGTTGGTGGGTGGGTGTTCCTTGCCATCAGGATTGAGAAGCAAAGGGCTCTGAGAAGTCCTGCTGCTCTCAACAGGGTAGTGTGCACAGAATCACTTACCCATCCACGGCATTCTCTCTTCTAGAAACAGGAGTAACCGCTCACAAATGGGAGGACAGAGAGGCAGGCTGAAGTTCGTCCCCAGTACGGAGCTGAAATTCAGTGACGGCAACTAGCAGCAGGTGGGGGGTGGTGGTAGAGTTCCTCCTCCCTAAGGCAGCCGTGGAGAATCACACACCCCCGTGGGCTTGCTGGGTCTTCCACGCCCATCTACTGCCCTGCCTGGTGCCCCTGCTGGTTACAGGGCAGAGCAGACCATCTGATGCTGGGTCAGCCTCCCCCTTCTGCCTTCTAGGGACTTCCCTCCCCGAACCTAGCTCAAGTGCTCCCACCATCTGGGCCTTTTCGTGTCCCCGTGGTAACGTCCTCACGCTCTGTGTCCACGTCCCTCTAACTACCTCCTATCTTCTCTCCTCTTTGCTAAGCATCTCACAAGAGTGATCTACTTACTCCAAAGCGTGTCCCTAGAGGACCACAGCAGCAGGAGCTGGAACTTAGGTAGAAATACAGATTCCTTTTATTTTTTTGTAAGTTTATTTATTTATTTTGAAAGAAGGAGAGAGTGAGAACAGGAAAGGAGCAGAGAGAGAGAGGGAGACAGAGAATCCCAACCAGGCTCTATGCTCTCAACACAGAGCCCAACGCAGGGCTAGAACTCACAACCCTGAAATCATGACCTGAGCCGAAATCAAGAGTTGGGCGCTTAACTGACTGAGCCACCCAAGTGCCCCTGGAATGCACATTCTTAGCAGGATCACCTTCCCCAACTACTGACTCAGAAACTCTGGAGTGGGCTCAGCCATCTCTATTTGATTGGCAAGCCTGGGATGCCCACTGGAGTCCAAAAACCATGGAGCTACATCCCTGCTACACCTCCTCACGTCCCACCCACGCCTCTAGCCAATGCTGGCACTGCCCCAATTGCCCCATTGTAGCTCCTCCTGCACCAGCCATCTCTGGAGGGTGAGCCAGCGGGGGACCAGGGTTAGCCCTTTGCAGCCTCTGGGCAGCACTTGGCTGGTCTCTCCCTTCCTGAACCACTGTGTGTGTGAATCCAGGCCCTCCAGGCCTGTCTGCGTGTGTGCTCTGTCTGCTCTGTGGCCTGTCCTGGGGGAGCCTTTCTCTAGCACCCCAAAGTACCATCATTCTATAGAGCTCTCCCACCCCTCCTGGTTTCCCTGACTTCGCTGACCACCTCTATGGCTAATTGTGATCTCTCCAAGGCCCGAAGCTATAGACACTATCACCCCGGGGACACCTGCTTAGATGATCTGGTGGCCCCAGAATCCAACCAGGCTCGCTGAGGTCACCCTCACCCATGTTGCACTCGTTTCGGACTCATCCTGTGTGACTGTTTTGAGGATATGCACGCTGCATGGTCCCTCCTTGTGAGCCTAGCCACCTGCCGCCTCACTCAGCCTGAGCCCTCAGCTCACAGAGGCTCCCCGAGCACCCCAAATATGGATTGGACGCCCCTGCCCAGCACCCTCCAGCAATGCACGGGGCTCCCCTCAGAGTACTGCTGACTCTCTTCACAGGACACAGTTGCCATTGATAACATTGATTTGATTTATTTTTATCATCAAGATGAAAAGAAATCATTTTGGAAAGGTAGAATTCTCCACTCAGCTTTTTAAAACATTCAAGAGGATTTCAATCACTGTTAAGTTTAGAAATGAGATTTCAGAGTCACGCTTTGCCTCATCACTAATGAATCCCCTCCCCCGCCCCACCGCCCCACCTCAGGCACTTCCCACACATTTGTTTCTACTGTAGACAGAAAAAAGGCCAAGAGTCCTTGGCAGAGTCCTCGTCTGCTGTCTGCAGCCTGATGAGCTGGGCCAGGACATTTTAGGGCAAGAGTAGGTGGAGGTGGGAGGCTCAGAGGCTAAGGTGGCCAGCATTATCACCTCTGCAAGGGTGGGCTGAGCAGTCCCTCCCAAGTGACCCTCAAGGAGAATCCTTCTTGCAAAAACTGTGTGGCCAAGGTCGCACTGGACACAAAGGTAGGCTTGTTGTGCCTTCCCTTCTTGTCCCACAACGGCCCACCCTGCAGAATGTGGTCTCCCCCTGGAGGTTTGTGGAGGTGAGTGTGAAGAGCCGTTGGTGCAAACCGCTTCTCCACTGCAGGGGTCTCTGAGGGCCAGAAGCTCCCCAGGGGACGGCCCAGAAGAGGACAGTCACAGCCTCCTGGCCTTCTCACCACCTAGGCTCCAGATCTCAAAGGGGCAGTGAGGACATCAGAAGGGCTGGGCCAGGTCTGAGGCTGGCACCACTTCCCGGCAGGTGACTTGGGATGCTGGATGAGAAGCCCAAAGGTGCGTGCACCTGGAAGGGCTCAGGACTGCGTGGCGGTGCCCTGTGGTCGCTCCCAGTCATGGTTTTGCCCACTCTCCTCTGCCCGGGGCTCAGGGCCCAGGACAGGCTGCAGCCCCCATTCTTGGCAGAATTTCTCAGCTCCCCAGCACGTGCCCTTTCTCTGCTGTACTGCTGTGCTCCCCACGTGCACCCCCAACCCCGCAGCCTCCCCACAGCCTGTCCCGAACGTGGGTGCTGTGTGACCACGTGTTCACATCTCTCCGCTCTGGCTCAGGGCCTTGGCTATGCAGGAGCGACACCTGTGATGATAACCGTGATGAGGAGGCCACTGTTAAAAGGGCAACTGGCTTTTGCTGAGTCAGAGCCCACTCTGTGTCAGGTGCTGTGCTGGGTCCGTTACAAACATCCCGTTCCATCCCATGTGCTTGGTACTGTTATGATCCCCATTTTACAGGTGAGGAAACTGAGGCTCCCCCAACACATCCCCAGGGTGTGCCTGTTGTGGGTCAGGCACCAGGAGGTCGTGGGAGCACCTGGCTCACTCAGGGAAAGCCTGAGACACCTACCTTGCGGCGCTGGTACCTCCCTGTCCCGTGGCTGCCGTGCCTCACACGGGACCAGCGATCCAGCACTGCTTCCTCACCTCCCCAGGAGACAGCGACAGAGCCACGCAGCTGGCACCAGCCAGAGTCCCCTAGGTCCTCGCTTCATGGCCCAGGCTCTGTTCCTGGGGGGCTCTGCTCATGTGTTTGAACCTGTAGCAGCTCCTTCTGAACTGTGTCCCCAGACACACTAGCCAGCATTAAGCTCACATGCATCTGAGAGGAGCCAAGGGGGAAAAGCACAAATATTGGGATGGCATCCGCAGGCTTGGGGTGGGGTCTCTGCGGGTTCTACTCTCTGAGGCTGCTGCTTCCTCTCCACAAGCGTTAATAAGACCACGGGTTTGCTCTCAGGCTTAGAAATACAAATGCAAGAAGCAGGGGCATCCGGGTGGCTCAGTCAGTTGAGCATCTGACTTCCGCTTGCGGTTCATGAGTTCAAGCCCCACATCGGGCCCGCACGCCAGAGCCTGGTTCAGATCCTCTGTCCCCCTCTCTCTGCCCCTCCCAACTTGTGCCTTCTCCAAAATAAAACATTAGAAAACCAAATGTAAGGAGTAGGCCTTGGTTACAGGGAACTGGTTTGTCTGGGGCCGGGCCTCACCTGGCTGGCGGCGGCTGGGCCCACTACAGCCTCGTAGGGCGGGGGGAGCTCGGCGGGGTACAGCAGGCCGGGGCTGTGGATGGCAACATCATACAAAGTGCTGAATGGAGAGGGAGCAAAGTCCAAGTGGAGACCCCTGAAAAGGCAGAACCATTACCGTCACTCCTGGGGGAAGGAGCCTGGAAGGCTGACATTCCTCTCGAGGCAATCAGAATGTCACTTGTCAGGGTTTCCCCTGGTTGGATATTCATTGTAACTGTGAAATAAAAGTCTAATTCGCTAGGTAGTTTTAACTTGTGTGTGTGTGTGTGTGTGTGTGTGTGTGTATTTTCTGGAAAGATATCGACCTTTTCAATAAACTCTATGGCCCTGTCCATTAAAGTGAAAATAATCATAGAGCCGATTAAATCTTTAATTACATTTTACATGTTGTGCTAATGGCCACGACTCACTAGTGGTTTTGCGATTCAGGAGAACGTAACAGAGCCGCTCACGTCAAGCTAGGGTCTCT
This sequence comes from Cryptoprocta ferox, assembly GCA_028646485.1. Lineage (NCBI taxonomy): Eukaryota > Metazoa > Chordata > Mammalia > Carnivora > Eupleridae > Cryptoprocta > Cryptoprocta ferox. The sequence goes on from CM053560.1 coordinate 117,598,185, forward strand.
TTTGTTGCCCAGCAGCAACACCAGTAGACATGTTCTATCTCTAAGCCAGGGTTCGATCTCTTTCACTGTTCGTGCTCTGCTCTCTAATCAAATGTGCTTTCGTACGTTTGCTCTCCTTAGCTCAACTGCCCCACTGAAAATGAGCATGGCTCTTGCCAGTTCCACCTCCCAGACCACCTCCTGTCTTCCTGATGTCAATACCAGTCACCACCACCAGCTCCGGAAAGACCCACCTGTGGGCCTCGGTCGTGGGAGTACAGGTGTACTCTGGAGGGTAATAGGGCGGAGGTGGGAGCGGGGGGATGAACTCATCGAAGTCCAGGGTCTGGTGGAGAATGGTGCCATGGGGGGTCACGCAGGCAGGGCTGGTGGAATGCGCCCTTTGTGGAAGGAACTGGAAAACAGAGAGATTCAGAGTTATTTGGGACATCTTGTGTGGCTTGGTCTAATTAAGCTAATTACACATAAGCTTTAATGATCCGTTTGGAACTTATGTAATTTAAACCGTCAGGCTGTGACGGCGAAACACACACTTTAAAACGATAGCTCCGTGAGGAACGCCTCACCTCCAAAGTTTCATTAGGCTTTGTTTCTCACACTGCTATGCAGAATGCCTCTGTTGTAAGGAAATATACAGTCTGGGAAGTCTTTTTTTTTTTTTCATGTTTATTTATTTTTGAGAGAGAGAGAGAGAGAGTGAGTGAGCAGGGGAGGGGCAGAAAGAGAAGGAAACACAGAATCCAAAGCAGTCTCTAGGCTCTGAGCTGTCAGCACAGAGCCTGATGTGTTGCTTGAATCCATAAACCTGAAGATCATAACCTCAGCTGAAGTCAGACACTCAACCAACTGAGCAACCCAGGCGCCCCAAGGTAAGACTTTTTTTTTTTTAAATACATTTATTTATTTATTTTAAGAGAGAGGAAGAGAGAGAATCCCAAGCAGGCTCTGTGCTATCAGTACAGAGGCTGACTCGGGACTCAAACCCACAAACCATGAGATCATGGCCTGAGCTAAAATTAAGAGTCAGATGCTTAACCAACTGAGCCACCCAGGTGCCCCCAGTCTAGGAAGTCTTTAATTCTATCCCCACCACTCCTACCACTAAATCTTCCTCTTCAGATTATACTACTCAAAATCTGTGGTCAAAAAGGGTGCCTAAGGTCCACGATTTAAGACAGTACTTCCTAAAGTGCATTCATGAGAAAACACCAAAATCTCAAGGTGTTTCTCTCCACCCCCTCCCAAATTCCTACAGCGAAATAAATTTGGGAAATGCCACATATTGTACTCCCTTCTTGGAGACCTATAATGTATATTAGTGTGTTAAAGGTCCTGAGAAGGTCTGCACCACCACCTCCTTTTCTAAAAATTTATTTATTTATTTATTTTGAGGGAGACGAAACAGTGAAAGTAGGGGGAGGAGCAGAGAAAGAGGGAGGGAGAGAATCCCAAGCACACTCCACACCATCAGTGCAGAGCCTGACATGTGGCTCAAACTCATGAAACTGTGAGACCATGACCTGAGACGAAACCAAGAGTTGGATGATTAACTGACTGAGCCACCCGGGCGCCCCAAAGTCCCTTTGTTTAACCTATTAGTGGAACATTGCTCAAATATTTCATTATTGGTCCCTTTGGACACACAGTATCTATGACTGCTTTGCAGTCCTAGGGAATTCATAAATATTGTAAAACACTGCTCTGAGGGAAAATAATCCTTTATGAGCTCCAGAACATTCTGTGGGGCAACCTTAAAACTGAGATGCTGCTTGAGCAAACTGAGGTAAAATCTCGTAAACAAAAAGAACCCTGCCTCTGCCTAGCTTTCCATTTCTGCCCATGAGAAGCACTGGCCAATAACTTCTCACCCTCTGGTCACTGCTCCCAACAGGTGACCTGTGGCATGGAGATGCCTGAGCCATTGCTCCACTTCCAATCAACAGCTCACTGTGAGTGCCTGCAGCTCCAAGAAGACTCTGTACTAGGCGAATGCTAGGCCTGGGACCTCCCACTGCATGGGGGTGAGGGATGGGTGAGACAGTCAACTGTACACGGCCAACCAAGGACAGTTCCACTAGTCAATGAGCTCTCCAAGCCCTGTGTGGAGACCTGGAGTCTACAAAGAGTTAACAAAGATGACATTTGAATGGGTCTGCAGATTGGTAGGATTTCAACAGGTGGGCCTGCAAGAAGGTAACAGGTGAGCTAGTGAAAGATGTGTTTAAGAAAAGCAAATTTATATAAGGCTCTAGAAATTAATCCTTAATTCTGGAAGCACTGGGGAGCCAGTGACGGTGCTAGAGCTAGGGCACAGTGCTATTAAAGCTGTGTGGTAGGAAGTGCCTGGCAGCAGTGGGTAGGGTGGTCTGGACTTGATAAAAGGCTGGGATGGTAGAACATTTTTGCGCAAGTATGAGTGAGGTCACAATTCTGAATATGGTCAAAGTCCATGAAACTAGAATGCTCTAGACGAACAGAGAAAGAATAGTGACCATGTCCACACATGTAACACAATAGACTGAAGTTGTCTCACATGGGTTTTCTTAACACATAGAGCACTTTCCTTGCCTTTCCAGTGGGTCTGAGCCGTGGCTTTGTTTAATTGTCTGAAATAGAGGTGAGTCAATGGCTATGAGCGGGTCAAATGTGTGTCTGTCGTCCTCCACCTTGGAAAGCTGTCAGCCTCGATGCTTTTAGCACAAAGCTGAGCAGTTAGGATAAGGCCAAATGTCCTTGAGGACTAATAGAGACATATTTTGAATTAGTGTCTATCAGAAATTAGAAAAATCAAGAACACACTGAAGCGGGAAATGCAAAGGCCAAAATGCTTTCCTGCTAAAGGTACAAGCCCACCAGGAATGAGGACAAGGTGCATTTTCAATGAGAGACGTGAGGTGCTCCAGACGGTCCTATTAGGAGGTTTAACTGCATAGATGCTGTCATACACCAGAAGCTTTTTAAAGGTTAAACGACAGGTTTAACCACTTCTGCTCTAAACTCCACATCGCCTTTCCTGGAGTGTGTTGGCTCCACCTTTATGGAAGCAACTCAGACTGAACCCGTTGCAAACTGAGCTTTTTCTCTAGGTTCCTCAGTCTCACCAGGGGGAGGCTGAAAGTGACACTTGACATATTCCCCCCGCCTCCATCACTATCTGTTTAATGAGCCAGGGGCTCCTCTGGACTCTGCTCTGAGATGCTGGGGGTTAGACCTCTGCAAACCACATTTCCCAGACTCCCTTGCCAGCTGGCTTCCTGTTGGGCTCTGCCAACAGGGGGCGCTAGAGGGGGGGGTTTGCTCCTTCCCCACTCCTAACCTTGTGTTCCTCTAGCTCCAAGGGGTGGTAGCTGCCTCCATGGTTGCTCATCTCTGTGTAACCTCAGTGTCTTCTTTGCTTCTGCGAACCTTCCACATGTGGGTGACCAGCTCCCTGTATTGCCTGTGTTGAAATCCCATGGATGAGTTCTGAGTCTTCACCTCTGCACACCCTGGCCTCAGTCTGGTGCTGTGGATACAGCAGGTGCTCAATAAACATGAGCTCGGTAGATGGACCTCCTCGCTGTGAGGCATCCGTGCAGCCTCTACGGGTGGAGGGCTGGGCTTCCTGAGGCACCCTAGGGTTAGTGGAGACCCTAACGTTTGGCTCATAGTCTGGGATCTGAGAGGAGGTGTGAAGAGGTCAGTGGGCCTCAGGTGACCCTGCTTGACCACTGAGGGTCCACAAGACTATGAGCACATTACTGACCCTTCTGAGTTTCGGTCTCCTTCCCTGACCCCACCTGGTCCGACAGGGTCACGCTGGGAAACACCATTTCTAGGTCACAGACCCAGATGGCAGTGGTGTGTGGCTTAAACAAAGAACCACATCACAAATATTAGCTCTCCAGTCCCTATGCCTCCATCTCTGGCTATGAGGGGAGGTGGAGGAGTAAGGAATGGAGGGCAGGACATGCCTGCAGGGGTCTGGAGACAAGGGGCTGGAAATTCCAGGAACTCCTCTTAGTTCTGAGCATTCATGTCTCCTCCAGGCCCCAGGACAAGCCTGCCAGCCTCCTTTTACACCCTCCCCAGCCTCCCGACCAGCAGCTGCCTCTCTGGTTCACTGGGGAACAGAGCACACTCTCCCAGCTTCCCTGCCACACCCTGGCTCCTGAATGGGTCACACGCACCTTTGAGTTTTTCCACAGGGACTAAAAAATACAGGGGAATAGACCTCTTCCTCTACCCTTCCTGAGACTTGGTAGAAATACTCTAATAATACTATAGTAGAAGTTTTCTTCATCCACCTCTCCTCGCCAACCTTGCCAACCGACCTGATGAGCTGGGCTTTCCCTCCATGCTCCGGACCCTGGAGTGACGCCTGCCTGAGGCACCTTGCTGCTCTCCAGCCCTGTCACCACACCAGGTACACCATGTGTGTCCCCGCCTACCCAGGGCACAGGGGCGCATTCCTGAACAGCTGAAGGGCAGTTTCGGTTACTACTTAATTCATAAAATATGAACGCAGACAGGAAAACTCGCTCATTCTAGAGAACCAAGTTGAATGCTTTGGAAAGACTTGACAAAGGAGAGTGGCTGAGCAGAAGCCACTGCCAAGGTGGGTCCTGGCAAAGGCAGCTGTAAGGGAGTGGAGAGGAGTCAGAAAACATCCAGGGGACTCTGTGCAGCTCACTTGGCCTGGTTTACGCCCATTTCAAGGAACGGAATCTGGAAATTACAGATGGTGAGATTTCCATTAAGTTTATACAAAAAATGCAATTTGGGGGGTGCCTGGGCAGCTCAGTTGGTTGAGTGTCAGACGTCAGCTCAGGTCATGATCTTGCAGTTTGAGTTTGAGCCCTGCATCAGGCTCACTGCTGTCGGCCTGTCAATGCAGAGCCCACTCTGGATCCTCTGTCCTCATCTCTCTGCCCCTTCCCTGCTCGTGCTCTCTCAAAAATAAATAAATATTTAAAAAAAAAAAAGAAATGCAACTCGGTACACCAGTGTATAGACCCATAATCGAACAGAAGACCTTGGCCCCAAATCAAAACCCTGAGGGATAAACGCTCATCTGCATATTTAAAGTCAAAATAAAATGTCTGTAGCATGTATGTATCACTTTTAGGGCTGTCTGCTGTAATTAGATTTTAAGATTAATCAGACACCCTTCGGTCCTAGTCTGATATACATAAGTAGCACCTACCACCTAGAGATATTTCTGGTAAACCCAGACCTCAAGGAAGGCCACTGAGGGTCCAAGGAGGGCCAGCCTCCTGGACAGGCAGTGGGGTGAGCCAGAAAGGTGAAGATACTGGTGAGCTTGAGTGATTCTGGGGCTTCCAGGAGGTGGTGTTCCAACTGTCTCTGGCTGCGACACCCCTAGCTCATTCTGTGGGCAATGGCACTCCGTCTGCACTTTCTGGAGGTGTTCTGCTTTACAGGGCACATGACTAGTGTTGAAAACATAAATGACAATAATAAAATATGAAGTTCACAGGCAAGTACCTAATGGAGACGTATGTAATAGCAGATGATGTCCCTTGGGCTAAACTGGCTGCCAATAAAGTACGTGGGGAGGAAAATGTCTGAATGGGAAAATGGGAAAATGAGATTATGCTCAAGAAATAAAACTAAAAATGTGAGATAAGAGACACTTTGGAGGTAAAAGCTTTCTCCATGAAACCATATCTATAAACTGAATTTTATACTCAGATCGCCTTTTGCCACTATTTCCAAACATATTAGAGTACTTCAGCTTTCTAAATTCTGATGCCAGGCATAAAGCTTTGCATCTCATGTATACATACATTCATTATATGAGTTCCCCAAATGGTTATTTATCCCAAAATGCTGATCCCCAGAAACGAGAAAGGAATTGTGGGTTCTTTCCACTCCAGGCTAAGGCCTTGCTGTGAGTCTCTGTCTGGAGCGCCCCGTGGTCTTTGTTGTAGAAACTACACCTATGAGGATGAGCTCGCTTCCCATTTCTGTGCTTTTGGAGCAGAGCTGGAGCTTAAAGGTACTTGTGAAACAGTGTGTGTGCAGACGCCTCCTAGATTTTTAAAAATCTGTATCTCAACCTCTTATAATCATCTTACCCACACCGAAATTGAGAGCAATATATCCAGGGACCCTTCTTCACTGAATCTTTCCAAAGCATTCCATTCTTTTTTTGTAAAAGAAATGATTCTCTTTTTTGCACTTATATTTCATCAGCTTATATAGTACTAGAATTTGCACTTACAATCCAAATACCACTGACATAGACTGGGTTGGGGACAGATACAACTGTCCCCTGGATAGCTTGTGACCCGGCTACTGGGAACAGAGATGGCACATGGGTGAACCACAGAGGCTGCTGGTGAACAAATGTGCTGTGGGGAGCAGGCAGAGAGTCTTATGGGCGGGATGGAGAACTATGGCTACCTGGCCAGTGGGGTCAGCACAGGTGGGCTAAGGGATCTATGACTGTGTGCGCTTACTGAAGCACATAGAGCTTGTGTTTGCTCACAGAGCTTGTGCACAGGCACAAATAAAACCAAAATCAAAAAATAAGAAAGGGTGGGTCAGTCAGTTAAGTGTCCAACTTTGGCTCAGGTCATGATCTCACGGTTTGTGAGTTTGAGCCCTGCATTGGGCTCTGTGTTGACAGCTCAGAACCTGGAGCCTGCTTCTGTGTCTCTCCCACTCTCTGCCCCTCCCCCACTAGCACTCTGTCTCTGTCTCTCTTCCTCAAAAATAAATACTGAAAAAAAATTTTTTTTAAAGACAGGGAGGGGCGCCTGGATGGCTTAGTCAGTTAAGCATCTGACTTCGGTTCAGGTCATGATCTGGTGGTTTGTGACTTCCAGCCCCACTTCAGGTGAGGATGAGCCTTGCTTCTCTCTCTCTCCCTCTCTCTCTCTCTTTGGCCCTTTCTCTCTCTGCCCCTTGCTCACTTGCACCCTCTCTCAAAAAAAAATAAGAAAGAACTCAATCATTCAAATAGATAAATAGCCAACTGACTGATGTTATATTCATATTACGGATCAATGTAGACAGGAATACATTTCTGTGTAGATTAACCTAGAGGGATGTCCATGAGAGTTTCAGGCTATTAAAATCACATTGCAGAGTGACAATGAATGGGGTGATCCCATTTGGTTAAAAGGAATAAATAATGGAAGGAAAAAGAGAGGGAAGGATGGAAGGAAGAAGGGAAGGAGATACAAGGAAAATAGACTAGTCATATATGTTAATATAAACACTAGAAAATCAATAAAGAAATGGAAGGATTCACTGCAAAGTTTCCTCAGGAGAATGAGATGGGAGAAGGTAGATTATTAACTATGCCTTTATCTATCTCTATATTTTACTTGTTTCCGTAATCATACATTATTTCTTTAATTAAACAGTCTAATGAAATGAAGTAAGAAAATTAAAGTCAATTACAATGGAGGAGAGTTGGAGAAAACGGAGAAGACTTTTCTAAAAAATTAAAAAGAGCTTGAGGCATCCTCGTGAATAACTCGGTACCAGCTTCCATCCTGCAGGGTGTACCCATGAGCCTCTGGGCTTCCCACTTCTCCTTTCTCAAGGGTGCAGCCTCTGTGGCCAGCTTTGCCCAGCCTCTGACCCATGTGGTAAAAGCCCCCCTCCTCCACGTGGCCACCAGGGTTTTTCAAAGCCCACACACACCCATTATGTGATTCTTCTCTCAGTGGCCCTGTGAGGACAGCAGAGCATGAACCGTCTTACATAGAGCAGAGGAAACTGGGACAAATAGGCAGTGATGTGCCCAAGGTCGTGCACTGGTTCCACAAGGCACCATGCTCATATACCACCTATTCCCCTTGAGCCTCATCTGGTCCCATAGCCCATGGGCACAAAGGGAAAAGGACTTGCCAGCAGGAATTTAACCGACTTCTACTTAAGCCAGGGGTTAGAAGCAAACTTACCCACAAACACTCAGCCATGAAACAACCAGAGGTTGTGTTGGTGGCTGTCATAATTGCAAAACACCTTATTTTCCTGTGGTGTTTTACAGTTGGCAAAATACATCAAGGACCACGGCATTCACAGTAGTGGCTGCGATAGCCCAGTAATAAACTAATATTCCACCCACATTTATGGGTTGAATAGGTCATGTTTCTTGAATGTTCACCAGGTATGCCATTTGGTCCATTTCAGAGGTGAGGAAATTGAGGCTCAGGAGGGTTCAGTGACACGTCCAGAGTCCCCTGCTTCATATGCAGAAGAGGTGGGACTCCGACCCAGACATAGCTGTGGCCAGGCCCTGGATTCCAGGCCCGCCCAGGTTCCCCGTGGTGGAATGAGAGAATGACCCTGCTCTTGATGTTACAGTTTTATACGCTATCACAGCTTCCGTACGTAGGCCTGACGCTTAGTCAGTGGGTTTCATTCTAACACTTCAAACCAGGGAAAGCAAATGTTTACATTTATGGCCCTTTGGTTCTGTTAGTTTGGTCAAATTGGTGTGATATTTACAGATCAATAGTAAAATCTGCAAAGGTGAGTAGAACCCATGGTATTTAACCTTTCCTTTACACAACACGCCAGAGAAAATCACCAACATGAGGCCTCGGTGAGTGGGGCCAAAAGTTCATTGCTGCTGAATAACTGCTTAATTAGATACCTTTCAGAAAACTGCCACTTCTCAGAAAGGTCAGCCCCGGCTGTGACAGCTGTGTAGATATGCACTGGGACAAAGAGGCGGATGTTGCATATGATTAGAACCAATGAATTTTTAACATCTTGGTAATGATGCTCTCTGGCCCTGTATCTTGATGAACTGATGTATTGCCATGGGGTGGATAAGAAAGAGCAAATAAAACAGCCTATTACAAGAATAATTTGCTTCTCCTTTCGTGAGATGCATAAAACACTGAGGGGGAGGCAGGTAGATCTTGAAGAAGCAAAAAGAGAGACAGAGAGACAGAGACAGACAGACACACACACACACAGATGATGCCTACCCTCAGCTCTAGAGAACAATATCTTCCCATTAGTTTCTCTTTATGGTATTGACTTTAGCGGTAACACAGCGAACAGTGGGCTGTGTTTCATTCATGCTGAATAATAAAGAGCCTTCATTACTTATTAAGCATGTACTTATAAATGTGTATTAATAAGTGCACGATCCCTGCTCCCATTCTTATTTCTCTCCCTGGGGAGTAGCAGTTCGTTGACTGTAAGAACCTGAACTCAAGGTTAATTAGGAAGTCTAAAAAGCACAGATGAGCAGTTTTTCAATTTGAAAAGAACTCATCTTCTAAAAACCTTCCTTTATTAAAAGAGAATATTAAAACTTGAAGAAGCCACCTTACTCTGGAGGTGCTGGGCCCAGAGGATACCTAGGACTATAGGATTGTCACTAAAATTACTCAGGGGACACACTAGGGGCCATCTAGAGGGGCATGAGGGTGGCCGGACTCTGTTAACATGCAGCTCCATCAATGCCTAAAATAAATACATTAATGGCATCAAATGTACAGGTTCTCTGTCTTCCTGAGGGAGGCATGAGGTGGCCTCCAAGCACCATGGACTCTCAGGGCCTATCATCCTTGGGGCTTCTGGTTGGAAGCTAGAAGGGTCCACTCTATGTTGGTTTCAAACTGGCTGGAGAAGAAGGGGGTCAGGCTCGCCATCTTGAGTGTGCTTGGGAAGGAAGGGAGCCACTCACCATCTGCAGGACGTCAGAAGAGACCATCTGCATGCAGCACATGGCTGTGGCCAACGCACACACGATGGTAGAGAGGACATTGAGGGCACACACGCTGAACAGGAGATCCTGTGAGAGAGAAAAATGCAGAAGAAAGTCAATCTCATCCTGACAACCCAGATGACAGATCCTTAGCATTTCCATCAAGGTCCAGAACGACTGTGGCCAATTGCTATCCACCTCATGGAGGTTTTGTTTTGTAGCTTTTGTTTGTTTCATAATCAAAACTGGCCTTTAATAGAGACACATCTGTTTTTTCTACAATGCTGATCAAGTTATTCTTAGATACTAAATGATCTATTTCACAATTTTGATCATGATTAGGCCGTCATTGTCAAAGAAAATCTTGGAATCACCAACATTGAAGTGGGTGGGCAATCTTTATCAACTATAAAATGTAACTCAAAATTTTGATGTATTTAGTAAAATGCCAAGTTTTATTTATTTTTAACGTTTATTCATTTTTGAGAGAGAGAGAGAGACAAAGCACAAACGGGGGAGGGGCAGAGAAAGAGAGATACACACACAGAATCCCAAGAAGGCTCCAGGCTCTGAGCTGTCAGCACAGAGCCCGACGCGGGGCTTGAACTCATGAATGGTGAGGTCATGACCTGAGCTGAAATTGGATGCTTAACCGACTAAGCCACCCAGGTGCCCCTAAAGTGCCAAGTTTTTAAATTAAACTTTTTACCTTGAGGTAATGGTAGATTCACATGCAGGTGTAAGAAATAATACAGAGAAGTCCTGCATACTCTTTACTCAGTTTCCCCCATGGTAGCATCTTGCAAAACTATAGGGGAATATCAGAGCCAGGACTGACATTGATACAATCAAGAAGAACATTTCCATCACCAAAGGATCCTTGCCCCATGTTGCCCTTTCATAGACCAACATACCTCTATCCCCCTGCTCCAGCTCAACAACCCTTTCCCAACCCTAGTCAACCATTAATCTGGTCTCCATTTTTATAATTTTGTCCTTTCAAGAACCATATACAAGTGGAATCATATAGCATGTAACCTTATTTTTTTCACACAATGTAATTCCCTCAAGATTCATCCATGCTGTTGCATGTATCAGTAGTTCATTCCTTTTCCCTGTTGAGCAGTATTCCATGGTTTGGATGTACCACAATTTGCTTAATCAGGCACCAGATGAGAAATATCTGGGTTGCTTTGTTTATTGGCTTATACAAATAAAGCTGCCATTAATATTTCTGTACAGGTCTTTGTGTGACCATTAAGTTTTTACTTCTCTGAGAAAAATGTTCAAAGGTACAGTTTCTGGGTCACATGATAATTGAATGTTTTATGAGAAACTGCCAAATTGTTTTCCAGAGTAGCCGAACCATTTTAAATTCCTACCAGCAATGTATGAATGATCCAGCTTCTCTGCTTCCTTGCCCACATTTGGTATCACTATTTTTATTTTAGCCATTCTGAAAGGTGTATAGTGATATACCATTATGATTTTAATTTGCATTTCCTTGATGGCTAATGCTGCTGAACATCTTTATGTGTGCTCATTTTTTTAAGTTTATTTATTTATTTTGAGAGAGAGAGAGAGTGACAGTGAGAGTGAGAGGGAGAGCGCGCGTATGCACAAGAGAGGGCGTAAACGAGCAGTGAAGGGGCAGAGAGAGAGGGCGAGAGAGAATCCCAAGCAGGCTCTGCACTGTCAGTCCAGAACCCCACATGGGGCACAAACTCATGAACCGTGAGATCATGACCTGAGCTAAATGAAAACCAGAGTCAGACGCTTAACCGACTGAGCCACCCAGGCACCCCTATGTGTGCTCATTGGACATCTGTGTCCTCTTTGGTAAAGTGTCTGTTCATATCTTTTGCCCATTTCCCAACTGAATTATATACATTTTTATTGAGTTTTGAGAGTTCTTTTTGAATTTTAGACCCTGGTCTTTTGTCAGATATGTGGTTTGCAAATATTTTTTCCCAGTCCATAGCTTGTCTTTTAATCCTCTTCACATAAGTTTTCACAGAACACAAATTTCATGAGTTTCAATGTTCATAAGATCCAGTTTACCAATTTTTACTTTTATGGATCATGCTTTTTGTCTCAAGTCTAAGAACTTCTTGTCTAATCCAAGATTGTGAAGATTTCTCGGTTTTCTATTCTGTTCCATTAATCTTGTGTCTGTTTTTGTGCCAGTACCATAATGTCTTGATGACTATAGCTTTGTAATATAGCTTGAAGTCTGGAATTGTGATGCCTCCAGATTTGCTTTGTTTTGCCAAGATTTCTTTGGCTATTCAGGGTCTTTTGTCCTTCAATGCAAATTTTAGGACTGTTTTTTCTAGCTCTGTGAAAAACGCTGGTGGCATTTTGATAGGGATTGCATTAAATGTGTAGATTGCTTTGGGTGATTAGACATTTTAACATTCTTCTAATCCATGAATATGGAATGTTTTTCCATTTCTTTGTGTCCTCTTCACTTTCTTTCATAAGTGTTATATAGTTTTCAGACTATAGATCTTTTCCCGCCTTGGTTAGGTTTATTCCTAGGTATCTTATGGTTTTTGGTATAATTGTAAAATGGGATTGATTCCTTGATTTCTTTTTCTGCTGCTTCATTATTGGTATATAGAATGCAACAGATTTCTGTACCTTGATTTTATATCCTGTGACTTTGGTGAATTCATGTATTAGTTCTAGCAAATTTTTTGGTGGAGTCATTCAGGTTTTCTACATAGAGTATCATGTCATCTTTGAATAGTGAAAGTTTGACTTTTTCCTTCCCAATTTGGATGTCTTTTATTTCTTTCTGTTGTTTGATTGCTGAGGCTAAGACTTCCAGTACAATGTTAAATAGTGATAGTGAGAGTAGACATCCCTGTCTTGTTCCTGACTATAGAGGAAAAGCTCTCATTTTTTTCCCCAGTTGAGGATGATATTATCTCTAGGTCTTTTGTATATGGCCTTTATGATGTAGAAGTACATTCCATCCAACCCTACTTTGTTAAGAATTTTTATCAAGAAAGGATTTTGTATTTTATCAAATGCTTTTTCTGCATCTATTGAATCATGTGGTTCGTATCCTTTCTTTTATCAATGTGGTGTATCACGCTGATTGGTGAGTATTGAACCGTTCCTGAAGCCCCGGAATAAATACCACTTGTGGTGAATAATTATTTTAATGTACTGTTGAATTCAATTTGCTAGTACCTTATTGAGAATTTTTGCATCCATGTTCAGGAATAATTGGCCTGTAATTCTCCTCTTCAGTGGGGTCTTTTTCTGGTTTAGGAGTCAATGTAATCCTGGCCTCCTAGAAGAAGTTTGGGAGTTTTCCTTATACTTCTATTTTTTTTTTTTTTTTGGAACAGTGTGAGAAGAACAGGTATTAATTCTTCTTTAAATGTCTTATAGAATTCCCCTGGGAAGCCATCTGGCTCTGGGTTTTTGTTTATTGGGAGATTGATTACTGATTCAATTTCTTTGCTGGTTATGGCTCCATTCAGACTTACTATTTCTTCCTGTTTCAATTTTCATAGTTTGCATGTTTCTAGGAATTTGTCTTATTTCTTCCAGATTGCACAGTTTGTTGGCATGTACTTTTTCATAATATTCTCTTATAATTATTTGTATTTCTGTCATGTTAGTTGTGATCTCTCCTCTTTCATGACTTTATTTATCTGGGTTCTTTCTCTTTTCTTTTTGACAAGTCTGGTTAGGGGGTTATCAATTAATTTTATTAATATTTTCAAAGAACCAGCTCTTGGTTTCATTGACATGTTCTGTTTGTTTTTTTCTCTCTCATTTATTTCTGCTTTAGTTTTTATTATTTCCCTTCTTCTGCTGGATTTAGGCTTTATATACTGCTCCTTTTCCAGCTCCTTTAGGTGCAGATTAGGTTGTGTATTTGAGCCTATTATTGCTTCTTGATATAGGCCTGTATCGCAATATACTTCCCTCCTGGACTGCCTTTGCTGTATCCCAAAGGGTTGGACTTCCATGTTTTAATTTTCCTTTGCTTCCATATATTTTTTTATTTCTTCTTTAATTTCCAGGTTAACCCATTCATTCCGTAGTAGGATTTTCTTTAATATTCCATGTATTTCTGAGCTTCCCAAATTTTTTCTTGTGGTTGACTTCAAGTTTTACAGTGTTATGGTCTGAAAATATGCATGGTATGATCTCCATCATTTTGTACTTGTTAAGGACTGATTTATAATCCAATATGTGATCTATTCTGATGTCCCATGTACACTTGAAAAGAATGTATATTCTGCTGCTTTAGGATGCCATGTTCTGAATATAACTTAAGTCGAATTAGTCCAGTGTGTCATCCAAAGCCATTGTTTCCTTGTTGATTTTCTGCTTAGATGATCTGTACATTGCTGTAAGTGGGGTATTAAGGTCTCCTACTATTATGGTATTATTATCAATGTGTTTCTTTATGCTTGTTATTAATTGATTTATATACTTGGGTTCTTTTAAGTTGGGGGCATATTTACAATTGTTAGAACTTCTTGATGGACAGACCCTTTAATTATGATATAATGCTCTTCTTCATCCCTTGTTACAGATTTTGGTTTAAAATCCAGTTTGTCTGAAATAAGTATGGCTACTCTGGGTTTTTTTTTTTTTTTGACATTCATTAGCATGACAAATGGTTCTCCATCCCTTCACTTTCAATCTGCAGGTGTCATTAGGTCTTTATAAAACGGAGTCTCTTGTAGGCAGCATATAAATGTGTCTTGTTTTTATTTTTACACACTCTGATACCCTATGTCTTTTGATTGGAGCATTTAGCCTGTTTACATTCAGGGTGATTATTGATAGATATGAATTTAGTACCATTATGTTACCTATAAAGTCAGTGTTTCTGGTGATGTTCTCTATTCCTTTCTAGTCATTGTTGGTTTTGTTCCCTTTTCCCTCAAAGAGTTCCCTTTACTATTTCTTGCAGGGCTGGCTTAGTGCTTACAAACCCTTTAGTTTTTGCTTCTCTGGAGAATGCTTCATTTCTCCTTCTATTCTGAGTGACAGCCTTGCTGGATAAAGCATTCTTGGCTGCATATTTCATATTTTCCCCATTCAGCACATTGAAATATCATGCTACTCCCTTCTGACCTGCCAAGTTTCTGTGGACAGATCTGCTGCAATTCTGATCTGTCTTCCCTTGTAGCTTAAGGACTTTTTTCCTCTTGCTGCTTTCAGGATTCTTTCCTTGTCTGTGTATTTTGTGAGTTTGTCTATGATATGTATTGGTGATGGCCAGCTTTTGTTAAATTTATTGGGAGTTCTCTTGCTCCCATGTGCTTCTTGGATTTCGGTATCTGTTTCCCTCCTTGAATTAGGGAAGTTTTCAGCTATAGTTTGCTCAAATAAACCTTCTGCCCATTTTTCTCTCTCTTCTTCTTCTGAGACTCCTATGATAATAATGTTATTATGCTTTAAGGAATAGCTGAGTTCCCTAAGTCTACATTCATGATATAATACCTTTCTTTCCCTTATCTTTTCAGCTTCATTACTTTCTGTAATTTTATCTTCTATATCACTGATTTGTTCCTCTGGTTCATCCATCCTCCTTGTCTTGGCATTCATTCGGGCTTGTATCTTGGTTAGTGCATTTTTAAATTCAGCCTGACTAGTTTTTAGTTCCTATCTCTGCAGTAAGGGATGATTCTCTAGCGTTTTCTATGCTTTTTTCAAGCCCAGCTAGTATCCTTATAATTGTTGTTTTAAATTCCAGTTTAGACAACTTACTTATATCTGTATTGATTAAATCCCTGGCCATGACTTTTTCCTGTTCTATATTTTGGGGTGAATTCCTCCATCTTGTCATTTTGGAGGTCAAGAAAAAAGGAAGCTAGATTCTAGCTGTGTTTCAGTCTGCTTGTTAAGAGAAACTTGATTCAAAAAAAAAAAAAAGAAAAAGAAAAGGAAGAGAACACAAATACTAAAAATAAATAAATTTTAAAAGTCTGATTTTTTTGTATCCAAAAAAAAAATAATACCCCAACAACAACAAACAAAAACCCCAAAGGAAGCTAGATCCTGTTTCCCTTAGAGCTGAAGGTTTGCAGCACTCCATTATCAATAGACTTGGGGTGTGTGAGGGGTTGTTCTGGACTTCTGGGGGTGTGGCCTGCTGCACTGATTCCTGATTTGCCCTGTTGGAGATGCACCTGCAGGGCGCAGGGGGGTGAGGTTTGGTGTAGCAGCTCTGGCTTCCACTTGATGGTGCTATTTTGCTCACTGAAGTCAGTCAATGTTGATGATCAGGTGAGGGGAATGGCATCACCCCACTCACCCCTGGAGTGGGGAGCTCGCACCCACCCTTCCTCAGGAAGCCATCACAGAACAGCAAACAATTATCCCTCCCATGTCCTCAGCTTCCAACAGAGGAGCTGTCCACCTGCCAGGTGACACAGTATTCCCATGTTTTATTTCAGGTGTGACTGGGTTTCAAAACTCTAACCTTCAGAGACACCTCCCACCCCGCTTGGCACAGACCCATGCTGATCCTCTAGGGGAGGGTCTCACTGTGCTGTGGCCAGTGCCAGTTTGTCCCAGAAAAGTAGTCACACAACCACACAGTGGTCTGGAGTTTATGGTAAATCATAGCAGAAATCTTGCATTAGTGCTTGCTGCCCTCGTTTGGTGTCTTTGTTCTTATGCTGGTGAATGGGTGTCTTTCATCTGTGGAGAGGCTATGCCCCCTCTCTCAAATGTACTCCAAGTAGGGAAACTGTTTCTCCCTGAGTGACCCAAGGGATCTTCAGACCATGCTGTCTGCTCCTGGGTCTCTGCCCTCCTTCCCCACCAGAACACTGCTAAGCCGACTAGGCACAACTCCAGTGACGGTGTGGACCTCTAAAACTTTAGTCTGTTGCTTATGAAGACTTGAAGTACTCAGTCCTTCTCCTTTTCCCCATCAATGGTTTTGGGGAAGGGTTTTTTTTGTGTAATCCCCTCTGCATTTTCAGTCTTTTTTCACTCTTTCTCTCTCACTCCTCTCTCCACAATCAGGGCTTCCTCCCCTCTGCAGCACCCACACTTCTTTTCTTCCCCAAATCAACTCTCCACAGTTCCTACCTTCCATGAGGTGGTCATTTTTCTACTTGTAGATGTGCAGCTTTGTTTTCTCAGTCCTCAGATCAATTCCTTGGGTGTTAAGAATGATTTGATATTTATCTAGCTGTGTTCGAGGGATGAGGCAAGCTTAGGGTTGCCTTACTCCTCCACCATCTTAACCACTCTCCCCTGGATTGGTGTTATTGTAATTTGGGGGTAAATATCCAGTAATGTGATTACTGGATCATAGGTAGTTCTACTTTTAACTTTTTGAGGAACGTCTATAGTGTTTTCCAGAGTGGCTGCACCATGTTGCAGTCCCACCAAAAGTCGCAAGAGGGTTCCTTTTTCTCCACATCCCTTGCCAACACTTGTTATTTCTTGTGTTTTTGATTTTAGCCATTCTGACAGGTGTGAGGTGACATCGCACTGCAGTTCTGATTTGCATGAAATGTATTTCTTACATAAGAATACTTGAAAGTTGAAAATTACTCCTTGATCTTTAGGCTGCAAAATGGATGTTGTGTTAGCAGGCACGAAAATGACATTAATTTCATTATGCATTTTCATCAGAGTCAATCTGTCGTTTGAATCTTTGAGGCCAGGCATTGACTTTTCCTCTCTAGCTATAAAAGTCCTAGATGGCATCTTCTTCCTATAGGAGGCTGTCTTTTCTCCATTGAAAATCTATTGTTGAATGTAGCCACCTTCATCAATTATCTTACCTAGATCTTCTGAATAACTTAGTGCAACTTCTCTATCAGCACTTGCTGCTTCACCTTGTACTTTTTTTTATGTTATAGAGACAGCTTCTTTCCTTAAACCTCATGAAGCAACCTGTTCCAGCTTCAAACTCTCTGTCTGTACCTTCGTCACCTCTCTCAGCCCTCGTAGAGCTGAAGAGAGTGAGGGCCTTGCTCTGGATTAGGCTTTTGCTTAAAGCAATGTGTGGCTGTTTGATTTTCTATCCAGACCACTAAAATTTCTCTACATCAGCAATAAGGCTGTTTTTCTTTCTTAACATTCATGTGTTCACTGGCATAGCACTTCTAATTTCCTTCAAGAACTTTTTCTTTGTATTCACAAATTGGATAACTGGTACCCAGAGCTCTAGTTTTGGCCTATCTCAGGTTTCAACATGCCTTTTTCACTAAGCCTAATCATTTCTAGCCTTTGGTTTAAAGGTAGAGACGTGCAACTCTTCCTTTCACTTGAACACTTAGAGGCTATTGTAGGGCTATTAATTAGCTTACTTTCAACATTGTTATGTCTCTGGAAACAGGGAGACCAAAAGAGAGAGAGAGACAGAGCGAGAGAGCAAGGCAGAGAATAGCTGGTCAATGGAGCAGTCAGAATATATACATTTATCAATTCAGTTCGTCATTTCATATATGGGTGTGGTTCATGGTGCCCCCAAACCATCATAAAACATCAGAGATTACTGCTCACAGCTCACCATGACAAATATAATAATAATGAAAGTTAAAATACTGTGAGAATTGCCATGTGACAGAGACATGAAGTGAACAAGTGCTGAGGGAAAAATGTTGCCAATAGACTTACTTGATGCAAAAAAAACTTCAATTTGTAAAAAACACAGTATCTGAGAAGTGCAGTAAAATGAAGCACAATAAAACAAGGTCTACCTATAAGGCTATGTCCTCCAATTCAATTGTATTCATTCAAAAATGTACAAATTACAGCACATACTTAAAAAGCTATCAGGAAAAGTGGATCTTTCACCTGAAAGACCATGGCACTAATGAAGTTAGTTTCAGTGATCTAATCAAGGGATTGACAAATCCTCAAGAGGAGGTGGGAAATATTCATTACATTTCCTCACTGACATGCGTCATACATGCATGAGGTATGTGTCCACATGACTTTCTGTTCTGGAAGCATTCCCATGTATACTCATGTATACATGAACCCATGTGTTATCATCTATATCATTCTTTAATAAAGTTCCCCATTCTCCTGTAAGTCATTATGATCACAAAATCTTTCTGCAATCTCTTTCCCTGCTCATTTGTTCTCAAAGCTCATTTGGAAAATAGCCAAAAGGTGGGTGATTATGATAATATTATAGGGACAAAGTTAACATACTATGTTTAAACACATCCCAAGGTTAAATTGTTCAATGACAATGGGAAGACAGAGGACTGAGTCTCATTTTTAAGATTTGTTAGGCAGAACTGAGCTGGGCTCAGTCTAGGGCTAATTATTCCCCACTCCTGAGGGAAGGGTGTGCTGACTACTCTGAACAATGTGGGGACAAGTGCTACTCTCAGACCTGTGTGAGCAGGTATGAGAACAGACACTGTTCTCTAAACCTTTTTCTGTGGTTCTTTTCCCAGACTCCAATAGTTTCTTTACGTGCATGGGCTAATCATTATCAAACTGAATACTCCAGAGGGACCCTCTAACGACTCCAGAGTTTTCTCCCCTCCACTATTCTGTCCTGGGAACTCTAGTCCCCAGGCTCTAGTCTCCCTAAGACTCTTAGCTTTGTGTTCCCAATTCAGGTCTGCAGAAGTCCTCCTGATTCCCCCTTCCCTGCTCTGTGACTTGGAGGCTCTTGAGGCTGTAAGCTGGGGCAATGGTAGGGCTCACCTCATTTGTTGACCATATTGCAGGGATCACTGTCCTTCATTGACTGATGTTCAGTGTCTTCATATTTTGTCTGTTTTTGTTTTTTTGGGGGGGTTAGGTGTGGGGGTGGGGAATTGTTTCAGGTGGGAGACTGAATCCAGTTCCTATAATTCTGTCTTGGCCAAAAGTTCTTGGTAGCTTTTTTTGTTTCTAAGTGGTTGTAGCAGGGCTTAGACATCTGCTTTAAATCTTCTGTGCAACATTACTACGGCCATCTCAAGTGTCCTCCCTGCTCCTGCAGCCACTAAGGATGGAGGAGGATGGGAGCTCAGTTGTGGAAAAGAGCACGCACAGATGCTGTTGGAAAAAGGCTAAGGGTTTTTAAAATTTTCTAAGTGATGAGATACGTCTGAAGATGTGTGATGTTGGGGAAAAGGCAATGTAAGCTATTTTCACAAATGATGGAGAGAAACACTTTTTTCGGGGCCTACCACAGAAGCTGGGGCACAGCAGGTGCTCAGTAAACATGTGTTGAAATGAGAGACTGGAAACACGGGAGTGGCCATTTTGATGCTGCTGCAGAGGGGTGAAACCAGAGTGCATGGAGGAAGCTTGGAGGCTGAGAGTCCGAGAGTGACTTTGAAGCTAAAACCAACAGGCCATGGCCATTTGTTGGGGGCAGACTGGGATGAGGGAGACGAATGGGTAGGAGGTGATTCTGAGGCATACATTGTGAGTGGGAGCATGAGATGCCAGCAGCTGTGCCAGGGACCTGTGGAAAAAAGCAATCTTCAAAGGAGAATAACCAATGTGGTCTGGGACACATAAAGCTGAGCTACCAGGAGCCTGCCCATAGAGATGTTAGTGATCAGTTGCAAAGGTGGGTCTGGAGCGCTTGATGGAGGTCAGGACTGGAGATGCGGACCAGGTGTCATCCCTACAGAATCAAGATGTGCTTTTGCCTGTGGGTGGCCTTGATGCATCTGATGGCCCAGGGTTCACTCTTTTCCATCCCCAGACCCACCAGACCATGGGGGATTAAGTTGCTCCAGACTCCCTGGAGAAGAGGGCATTCTTGGATGAAATTATCATCCTCACCTTAAAAACACACCAGAGAATAACCTGAGATAGTATGTATAAATCTTAATTATATATTTTTTATCTCTCAGGGGGCAATTCAAAATTAGAACCAATATAGTGACATCTCAATGTACCATAACCAAAAACATAAACAATTCCTGAATTTTGTCCTCAATCTAAAAATTTCAACTTTATTGACCACATATTACACTGTCATTAAAATGAATGCCCTTTTAAAAAGAACATTAATTTTGTACATACTCTCATTTGCAACCAAATAAAACCATTTACAAAAAAACAAGCACAAATCACAATCTTTTATGAATATGCATCGGGAGGCAAATGCTGCTTTATGTCTCATGGAGTGCATTCATTTGAAACACACCAAAAAGACTTCACTTTTCCCTCCTTATCCCAGCTGTTAAAATGCTTGGCTTTTTTTTAGATAACTATACACCACCTGTAATAATGTTTATGTGTTTCTTTGGAATTCTCTTTCTGGCTTAAGTAATGCCTTTACTTCTGCCCTTTGACAGCTTTATCAGAGAATCTTCTACAAGCACGGAAAGCTGTGTTCTATAAAATATTTTTATAAGGCCATTCAAAATGGCAAGTGTGAAAACAAGGTAGGTCTTTCACCATGGATACTAAGTTTGCTGCCAGCCATTGTGCATACTTCCTCTAATAAAATTAAGGAAATCATGTGTATAACAAATCATGTATAAAACAAAACCAAGAGGAGATACTTAGGTAAACCTACATATGATGAATTATTTTAAAATTCTCTCCAATCCAAGTAAATTCTGAATATTAATAACACGATTAACAGAGAAAGGTGACAGACATGATAAATTATGCATTAATAAACATTAAAAATCTAGGACTTTGATTCCTCTGGTTGTTGGAAATACTGTTGTCCAGAGGTCAAATGATCTTACATTCATTTATATTAGCTCACTGACCAGTTTTTTTTCCAACATTTTTTTATTTGAATAAAGAAAGAGATCCCATAGGAGACCATTATCAGCTGTAATGACAAAAGGTGAGGAAAGGCTCATAGTATAAAAACTAAGTGATGAGACCACAGCCAACAGTAATTGTATGTGTGTTATAATTGGGAGTTGGGTTTTATCAGAATTATCCCATTGAAGCTTCCTAATTACACAATGCAGGGATAACTATCTTAGCAGGTCTTTCATGGAAGGAAAGGGATTCAAATGTGGAAAAACAGGATGTTAGAAAAGCTGGGTGGGAGTGGTGGAGAGTATGACCAGAAACTACACTTGTCGCCATCCCATTCTGTGTTCCAGGTGGGGATAGCCAAGCTCAGTGACCTCCAGAGCTTAGAACCTCCTGCATTAAAGCACAAGGTACACTTATAATTGGGCTGTTCTGTTCTAAGCACAAAGCAAATATGTGAAGATTTCAAAATTCTCTACACCATTCTCATCGAAATATCCTCTGTAGGTCCTTCCCATCTGTCCCTCCCTCCCAAATCCAGTGCCTATGCAGCTCAGACCTTCAATAACACATACATTCCTGGACAACTTACCCCAGTTTTGGAACTGCTCTCTTCCTCTTCTGATCTACCCTGCCCAGGTGGAGTATTTAAAGGGCCTCTCTCATCACAGTTCTTTCTTATGTTTCTTTGTCTCTTGGATCCAAATGTGATTCCGTTTTCAAGGGCCTGGTTGAATCTCACTTCCTTCAGTGTCTTCTCTAACAGCTGATATTTCAGGGAATTTTTCCTTTTTTGAACCCACAGGGCAACTGCACCATATATTTTCTATTGCATTGTGATGTTAGACACTGGTTACAACTGTCACCTGACATGTAATGCGGTCTCTGTTGGGAGAGGCAGTCTGCTCTGGGTCCTGAGCATGCCTGCAAGATCCTGCTGGGCATACCAAGAAGATAAACCTTGACTGCTCTTTACTTTGCCCATTTCCCAGGGTTGTGTTTGCAACAAGCAAGTTTGAAGAAGGAGGTAACATAGCCCCTAGACAAAGGGTTGGCTTATTACAAATGCAGCAAATTCCCAGACTCAGTGCTTCTCTCCCTAATGTAGCCCACTGCATGTGCAGGTATCCATGATGGGTCCTTTGCATCATTCCTGCAGACTTGAGGGGCACAGAGAACTGGCACAAACCAACACGAAGCTCAGGCTACTGCTTTCACCATGAGTAATAAAGTCTTTTGTCTCTGAACCATGAGTCTCATGTCTTCTGCCAGAGACGTAATAGTTAACTCTAATAGGCCCACTTTGTTAGCTTCAAGCTAACAGCAGGTAAAATCTCAGACCCTGCACAGTTCCTGACAGTATATTTCCATCTTCATTTTGAGAGAACATCAAGAACAGAGAACAAGTCTTCTGCTATTCTCTACAGTAGAATATCTCATTCAAAACAGATGACTGGTAAACATTTGTTTGAAAATATATGGGATATTTCATTATTCTCTTCTGAATTTAAAGTTCACACTGAAAGGAAATGTTATGCTTAATTTCCAAATTTCCAACCACACAAAGATAAAAATTCACCATCACCCAAATAAATTAATGGATGTGCAAGACTCTGTATCTGTACAAACCTTTGTTAGTAGTATGATCTGTGTGTGTGTGTGTGTGTGTGTGTAAAATTTGTGACTTCTATTTTCCATAAAATTTCTCAAGTGACAAGTACATCCTGGAACAGATCCCAGGCCATTTAATTTGTCTCTGTAGAAAGCAGTTCTTGCAGACAGAGGTCTTCGTGGCTGGCTTGAATACTGATCTTACAAAAGGAGCTAAAATTAGGCTGTCATATGGAGAAGGTAAGTGATTCATGGAGGAATCTGTGAAAGTTGTAATTTCAAGATGCAAACATTCTACTTAGGATCCCTACAAATTTAAGTGAATTTTGGCCTTGCTTTGGTCTCTCAGGCACCATCAATAACACAAATGCTACCAGGAGAGGACAGGTTTGCTTCTCATACAATATGTGCTGTTTGTTCAATGGCACTTTTAACTTTGAGCAAGGACTCATGAGGAGATTTACACTCTCCACAATGGTGCAGAACTGCACCTTACTTGGCAATTCAAAACCTGTCCTCTGCCCTCTGAAGCAAAAGCTTTTAGTTTTTAGTTGGCGGATGTAAATTGCCTAGATAACTATATAAATAATTGTAATTCATAGACTATTTATTTTCTTACAATTCTATCAAGTTTTAAGATCAAGAAAACTGTTTGCCATCTTTCTGAAATTTAAGGAAGGATAAAATCAGGTAAAAAATAAATTTCTCCTTCTGTGTGTATATGCGCACACACATATGCATCTGTGTGTGTGTGTGTGTGTGTGTGTGTGTGTGTGTAGTGAATTTTCCTGTTTTCTTGCTGTTATTGATTTCTAGTTTTATTTTATTGTGGTCATGAATGATACCTGGTATGATTTCAATCTTCTTAAGTTTGTTAAGACTTGTTTTGTGACCTAACATGTAACCTATCCTGGAGAATGTTCCATGTATTCTTATATTGTTGGGTGAAAAACTCTGTATGTATCTGTTAGGTCTATTTTGTTCAAGCCCACTGCTTCTTTATTGTTTTCTGTCTGGATGTTCTATTCATTATTGAAAGTAGCATATGGAAGTCTGCTATTACTGTTTTACTGATTTCTCCTTTCAAATCTGTCAATATCAATTTATATACATAGGTGCTCTGATGTTGAGTGCATATATGTTTACAACTGCTGTATCTTTCTGTTGAATTGACCTTTATCAATGACCTTCATTGTCTATAAACAGTGTTGGACTTAAAGTCTACTTTGTCTGATAGAAGTATAGCCACTGCTGCTTTCTTTTGCTTATCATTTGCATGGAATATCTTTTGCATCCCTTCACTTTTACTCTATGTATAGTCCTTGTATCTAAAGTGAGTTTCTTGTAGGCAGCTTACATTTGGATATTGTTTTTTTTATATACATCCAGCCATTCTGTATTTTTTTTATTGGGGATTTAGTCTATTTAGTAATGATTGATAGGGAAAGATTTACTATTGCCATTTTGTTAACTGTGTTCTGTTTGTCTTGAAGGCCTTTGTTCCTTTTTCCCTCTTACCACTGTCTTCCTTTGTGTTCCAGGTTCTTTTTTTTTTTGTAGTGATAGATCTTGATTCCTTTCTCTTTTACTTTCATTTAACTTTTATAGGTATTTTCTTTGTGGTTACCAAGAGGCTTACATAAAATATAGCTATAAGTCTATATATATTATAAAATATACCTTTCCTTATATTCCTTTATAACATATATTTTTCCTATAAATTATGAATGTCTAAAAACTCACTATGATTCTAATTAGCCTCTAGCTTTAAAACAATGTCAAACAAGACATTACCATATATTTATATTCAATAAAAAATAAACAAGTGTTGTCAAAAAATCTTTGGACAAGAAGAAGGGCTTTGCACACATCAAAATGTACCATATATCTATGATCACAGAATAGTGTGCCACTGATAAAGGAATAGAAGAGTCCAGATATAGATCCTTATGTTAATGATAGTACATTATACATAACCTATGTTGGAATAACTGGATATTTAAAAAAATAATACAAATCTAGATATGAAAAGAACAAGAGAGGAAAATTCTTCCTTGTGAACATAAAGGCAAAAATGCTAAGCGAGTAACTGAAAACCTAAATCCAACAGCATGTTAAAAAATGCATTATGACCCAGTTTTTTTTACTCTTGTATTTTTAAATTATTTTTTATTTTGGAGAGAGAGAGTGAGAGAGAGAATCTCAAGCTGACTCCATGCTCAGTGTGGAGCCCAATGTGGGGCTTGATCCCGCGTTGTGATCCCATGACCCTGGGATCATGACCTGAGCCAAAATCAAGAGTTGGATGCTTAACTGACTGAGCCACCCAGGCACCCTATTCCTGTATTATAAGGATATTTCAACCTAAGATAATCTATTAATGGAATTCACCACATTAAATGAGAAAACCATATCTAATCTCAATAGATGCAAATAGCAGTTGCTATTTCAACATGAGTTTAAAAGCTCCTAATAAACTAGAAATAGATGAATGCTCCCTCAGGTTAAGAAGCCCTACAGCAAATATTAGGAAGGAGATGGGGATGGCTACCATTATCACTTCTATTCAACACCATATAGCAGATTTCAACCATTAGAATAAGACATTAAAAAGAATACCAGGAGTGTTAGACATGGAGTACAGAATAGCTATGTATAAAATGTTTAAGGAAATATTAACAAATGGAAGCACTATGATGCACTATGATGCACTATGAAGCACTATGAATAGAAATGATCTAGAATGAACAGGTAGATTTTTTTTTTCAGCTGGAGGTCATGAGTACTCTTATCCAGATACAACTGAAATAAATTTGGACTTTATTTCTTTTATCTCCACTTGCATGGAACAACAGTTTTATCCTTGATTTGGAGTATGCTGATTCTTTATTATTTTATTAAGAAGGGCTTTGCACACATCAAAATGTACCATATATCTATGATCACAGAATAGTGTGGCACTGATAAAGGAATAGAAGAGTCCAGATATAGATCCTTATGATAATGATAGTATATTATATATAATGTATTATCATTATCCAGTATGCTACTGGCTTGTGATATTCACAAAGTAAACCTGTGTTAAATAAATTATGAAAAGACAAAAAAAATGAATAGGTAGATTTAAAAATTATTTTAAAAGTTTCAACAGAGGGGTGCCTGGGTGGCTCAACTGGTTAATCATCTGACTTTTGATATTGGCTGAGGTCGTGATCTCATGGAGGGAAGAGGAAACCCCACGTCAGGCTTCAAGTTGAGTGTGAAGCCTGCTTGGGATTCTCTCTCTCCTCTCGCTGCTCCTCCTCTGCTCACTCTCTCTTTCTCTCTCTCACAATAAATAAGCAAACATTTTTTAAAAAGTTTAAACAGACTTGCTTAGTTTTGATGGCTAAGAGCAGAGATAAGATTTCAAAGATTTAACCTCTAGTACAGCTTGAGCACCAACCAACCAGACAGAGCCCAGCACTGGCACTAGCAGCCCCAGGGTGCCAGCCATAATTCCCTAGTGGTCCTGGGCTCCAGGGAAAGGCTCAGGGCAGAGGGAGTGGTAATATCAAATGTAAGGACTACATATTAACACTTAAGGGGGGGAACAACAGCTTCACTTTGGGGTAAGTTTATAAGTTTAAATTCTTACCACCCATCAAGACTTATCATGAAACTATAGTCATTAAGACAGTGTGGTCAAAAGAGGAAAAAAAAAGATTCATTTAACTGAACAGAACAGAAAGCCTAGAAAAGATGCAAATAAATATTAAAATGAAGCATAACACATGGAGCAAAGAGTTTTGTGAAAAGAATGGGCTATTCAATAACCAATGCTAAGATAATTGGCTATTCATACATCATACTCAAAAATCAATTCCATATGGATGAAGGACATAAATGTGAAAGGGAAAATTAAGTAAAAAATGTATATGAGAATAGCTTTATGTCCTCAAAATGGGGATGGTTTCTATAACAAGACAAAAAAAAAACCCAAACAAATCTCATACAAATCAATTAGAGAAAATGACCTTAAAAATATAGGCAATAGACATGAAACTCAATTCTCAGAAGAGGAAACATAAAGGATAACTATCAAAAAGATGATTTATTTCAGTAATAACTGAGAAATCCAAATTGAGATCATAAAGTCTCTTTCCTACAACTGCTAGATTGGCAAAATATATTTAAAAATGCTAAATGCTGGAGATGTGGAATGATGAGGACTCAAATTTCTGATGGTCAACAAATTTCTGATGGTCAACAAATTTATGATGAGGGTAAAAACGGATACAATCCTTTTGGCAAATAACTGGGCATCATCTTCTCTAGTTCAAATTTGCAACCATCATATGTCTGAGACTGTTGCTATGAGAAGCTCTTGCCACATGTACCATGAAAAATATGTACAGGTGTTCCTTCAGACCAGTATTGTTACCAAGAGCAAACAACTAGGACCCACTCAATGTCATTCCACAGGGGAAGTGAGGAATACATGAACGTTCACAGACAGAATGTTCCACAGCCATGAAAATGAATGAAGTAAAACTATACACAACAACATGGAAAAATAAGTAGTAAATCCTTATACAGTATTATGTCACTTAGAAAGCAAAGCACAAAATGGAACAGTATTATATGTAGGCATATGTGCCTATGTGATTATAAAAAATCAACAAAGGAATGAAAAGTACAAAATTCAAGATGGTAGTTCCCTCTGCAGGAGAAGCATACAGGGAGATGTCAAGGATTGGTGATATTCTAGTGAGTCCGAGGCGTTCACTTTATTATTATGCATTAGAATCTACATAATACTTATTCTAGTGTTGGATCCATTATTGCATTGAAAGATACTAAATGGAAATTAAAGAAAACAAGGTGAAAGGATCTGCCCTCATAAAATACCAAGATCTATTATAAAAGCAGAGTGAAAAAATGCCAAAAAATAGATGAAGGGAACAGAAGAGTTAACAAAAAGAACCACGTGTACATAGAAACTTGACATATGGCAAATCAGGAGAAAAAAAGATAGAGTGATGAATGGTACTAGGATAATTGTTTATCCATACGGAATCATCATTAATTTCACAACCATTCACAAATGGGAATTTTAAAAAATCTAAATCTGAAAAACATAATTCTACCATTATTAGAAGAAAATGTAAGAGACTATTATTATAACTTTGGGGAAGGAAAGTGTAGTTGATCCTCATTTTTTGAAGTTCATTTATTTATTTTAAGAGAGAGAGAGGAGAGGAGAGAGAGAGAGAGAGAGAGAGAGAGAGAGAGAGAGAGAGAGAGAAGAGTGTGAAAGTGGGGTAGGGGCAGAGAGGGAGAAAGAATCCCAAGCAGGCTCCACACTGTCAGTGCAAAGCCTGATGCAGGGCTTGAACTCACAAACCTTGAGATTATGACCTCAGTTGAAACTGAGCTGAACGCTTAACCAACTGAGCCACCCAGGCGCCCCAGTCAATCCTCATTATTTGGAAATCCCATATTTGCAAATTCATGTACTTGTTAAAATTTATTTATAACCCCAAAAATCACCTGCATGGCTTTTCTGGTCATTTGACGACATGCACAAACTGAGTTGCCTGACGCACATATTTCTCAGCTGAAGTTGACTAAGGAGACGTTCCATCTTCTTGTTTCAGCTCTCACACTGTAAAAAAGTGTCCTTTTTGTGGCCTATTTAGTGCCACATTTTTTGTTTGTGCTTCATGTTGGTGATTTTGCTATTTAAAATGGCCCCCATGCAAGGTGCTAAAGTGCTGTCTGGTGTTCCTAAAGTTCAGAAAGGCTGTGATGTGCCTTATGGAGAAAATACTAGTGCTGGATGAGCTTCATTCGGGCATGGATTATAGGGCTGTTGGCCTTGAGTTCAATGTTAGTGAATCCTCAATATGTATTAATAATATGTCTTTAAATAGAAACACACATGAAACAAGGTTCTGTACTGATGGGTTGATCAAAATGTCTTGACCAGAGGCTCACAGGAACCCAACCCCGTTATTTCTTCTAAGAGCAATGGCTCAGTACTCACTCATTCAGTGTTTGCAATGACTTTATAGAATATCAGTACTAGAAAGAGCAAGAATCAAGTGTATTTTCTAAACAAGACATAAAAGGCACAATCCATAAGGAAAAGATTGATAAATTCAGCTACATTGAAATGTTAAAACTTCTATATGACAAATGACATCATAAAAAGGTTTAAAATTTGTCTATCTATTTACCTACCTACCTATCTACCTACCTACTTCTATAGAATGGGAGTATATACTTACAAATGTACAAACAAGAAAGGATCAGTATTCAGGATATTTAAGAAACTTAAAAATGAAAGGACAACCCAATATAAAAGCAACAGAAGATATGAACACATATGAGGCAACACAATGGTCCTTGGCATGTGAATGTTTCACCTCTCTGTGGTCAGAAAAAATGCACATAACACATTTAATGAGATACTGTGTTCCTCTTCACAATGGCAAAAATAGAAGGCTTGTCGAGGACATAGAGAAATGGGGATCCTGAAAGAGCCCTGGCGGGAGTGCACATTAGCACAACCACTCTGGAGAATGACTCAGCAATACCTAGCAAAGTGAAAAATGCCTGAGCCCAGAACCCAGCAATGCCACCCCTAGATACATTTCCTAGAGAAATGCACACACGGGAGCCTAGGGACATATGTTCAAGGGTGTGTAGAGCAATAGTGGCAGCTATATTGATTTCCAGCAACAAGAGGAAAGGTAAATAAGTGTTGGCATATCCATACACTAGAAGACTAAACAGCAGCGAAAATAGAGCCCTACATACTGACATGGATGACTTTCACAAACAATATTCCACATAAGTTAAAGGTGACTACAAAGAGAATAAACACCATGTATGTGAATCTGAAAACATGCAAGAACTGAAATCACCATTTAGGGTCACAAATACATGCAGAAAAACTGTGATGAACAAAGGGATGGGGAAACAAGATGCAATTGTGGAGAGGTGCTTCTACTGAACTGATAGCCCCTTCTTTTCTAATACATATGACTGCCACATGGGAATTAACTGCATCATTTTCTAGACCATTCACTGGAACCCTCTACAGCACTATAAAGAATAAGGTCCACCGGCACACATATCTATGCAGGCATCCATTCGTCTCTGTCGGTCTGGGTCCTGGCAGTACATAGCTGGCATACTTGAGTACTGAATATTGAGACTGAATGGAGAAAATTTAATGAATAATCTCTGTGGACAGGGTTGATTAAACCAATGAAGAATGGCACATCATTCAGCAATGAGCAACAATAGGGAGCTGTTCGCACCTCAGGCTACAAAGGAAGGAAGCCATGTTAGCAAGACCCAGCAAAAGTATAGCCAAGAGAGGGAGCCCCTGCACAAGAGTTTGGGCTACAGGTAAAAACCCACAGTCTATGAGCAGGGGAGGATGGAAATAGATGTCCTGACTTCTCTTCCCACTCTCCAGTCTCTTGCTGGTGCCTCTCACTGGGCACAGGTGCCAGAGGAACAGAGTCTGAGTGATAGAGTATATAGGGATCAGCCTTGAGGTGCTAAAGCAAGGCTGAGAGAGAGCAGATAATGGAGGGAGGGGCTGGGATAAAGAGAAATAACCAATAATCAATAACTAGCATATCTGTTATCTATTTATATGATATATTAATTGGAAAAAGCAAATTGTTAATATATTAATACAGCTCCTGCTATGTGTTAAAATATTTACATATATAAATGAGTGTTGTGCAGAATAAAGTCTAGAAGACAACATATCCATTGTAAGATTATCTATCATCTATCAATCACCTATCTGTCTAGTTTTTAAAACTCTCACAATGGTGAGGTATTGCTTTTACAATGAAAAATATTCAGTGAAGTCCTTTTTTAAATCAATGGAGTACTGAGGAAAAGCCCTAAAATTTACTGTATAAAATTCTTCTTGGAATAATTTTGGGAACTGTCACAACTCTACATTCCAGAGACTACATTCAGTCAGTCTTTATGCTATAAGTTTTCTTGAATAAATGTCAAGATAATTTAAAAATAGTTGACAGGGAAAAGAAAAACCAACAGATTACACAATTTTTAAACCAGAATTCCAGGCAAGAGAAGTTTTGTTGGCAATGATCAGTTTTAGATGTTTTGTCCACCAATATAACAACTTCAAAACAAATGCTTTGAGAAGAGAAGCACTGGTAACTGATGGTTTGTCACTGGCTACTCAAGGCGAAGCTGGGACAAGAAAGCCAATGCAGAGCAAAGCTACCTTCCCCAGACATGGCGCTTCAGACTGAGCCAAAGTTTAAAGAACGAGTGTCTGTCCAATCTATTTGGTGGTGGCAGAAGTTTGGCATCTTCCTGACATGATGTCCAGTTCTGAAAAAAATTCCACTGGCAACATGAGGGTGCTAAGCCAGCATCCTGAGGCTGGCAAATTCTTCCACAACCAGGCAGGGACATAGCTACTCTGGGGTCACGTCCCGGCTATTGGAACTCCTCATCCACATGGCTCCTGGTAAGCCACAGAACAATGAGGGATGATGGTGGGGGAATACAGTTAGGGGCATGGACTGCTGTCAAGATGAGAGAAAGCATGGATGATCCTCTGAATAGGGGAGAGGACAGGGTAACACTGATGACAGAAAAAACCAACAAATCTACACAGAGGCGACCACAAAAGCTGAGGAATCAGCCTCGTCAAGGCAGGCAGAGCAGACCCAGCCCTGATAGAAGAAGAACAAGGCTACTTCCCTCATCCCTTCACTTGCCAATGCCCTGGAGAGACCAGACCCCAGAAGGAGGGGACAGAGCTGACCTTGCCCCACAGCTGCTAGGGTGGAGAGAGTCGAGAGGGACCTCAGAGAAGGGGGCACTAAACTGCATGTGAAGATTTGAACGGCACCAACCTCAATGTCAAGAGCTGAAAGTGACCAGAGGCTAGAGAAAATGCCCAAGCAGTGTCATTTAAGAAAGCAGAGCCCACAAGGTACAGCTGGAGACAGTGATGGACACCTGAGCACTCAAGTCACGTGAAGGAGCTCTGGAAGGCATGCGACCCAATGCCCATGGAGGCAGCGTGAGGGGTGGCTTGAAGGGTGTGATTAGGTTCTCACAAAATGTCTCAAGGACTCCAACTCGATCAGCCATTGCTTATGAGGTATTTTCATGTAAAGTGATTTGCAAGGAAGTTTTTTAAAAGTTTATTTTTAAAATTTGTTTTAATGTTATTTTTGAGAGACAGACAGAGCATGAGCAGGGGAGGGAGGAGAGAGAGGGAGAAACAGACTCTAAAGCAGGCTCCAAGCTCAGAGCCTGATGCAGGGCTCGAACTCATGAACAACGAGATCATGACCTGAGCTGAGGTCAGACATTTAACCGACTGAGCCACCCAGGTGCCCCAAGTTTATTTATTTATTTATTTTGAGCAGAGAAGGGGCAGAGAGAGAGAGGGAGAGAGAGAATCCCAAGAAGGTTATGCACTGATAGTGCAAACCAAACATGGGATTCAGTCTCACAAAACTGTGAGATCATGACCTGAGCCGAAATCAAGAGTCAGATGCTCAAATGACTGAACCACTCAGGTGACCCTGCAAGGGAAATTTTAAAAAAGAAAAAGACTAACAACATAGTAGCTTCAGACCCTCCATTGTGCTCTTCTTGAAAAGCCATTTGGAATCTTCTTTTGTGTTGAAGCACTCTTGTCATATAACCCTGACTATGAGGATATAGAAACTAATGCTGACCAAGTGTACAAAAGGCCCCTCATGCAGTGCTGCCAAGCACATTTTGGTTAACCTTGATTGACTTCAATTAGTGTGGTTCATCTCCTCCCACAAAATAATTCTCCAAGGAGACAAAGAGCAGTGGAGTGTTTTCACCTCATGAAAATACTCTTAATGTACCTCTTTTGCTTAGAAATTGAAGATTCAAGCCTGCTTAAAAGGAAATCTTTTAGGAATCAATTAGTTGGCCATATAAATCCACACAGTCAGGAGGCCTGGACTTTAGGGATTAGATCAAAACAGCAAATTGTTACTGTTGATTATGAAGGACAGTAACTGACTGAGTCATTTATCTGGGTAAGCACCATATTAATCCAGTATCCACCTGGCACCTCTCTTGTTATATTCCACGGAGAGTGGCAGCAGAGTCATCTGGAGGAGGTCCAGCTGAAGAGGGAGGTCAGCAAGTGAGAAGCTCTGGACACATAAGGACCTACATCATGGTAATTACACAGAGGGCCACATCCTTGGGGAAGGGCAATGAAGTCTCAACTGGTGCAGAGCAGCGGGGAGGAGAGAGGAACAAGCAGGCACCCCATTACCAAGGCACCACAGAGTTTGTGGGGGGGGGAGGAAGAGGGAGAGTGGAGAAGATAAGAGGAACACAGGCCCCCTTGCCTTTCTACAATGTCCCTTATTCTTGCTTAACCAAAATGCCATCTGTGCAGTTGGTGGAGCTAAAATCCTAGCGTCATCCTTAATTCCACTTGCCCTGCTCCCCAACGTCCTAACCTTCCATGGTGTCTAGCAAGGTCCCCAGAATCTGTCCTCTGCTTGTCCCCCAGCAGAGCCTTCATCCTCTCCTCAGACTGCCGGGGGCCTCCTAATTCCCCAGTATCCTCTCGTGCCATCTGTGGTGGCCCCTCCAAGAGCCTCCTGGACGCCTGTTCCTGTCCTTCCCAGCTTAAAGTCTGCAAAGGATGTCGCAGCAAAAGGATGAAATCTACGCTGCTTCCCTGGCCTACCGCTCTCCCCACCCTCCTTTCTGCCTCACTGCCATGGGGGTGTCCTTGGAGAGACTAATCCCTCCACAGGCAAGCTCCTAGGTAGCCATGAACTCACCTGTGAACATTATGAAGCATCTCCAGGTATTTAACACTTATAATAATGACCCACATTTGTGTTACTTTCATATGCTAAGTAAATTTTTTGTTGCTTTAAATTGTCTTCAAATCTCTTATTTAGCAAGTACACATGCAATTGATTACAACTATTTATAAGTGAAAGCTCTATAGTTAAAATTAATCTCTTGATAGCTGGGGTGCCTGGGTGGCTCAGTCAGTTAAATGTCTGACAGGTTCAGGTCATGATTTCAAAGTTCCTGAGTTCAAGCCCCACGTTGGGCTCCATGCTGATAGTGTGGAGCCTGCTTGGGATTCTCCCTCTGCCCCTCCCCCACTCATGCTCACTCACTCTCTCAAAATAAATAAAGAAACTGTAAAAAATTTTAATCTCTTGATAGCCGAAAGGAAGGAAGGAAGGAGGGAAGGAAGGAAAAGAAAGAAAGAAAGAAAGAAAGAAAGAAAGAAAGAGAAAGAAAGAAAGAAAGAAAAAAAGAAAAGGAAGGAGGGAGGGAAGGAAGGAAGAAAAAGAAAGAAGGAAAGAAAGGAAGAAAATGCCACTCATTTAGAGGAATGGGGAAATATTCAGGATTCAGAAAATGTAGCAGACCTCATTTCAGGCGTTATTTTAAAAGGAAAAATAAGACAGTCCTAACACTTTAAACAAAATCTGCAAATGACTTGTTAAGATCGCAATTTCCTGAATGAAGACATCTAACAGATATGATTTGGTTAGAGGCACTGGCCCTGAGATCTGGGATGCACCCTCACTCACTAGGAGATCCCCACAAGTCATTCATCACTTGCGTGTCAATGTTGATTTCATGGAGGATGACACATCATTCTTTCCCCACATACCAAAATGACAGTTTATTCCTTGCATGACAGGAGAAGGGAACCGCAAGGTAACTTCACTGACATGTTACTCAGCTGGCAAAGAAGGGACACACCGGCTTTGCCAGGAGTCTGTCAAAACTAGAGACACCTTATACTGGGAGCCTTAAAGCTTCTCTTTGCAAAGCAAGAACTTCTCTTCACAGAGTAGTTCAGAGGCAGAAAATACAACATGCTAAGGCCTTTTACCTGGCCTGCTTAGGAGAGGGAACTTACGCATCACAAAACATTCTGTTCTAACAGTATTATCACTCATGTAGTACATGAATTTGTGGTTTATCAATTTTCAAAGGATTTTTTAAGGCACTGACCATAAATTAGAGTGAGCATAATTTAATTTTTGGTAATTTACAGAGCAGTTGGTTTCTTGCCGGGCTTCAATTTGTTCTGAGCATGCGTGGTCACTGTCCCGTGGCCATGGTCCTGGGTAGCAGGTCTACTGTCCCCTGCAGATGGCAGTGAGAACCGGGCGTCCAGAGCTGACTGCCTGGCCAGGAATCCTGGCTCCACCTTTATGATCTGCATGACCTTAGGAAGTTGTTTCATTTCACGGTGCCTCAGTGTCCTCATCTGTAAAATGGGGATAATGATATCTATACCTCACAGGGCTGTTGTGAAGGTTAAATTAGTTCATAATATTAAGTGCTTAGAGCAATGCCTGGCACACAGCAAGGTTCAATCAACGCTGGTTGTGATTATTATACATGGCTGGCCATGTGAGTGCCTCCATCTGACTGAAAACACAGGAACGAGATGTAATTTCAGCAGAGGATCTTTACGCCTCATCCATGAAAGCTTCAGAAAAATAGCACCAAAAATTATTGGGTGCTCACCCAAGACTACACTTCGGTATTCTAAACTGCTCCTATATTGTTGCACTTTTTGTTTGATTGATGGGGAAAAATTTTTGATGTCTGTCCACTTTTCATTGTTCTGCAATTTTTCTGTTTCCTGAAAGTTCTGCCCCGTGGCTGCTTCTTTGCCACCCTTTCCCCCAACCCTCAATTTCAAGGTTAAGTGTGAGAGAAAGTAGTTTGATCAGAGCCCAGGCAGATCAAGACGAAGTTAAAAGGAATGGAGGGACTCATGGGAAATACTGAATAACACGCAGAAATAATTGAAATGAACTCATTAACCTTTGCCTCTTATGTACCTGGAACTATTTATAACCAGAAGAAACATTTCTGATCTTACTTAACTGATCTTCTGGCATTTCTTTAAAGGTACAGGCATGTCTCTTTTCCTATCTGGCCAGAGGAGACACTTCTCCTTAAATGCTAGAAGCACATTTGGATTAGAAACCACAATCAGGTCCTGATTCTGGAGGGAAGAAGAGGAGACTCTCAAGATGAAAGTGAGCAGGGAGAAGACAGAAACAAAGAGCAGCTGGGAGTAGATGTGGAAAAATCCACCATTGTTGTCGAGGTTTTAACACACCTGTATCAACATGTCCAACAGACAATTAGTGAGGACAGAGAAGTGCTAAACGTGCCTGTACCCAACATGATACATGGGGCTTTTACAAAGACTTGCTACAAACTTGGGCACCAAGTGAAGTTCAGCAAACTAACATCAAAGACACAGGCACATTAGTACCTGATTACAGTGCAATTACATTTCTTATTAATAACAGAAGAGAACAAGAAAACCCTCCATATATCTGCACAGTTCAGAATATATTGCTAAGAACTCAAGGATTGAAAAATAAATCAACTAAAATTAGAGAATCCTTGGAACTGAAAAAAAATGACAAGACATCAAAACCTGGAGTATGCAGGTGGGACACTACCCTGAGAAGGGGAAAAAAAAGGACAAGGAATTTAGAAGGAAGGAATCAATGGAGATGAGAGCAGAAATTATGGAAATTTGAAGAAAGTAACAATAGACAGGATCAATAAAACTAAAGCTTGTTCTTTGAGGAAAAAGCTAATAAAAATGGGCAAGTCTCTGACAAGGCTGAATAACAAAAGAAAGAAAATGAATAAATTACAAACATGAGAAATTAATAGAGACATAATTATAAGCACAGTACTCACATATCAATGAATTGAAAACCTAATCAAAATGGACAATTCTTCCAGAAAAATAAAATAGACTGAGATTATCTTAAGAAGGAGGAAGATGACATGAGTAATAATCCTTAATAAAATGACATGAAAAATCCTTAATAAAATAAAAGTGAAAATTATTTCATATGAAATAATCATATGAAAACACTGTGACTGAGTTTTATCCCAGAAATGCAAGAATGGTTCCACTCTGGAAATTCATTAATGTAATTAGCTATATATATCAACAAAATCAAGTTATATATATACATGAGTGATATACATTCACATATATTATTTATGTAATATATTAAATATATATTAAAGAGTTTGAAGTCTTATCAAATGCTGTGTCTGAGAATTGTATCTTATTGAGATCAGTATGTATATATGTGTTTATATATTCAAATGTATATGTATATGCATGGATATAAAAACACATGCATACATACTCATCTCAAGAGATGTAGCATTTGCTAAATTTTAAAACTATTTTTTTCAATAAATCTTTTAAAATTTATTCTGAGAGAAAGAGAGGCAGAGAGAGCGGTGGGAGAGAGAATCCCAAGCAGACTCTGCACCATCAGTGCAGAGCCCGAGGTGGGGCTCAAACTCATGAACTATAAGATCATGATCTGAGCCAAAACCAAGAGTCAGACACTTAACCTACTGAGCCACCCAGGAGCCCCTAAAACTCTTTAGTGGTAAACTCTTAGCAAATTGGTAATAACCTTAACCTGGAAAATACTATTTAGTACCAGAAATTTTCAACAAAAATTACTGGATATATTAATTATTGGATACATTTCCTTTAAAATCAGGAAGAAGATAAGGATACCTGCTGCCTCAATCTCCACTCAGCAACATACCAGAATACATCACATCAATAAGAGGAAGTTTAAGAACCATATGATCATTTCAACAGATGCAGAAAAAGGATATGAAAAAGTTCAACATCTATTCATGATAAAAAGCCCTCAACAAAGTAGGTCCAGAGAGAACACACTTCAACATAATTAAGCCCGTATGTGAAAAACTCATAGATAACATCATACTCAATGGGGAAAAACTAAGCGTCTTTCCCCTAAGGTCAGGAATAAGACAAGGATGTCTACTCTTACCACTTTTATTCGGTATAGTACTGGAAGGCTTATTCTCAGCAAGCAGACAACAAAAAGAAATGAAAGACATCCAAATTGGCAAGGAGGAAGTCAAATTTTCAATATTTGCAGATGACATGATATTATATATAGAAACCCTGAAAGATTCCACCAAATAACTGTTAGAACTGATAAATTCAGTAAAGTCACAGGATACAAAATCATTGTACAGAAATCTGTTGCCAATAATTATTATTGCAATTATTTCACCAATAATGAAGCATCAGACAAAGAAACTAAGAAAACAATTCCATTTACCATTGCACCAAAAATAATAAGGTATCTAGGAATAAACCTAATCAAAGAAGTAAATTATCTGTACTCTGAAAACTATAAAACACTGATGAAAGAAATTAAAGATGACACAAAGAAATGGAAGGACATACCATGCTCATGGATTGGAAGAACAAATATTGTTAAAATGTCTACACTACCCAAAGCAATCTATACATTTAATGCAATCCTTATCAAAATACCAATAGCATTTTTCACAGAACTAGAAAAAAGTTATAAAATTTGTATGGAAGCACAAGACTCCAAATAGCTAAAGCAATTTTGAAAAAGCAAAGCAAAGCTGGAGGCATCACAATTCCAGACTTCAAGTTGTATTACAAAGCTGTAGTAATCAAAATAGTATGGTACTGGCACAAAAATAGACACATAAATCAAGAGAATAAAATAGAAAACCCAGAAATAAATCAATAATTATATGGTCAATTAATCTTCAAAAAAGCAGGAAAGAATATCCAATGGAAAAAAGACAGTCTCTTCAATACAGGGTATTGAGGAAACTGGACAACATGCAAAAGAATGAAACTTGTGTATTGCTTGTATATTGCTTATACCATACACAAAAAACAAATTTAAAATGGATGAAGAACCTAAATGTGACACAGGAAACCATCAAAATCCTAGAGGAGAACACAGGCAGCAACCTGTTTGACATAGGCCATAGTAAATTCTTACTAGACATTTCTCCAGGGGCAAGGGAAACAAAAGCATAAACAAACTATTGGGACTACATCAAAATAAAAAGCTTCTGCACAATGAAGGAGACAATCAACAAAACTAAGATAACCTATGGGATGGGAGGAAAATTTGCAAATGATGTAGCTGATAAAGGGTTATTATCCAAAATAAAGAAAGAACTTATACAACTCAATACCCAATAAATAAATAATCCAATTAAGAAATGAGCCGAAGACATGAGTAGACATTTTTCCAAAGAAGACATACAGATGGCCAACAGACGTATGAAAAGATGCTCAACATCACTCATCATCAGGGAAATGCAAATCAGAACTACAATGAGGTATCTGTCAGAATAGCTAAAACCAACACCACAGGAAACAACATGGTTGGTGTGGTTATAGAGAAAGGGAAACCCTCCTGCACTGTTGGTGGGAATGCGACGTGGTGCAGCTGCTCTGGAAAACAGTATGGAGGTTCCTCAAAAAGTGAAAAATAGAACTACCCTACAATCCAGCAATTACACCACTGAATATTTACCCAAAGAATACAAAAGCAGTAATTCAAAGGGATACATGTACCTCCTATAGCATTATTTACAGTAGCCAAGTTATGGAAGCAGCCCAAGTGTCCATCAGCAGATGAATGGATATAGAAGGTGTAGTATATACATACAATGGGATATTATTCAGCCATTAAAAAAATGAAATCTTGCCATTTGCAATGACATGGATGGAGTATAGTGTATAATGCTAAGTGAAATAAGTCAGATAGAGAAAGACAAATTCCATATGATTTCACTCATATGTGGCACTTAAGAAACAAAACAAATGAGCAGAGGATGAAAGAGAGGGGGGAGAGAGAGAGAGAGAGAGAGAGAGAGAGAGAGAGAGAAGCCAAGAAACAGATTCTTAACTATAGAGAACAAACTGATGGTCACCAGAGGAGGAATGAGTGAAATAGGTGATGGAGATTAAGGAGTGCACTTGTGGTGACAAGCACTAGGTGGTTAAAATAAAAACTTTTAAAAAATGTACCAGAAGTCCTAGCCAGTTCAGGAAGACAAGAAAAATTAAGAAAAATCAGTAATAAATGTAAAGATTGGAAAGGAAGAAGCAAAGTTATTCCCAACCAATGTAACTCTCTAAACAGAAAATACCAAACAATCTACAGGCAAACTTCTGGAGCAAATGGGGTGAGAAGTAACTGGATGTGAGATCAATGAACAAAAGTACACCGGTTTCTCTATATAAAAATCTAAAAAACAGAGGGGCTCATGGGTGCCTCAGTTAAGCAAACGACTTTGGCTTGGGTCATGATCTTGTGGCTGGTGAGTTCGAGCCTCGAGTCTGGCTCTGTGCTGACAGCTCAGAGCCTGGATCCTGATTCAGATTCTGTCTCCATTTCTCTCTGCCCCTCCTCTGCTCTCTCTCTCTCTCATTCTCTCTTTCTCTCTCAAGTATAAACATTACATTTAAAAAAAAATCTAAGAATCAGAAAATGTAAAAATTTTCTACTTTCCCAACAGCAACAAAACTATATGACATTTAGGAACATATCTAATAATAGATGATCAAGACTGTGTATCAAAATTTATATAATTTTTATTGAAAAACATAACAGAAGGCTAAATAAATGGAGAGGTACATAAAAATGACCATTCTCACCTAATTAACCTAAAAATATAATGCAGTTATGAATCATGTTTTTTTTTTCCTATGGGTTGGGGTGGGGTGAGGGGAAAAGGGAGGCAGACAAAGGACCAAAAAGAGCCAAGACAATTTTGAAGAACAAAGTGGGGGCTTACCCTACCAGATACAAGACTACAAAAAGAGCACTTAACACAATGTAGTATTAACAAAGAGGCAAGCCATTCACTAATGAAGAAGAAAGGAAACCTCAGAAATAGGTATCTTCGAATATAGAAATCTGACATACGACCGTACAAATAAATGGCCACAGGCTTGTACTGTGATAACTGATGATTATATGTAAAAAATAAAATTAGGTCCATTTCTCATATCAAATGCATCATTAAACCCCAGGTGGATTAATGAACTAAATGTGAAAAGCCAAGTTTCAAAACTTACAGAAAAAAAATACAGGATATTTATATGACCTCCGGAGGGGAAAATATTTCTTAAATGCAACACAAAAAGGACACGTCATTCAGGAAAAGAATTTGACTGATTTCAAACTGCAAACTTCTGACAAATGCCATCCAAAACATAATGAAATGACAAGTCACAGACTGCATGCAAGGTTTTTATGACTAAGGGTATCATTTGGAACAAAGGGCAAACTACCCAACAGGCAAACAGACAAAACAAGCAGTTCACTGGTGAGAAACACAAATAGTCAATGATCGTATAAGAAGTCTGAACATCAAGAATTCTTGGCAAGGATGTGGATGGAGCAACATCTCTTCCATTTGCAGCAAGAGCGAGCAGGCACAATTTCTTCACAAGGAAATAGGAAATGTCCTGTAAAAGTGCATGTGCACATCCTTGTATCCTTACAGTATGCATGCTAGAGAAAATCTAGTCCACATGCACACAATGCATGTGTGACTATTCCATTCTATTACTGTTGTGATGGAAAAACTGAAAACACATTAATGTCCATTAACATGACCTAGATAAGTGAGTTGCAGAATAGCAGGGTTTTACAAACCTACAAGACAAATTTACAAGACAGAATTAAAGCTACATATATCCACATGAATAAACATCATGATGGTGGGTGGGGCAAAGTAGTTCACAGAGGACAACCACCCAGAAAAGCCCAACTGGGGCCCGATGTAAACTATTATGCATTATTCCTGCACTCAGTGATTTCCTTCTCCTCCTTTCTGCTCCTGAGCCAAATGCACTCTGTCCTGTGACCCCTCTCAACTCACCCCTTCCCACTGTGGCTCAAAACAATTTTGTTCTGCCCTGCCAGGATTACATTATTTCCTCCCCAAGTTTTGGCAACCAGTTGCTTATTGATTTCTGGATCAAATCAGATGCCCTGAACTCATCTTTGAATTCCTGCATCATCCCGTCTCTACCTTCCCTGTCTTTGCTTTAATCCTTTTCTTTCCCTACTTGCTTACTTATCACAAAGACATTTAACAGATGCATTAAGGTGTAATTGACATACGATAAAGCACACATATTTTTAAACAGACGGTTTGATGAGTTTCGACACACGTATATGCCTGTGTCACCAGAACCACAATCGAGACAGTGAATTTATCTCCTGACTTCAAAGGCTGCATCTGGCTCCTTTAATATAAGTTATAAGTACTTTTGTGTGTTCATATTCCCTTTAGCCATTTTTGTGCATTCCTTCAAATGGCCTCATCATTGAATTATATTGAAAAATTTCCCATACTGCATATTTTCCTCTTTATA
Source organism: Cryptoprocta ferox (assembly GCA_028646485.1). Taxonomy (NCBI): domain Eukaryota; kingdom Metazoa; phylum Chordata; class Mammalia; order Carnivora; family Eupleridae; genus Cryptoprocta; species Cryptoprocta ferox. The sequence continues at coordinate 117,640,484 of CM053560.1, forward strand.
CCCTCCTCCTCTGACCATTCCTATATTAATTTAGAGCCCTGAAAATAACTAAAGGTATTAGAAATAGCCTCTCATCTCCAACAGCAGTCCCCATGCTGTCTCCTCCAGTCCATTTATATCAATCCTTAGCATTTCCACCAGTCTGTTTGCCCCCAGATAAAGCAATGGCGCTCCTCCTGGAGTTGCTGATTTTGTTTGGACACCAGAGCGACTGGGACACTATTGAGAGTGAAAATATTGTCTATTATTACTTGTGCTGCGACTGTCCCAGAAAAACCAGTGTGTTGCTGGCTCTTGTCAGAACGCTCGCCTCAGATCTTGAAATCCAGGCTGTGCTGGCATTGCAGAGATCCTGCAGCTGATGGAGGAAGGAATTGGGCCAATATTTCTTTGTAGCCCCTTACCTGAATGTGCCAAAGGTTGTGGGTCCCAGTGTCAGGGGTGGAGAGGTATCCACCTGTGTGGCACAGGACCCTGGTCCCGGTGTCTCCCTAAGATGCTGCCTCTAATCCTGCTCCCACCACAGCAGTCTACGGACTCCAAAGGCAGCACATCCCTTGGTAGTGACTCCAGAACATCTACATGGTGGAGGCTCAAGGACACCTATCTAGGTGGAACTGGGTGGTGGGGGATCCTGAAGCTGTTTTTACAAAGCACGTTAGATCAGACTTTAAAATGTCTGTTGTCCATTTCAAACAATGGGAGTGCAACCTGTGGAGACGGTGAGGGTCTACGATACCCCTTGGCACCACTGTTGCTTCCACATCGACCTCACCAACCACCTCACCTGGTTCTTCAAAATTAGGGCACCTTCTGGGGCGCCTGGGTGCCTCAGTTGATTAAGCATCTGACTCTTGGTTTTGGCTTAGGTCACGATCTCACAGTTCATGGGTTTCAGACCCACATCAGGCTCTGTGCTGACCGTGCATAGCCTGCTTGAGATTCTCTCTCTCCCTCTCTCTCTCTCTCTGCTCCTCCCCTGCTTGCTCTTACTCTCTCTCTTTCTCTCAAAATAAAAAAAATACATCATATTCCTAAAGTGTGGAAGATGGCTTCCAGTGACCTCCATGAAGACCACATAGCGATGAGTCTGTAAGCTCAGTTGTGAGCTGTGCCCCCTGTCTGTTTTTGTTTTCGTCTTACACGCAATATATCTGGCAAAAAATTATGGAACTTTCTAAAAAGGGTGGGTTGATACCCTTCCTTGATGTCCACTTTGATGCAGGCTTTCGCCTATTGTGATGGTTAATTTTATGTGCTCACTTGACTGGGTTAAGGGATGCTCAGAAAGTTGGTAAAACATTATTTCTGGTGTGTCTGTGAGGGTGTCTCCAGAAGAGATAAGCATTTGAATCAGTAGACTCAGTAAAGAAGATCATCCTTACCAGTGTGGGCGAGCATCATCCCATCCACTGATAGCCTGCATAGAACAAATCTGGGGAGAAAGGAGGAATTTGCTCTCTCTGCTCCTCCTTCCCTTGGATACTGGTGCACCTGCTTCTTGAACTTTCAAACTCAGCCCACAGCTTACAACGTCTCCAACCCCCGCCACCTACCTCCCACCGATTCTCAGGCCTTTGGACTTGAATTTTACCAAGGGCTTTTCTGGTTCTCCAGCTGGTAGATGACAGACCATAGGACTTCTTGGCCTCCATTTCTTATAAAAAATCTCCACACATCTGTATTTGTGTCTATACCTATGACTCTAGCTATCCTGCAGGTTCTGTCTCTCCGGAGAATTAATACATATATTTTTACAGATGATCGGTTATTTCAGTTAGGATTGGGTGGGGCCTGTGTGTGGCCAAGCACCCGTGGTCACATTATCACTGCATCTAGAGCTGGGTGTGCTTGGGATCATTTGGCGACAGAATCCAAAATATTTGTTCTATCTTCCTGCTCCCTCAGTTTCCTAGGTACCACCAATTCTGTCGTTATAGCTAACCTGCCCCCATCTCCTGTGTATACCTAAAACTTTATCCATCAGACCACTCAGCAAAATAATGGCCCTCCCTTAGGACAGAGTGGAGGACTGAAAATTTTTTTATAATTTAATATTCTTATCTCCTCTCACAGTGGAAATAAGATAGTGCACTGAAATTGCTATTTTGCTTGTCACTTTTTCCCCATTAGACCTGGTGGGAAGAGTCTGCCTTTTATTTATTTCTGAACATCCGAGGTCCAACTCAGGCATGAAAAAAAGATGCATAAAAAACTTCCTTAATGAGGGGGTGCCTGGGTGGCTCAGTCGGCTAAGCGTCTGACTTCAGCTCAGGGTATGATCTCATGGTTCGTGGATTTGAGCCCTGCATCAGGCTATCTGCTGTCAGCACAGAGCTCCCTTTGGGATCCTCTGTTTCCACCCCACTACCCATCTCTGAAATAAATAAATGTTAAAAAAAACTTTCTGAATGAATGAATGAATGAATGAAAAACTCACTGATTTCAGAAACATTTACAGAGTGTTGATCATGCCGTGCCCTTCCCTGGAAGCCACAGTAAGCCAAAGATACCATTCTGCTTTCACGAAGCTTATAGTCTGGAGATGGGCAGGTATTAATAAAGAAATTACACAAATGCATAGCTACAATCTGTGACAGCTTCACGTGAAGATAAAGTACAAGGAGTTATCAGAATTTAGCACAAGGGTGGCCAGGGCTAGACTGAGGAGGAAGGTGAAAGATGAAGGTTGGGGAGGAATAAGGTCATCAAAATGAGGAGAAGGAATGTTCTAGACGTAGAGAGCATGGTGTGCCAAGACTATGGTGCAGAGACCCCTGCAAGGTGCCATGGAGAAAAAGGAAGCCAGTGTGATTGCAGGGAAGGGGAGAGGCAAGAATGTCACAAACTGAAGTCAGAAAGAAGATAAGGACTCTGTAAGAGATGCTTAAGATTTAGGTCTTTGCCCTAAAAGCAAGTGGTGATGCAATCAGTTGTGCAATTTTAACATCAATGTGTGATGGTGTGACACATGGGACAGAAAATGCACGTGGACCAGGGAGGAGGAGGATGTGATAGTTCATTTTATGTATCAACTTGGCTGGACTGGTGTTTGGATATGGGATCAAACATTCTAGATGTTTCTATGAAGGTGTTCTTGGAGCAGTAGTGGACTCAGAGTAAAGCAGACTGCCTTCCGTTATGTTGGTGGGCCTCATCTAATCAGTTGAAGGCCTGAAGAGAAGAAAAGACTGACCTCTCCAGAGCAAGAAGAAATTCCGCTGGCTGATGGCCTACAGACCTGAACTGCAACAATGGCCCTTCCCTGTATCTCCAGTCTGCTGGCTCACCCTGCAATTTTGGACTTGTCAATCTCCATAATCACATGAGCCAACTCCTTAAGGTATCTCTCTCTGTATTTGTGTGTGTGTGTGTGTGTGTGTGTTCTGTGTGTGTTTAGTATATGTGTGCGTGCATGCATGCATGTGTGTGTACTGCTACACACATCTTGCTGGTTCTGTTACTTTGGCCAACCCTGATTAATACTGCGGAGATTCTAGAGCTGAGGAATGAGATGGCCAGAGGTGAAGGCAGAAGTGATGAGCAACACAGACTGCCAGGTGAGGCTGGTGACCATGAGTTCAAGGCATAAGGCACAGGGCTCACAGCTAGGTCTGCTGGTCTTGCTGGTCAGGGTACAGTCAAGGGGCAGCACACACCATCCAGGGAGTGTGCGCCAGCCAGCTGGAGAGGCGCTAGGAAAAGAGAGTGCAGGAGCCCTGCGGCGCTGGTCCCTGTATCCTTGAAATGGTGGATATGGCTCAAGGACATGGAGAAGGGTGGTGTTGCACAGTGGAGTCCAACTGAGGCTGGACCGCAGGCCTGGTGGGAGTAGAAGCTGGACAAGCAAGCCAAAGGCAACAAGGCCTGGGCCAGGGAACTGGGGTGCCCTGCTGAGCCCCCCTGGGCTCCGGTCAAGGAAAATATCAGGTTGTGTAGTGACCTTGGAGAGAGCTATTGGGCTTGTGGAGAAGGTGGGTTCTGGTCCAGGGAGGTTAAGGGCATGAGGCTTCTCCCTGGAATGCCATGTACTTTCCCCTAGAAAGAAGAGACTTTGGGGGGGAAAAAAAAACACCAAAGGGAGGGACAAAGGCAAGGGACTGGCACCACTGAAAGTGTCCTGCTCCCCAGGAGTGAGCGAGCCCTTCTGGGGCCTGCATTCTCCATGCCTGGTCCTTCACTTAACTGACTGCCCAAGGAGGTATGGGAGCACCTGCAAGCCCATCCACCAGTCCTGAGTGGGGCTAGAAGTGCCGAGAGACACTGAGAGGGAACTGGTCCAGCAAGGCCACCTGCATAGGATGGGACTTCTGTGAATATCACTTAAAATACTTCTACCTCAAATGCTGAGTATCCTGGACCCTGTTTTAACTTAGCAGGTGCAAATGAGTCACCGCCCACTTGGGTAGAACCTCTGATCTGTAGGATTATTCTAAAGGGCGTTTAATTGTACTGATGCTAAATGCATCTGTAACTGCAGACGTCCCACCAGACTCGGTATTACAACCGTGCAGAGAAAGTGATGCCAGTAGATCAGAGGGTGGCAAGGCAGGCTTCCAGTGGTGTTGGAGGGGACAGAAATGCCATGACATGAATTGTGTTCAATGGCCAGGAGAACTCATTATTTCTAGACATCCCCTTGCATGGGTCTCATGGTTGCTAGTTTAAGTGCAATAGCACCTCATCTCTGAGAGCATCCCACATGGCCAGAGGGACCCATTAGTGTTTCCCTTAAGAATCCACAGGTGAGAAGAGCACCTGGGTGGCTCAGTTGGTTGATCTTGGCTCAGGTCAGGTTCTCACAGTTCATGAGTTCGAGCCTCACAATGGGCTCTGCCCTGATGGCGTGGAGCCTGCTTGGGATTCTGTCTTCTTCTCTCTGCCCCTCCCCAGCTTGTGCGCTCGCTCTCGCTCTCTCTCTCATAGCTGCCCACTTCCAAAATGGAAACATCACATCTAGCAGGTGTGTGTGTGTGTGTGTGTGTGTGGTGTTGTACAATGCAAGTCCATGCTGTGAATTTTGTCACATTTGTTGACCATTCACTTATCCTCAGAATCATTTTTATTTCTTTAGCATGGCTAAGAACTTACTGAAGATTAGATACTAAATGATGAGTCCATTTTCCGAGTCCCTAGGTTTTTTTTCGAAAATTATCTTGCCACCCTCCCCTCCCCTCTCCCTTTTTTTATTTTTTTAACTTTTTTAGAGACAAAGATAAACCATCTGCAAGATAAGACAAGAAAGCACATAAACTCAATAACTGATTTCTTGGGAAGCTTTCATCTCCTTGTCCATTTATAATGCTTCTTTGGGTAATTTGGTTCCTATGGCTCAATAAATTAAATCCCGATAGATGAAGCAAGAAATAGATTTTTAACTCTGTTCTGAATTAGAATTATATCATTATAATAAAACCATAATGACATTCTGGGATCTAGCAAAGAAATAAAGCTGGGATGGATATCATAGCATATGATTAAGCATATTCAACCAGTTAGCAATTCTGATTTTTGTAACCTTTTAAAAATTCTGTTAATACTGATCGGAAAATATGTCACAATCTTGTGCTGAGTTTGGCTTGGCAAAGGCGGCCATTAGACTACTAAAACATCTTTTGTCATTTATTTTATCATCTTATCTTACAAAAGCCTTGACATTATTTTATCAGGAGAGGGAATTTGTGTAGACTTGATCTTTAGGTAAAAATTGCCCATCATTGTCTAATGCTTTGGAAAAACAGATGCTGAAATCCAAAATTTTCAGACCCCATTAACAGATTATTCATAATGTGATGTCCACAGCCAGGTCCCATCACCAGGGAGCTGAAACTTGGGTCTTGGAGAACTAGACCCTCTGCGGAGTGCTGCCCAGCACTGGACTTGCTCAGGGACCCGTGCAGTACACTCACGCTCCCCACACAACAGGCTGCTGGACAACAGGATGGTTCATGCCTCTGGCTCTGCAGTCCTGGGATCCCTTTGTGGCACAATGGAGTTCTGGTCTCCTCTGTCCCCTCTGTCCTTTGCCCTGCCCTCACTCTTGTCAGGGTGTAGTAGTAAACTTTGGTAGGACGTGAGGTGTTACGCATTAAGAGGCAATCAATACCCTAAGAGAGAGGCTTTTCTGCCCCCAGGAGTCCTCTTCTGAAGACCAAGAGAATCCAGGAGTAGGGGTGGTTAGGAAAGACAGGAAAGAGACCACGGGACAGAGGGCTTCCAGGCCTCCACACCACAGAAAACAATCCTAGGGATGAGTGAAGCAGTGTGTGTGTCACCTTCTGGATTCCAAATATACTCTTCATTAGCCAGGAAGAAGGCTGCTTTCTGTTCATTCTCCCTCATGACAGATTGTGCCTGCACAACCTTCTGGTATCGGTGGGGAGTAGCAGGGTGAGGGGGAAGGAGGGTGGCATAATGGTAAGTGAGTAGTTAGACCAATCTCATTAAGTCGCTATCAGCTAACTCAAACACAACTAAAATCCAAGGAGCTTTGATTCCTAAACCAATTACATGAGATTTCCCCAGCACAAACTGAATTCATTAGATACAAAGTGTGGATAATCCATAATTTAATATGGAAATTGAAGCATGGAGTATTACTAATCAGATAACTAGAACCTCAAATCAGACTATTAAGAGACCAGTGAATCTGCTCTAATTGTTGACCAAAAAGATACAAGCAAGGGAAACTAATGAAAATAACATCCCCCTTTGTCCTTCCTTTGGCTAAGGGTTTGGAGCATCTGTAGGCTACAGGAAGGGGCTCCCATAGAAATTCGTTCCTTTTTACAAGAGCGCCTCCCCTTCCTACCACCCATGTGTGTTTTGAGAGTTGTAATGTGGAGAAGAAACATCAGGTGCCTGCTGCAAAGCCTTTTACTGCAGGAGTGTCATCAAGCACAGCATGCCTTGAATGACTTTAAGAGTAATAATCACATTAAAAATGACTGCACCAGTAATTATAAGAAAACTAGAGAATGTGGCACTTAGATCTATATGAATCCCAGAAGAAGGAGTACCTATATTTATGAGAAGGAACTATAAAATCTTAATTATGCCAAAGCCTATTTAAATAGAGCACAACACTTGATACAAGTTAGGCATCGGCTTTTGTGCTTTGAAGTATCCATAAACATCAGAAAAGATCTAAGAAAGATATGAAACACCTTGAAAATTCCACTGTAATTAACCAGCTAGAGACATCTGTGGTGACGACTGGGAACAAACAGAGAAGGTTGCTGTAATCCAAGGGCTAAAAGCAGAGACACAAGGGCTCAAGGAATAAGTAAGGAATAAGTGATAGAGAAGCAAAGGTTTGAGAAGTGGCCTGCCAAAGCTCAAGGTTGCATCAAAAACAGAGCACGAAGATAATACCCACTGCAGAAAACAAGGTGGGAAGAGAGCGTGAAGGAAACTGAGAAAAATGAGATGGAAAAGAAGAGTGTAAACAATTTGAGGGGGGGAAAAATGACAGGAAAGACAGGTAAAAGCAGTCCAAGAAATGTTTATCCTAAAACAAAGACAACAGGAAAAAATTCAGTTTATACTTCAAGAAAACTTTGCTGAAATAAAGCAAGATGAAAACTCACTATTCAAAGGGTACATGGTACCGTAAGAAATTTGAGAAAGGTTGATCAATATCAAGACATATCACAGGGAAGGAAATGGATTTGATAATTTAAAAATATTACCAAATATACCAAATTAAAAATATTACCAAATATACCAAATTAAAAATATTACCAAATATACCAAAACAAAAAGAAAAACAAAAAAACAAAAAAAATGATGCCTTGCATCAGCTAGGTTGGGCTAGGTTATGCTGTTGTAACAAGTATCTCCCCAATCTCAGTGGGTTAAAAACAACAAGTTTATTTCTCACTCATGCTAAAATGTCCAATGTGGCTAAATGCAGGTGAGTTATGGGGGCTCTACCCATTGTAGTCATCTAGACTAACGGTGCAGCCCCCATCTATAACTTGCCAATTACCATGACAGAGGGAAAGAGAGCACTGGATAATCTCACACTATAGGTAATACCCAGGCTTGGAAGTGATACATTAAGTTTTGCTCACTTAACAAAGTGAGCACTGAACAACCACAAGGCACTTGTGGCACTGAACAACCACAAGGAGACTAGGAAGTACAGTCTTACCACATGAAGGGAAGTTGGGAGAGCTAGAAGTATTTTTAAACAGAATTAATGACCACCACATACCAAAAAGGGAGAAAGCATTAGGCTGACTTTAAGGTCTTTCTTTATAGCAATATTCAATATTCAATTATGGATAATGATGCAGAAAACTAAAAAGAGCACTACCCCTACCATTTCAATGACAAAACGCTGGACACTCTGCAAATTTACAACTTACTTTGAACCCATCAGACAGCTGAGATCACATGGCAACCAACCAACCCAAATTCTAAGGACATGAGAATATCCATGTTGAGACACATAAGCACGTGTTCACTTGGGACAGATGCTTTAGTGAAAAACGGCGAGCAACATGCAGGGTCATGGAGGTAATTCAGCAGAGAGATGGAGGCTATATGGAAGAATCAAATGGAAAGGCACAGTCACAGAAATGAAGGATGTCTCTGGGGCATAAGCAGACTCAGCAGAGCTGAGGGAAAAATGACCCAGTATGGTTTATGTTGGGGACGCAAGGTTGGTTCACCTCTCAAAAGTCAATCAGTGTATTCACCATATTAGCAGACTAAAAAAGAAAAAGTATATGAACATCAAGTTGATGCAGAAAAAGACTGACAAATCCAACGTCCATCCATGATAAAAAGAACTCTCAGGAAACTAGGAAAAGCAGGGGCAACTTCTACCACCTGATAGTGGGCATCTATTAAAAACTTAGAGCTAACATTATATTTAATCTCTAAAGTCAGGAAAGCAAGGATGTATGCTCTCACCACGTCTATCCAATACTGCAATGAGGCAATAAAAAAAAAGAAGAGAAATAAGAGGCATCCACACTGGAAAGGAAGATGTAAAATTGCCTCTCTTTGCATTTCACATTACTGCCTACATAGAAGATCTAAAAGAATATATAAAGGAGTTACCAGAACTATTAAGCAAGTTTAACAAGATCACAGGATACAAGATGAGTAACAAAAATCAAATTTCTATATACTAGCAATGAACAAGAGATTGTTAAAAAAACTTTTAAGTGCCATTAAAATAGCACTAATAAACATGAAATACTGTAAGCATAAATACTATAGAAAATATGTAAAGATCGATATTCCAAACACTGTATAACACTAGTAGAATATAAAAAGACCTGGGGTGCCTGGGTGGCTCAGTTAGTTAAGCATCCAACTTCCACTCAGGTCATGATCTCATGGTTTGTGAGTTCAAGCCCTGCGTTGGGCTCTGTGCTGACAGCTCAGAGCCTGGAGCCTGCTTCAGATTCTGTGTCTCCCTCTCTCTCTCTGCACCCCCTGGCCCCACTCTCCCCCCCTCATACTCTGTCTCTCTTTGTCTCTCAAAAAATAAAAAATAAACATTAAAATTTTTTTAAAGACCTAAGTGGAGAGTTATATCATGACTATATCAATTCTCTCCAAACTGAGATACAGAGTCAATGGCATTCCAATAAAAATCCTAGCAGGATTTCTGAAGAAACTGATAAACTGATTCCAAAATTTATACAGAAATGCCAAGGAACTAGGATAGCCAAACAATTCAGGAAAATAACAAAGCTGGAGGATGGCAGTAAACAGACCCTCACTTCCAAGGGTCTTTCATCTGCCAGATTCCAGATGAAACTCAGCTCCCTACCCCATATGCTCAAGGCCATTGCTCTCATTACTGGCCCTCAGCTGGGGGGCAGGCTGCTCACCGCTACCTCTTCTTCAATCATAAATCCTCCTTCTTCTGAGCCTCATGCCACCAGCTCTGACAGTTCCTACCTCTATGGAAGTTATTTTAAACAAATTCATTCAGAAGTTTGGTGGAATCTTTCATAGACCTTCAGCTCTTACCACTGTCTTGGGCAATTTGAACATCCATGGGGATGAGCTGTTCAACAAGACTTCCCTGCACTGACTTGAACTTTTTAGGTATCCTTCACTTTGTCCCATTGTAGCTAGCCCTTCCCAAGTGGTTTCCTCATCAGGGCACCACAGCCAGGGGCCCTGCAGGCTCGTCAGCCCAGTCTGGGCCTTCTTAGATGGAGCACTGTGGTTCCTACACCATATTCCAGGCCACAGTCTGGAATCCCTCAGGGGATAGTCAAGAACACAGGTCCTGGGAGGGTCCCATGGAGTGCAGGTGTCATAAAAGACTCCAAGGCCTTGGGACTGCAGGCCAAATACCTCTAGCCTACCCACAGAGTGAGACATGACATAGCTGCTTAACTATATGCATGCATCCATGCGGCCTCCAGACCGGGAGATTCCCCAGGGGATATGTCCACTCTTCCAGCAGGCAGTGGCTGCACTGTAATTTAATTAAAATTATTGTCTTGTTATAGGCAGCAAGAAACACCTTTTTTTAACTTTTTCTTAATTAAAATTTTTTTAAGTTTTTAAAAAAATGTTTATTTAGTTTGAGGGACACACAGAGAGCACGAGCCAGGCAAGGGCAGAGAGAGAGGGAGACAGAATCCCAAGCAGGCTCTGCGCTGTCAGCACACAGCCGGACGCAGGGCTCCATCCCATGAACCGTGAGATCATGACCTGAGCTGAAATCAAGAGTTGATGCTGAACTGACTGAGCCAGTCAGGTACCCCCCCCTCTTTTTTTAAATACAAAAAGAAAAATTGAGGAGGTGACTTAGGAGTTGTCAGAATGAGATCTCAGAGCGAGCACTGGCTGCACATATCCCCCCATTCCAGGAGGGCCGTGAAAGGCCATGGCGGGTGTCAGACACTGACCCTGTACAAGCTCCAGGACACAGTGAGAGAAACATGGTTGTGTGCAATGTGAGGCGGCAAGAACCACTTTGCACATAAGAGGACGGGCCCTCGAGTGCTGCAGTCTGTTTTCCTCAGAGCCTCCAAGGTCTGTCACTCTGGAGGGCTGCTGGGACCACTGAACTTGGACCACTCCTCTCTGTGAGAGGAAGCCAGTCCTACCCTGTACTTTAGGCACATCTTCTATCTGTCTTACATTACTGCCCACTTGCCACACGTTTTCACAGTTCCCTGGACTAACAGGGAGCTTGCACAGACTGGGGGGTCATTCTTGCCAGCATTTGAAGTGACACCCAGAGAGGACTAATCCCAGGTACCCAATTCCAGATGGCAACACTTTCCTCCTTTCTCCCCCGATTCCAGGGTGGCTCTCGGAGTTTCCAGGTCCCCACATACTGTGCTCCCTACGGTAGGGACATACTCTAGAGCTCCCTACATCCTGTAAATACAATTTCACCACCCACCCCAAGCATTCCTTTGACCTTGCCGCATCCCCCCTATAAAAGTTTTAGCACACTTTCACCGAGGGAAAAGAGAAGAACAGGGTTCATTGTTCATATGCATTCTTAGGCAGCCAATTTTGGTTTTCAGGAGCAAAAAAAAAAACAAAAAAAAACTTGTAGGAAGAAAAAGAAAGGAATAATATAAACAATTTTCCATGTCATTTAAAAAAATCAGATGCTGTACACAAGAATAGATTGCTGTGGGAAATTGTAAAGTGTCTTTCTCCAAATATCTTTTAAAAAGGCAAAATAAATGCCCATCTGTTCCCTGATGGTGTACCAGCAAAAATGTTAGAAAAGCAGTAGAATGCATCACATCCACATTTGTAAAGACCCATTTCAACCATTCATATCCTACTCCACATATGTCAGAGGCAGGAAAGTGAAATGGTAAAAATGGAAAACGAGATCCAGAAAGCAACACCTTTAAAGTGAAAATCTATAATCCTATAAAATGTTCTCTGGAAAGATATTCCCTCTTGCATTTCAGCTACGGAGATGAATTAAGAAGTGGAAGGAATAGATACATGAGTAAAACCCTCCTGAATGTCTATAAATGCATGGGATGGAATGCATGAATAAGCAGTGCCCTTGGCCGTCACCTTCAACGTCAGCCTCACGGCGTTGCAGTCCTCCTGCAGCGGATTCAGCTTCAGCGTCTCCCCAAGGTTGCTGCAGCCGGATGACTGGTGCTGCATTTCACAGCAGACACACACCCCGACACTGTCAAACTTAATCTAGACAGAGGAACACAGACAGATCTCACAATTAAAACGGCATTCTGCCCTGGCGGGTACACTTGAGCTACACAATTAAGATCACGTGAAAATGCCTCAGTTCAGAGCACCCCGATTCAGTTTTCTTTAAGTAAGAGAGCCAAAACTATTTGTCTTGACAAAAGCCATGAAGAAAAAAAAAACACACCAGGAGGAATAACTTCAAATTCTGATTTTCAAAGTGATTAATAAAAACGAAAAAATAAGCTTGAAGAAACTCAAGTGATAAAGTTGCAGACAGTTACAGAGGAGTCACAGAAAGAGATTAAAGTAAATGAATGGAGGGGCGCCTGGGTGGCTCAGTCAGTTGAGCAGCAGACTCCTGATTTTGACTCAGGTTATGATCTCATGGTTCGTGAGTTTGAGCCCCACATTGGGCTGTGTCTGATAGTGCAGAGCCTGCTTGGGATTCTGTCTCTCTTTCTCTCTCTGCCTCTCCCCTGCTCTCTCTCTCTCAAAAATAAATAAAAAATAAACATTAGAAACAAAAGAAAATGAACAGAAAGCTACTCATATTGAGTTATGCATGGAGACATGTTATCATAGCTCTGTGTCTTGGCATGTTCCACTCCCATGGTCAGTAATTTCATGGCCTATCCAATTCCTACTCATCTGTCAAGACCCAACTCCAGTGTCATCCCTGAGGCCTTGTCTGGTTTTCCCTCTCCGGGGGTGCCTGCTTCCTCTCTGGGCAGCACACTCTGCCCCCAGGTCTACTGGTGACTTATTTTATCCAGCTGTAGTTATTCATGTCCTGTGTGCTCCCGGAGGGCAGCCACCACATGTTACAGTCACAGGATTCACATTGTGATGAGGTGTGGCATTTCAACAAATGCTGTATAAATAAAAATGTCTTGGAACATTAAAAACCACGTAAAGAAAAAAATGCAATTCAAGTGTTTTAAAAGCTTGGAGCCCAGGAGGAAACCCTCAGAGCACACCTGCCCCCCACCTGTCCCCTGCAGCCTGAAGTGGAACATGCAGAAATGAGAAGTCACTGCCTTCTGCACCTCACAGTTCCACGCGCCCACCTTCACTGACTTATTCCCATTTGCTGGCTGAGTGCTCCATGCCTAAGTGCAATCACACACCCAACTGCTCACAAACACAGACTTCCAGGAAAGTGGATTAAAAAGGGACAGCCATAGGTCAAGGGTGTCGTCCCGGGCCAAATTTTCATGTATTTTAAACCTCCGGTTAGTTTACCCTTTACCTACTTTATGCTTTAATTTCTGCTCTTTTAATTCCATCCTCTAAAATGATGAGTGACAGGCTGGAGGAGGAGAACTGAGGGTGGAGGACAGCAGGAGGAGGAGAGCCACACCTGCACCAACCACCGCCAAGTGCTTCGGCCACCCCACCTATGGGAGGGGGGCTGGGAAGGTTGCTTTTGCCTTTAATGCTTTTAGCGATGTCTCCAGTTTCCAGAGCTGAAGTCCACACTGAGTATGGAGTCCAGCTAAGGGAGCCCTAACAACTCTGTCACCCATAACAACACTCCACAGAGAAGTGCACAGGAGGCCTGCAGGGCCAGGCTGCCCAGTACAAGTCCCCCCTTTGCATGAGGCAGCCTGTCCTGCTGACCCACAGAACACCCAGAACTCAGAGCGCCAAGTGGGACAGCTGGGATTGGGCCCCTCAATCCTGCACACCCGTTGTGTGCTTTGGGCAAGGCACCTTCCTGCTGGCTGGCCAGGGCTGGGCTATGGCTGTGGGGACTTTGCTCTCTAACAGACCCCTCAGACAGGTTCTCCTTCAACTTGAGACGCCATGAAATGAAGGACTGGGAAGCCAATCATTGCTCTTGTCCTGGGAGCTGTTTTGTGTTGGTCTCAGCCTATTGATAGTGATGCCGTTGACCAGGAATGCCTGGACGCATTCACCTGGGCCCCTGTTACCTGTGATGAGCTCTCCACAGGCACTTGTGGCTAGACCAGCCCCGTGGTTCTTTGAAATGACTGCAAAACACTCCTCAGCGACAACCGTCAGGGAACTTGGACAAAACAAAGCTTATTCACTGCAGTTCCTGGAGGGGATACGGCACACCCAGGGCCATGCAGTGATGTCATTATGGGGGTGAGGAGTTGAGGGGCCTTGGGGCTCTACCTTTACTGTGGTCCAGGTTGGGGTGTCTAGGGCTTCACAGGTTTGTTCTTTATTGGAGAGTTTAAACCATAAGAGCAGGAATTAGGGCATGGGAAGAGAAAATAGGGTAACTCAAGAGGTCAGTTATCTGGGTCACCCAGGGGGGAGGAAAACTTCATGGCTGGTGCAGCCTGGCTCCTTATCTAGTTGTGTGGCTTGTAACTCTGGGCAATGTGTTTATTTGAGATGGAGGTCTTTAAAATTAATGCCTTGATAATCAAACGCTTAATGTCCTGCACTTACACTGTCTAAACTCTTTCCCCAGAGATCCACTCTCTTCCCCCTGATATCCCACTTTTGCCAGGGAGGCTTCCTGACAACTTCCTTAGTACCTTCCCTTACTCCCTCTCTCCCTCTGCCCCACTCTTGATCCCCCTCACTTTCCTCTGTTCTCTCACCTGACCATAGCATTTACCACCTTCTCACATGCCCTGAGATGGACTCATTCTGTTTATCTTCTGTACCACCCATCAGAGTATAAGCGAAGGATCTGTGTCTGTCATATTCACAGATGCACGCAGAACTTAAAACAGTGCTGGCTCTGTATCAGCTTACAGAACTTACAACGGCTCTCTCCCAATCTCTCCATTGCTGCCTGTTACCCTGGCTGAAACAACATGAGGTGCAGCCTGTTTGGCATAGAGACAGCACATCGCATGGTCCACTAGCTACACTTGTCTAAATAGCTTATCACATGGCACTCTATGGGGATAAAATAACCTAATGCTGGAAGAGGAAGGAGGAGATAACTTGAGGGGGGGGGCAGGCAGGTCTAGGTGTCTCCTTCAATGGAATAGAAAGGCCTGAAACAAGATTCTCAAGGCGCCCACCGTCAAGTCTACATAGTAAGTTTGAAACGGTGTCTCACACTAGATACTTGTTAAAGTATGCCTTCTCTGAATTCAAAGCCATAGCCCAATACATGCTACAGAGCAAACAACAATTTTTTCCAACTGAAGAATTAAGATTCTATAATCAGGGAAAATCTATTTAAGCTACAGTAAGTACCTAGTGCCTCAGGTAATGCCCAATACCAATCATCACCCACACGAGTAAATGTACATCCCAGCAATTTACTGTGACCAATTGTGTCATGGTGTGGCTGGGATTTAATTTAATTTTAATGTAATTTAATTTTAATTTAATTTAAATGTAAAAAAACCCCACATATATGACCTTTAGGGAAAAAAAAGCACTGGAGAAAATCTTTAGGATCTAAGGCTAGGCAAAGAGTTCTTGGAGTAACACCAAAAATATAATGAGCAAAAATGGACTTTTGTGTTACAGATGACCCATTACAAGAATGAAAGACAAACTATCGACTGTGAGAAAATATTTGCAAACCACATAGTCAACCAAACCATGTACTATATATGATCTTTGTCTTTTATTTGAAAGCCTTAACTGTTTTGTTTTATTGCTTGTTTAGTGTCCTATGTGCTTGTCTCTAATTCACCCCCAAACCCCCCAAGAAAACTGAAAATATCCCCTGAGTGCAATCCTACTCATAAGAGGTCTGTCAGCTTTATTTTCTTCTTAGAGACAGTTCCATGGAGCCTCTCTGTCCTACTTCAATCTGGACTCCTTGATCTATAAGCAGTCTGTATAATCTAGTAATGTACATGCTGGGACATCTTTCTTGTATCACCTCAGAATTCTCTTTTCTGTGTCAGATCCCCTCTTCTCTTGTGTCTCAGCTTATGATATCATTTTGGGGGAAGTGAGTTGCTTTGGGACTTTCCTGGCTAAAATCAAAAGGACTGAAACTCCCAAGTAGAAGCCAGGATGTGGAGCACTGGGGACCCTCAGACAGGTTTAGTGGGTGTGTAAAAACCACTTCAGAGAATGGTTAGACTTTTTCTACTTTTAACTATGGCACTTAGGATGAAGTGATATTTTTACCTATAGATATCTAATTGTTCCAACCCCATCAGTTGAAAAGGCTATCTTTTCTCCATTGCTTTTGACCTTTGTCAAAAATCAGTTGGGCCTATTTCTGGGTTCTCTATTGTTTTCCATTTATCTATGTATCTCTCTGCCTTGATTACTGTGGCTATAAGTTTTGAAATCAAATAGATTGATTTCTCCCCTTTCATTCTTTTTCAAATCGTTTCTTTGCCTTTCTGTATACATTTTAGTATAAGATTGTCTACATCTACAAGAAAACTTGCTGGGGTTATGATAGGAATTGCTTTGAGTTTGCATATCAATTTGGGGAGAATTTATATCATTATTGTGTTGAGTCTTCCAATTCATGAGCACCATATGTCTCTCCATTTATTTAGAATTCTTTGATTTATTTCATCATTATGTAGTTGTCAGTGTACATGTCCTGTACATATTTTGTTAGATTTACACCTACGCATTTTCTGAGCGATTACAAATAGGACTGTATTTTCAATTTCAGTACCCATAGACTAATTGCTAATATAGAGAAATACAATTGAATTCTGTATGTTTATCTTGTATCCCGTGACCCTGCTGAACTCACTAATTAGTTCCAAGGGATTATCTCTGGAGAGTCCTTGGGATTTTCTATGTATACACTCATGTCATCTACAAATAAGGTTAGTTTTATTTCTTCCTTATGCCTTTAATTTGCTTTTCCTACCTTGTTGCATTAGCTAGAACTTCTAGTACTATATACTATGTTGAATGATAGTGGTGAGAACAGGCATGCTTGCTTTGTTTCTGATCTTAGGGGGAAAGCATTCAGTCTTTTCCCATTAAGTATCATGTTCACTGTGGGGTTTTTGTAGATGCTCTTTTTCAGCTTCAAGAAGTTCTCCTTTAAGCCTATTTTTCTAAGGATTTGTTTATCATGGAAGGGTACTCAATTTTGTTAAGCACTTTTTCTGTATAAGTCAATCTGATCACATGATTTTCTTCTTTCATTTATTAATATCATGGATTACATTGATTGATTTTTGATTATTGAACCAGCCTTGCATCCCTGGAATAAACCCCTCTTGGTAATGATGTGTAATTTTCTTCATATATTCTGAATTCTACTTGCTAATATTTTGTTAAGGATTTTTGCGGCTATGTTAATTAGGGATATTGGTCTGTAGTTTTCTATTACTGTACTCTCTGCCTGGTTGTGGTAGATAGTAACATTGGATTCATAAAATCGATTTGGAAGTATTCCCTCCTCTTCTATTTTCTGGAAAAGAGTATGTGAAAATGGTGTTAATTCCTTTAAATATTTGGTAGAATTCTCCAGTGAAACTATCTGGGCCTAGAGATTTGGTTTTAGGGAGTTTTTAAATTAAAATTTTAATTTCATTAATAGTTACAGGGCAAATCAAACTGTTTCATATTGTGTGAGTTATGGTAGTTTTGTGT
The DNA here is from genome assembly GCA_028646485.1 of Cryptoprocta ferox. Lineage (NCBI taxonomy): Eukaryota > Metazoa > Chordata > Mammalia > Carnivora > Eupleridae > Cryptoprocta > Cryptoprocta ferox. Next base: position 117,658,181 of record CM053560.1, read on the forward strand.
TAAGAAGTTGATCCATTTCATCTATGCTGTTAAATTTATTTGTGTAAAATTGTTCATATTATTCTCTTATTATCTTTTTGATGTCTGCAGAGTCTGAAGGTATGTCCCCACTTCATTCCAGACTTGGTAATTTGTGTCCTTTATCTTTTTTTCTTAGAGGAGGTTTGTCAACTTTGTTGATCTTGTCAAAGTATCAGCTCCTTTTTTCATTGGTTTTCTCAATTATTTTCTTGTTTGCAATTTCACTGACTTGTGCTCTTATCTTTTTTATTTCCTTCTTGTTCTGGGTTGATTTTGTCTTTCTTTTTCTAGTATCTTGAGGTAGGAAATTAGGTTATTGATTTGAGACCTTTCCTTGTTTCTTATGAAAGCATCTAGTGCTACAAATTTCCTCAGTATTACTTTAGCTGCATCCCACATGTTTTGATATGCCATGCTTTATTTTCATTCCTTTCTAAATATACTTGAATTCCCCTTGGGGTTTCTTCTTTGATTCATGGATTATTTATAAGTGTGCTGTTTAAGTTCTACGTGTTTAGAAATATTCCCCATAATAGCAAAGAAAACTTACATTATGAGTAAGATGAGTAAGATGAAATGATAAATTATGGCAACCATGCAAATAGCCTACAGCAAGAAAAGGGACAGGAAATAGAGCATTTATTTAAATAAAGAATTCTAAGGAGGAAATAAGGAATTATAGCCTATAAACAGGACCCTTACTATTATAATGGTTTTAGAAAACAGAGAATATTTTCTTCCTAATTGTTTTTTTCCCCATGGGTAAATTGGGTAAATTATCTTTTTTTATGACTTACTTCAAGATTTTTCTTTGTCTTTAGTTTTCATAAGTTTGACTATGGTGTTTCTTGGTGCTGATTTCTTGGAGAGCATCCTGTTTGGATTTGCTCAGCTTCATGAATTTTTAGGTTAACGTCTTTTGGCAAATTTGGGGAGTTTTCAGCCATTATTTCTTCAAGTATTTTTCAGACTTGTTTTTTTTTTAAAAGTTTATTAATTTATTTTTGAGAGAGAGAGTGAGAGAGCATTAGTGGGGGAAGGCAGAGAAAGAGGGAGACAGAGTCTCAAGCTGGCAGCATGGAGCCTGATGCAGGGCTCAAAGTCATGAACTGTGAGATCATGACCTGAGCTGAAATCAAGAGCCTGCACTTAACTGACTGAGCCACCCAGGTGCCCCAGCCTTGCTTTTTAAATCCTTTCTTTCAGTAACTCCAGTGACATGAAGGTTAGACATAAACCACTGACACTGTGTTCATTTTTGTTTCCAGTCGATTTTCTCTTTGGTGTTCATTTTGGGTGATTTCTATCTATTGTTCCATTTTCCTGTTCACTGATTCTTTTCTCAGTCCCCTTCATTCTGCCATTGAGTGTAGACACAGAGCTTTTTATTTCATTCATTTTTGAGTTCTAAAATTGTCATTTGACTCTTTATATCTTCTATTTCTTTGCTGAGGCTTTTTATTGATTCATTTATCTCACGAATGTTCATAATTGCTCATGGAGGCATTTTTATCATAGACTACAGATGAACATATGAAAGTCAAAGCAATAAAACTGTGAGAAGATAATAAAGAATACCTTCATGTCCTTGGAGTAGGAAAATACTTCTTAAACATTGCTCAAAATGTATTAATCATAAACAAATGACTGATGTATTTGAAATTAAAAACTTTTCATAAAATAATACACATACGAGAGTAAAAATAGAAGAAGATTTTGCATTACATGTAAGTACAGAAGTGCATTACATGTAAACCCCCCTCACAAACATTAAGGAAAAGACAAACAACCCAATGTGAAACATGTGATAAGGAGCCCCACCACAACAATAACCTGAAAAATAGAAATCAAAATTACAATAAGATGTCAGTTACACTCTCACCAGAATGGCTAAAATAGAGAAATAATTACAATCGACAATACCAAGTGATGATAAGGATGTGAAGCAACAGGAACTCATACATTGCTACTGGGGTTGTGAACTGGGACAACAACTTTGGAAAACAACTTGGCATTATCCATTTACATTGAAGATTCCTACCCAGTCTAATGTAATATCCAATAGATATTCTAATTCTAAAAGCATATCCAGAAAAATGCATGCAATGGTAACAAAAATCATGTGGTAGAAAGTTGATAGCAACATTACACAAAATAGCCTCACACAGAAAAGTGCCTGAGATCCATCAACAGTGGAATGAATGAATGAATTATATTATAGTCATACCATGCAACATTATAAAGCAATGAACATGAGTGAACTATGGCTATATACCACGTGAATGAATCGCACAACATAAAGTTGAATGCAAGAAACCAGACACAAAAGAAGAAACATGAAATGTTTTTGTTTAGATGAGGTCCCCCAAAACAAGGGAAATTAAACTACAGTGTTCACAGGGGCATGCATAGTTGGTACAACGATAAAGAAAACAAAAGATGTGATATCATAAAAATTAGGATGCTGACTATCCTCACTGGGAATAGAAACGCAGTGAATTGGGAGTGCATAAGGAGGGCCTTTGGTTGCTGGGGATGCTCTATTTGTAGATTTTAGTGGAGTTCACATGGATATTTGCCTCATGATAAACTGTTGAACTTTATATTTTTGTTTTGGTGGACTTTCTTAAATATGTTTTATATTCCCAAGGGAAAAGATTAAAAATGAATGGCTTGCTTGAAAATAAATAAAATGTAAAACTTGGGAAAAGAACAAAACCAAATTAACAGAAAATAGCAAAAAAAATAATTTAACATAAAAATTGAAAGGAATGGAATAGAGGATAGAAATAAAGATATTAGGATAATAAAGCCTAAAGATAATTCTTGAATAGACAAACCTCGGGTAGGATTAAACAAAACAAAACAAAACAAAAGCCAAAGCAAATGACATCAGAAATGAGAAAGGAGATTTAACTATAGAATGTTGGAGATTTAAAGAATATAGGCAGGTCTACAGCCATAAATCCAAAAATCTAGAGGACCTGGATAATTTCCTAGCAAAATATAAACTACTGCACTGAATCCAAAGGATGCAGTAAACCCAAAGTCCAATAACCATAAAAGATACTGGAAAGTCCAAAATGGTACTTCAAGCTGAGTTGTTTCTGACCTTTGATGGAAAGATAATTCCTATGTTTTAACTAATGCAATAAGATAAGAAAATATTGTAAGCTGTGTAAATATTGGAGAAGACAGAATTGTCTTTCTTTCCAAATGATATGATTGAGTATCGAAAATAACCTAAGAGAATATACCAAAAAAACACAACTGGAATTAAGAGTATTTGCTATATTGATTACAATAAATATGATACTAGTAATAACCAAATAAAAATAAAAATGGCAGGGTGCCTAGCTGGCTCAGTCAGAGGAGCATGCAACTCTTGATCTTGGGGTCATGAGTTTGAGCCCCATGTTGGGTGAAGAGATTATTTAAAAAAATAAATAAAATTAAAAAAATTAAAAAATAAAAATGACAAATATATTGTACTCAGTTAATAGTAACAAATACAAAATACCTAAAAATACATTAAACATAAAATAAATTAAATATGAAAATAAAATTACCAATGGGAAGCTATATATAAAATGTTATTAAATAGCAATAATTCAGGTATGGTAGATATGGGTCATTCTATCTGGCCACCCATTGCCATTAAGCTTTCTTCCTCAGTTTGGGGAATACTCACCTTCTGAGTCTTCTACCTTCTCCAGAAATGCTTTCTAGGCCTGCCTTGTTGGGAGGAGCCCTTGAAGGAGGGCTCCACCATAGGACACTCCTGCACAGGACTTTAGGGGTGAGCTTGGGACACAGAGGTATGTACCAAACTGACTCCATTCTGAAATAGGGGGTAGCAGACACACCCAGTTTCCAGAGGAGGCAGGAAGTGAGGTTCTGGAGAAAGTATCCAAAACCTGGGGTCAGCAGGGTCACGCTACTGGCAGGGTTCCAGCCCAGTGATGATGGGGTCTTCCTCAAAGCAGTTCCTGACTATAATTTGAAGCATCTTTCCTTTCCTGGCCTTATAGCCTCCAAACTTGGTTTCTGACTATCCTGGAGACTCTGTGAACTCTCTGGGTTCCTTCTAGGTGAAAACTAGATTGAGTTGGCTTCTTTTTAACTTAAAACCCCTACTGACACATACTGCCTGAATCAGTGGAGGTGCATAGCCTGTTTCTAAATGGAAAGATGTAATATCCTAAAAACTGTCAATCCTTCCCAAGGAATGCACACATGTGCTGGCATCCCAATCAGAATCCCAATGGAGTGGATACAACTGGACAAAAGCATTTTTTAATGTTTATTCATTTATTTTGAGAGAGAGAGAGAGAGAGAGAGAGAGGCAGAGAGGGAGGGAGAGAAAATCCCAAGCAGGCTTTACAGTGAGCACAGAGCCCAGTGCGGGGCTCGATCTCACAACCATGAGATCATGACCTGAGCCAAAGAGTTAGACGCTTAACAACTGAGCCACCCAGGCCTGGACAAAATCATTTTAAAGATTTATAGAATAACAAACATGTAAGAATTATCCAAAACATTTTTGGAAACAGAAAGTGATAATGGGAGCAGCGGATGTCTTAACAGATATTAATGTTGTCATCAAAACAGTAAAGTCACGGCTTAAAAAAATAAAGAGTTCAATGGCTTAAAAAAATAAAGAGTTCAATGGGATAGAAAAGTTTCAGAAATCAGACTGATAATCTATAGGAACTTAGTATATGAAAAACATGGCATTTCAATTGAGTAGGAAAAAGACAGTTTGCTTAATAATGGTGCTGGCATAGTAAGCTATTCATCTATAACAGTCTCAAAACATATAAAAATAAAATATATTTGACTAAGAATCTAAATTAAAACAATAAAAACTCAGGAAAATATAAAAGGATAGTTGCATAAACATGGGGTGAAGAGTCCTTTTAAGAGCAAACCAAGAATCTCAGAAAGCTAGAAGAGTCTCAAAATAAAAGACAAGAACAAAGTCTCTGGCTAGCCAGGCCTGGATCACAGAGCAATCACAACATACACACAATGTCCACCAAGGCTGCTAACCTTCTAGGTCATGGGTCTGGAACTCCTGGATATGTTTTCAGGAGACAGGCAAAGACTTAATATCCCTAATAGCTTTAGGAATGAGAAAGGGAACATAAATACAAATGCAGAGGGGATTAAGAATGAGAAGAAAACACTAGGAATAACTTTGTGCCAATAAATTTGAAAATCTAGAAAAGAATAGATGATTTTCTATGCAAACATCAATTGATAAAATTGGCAATGTGAAAAACAAAACAAAACAAAAAAAATGGAACAGCCAGGTTTGCAAAAACATGAACAGACTATGAACCAAAGAAGGAATCTTACAAGGCAGCAGCTGAGGACACCTAGGTGGCCTAACATATATGCCATCTTCTTTAGATACACAGCTGGGATGAAGTCCTTCATTTCCCTCACCTCTCGGTGACTCTACTAACGATCCCAAGTTATGGAGAATTCCAGTTGGAGCAACTTGGTTCACAGGCCTGCCACATGGCTGAGTGTGTGCTGGGCGCCGGAAATGCACACAATGGGAAGGCATGTTGCCCAAAATAAAGTGGGCCAAATGGCCCTACAGAAAGTCTCCTCTGGTTTAGAGTCTAATCAACTCACAAAAAGAAACTATGAGAAATGTACCAATGCTTGTTTTCCTTTCTTCTGCCCATGGAACTATATTAATACACAAGAGTCAAGTTACACTTTGGCAAATTCATATCATGCCATGACCACTGGCTAGCAGGCACCACTGGGGATTCACAACCTCAGGATCCGGGAGCATTGCCTTTGGTTTTGGTGTGTCTTCCTCCTGATCAACTGGACAAAGTGTCCAGAGTTTTCCTGGTCTAGTCTGCTCTCCCACATCTCAAAAACATGCAAGGAATTATTTCACATGATCATGCCTCTACCTTGGTACGAGGACTGAAGGAGCTCATGTAAATGGCAAGATAGCTTCTTTAGGGAAAAACGAAGGGAGAGACCCAGCTTGGCTGGGAAGCAGAGATTATCATGTCAAGTAACCCTTTGGTGACCCCATGGAATAGATCTCAAAATAAATCTTTTCCATCAGTTGTTTCACTGAGTTTGTGATTAATTGTAAGAAAAATTCTGGAAACCTCCTGATCAGTTCTCTGACCTTAACATCTTGGGTATGTGGAAGGCTGACAGATTTATTTCAGGAGTGCCCCTCAGTTGTTCGGGTCACTGGGAACGACACAGCAGAATTTTGCAAATGAAGCTGCAGTAATTTTTCATGAATTTCTTTGGAGCATTTAATAGCCAGCCTGCCCCTCCTTATTTATGGTCCATCAGCCTGTCTGGGAGTACAAAGGGCTTATACAACAGAGAGGGAGGCTCCTGGATTCTTTTAAGAAGCACAAACGAGACAGATAGTGACCTTCAGACACTCCCAAAAGGAACGCAGCAGGGAAGGCTGAACCTTGGGGGCAGCCCATGGATCCTGGGCACACTCACGGAAGAGACCGTCCTTGAGGGTGACAAACCTGCCCAGCCACAGAGAAAAGCAAAGCATCAGGGACAGAACCAGACCCATTCAGGGTCCCGTCTGCTACGGAGTGACCCAGGACAAGCCACAGAAGTTCTCCAAGCTTTGCGTTTCTGGAGTAAAAGTGCAAAGTGCAAATATTGTTAGCTGTTGGTGTTTGCATTTTATTACTTTAATTGGAGAATATGTTTGCAAAAATTTGCCCCTACTTTTGAATACTTCTAGCATTACATCATTTTTGCAGACATTCTCATTAATCTGTCGACATCTGCCAAACTCAGCAACTCGGCCCAGCCAATCCCAGCCCTGCTTATTCTAAGTGACCCCTCTGTTGTCCTGTGGCCACCCTGCTGGTGACAGTGGAGGTTTCCTAAAACACAGGCCCTACTGATGTAGGACTAGATAACTCTCATACTGGTAGACACTCAGGACACTGAATGACACTCGCAAGATGCCAGAAACTCCAGTAATGATGCTACAACCTGACAAATCCTGAAAACATTATGCTGAGTGAAAGAAGTCAGACACAAAAGACCACACATTATAGGATTCCATTCATATGAAATGTCTAGCATAGGAAAATCAATAGAGAGAAAGTAGATTAGTGTTTGTTTGGGGTTGAGGGTGGAGGTGGGAATAAGGGCATGGGGGGTGATACTTAGGGTACAGGGTTTCTTTTTGAGGTAATGAAAATGTTCTAAAATTGACTGTGTAATGGTTATACATATTGGCGGATACACTAGAAACTACTGAATTGTACAGTTTAAATGAGTAACTAGTATGGTATATGAATTATATCACAGTAATGGTGTTTGAAAAAAAGAAAAAATAACCATCACATTGTGATGATTACTGACTTAGCTCACAAGCGCACCATGAACACAGGAAGTTTAAGACCAATGAACTCTACCTTCTCCACCATGGTCTCCCAAATGTGACGTTGCTGGGAGCTCAGCATTAGAGGGACTCTCTGGGCTGGTGACAGCAGGAGCACCCCCTTCCTTCTCAAGCATCTTAATCTATTTTCCACAGCTGGCACCCTTTCCTGGCCTTTTAGGCTCTTCCTTGCTCTGGAGGCAGTAGGGACTGGAGCATCTGTTCCTGCGAGAGGCAGAGGGTTCCCACCAGGCTTGGGGAGGAAGCCAGCACATCACGATCACTCCAGTTTCCCTTTCAAGCCAGTGACCCAGCCCCACACGCTACATCTCCTGACCTGGTTCTCCTCAAGGGGCCTAGGACCCCTGAAGGAATATTCCAGGCAAGTTGTTCCTAGGCAGGGATTGGGGGTGGGATGGGTTAGGGTAGCCAGTCCTTACCAATCATGGCTTGTAACCTGTGACTTTGAATTTGAAAATGCAGAAATAGAGGTACTTGGGTGGCTCAGTCAGTTAAGCATCTGACTTCAGCTCAGGTCATGATCTCATGGTTCATGGGTTTGAGCCCTGCATCAGGTTCTGCACTGTCATTGCAGAGCCTGCTTCAGGTTCTCTGTCTCCCTCTCTTTCTGCCCACCCCCCTCCCTTAGCTACAGAAATAGCTAAGTCTCAGCTGTATTTCTTAAAACTGAAATACATCCAACATCTAACCTTGTGTAAATTTAAGGTGTACAACATCTCAGCGGTAGTTCTGGAATATCCATGACTCTGCCTCAGCAGGCCACCCACCCCAGGGAAGAGAGAAGTAATAGCTTCTGCAGAACCAGCCTGCTGGCCAGGCAGGAGCAAGGACAGCTTCATGAGAAAGTGATTATGCAACTGCCCCACACAGAGAAGCCAGGAAGGACTCCAGGTGCAACCCGCAGACCATGGCTTATCTCTGAATTTAAAAAGCCAGTACCTTCAATTCCCATTAACTTGTAAGGATTCAGACAAAAATAAATAAATAAATAACAAAATCTCTGAGACCATAAGCCAAGTCAACATCTAATGGCCTAGAGGAGATGCCACAGCATATGGAACCGTGTCCCCCTCCACAGCCCCCCAGAACCACATTCCAGATGTGGATGGCTTCTGCTCTCTTGTGACTTGGATTTCACCTACGTGGGCCTTGGCTGATATTTTTTTCTTAAAGATAAAATAATCCTTTTAAAATGTATCCATGCTGGGCATCTGGGTGGCTCAGTTGGTTAAGTGTCCAACTTCAGCTCAGGCCATGATCTCATGGCTCATGAGTTCAAGTTCCTCATCAGGTTCTGTGCTGACAGCTTGGAGCTTCAGATTCTGTGTCTCCCTCTTTCTCTGCCCCTCCCTCACTCGCACTCTGGCTATCTCCCAAAACTAAAATAAAGATTAAAAAAATAAAAATAAAATGTATCCATGTAATTTAACAATTGTTTTAGAACATTTTCGCCAAGAGAGCAATAAGTAATGACAAAAACTATTAATAATTGGTTATAGATTTCCTACCACTTTTTATTTCTTGGGAAATGTTTGGGATTTGAAAAAACTCACAGCGTGAATCTTGAATATTTTGAAAGAAAATGCAAAGAATGTCAAGTAAATATGTATAGGCATATAGGATACATTGATTCTACCTCACCTTAAGACTTTGAAATGGGAACACCTTTTTCATTAGTGAAGTTAATTCTTAAACCAATTCAGTTACTGTGATACATTGTAAAGATGGATTTATCCTTAGAAAATCTTTCCGAGTACATTTATCAAATAATCTAAAATTATGATAAAGTTAGAAGTTTCTAGATTCCTAAGAAATATAAAGTGAAATCACCTATGTCCCTATAGGGTTTAAAAGGGAAAATACAGGGACGCCTCAGTTCTCAGTCAGTTAAGTGTCCAACTTCACCTCAGGTCACGGTCTCGCGGTTCGTGAGTTAGAGCCTTGCGTTGAGCTCTGTGTTGACAGCTCAGAGCCTGGAGACTGCTTTGGATTCTGTGTCTCCCTCTCTCTGCCTCTCCCCCAATCATGCTCTGTCTCAAAAATAAACATTAAAAAAATATTAAAAAAGAAAAGGGAGGGGCGCCTGGGTGTCTCAGTCAGTTAAGCGTCAGACATCAGCTTAGGTCATGATCTCATAGTTCCTGGGTTTGAGCCCCGCATGGGGCTCTGTGCTGACAGTTCGGAGCCTGGATCCTGCTTCAGATTCTGTGTCTCCCTCTTTCTCTGCCATTTGCACTCTCTCTCTCAAAAATAAATAAACATTATAAAATTAAAAATAAAAATAAAAAAGGGAAAAAAGAAAAGGGAAAATACAGGGGCGCATAAGTGGCTTAGTCAGTTGAGTGTCTGACTCTTGATTTTGGCTCAGGGTTGTGGGATCCCAGGGTTGTGGGATCAAGCCCCAGAGTGGGCTATGTGCTGAGCATCGAAACTGCTTCAGATTCTCTCTCTCCCTCTGCCCCTCTCTCTTCTCTCTCCGTCCAATTTAATAATAATAATAATAATAGAGAAAATAAGACAAAAAAGATTGAAAAAATGACTTGTTCAGAACTAAAACAAACACAAATATTCTGAAGTGAAATTTTCCAACTATCATATATTCCAATATATACACATGTATACTTACATTTAACTATAAGTGGACACAAAATCACTGTGTTGTGATGAATAATAGGTGTCAATGACATGACAGTTACTGAAATCTGTGTGAGCCAGGAACTGTGTTAAGAACTCTCTATCTCTACTATCTTTACGAACGAGGAAAATGGAGCTCAGAGATGTTAAGTGGCTTGCTTGAAGTCATAGAGTGGGTCAGCGTTGTAGCCAGGACTGAGTCCAGAACTTGTGCTCTAAGTACACACCATCTTTTCTCCACTTTGCCTGCGTTTCAGACATAGCAAATTGCTTATGTTCCCAGGACAAGCTGAGACATTTCCACTCTGCCCTTTATAATTACTAGTGTTCCCTCCCTGGACTGCCTCTTTGAACCAACCTCACATTCTTCAAGGTCCAGCTCAGCTGCCCTCCTTTGTATAAACTTTCTGATGTCTACAGTATGACTAAAACCTTTGTCTTCTCTTCTCCCAGATTTGGTGGCTCATCTTTTTTTAAAATTTTTATAAACGTTTATTTATTTTTTGAGAGAGAGAGAGAGAAAGAGAGAGAGAGAAAGAGAGAGAGAGAGAGAGAGAGAGAGAGAGAGAGAAACAGACTGCGAGCAGAAGAGAGGCAGAGAGAGAGGGAGACACAGAATCCAATGCAGCGTCCAGGCTCTGAGCTGTCAGCCCAGAGCCTGATGTGGGGCTCGAATTCATGAACCTGGAGATCATGACCTGAGCCAATGTCAGACACCCAACCGACTGAGCCACAAAGGTGCTCCATGGCAGCTCATTTCTTAATGACAGCACTAACTTTATTTTGCATTATGATATTTTAACTCTACCTTTTTTTCTTCCTAAATTGCTGTTGTAGAATTCTTGAGAACTGGGACTTACTTTTGCCTCCCCCTCAGAAGGGATGGCGAACACAAGACACACATCCCATCCTTTCCCCCTTTGGCTCCTGGTACAAACAGCTTTCATACTTGCTCCCCATGGAGCCCAAATACAGCCTCAGATTCCTCCTTAACACACTGCTCTCAGCACTCACTGCCAGATGATGAACACTGGCACACGAGATGAAACCCACATGCGATAGTAGATAATGGCTACAAAAAATAAAAACCTGCTTCCGATTGAATGTACACAAGGATAAAGTGTTGATGCTCAGCTGAGGGAGAACTAGCCTATTCCTTAAACATGGATAGTCTACTTTGAAATGGCTAAGAAATGATGGCACATAACAAGGGTCCCCAGTGCTCTCCTCGCCTCTCTGCCCAGCAGCTGGGAGAAGCGATTCTGCCCACAGTGTTTCTGCCCCAAGTACCAGCCCAGGTATGGTGGGGGGGGGGGCACCAGCACACAACAGATGTCAGATTCCTCAGCAAATGGGATGCCTGTACACTCCTGGTGGAAGTGGAGACGGCGCAAACCACTCTGGAAAACTTGTTTGTCCCGTCTGCCAAAGCCAAACACATGGGTACCCTAGGACCCAGAGACTGCACTTGGAGGCATGACCAGCAGAAAGGTATAGGGATGTTCATCAGAAGATGCGCGCTAGAATATCCACAGCAGCACCGTCCTCCACAGCCTCTCTGGAAATAACCCTGATGTCTATCAAGAGAAGGATGGGAAAATAAACTGTGGTATGTCCATCCAGTGAGAAACCAGAGGTACGTGCAATGAGATGACATACTCCACTGCACATGCAGAACGAAAAAGCAGGAAACAATATTGTGACGTAGGATACTATTTATAGAATGTTAAAAGCCGGGAAAGCTGATGGAGGTTAAGATAGTGGCTGCTCTTAGGGAGGGAAAGCCCCTAGGAGAAGGAAAGACGGGGGCTCCTGGGAGTGTTGGCCATGTTGTCTCTACAACTGGTGCTGCTTCCATGGGTTTGTGCAAAGTCACGGAGTTGGACACTTGCAGCGTGTCAGGGGGACACCTTCAAGTGATGGTAGGAACCAGTTAGAAAGTTTCATTTTGATTTTGGTTCCTCATACACACTACACACGCTGTTTCCCGTCTCTTGTTGTTGCTGTTATCCAAGGTGAAGAATACAAAGGCAGGATTTCCAAGTGTTTTCTAAGACTTGGCAAAAGCATCCCCTACTCTGGGAGCCGCCTCTGCTCTCCCCAGTGGGACCCAGTACCCTGAGGCTCGAGTTCCCTGTGCCCCGAGTGCGAGTGTCTCTCAGGGCACTGTGCACAGTACCCACCGACACCCCCTCAGAGTGTAAACTGCCCCAGTGTTGCAGGATATTTTTACTTCGATACCCGGGGTTCATTGTCTCACTGCTTTGAAGAATGAAGAGGTGGACACAAAACGAGCATCAGGCAAAAGCTTATGAAAATATGAGATCAGAAAGGAAGAAGAATAGGAAAGCTCTCTTCACAGAGAGGGGACATTCGAAAGTAAATGCCCACGACAATCGGCAAGGGTCTTTGTTTTGTAAGGTTTTGGTCCCCTCCCTCCCAAACCTTCCCCCCTTGTCCCTTCTCAACTCCTACCCTTATTGGCTTGATAACTGTAGGTGCTGGGCTGTCCATTCCTGATTGGCTCATTTCCGTTGTATGGGGGGTGGCCTATGGCCATACCATACGGTTCCTTGTAGGTCATACATTTTATGGTCTACTTATTTTTAGTCAGGTCTTTTGTCAAATTCCTGAGGGGAAACTGAGGGAGAGTAGGTGGTGTCTGTCACATTCTCAAGAGGAACCTTATACCTGAGGGGGTTTGCTGTAGTCAGATGCTCCCAGCATTTTTCCAAAATATATGTTTTTCCACCCAGGGACCTCAGGTCCTAATCCTTTCCCTCTCTGCCTATTTGATCATATCCTTTCCCTATCATAGCAGGATAAGCACTGCCTTCTCCACCCCAGTGCTGGGGTTTGGCAGGACCAACTCTGATATGCATGCATGGGTGTAGAGTTAGTATACAAAAAAGATGGACACAAAGTGTTGATTGGATTAATTAAGTCAGATTTTAGAGGCTTCAAAGAAGTTCTGTATTAATTATGTTTGTTTATGTTTTGCACTATCTGATGCTCTGACATCTTGGGGCCCTTCTAGATCCTGGAGGGACTGCTGTTCCAAAGGCTGGTTAATACCAGAGTGGTAAACAACTTGTCTGTGAACCTGCCTTTCATATGCAAACCAGCCACTATGGAGCCCACACCCCCAACCAAGCATCATCTACATCTCACACTCCAGGGTAATATTCCTCCTGCCCTAAATCACCCCCAGGGATCACCTCCAGGGCCCAGAGCCTGCTGGTGAGCCCCTAGACCAGGTTCATCTAGCACCATGAAGGTTCCCTTAGGGTTTATCCGTCCAAACTTATTAGAATTTAAATTTCCACCTTTACACTGACAGAGTTTGTTTAGTCCCTATACTGCTTTCCTTACGACATTTTACACCATCAAAGAAGCTTGGCAGTTACAACAGGTCAATGTCTCTAATAATGAAAGTACATTAGAACACAGACATGGTACAGGAAGTGCACTCATGTTGCTGATGGAGAAGAGCTGCACCTTCTTTAATTGTGCTTTGGAACCAGCATCAAGAGGACAATATAAAAAGTATTCTTTTAAAACCCCAAAGCTGATGAGAATCTAGTTTTTTTTTTTTTATTTGTATGTGTGTGCACATATGTACATGTATAGAAAACAATTAAGGAAAAAGTTATCTAATTCCTAATAAAAGATAGGACTTTTATTGTAGCTTATGTTGTTAAAAACAAAACCACATGCCCCAAATGGCATTACTTAGGTTCAAGCCCCGAGTCAGTAAACCAGGGCTTACTATCTAATCTAACTGCAGTTGAACCTTCCCTCCAAAATGTAGTTGTACCCAGTCAGTCAGGAATTTTCTGGTCAGTACCAAGGAGGTCATCTGTCATGGGGCCCTTTCCATCCCCTTGGTACTGACCATCCTGAGGTCATCTGCAGCAGAGGACCCCTTGCTCCTCCCCCTAAGAGAGAGTGACCACACCTGGAACAGTCCTTTCTCTTCTCTTCCTGCTGACTCCTTGCCCCATCCTTCTTCCTACAGAAACCTTCCCAAGTTTTGCACAACTCCTCAGAGCTCCCCTCTACTTACCAGAAGGGGTGCTGCCTCATTCAAGAAACACATAATAAAACCAATTAGATCTTCATATACACTCAGTTGGATTTTGTTTTTTAACAATATTAATTAGGGGCACCTGGGTGGCTCAGTGGATTAAGCATCAGACATCACCTCAGGTCATGATCTCATGGTCTGTGAGTTCAAGCCCTACATCGGGCTCTGTGCCGACAGCTCAGAGCCTGGAGCCTGCTTCAGATTCTGTGTCTCCTTCTCTCTGCCTCTCCCCCGCTCATTCTCTCTCAAAATAATAAATAAACATTGAAAAAAATTTTTTAAAGAAAGTTTCTTTGTTAAAAAAAATATATACATATACATGTATATATATCATATAATTAAAATACATATATATATATACACATATGTATACATGTATATAGATCATACAATTAAGCCTTTATAATCTTCCCTGATCTTTTAGGGGAAAAAAAAGTCCTCCTTGTCATTTATATCATCAGCTATTTTACCTTTATTTCTGTCTTTGTGTAGTTGTACCCTACCTATTCAAAATTTTCATCATGTATTTGTCATCCTGACGATAGACAAGAGAAGCTAGGGAGTGTGGATATTTGAAGGTCCCATTTGCAACATTCCTGCCAGACAGCAATGGTCAATGAGAACACCAAACCAGATTCCCAGCCCTCTTTGAAGGTTATCTTCACAGGACATGGCAATGATTTCCACAGTCTTGGGAATTTTTACAAGACCTGTTTGTTCAAATGATACTTTCAAGGACAGCGTAAGTTGGAAAGCTATGAATGCTTCACACCAGCCTCCCTGTGCACAGGAAAATGAGACAGCTCTTCCTGAGATGTTCTCATCACTGAAGAAGCGTGGAACTAGTTGAACACAGAGATTCCTCTTCTGGACCTGCAGGGGAGGGGCCACGCCTTCATCTCCTTCTGGACTCGCATTTTTAGTCCAGACTCTGAAATTTCATTACCACTGTTATCAAAGCAGAGCTCCACGTGGCTGGCAGAAAGGGAGAAAGGGCTGGAACAATGGTGCTGGTTAACAGGAAAATGAGAAGCATTTAGTGCTTTTCTTCCAGAAAGGCCCAAACAAGAATGTTTGCAGCAGCCGTGTTTGGAAAAACAGAAAAAATTGGAAAGAAGCTAAATGAGGTTCTGTGGCCAAATTAACTTGGGGAATAGTGTTTTAAAGAATTAAAGGGGACTCCCTCTGTGCATGGCTTCTCAGAGTTTTAATAATCTACGGCATGTAGTCCCTCTTGGTCCTCCTTTTTAAAAGTGTATCCATTCAGGGGCACCTGCGTGGCTCACTTGATTAAGCATCTGACTCTGGATTTTGGCTCAGGTCATGATCTCACAGTTTGTGGGATCAAGGCCCGGGTCAGGCTCTGTGCTAACAGCATGGAGCCTGCTGGGGATTCTCTCTCTCTCTCTCTCTCTCTCTCTCTCTCTCTCTCTCTGTGTGTGTGTGTGTGTGTGTGTGTGTGTGTGTCTCTCTCCTCTCTCTCTGCCTTTCCCCATGCTGGCGCACTCTCTCTCTCTCTCTCAAAATAAATAAATAAACATAAAAAAGAAAAAAGAACATCCATTCACATCTCAGTAATTCATGCTCAGGAGCAGCTCAGGGGCTTCCTTTACCCTCCACACCCCCTGCTTTAGGGAGGCAAGTTCAGGGCTGATGGCTCCTTCCTGCTTTTCCCACTTGAAATCATGATTTACAGACACAAATTCCTGTTGACTAGTATCTGTTCATCCCTAGAACATAACATAAATATTAACCAATAAAGAAAAACATTTTTATTAGTTTTAAATTCTTTCTGGTCTCTCACCTAATGGGATATGATATTCTCACAACGTTGAGAGTCATACATGAAAACACACTGTTCAGTGTTGTGATATGTTTCTAGGTAAAACTGTACTACTATAGCACTAGGGCTCTAATTGGCCCTTAACAAATGATGATCTGCTCATCAATTTCAGTGCTGTGAGCATATCCAATAATGGGGGAAGGTATTATGATAGGGAAAGAAAGGATAAAACAGGCAGAGAGGGAAAGGTTAGGGCCTGAGTCCCTGGGTAGGGAAAACCCATCTTAAAACAATGCTGGGAGCATCCAACCATGAGCAAATTCCCTCAGGCATAAAGTTCCTCTTAAAAAATTTAACAGACACCACCTACTCCCCCTCAGATATCCCTTAGGAAACTGACAAAAGACCTGACTAAAAATAGTTAGACCTTAAAACTTATAACCCACAAGGAACAGTATGGCCATAGACCACTCCTCATACAATAGAAATGAGCCAATCAAAAAGGCATGTCTAGGCATATAGAGTTACCTAGACAATAAGGGTAGGACCTGAAAAGGTACAAGGCCGGCGGGGTGGGGTGGGGGGGGGGGGGATGAGGTAGGGAAGGGGCCAATCAAAACCCTATAAAACAAAGTTCCTTGCCTATAGCATGGGCATTCATTTTCGTATGTCTCCTCTCTGTGAAGAGAGCTTTCAAATTATTCTTCCTTTCTGACCTCATACTCTAATAAACTTTTGCCTGCTGCTCATTTTATTCTGTCTCTACCTCTTCAGTCTTCGAAGCAGCGAGATGATGAACCCTGGGTATTGAGGCAAAAAAATCTTGCAACAGTATCTTGGAAGAACCAAGATAGGAAGGATATGGGCAAGGCTGCAGACTAGTCATTCTCGGGGCACTGGGCAGTGATTTTTTTTTTATTTTTACTTTCTTTTATTCTTGGGGGAACTCACCTAGTGTTTGAGAGTAAAACTGGGGAACTTCACATAAAAATCTTATTTTCTAGCTTTTCATGAAAAATTTCCAGTTCCAGGCTCACTAGGTCCTTGGTGGGAGCTGCTCTCCCAAGACAAGGCTCGCGGCTGGAGTGAGTCTGTATCTGGCTTCTCCCTCAGCAGTCTGTGAGTCGGCTACGTTGAGAAGGAGTTGGTTTTAATCACTATTTTTTCCCTCTAGAGACCACACTTTGAGCAGATATTAAAGGCCTGCTAAATACAGGGTAAGAAAAGTAACCTGAGATTGGAGAACCCGGACCTCCAGCTCCCTCTCCAGCCCCTGCAAGGCAGCCTCATCCCTCCATACCCTGGACATCTCAGCAGAATGAAGACCCTCCTTCAGAGAAGGCACAGGTGACAGAGGGCCAGCGAGGATGGAGAAGTCCCAAAAAGGATTAAGTCAAGTCTGAAGCTGCCCATTCCGATCTCCCTTCCTGCTTTGCCCTCAAACACAGGCAGCCCCACCGTATGCTCAGAGAACCAGAGGGGTCGAGGCCCAAGAGAAAACACCTACACACGTTGCCATGTGGGGGTCTCCTAAAGAGTGCTAGATGTTCTATTGGAGTCCACATTGTTGGGACAGACAATGGTTCGCCTTCAAGTTCTTCTTACGTTTCCATGAACTGTGGGAGGCAGGGCAGTGAATCAGTCCTACCCACAGCTTACAGGTATCTCTGTACAGGGACAAGGAAGCATCACCTAACAGGTGGCAGGACACTGGAGAGACAGAGTGAAAAGGTCACAAAGTGTCCCAAACATGAAATCACAGAAACAGAACCACCAAAGGACAAACAGTACAGTGGTTTACCACAAGGTAGGTGTCAAGTACAGTAGAGAGAAGTCCTAGGGCCTGAGTACATGGGACACACAGAGGGACATGCAGCAAGGGCTGAGGTGTAAGTTCTGGGAGCCTCAGTCCCTGTGCCTCTCTCCATCTACAGGGCTCCATCTGCATGGCCTCCTTCCTGTTCTTCATCCTCATCCAGTTAGCCTCAGGCCCTCCTCCCTGCTGCTCCCACTCCTGAAACCCTCCTCCCTCTGCTTCTCAAGGTGCTTCCTTGCCTTGCTCAGGCCCTGAGTCATGTGTCAATTCTCAGAGAAGCATAAGCCTGCCTCCTTATACTTCCCTGCCTCTCCTCCCCCTTTTTGTAAAAAAAAATTTTAATGTTTATTTCTGAGAGAGAGAGAGAGAGAGAGAGAAAGAGAGAGAGAGAGGGGTGGGGGGAGAGAGAGCGCAAAAAGGGGAAAGGCAGAGAAAGACAGGGAGACACAGAATCTGAAGCAGGCTCCAGGCTCCGAGCTGTCAGCACAGAGCTGGACGCGGGCTGGTCTTGAACCCACGAACTGTGAGCTCATGACCTGAGCCAAAGTCTGACACTTAACCAACTGAGTCCCCCCGGCGCCCCTTCCCTGCCTCTTTCCTTGTAGCACTTCTGGTTGTTGGAAATGGTCTCCTTTGTTTGTCATCCACTTCTCATCTAAGAAGGCGAGCTGCACACGTGGAGGGTGCAGAGCCAGGACCTGTCTGTCCAGATGTGTAGCTCTGCCTCTGTAAAACTGTACTGACCCAGTGAATGAAAGAGTAAAGGAATGTACACAGGACACAGAAATGTTTGTATGGAACTACGCTGTTGGCCTACTTTAAACATATCCATTTTTATTTTGCTGAGAATGTGTTCTTTGCTAGACTTTGGGGTTTAGAATCAACTTTCAAATTTCTGCTTTAGCCAGGATAATGGCACTCTCGCATGGGGATGAGTTAAAACAGAATTATGCTGCTACAAGGGGGAAGATTCTGTGTCGTCACAACAAACCACAAAGGGCAGTCAAATGCTAAGTTTCTTGTGAAGCCAAGAGAGGCCATGACGCCACGACTCTTCTTGACCCCTGATTAGTAGAATAAAAGCTACACCCATTGGCAACAGTGTAAACTATGAAGGAACCCACAAGACCTCCAGAGGCGCTGTGTACTTTCTGCCAACTCTTCCTTCATCTTTAAAGCCAGACATTTCCAACAGCCCCAGACTATGGCCCTTTCCTCTCATAATTTATTATTCATCACTATGAAGCTAAATCAGGGTTGCCCTGGTTACTGTGGGGCCCTTCTGAGGGCTGTGGCTACGGCTACATAATTGGTGTTGACTTGGTTACTGGATGCTTTCAATTCTGAGACCAGAGTGGTGGTAATAAATGTGGCTGGGAGCCTTAAGAAAAAATTCTAACAGGCTTTGGAAAAATGGGATTGCCAGAAAATTAAGGTCCTTCTCCAGAATATGTCATTGAGGGTCTCAACCTGGGGTCCTGAGAAACCCAAATGGTAGAAAATAACCAGCTCATAAAAGTTATAGATGACTTTTTAAAACAATAACAGACGGAATCATGAAACTATTAATTCAATTATTTTGGCTAAGTGAATTGGACTGTCACACACAGGATGGGAGGTTTGCCGTGAAGATCCTGCTCAGACCAGCACTCAGCAAATGTTTCCTGAGCTCCTGTCATGGACTTGTGCCAAGAGAAGGAAGAGTTCCGGGGAGTAGCAGTGTGGAGGACTGGCTAGGAGAAAGATGACCGAGGATGTGGCCTAAGGTAGAGTTTCCAAAAAGAAAGACGGGTCTTGCCAGCCAGGAAGGTCAGAATTCATTCAGGGTCCCTTCTTAGAGGCCCAGAACCCTCACACCTCTGACATAAGGCTGAGAACAAGGGAGAAGCGTTAGGAGCCTGCGGAAGTCCTAAACATGTTGGTGTGCATCTGTGGGTCAGTGTCCTTTGTTGGGAGCTAACCTGGGACAGCTGCAAGGTAGTAAAAGTAAAGGAGTGGCATATTTAGGGTGAGAGGGTCTGAGATGTTGCCCTCACATCTACATTCATAAGGGACACGCAGGACATGAGGGGGTCCCAGAATTCCTTTGTGCCCTAGGTGGTCCTGAAAAGAGATGGGAGAATCCCAAGCAGATAGGTCTTGTGCTGAGACCCTGTTGAGACCTCAGGAAGGGCTCGGAGGACAGACAGAATGGGCGCCATGCTGCCCACCCCCACTGCTCTGATGCTAAATCTGCTTCTCCCACACCCGGATAACACCGGGGACAGGAAAGGAGAAGATGCAGAGGGAAGAAGTGCTGAAGGGCTAAACACCTTCTGAAAAGAGACAGAGTTAATCTTGGAGGAGAGATTGTTTAAACTGTCAGAGACTAAATCACTGGGCAGTGCTAAGAGTCAAATTTTTTTCCCAAATCGGTGGACACGTGCCAAGTCGAGGTGCATTACAGAAAAGGAGAACTGCATTTCTGCAGATCTGAGGCATATTGTGAAAATTTAAACACGCCACATATAAGTCAATAGGAATGACACCCAAACTCTCATAAATAAACATAAATAGGCTAAACTAACCAGTTAAAAGGAAAAAAAAACCCTTGAAAATATTATGCTTAGTGAAATAAGCCAGAAACAAAAAGACAAATATTGTATGATTTAATATGAGGTACCTAGAGTAGACAAAATTGTAGAGACAGAAAGAGTGGTGGCTTCCAGAGGCTGTGGGGAGGAGGAAACAGGGAGTTACTATTTAATGGACACAGAGTTTCTGTTCAGGAGGATGAAAAAGTTCTGGAAATGGATAGTGGTGATGGTTACACAGCAATGTGAATGTACTTAAGGCCACTGAATTATATAATTAAAAATGGCTAAAATGGTAATTTTTATATATGTGTATTTTACCATAATAGGAAAAAAAAGGAGACAAAAGACTCTTGCCTTTATAATCAGATTAACATACTATTTAGTTATTAACTTTTAAGCACAATAAAGAAGAAAAAAAGCAAGATGCATAAATTAGCAATGATATAATAGATAAAATCTTGCATACAGAGGAACATGAGATATAAAAATATACAGAGCATTATAAAATATTTATAAAAGAATATTATAAATTGTGTATATTCATGACTTAAAAAATAACTCAAAGCCCAAGTCAATCAAAAATGTGAAAAAATACAAAAATTGACAAATAATTATCTTTTAAATACTACCACTCTTAGACAGTTTGGTGAACTAGTTCTTTGGCAAGAGCAAGAAAACTGACAAATCTCTAACAAGGAAAAAGATAAAAGGCACATAACATATGACAATATCAGAAATGAAAATGGAGATATCACTATACCCTGAAGACATTAAAATAATGATAATGGAGTAATATGAACTCTACATATAGAAATTTCACTATTTAAATGAAATGAATCAACTCCTTTGAACACACAAACTACCACAGCTCAACCAATATGACAACCAATAGCTTTGTAACTGTTAAGGGAGTTAAATTCATAATTTTAAACCTTCCCAAAAGGAAACCTCTAGGCCTAGATGGACTCATTGAAAAATTCTATCAAACACCTTATGAAAAATTAACACCAATTCTACACAATCTCTTCCAGAAAAGAGAAGAGAAAACTTTGGAACTCATTTTATGAGGCCATTATTACCCTGATACCAAAACCAGACAAGGACAATTAAAAAAAAAACAGACCAATATCTCTCATGAACTTTGATGCAAAATATCCTCAAAAAAACACTAGCAGACTAAGTCTAAAAAATGTATGAGAATGATTATACACCATGCCGAAGAAATATTTATTCTAGATATATATAAAACTGGTCAGCATTAAAAATCAATCCATGTGATCCACCATATTGGTAAACCAAATAAGAAAAATCATGTGATTATATTAATTAATAACAAAAAACATTCGACAAAAATCCAACACCTATTCATTTAAAAATCTCTCAGCCAGTTAGGACAGAAGGAAATGATCTCATTCTGAAAAAGACACACACACACACACACACACACACACACACACAGTATTCAAAAGTTCTGTAGCTAACATTACATTAATGGTGGAAGGTAGGATGTTTCCCTTTAATATTACAAACAAAGCAAACATGTCCATTCTCACCACATTTATACAACATAATACTGGAAATTCTAGCCAGTGCAAATAGGGAAGAAAGAAAAATAAAATGCACATGTATTAGAAGCAAATACCAGGGAATCTATAAAAATAGTTCCTAGAACTAAAAAAATGAAATCAGCAAGATCACAGAATACAAAATCAACACATAAAAATCATTCACATTTCCATATAGTAACAATGAACACAGAGAACTAAAATTAAAAACAAATGTCATTTACAATCAATCCAAAGAGAACAAAATATTTAAATATACATTTAACAAATATGTAGAGGATCTGTATGCTAAAAATTATGAACTGCTGTTGAAAAAATTCAAAAAGATATAAATAAATGGAGAGATATACCATATTCATGGATTGGAAGATTCAACACAGAAAGATATCAATTCTCTCCAAACTGCTATATGAAATTAAAATAATTCCTATTAAAATCTCAGCAATAATTTATGGAGACAGAGATAGCACATTCTAAAATATACATGTAAATCACAGCCTGTACAATAGCTAAAACAATCTTGACAAAAAAGAATAAGTGGGAAGAATCACCCTACCAAGACAGTGTGGTATTGGCAGATAGTGCCCCCAGTGATATCAACGAGACAGAACAGAAAACATAGAAATAAACCCAGACCAATATTCTCAACTGGTATTTTTATATAGGTGCAAAAAGCAATTTGGTGGAGGAAGGATCGCCTTTTCAACAAATGGTCTGGAGCAATCAGACAATCACAGGCAAAAAATGAACTTTGACCTAAACTTCATACCTTATACAAAAATTGATTCAACTGGGACTTAAATTTAAAATGTAACACTAGAAAACTTTTAGGAAAGACATCAGAGAAAAATGGTCAGACTAGTTCTTAGTCTTGACACCACAATCATCATTTAGGAAAGGAACAAATTAACAAATTGGACCTTATCAAAATCCAAATCTTTGTTCTCAGAAGAGTTTGAAGAGCCAAGTTATGGACTGGGAGAAAATGTTTTCAAGCCACATTTTTTATACAAGACATATCTAGATTAGTGAGGAACTCTCAAATTTCAAGGGTAAAATACAAATTTTAATAAAAATAAAAAACATTAGAAAACGGACAAAACACATGAACATTTATTTCACTAAACCATACACAGAGATGTCAGTGAAACACATAAAAAAGATGTTCAACATCATTAGCCACCAAGGAAATGAAAACTAAGACCACAGTCATATTACTACATACTTAAAAAATGACTAAAAAAAAGAATATATTGACAACAATAGTGCTGATGAAGATACGGAGAAACTGGATCACTCATACATTTTTTATAGGAATGTAAAATGATACAGCTACACTGAAAACAGATTGGTAGTTTCTTATAAAACTGAACATGTAATTATCATATGATACAGCAATTGCATTCTCAGATAGTCATGCCCAAGAAATGAAAACTTATAACACAAAAACCAGTACATGAATGTTCACTGCATCCTATTCGTAATAGCCAAAAACTGGAGTTGGCCCAGATGTCCAGCAACAGTTAAATGGTTCAATAGTCATTTGTATGTACCATGGAATACTACACAACAATTAAAAGGAATAGACTATGGATACACACACAACTCGGATGAATTTCTATGGGATTCTGCTGAATGAAAAAAGCCAATTCCACATAGTTACATACTGTATTTTTTCGTACGTAACATTTTGGAAGTGACAACATTTTCAAAATGGTGGACAGATTAGCGGTTCCCAGGATGAGGTAGAAAGGATGTGGGTGTCATTATAAAAAGACTAGTATGAGGAATATTGAGGTATTGTGGTATCGAAATATGTGGTTCAGTATCTCAACTGTGGGGTGGATATTATGAACCTATACAGGTGACAAAATTGCATGAAACTTAATACACATACTCTAACACCTATACAGACAGAAAAATGAATATAAGCAAAAATGGGGAAACGTGAATAAGATGAACCGATTGTATCAATGTCAATACTGTGGTTGTGATATTGTTGCCATTGGGGGAAACCATAAAAGGAGTACAGTTGATCTCTGTTATTTTTAACAATTTCATGTGAATCTACAAATTTCTTAGTGAGAATTTCAATGAAAAAAAAATTAAATTCTATATTAACAATCGTAACCCTCCTCTGTTTCCATTCTAGAAACAAAACATTTGTAGGTGACATTTCTATAGATGCTCATTGTTGAGTAGCATTAAATACAAAACAAGTCTTTGTACCCATTTTCAACAGGGTTCTTGAGATTTTTCATATCCAGTATCTATAGGGAGTAAAAACGGGGACTTGTGGTTACTCTAATTTTACATAAGTTATCTGAACAATATAGATAGAACTATTCACCTCGCTCATTTCTAACATGAGAGGATTAACCATAGACGATTTCTAAATTTCACTCGTGCTCCATTATCTGTGTTCATTCTCCTCCAATTTCCCATTTACTTGTTTATATCAAAAGTATTAATGTAGAAAAAGAAAAAAGAGGAATTGATTTGTAATTTGCTTCTTTCTCCACACTAGCATGTAGTATTTTGGTCTACATCCAAATGCATTTTTAAAAATTTATTTAAGTTCAAGTTAGTTCACACACAGTGTAGTATTGGTTTCAGGAATAGAACCCAGTGATTCATCACTAACATAAAATACCCAGTGCTCATCCCAACAAGTGCCCTCCTTAATGCCCATCACTGATTTAGCCCATCTCCCCACCCACTTCCCTTCCAGAAACTCTCAGTTTGTTCTCTGTATTTCAGAATCACTTATGGTTTACCTTTCTCTCTGTTTTTATCTTATTTTTCCTTTCCTTCTCCTATGTTCATCTGTTTCTTAAGTTACACATATGAGTAAAATCATATTATATTTGTCTTTCTCTGACTTGCTTTGCTTAGCATAATATTCTCTAGTTCCATCTATGTTGTTACCAATGGCAAGATTTCATTCTTTTTGATCGTTGAGTAATATTTCTTCTTTATCCATTCATTAGTCCATCAGCCCAATGGACATTTGGGCTTTTTCCATGATTTGGCTATTGTTGATAGCACTGATATGAACATTGGGGTGCATGTGGCCCTTTGAATCAGCATTTTGGATCCTTTGGAAAAAGACCTAGTAATGTAATTGTGGGTCATAGGATAGTTCTATTCTTAATTTTTTGAGGAACCTCCATGCTGTTTTCCAGAGTGGCTGCACCAGTTTGCATTCTTGCCAACAGTGCAAAAGTGTTCCTCTTTTTCCACATCCTCACCAACATCTGTTGTTGCCTGAGTTGTTAATTTTAGCCATTCTGACAGGTGTGAGGTGGTATCTCATTGTGGTTTTGATTTGTATTTCTCCGATGCTAAGTGAGGTTGAGCACCTTTTCATGTTTCTGTTGGCCATCTGGATGTCTTCTTTGGAAAAGTGTCTATTCATGTCTTCTGCCCATTTCTTCACTGGATTATTTGTTTTTTGAGTGTTGAGTTCAATGAGTTCTTTATAGATTTTAGATACTAACCCTTTATCTGGTATGTAATTTGTAAATGTCTTCTCACATTCTATCAGTTGTCTTTTAGTTTCGTTGATTGTTTCCTTCTCTGTGCAGATTTTTATCTTGATGAGATCCCAATAGTTCATTTTTGCTTTTATTTCCCTTGCCTCCGTAGACAGTAAGAAGTTGCTGCAGCCAAGGTCAAAGAGGTTTTTGCCTGTTTACTCTTGGTTTCCTGTCTCACATTTAGGCCTTTCATATATTTTGAGTTTATTATTGTGTACGGTGTAAGAAAGTGGCCCAGGTTTATTCTTCTACATGTCACTGTCCAGTTTTCCCAACACCATTTGCTGAAGAGACCTTTTTTTCCCCATTAGATATTCTTTCCTACTTTTTCAAAGATTAGTTGGCTATACATGTGTGGGTCCATTTCTGGGTTCTCTGTTCCATTGATCTATATGTCTGTTTTTGTGCCAGTACCATACTGTCTTGATGCTTGTAGTTTAAAGTCTGGGATTATGATGGCTCCAGCTTTGGTTTTCTTTTTCAACATTACTTTGGTTATTCAGGGTCTTTTCTAGTTCCATGCAAATTCTAGGATTGGTTGCTCTAGTGCTGTGAAGAATGCTGGTGTTATTTTGATAGGGATTGCATTGAATGTATAGATTGCTTTGGGTAGTATACACATTTTAACAACATTTGCTCTTCCAATCCATGAGCATGGATTTTCCACTTCTTTATGTTTTCTTCAATTTCTATCATAAGCTGTGTATAGTTTTCAGTGTACAGATCTTTTACCTTTTTGGTTGGGTTTATTCCTAGGTACCTTATGGCTTTTGATGCAATTGTAAATGGGATAAAATCCTTGACTTCTCTTTATGCTGCTTCATTATTGTTGTATAGAAAGGAAACTATTTCTGTACATTGATATTATATCCTGCGACTTTGCTGAATATATATATCAGTTCTAGCAGTTTTCTGGTGGAATCTTCAGGTTTTCAAGGTAGAGTATAGTGTCACCTGTGAAGAGTAAATTTTAACTTCTTCTTTGCTAATCTGTATGCCTTTTATTTCTTTTTTGTCTGATTGCTGAAGGCTAGGACTTCCAGTACTACGTTGAACAACAGTGATGAGAATGGACATCCCTGTGCTATTGCTGACTATAGGGGGAAGCTCTCAGTTTTTCCCCATTGAAGGTGATATTAGCTGGGGGCCTTTCATATATGGCCTTTATGAAGTTCAGGTATGTTCCTTCTATTCTTACTTTTTTGCGCATTTTTATCATGAAAGGATGCTGTATTTTGTCAAATGCTTTCTCTGCAACTATTGAAAGAATCATATGGTTCTTATCCTTTCTTTTATTAATGTGGTGCATCACATTGACTGATTTGTGACTATTGAACAGCCCTGCAGCCCAGGAATAAATCCCACTTGACCATGGTGAATAATTCTTTTAATGTACTGTTGGATTTGATTTGCAAGTATCTTGTTGAGAATTTTCGCATCCTGGTTCATCAGGGATATTGGCCTGTAACTCTCCTTTGTAGTGGGGTCTTTGTCTGGTTTTGGAATCAAGGTAATGCTGGCTTCATAGAAAGAGTTTGGAAGTATTCCTTCCATTTCTGTTTTTTGGAACAGTTTGAGAAGAATAGGTATTAACTCTTCTTTAAATGTCTAAATGCATTTTTAAATCCTTAACAACCAGGTTTAGCCATCCTTTAAACCAAAATATTTCATTTCGTTTCCTATTCCTGAAAAACTGCTTTGTAACAACTTGTGAGATGATTGGGGTCAGGGATAGAATGAAAATGTGGATAACTGCATGATCCTTTTTGAATTACAAATTCCTAAAAAAACAGTAGATGTCACACTCAATTATAAACTGTAAAAATGGATTTGCTGTCCAAAGTAAGTAAATTTGGGACTGACATGTTGTGTTGAATTAACTACATCACTGCTTCCTCAAGTTAGCCACTAACAATCAAGAGCTCAGAGAATAACTAAAGAATTTAAATAAGGTCTAGATGATTTTTCCAAGTGCCTTAAAATACATGAGAAATAACAACACAGAGGCAGATGCATATACAAAGAAAGGCATAACCGCTGTGATAACACTCATTGTTAAGTAGCATCAAATACAAAACAAGTCTATGATACAACATCCTAGGAACAGTGGATGATGAAACTCTTGTCTAATATTTTTGTCCTGACTCCAGAGATAATGTCTGAGTAAGGTGTAGTACACTTGGTATTTATACATGGAAGACAAGATGTGCTTTATTTTCATCATTAATTCATTCACTATTGTTTCCTCCTTTCTTTCCTTCTTTCCTCTTTCCTTTCTTTCTCTTTTCAGTGCCAGAATTTGGAACAAAGGGAACATAAACAAAAGGGTAAATAAAATAGCCAGATTGGAGTGGAATGTAGTAAGCAGGGTAGAGAAAACAAAAGGAAAAAAAAACTTGTTCAGGTAAAGAAGAAATTATGTATTAATGAAAGGAGCAAGAAGAAAACGAATCAAAGGAGAAAACTCCAGTACAGAGATGTGCTAATGAATGTTTAACAACTGATTCTTCTGAACAAAACTGTGTGTATATATATATATATATATGAATTAGTTATATTATAAATATATATTATATATTATGAAATTATAAATTTTAATAGCACAAAGCATTTGTAACAAGCAATTTACAATAAAAATACAAAAATCTATATACCATATATTAGTATATTTTACATACTAACATAACTATGATTTATGCAACTATAACTTCAGTTTGACTTGCTATTTCTTGACCATTTAACTGTAGTCAGTGAACTTTATGGTCTAACATATGGTCTATCCTGGAGACTATTCCATGTGCAATTGAACAGAATATAGAGTTCATTGTTGTTGGGTGGAGTGTGTTATAAATGTTTGTCAGGTTTATAGTGTGGTTCAGATCTCTTACTTTGTTTTTGATCTTCTGTCTAGTTGTCCTATCCATCATTGAAATGGCTTCCAACTATAACTATTAAATCAACTATTTTTCCCTTCATTGTGTCAGATACTTTGTTTGTTTGAACAGGGGAGAGAGGCGGGGAGGGGGGAGAGAGAGAGAGAGAGAGAGAGAGAGAGAGAGAGAGAGAGAGAGAGAGAGAGAGAGAGAGAGAGAGAGCATCCCAAGCAGGCTCCATGCTCAGTATAGAGCCTGACCTGGTGCTCAATTCCATGACCCTGGGATCATGACCTGAGCTCAACTCCAAAGTTGGGTGCTCACTCAACTGAGCCACCCAGGTGTCTCTATCAGTTTTTGCTTCGTATATTTTAGTGTTCTGTTATTTGGAACATATATGTTTACAACTTCCATATCCTCCTGTTGTGTAGACATTTTAATCATTATGAATTGTCCCTCTTATCTGTAGCAACTTTTTGACTTGCTATTTCTTGCAAAATTCATTATCGATTTTTTATTATTCAAATAAATCAATTTATGAATAAATTCTTGATTGGCATTTTTGTATAAGTTAACCGATATGGTAAAAGTGAAATAATAAAGACTTTTGGAACTTTATCTGAAATGAGCAACTTCTTTGCTGAATCATATTACTTTAGGATGGTGGAAGAGTATGTCCTCACCTTTTTGTGCTATATTCAGTGTAATGGCTATAGACACAACACACTTTAATTTTTAACCTGTATTATTAACATTTTTTCCACTACTTTTTAAAATTTATACCCAGAGTTGGCAAACTGTCATCCATGGGCCAAATCCAATCCATTGCCTGGTTAAATAAAATATTATCAAAACACAGCCATGCCCATTCATTGAATTATAGTCTGTGACTGATTTTGTGCTACAATGTTAGAGTTGGGTAGTTCCAATAGACACCATCTGTCCTGCAAAGCCTGAATTATTTACTATTTGGCCTTTCCAAAAAAAGAAGGAGGAGGAGGAGGAAGAGAAGGAGGTGGAGGAGGAGGAGAAGGAGAAGAAGAAGGAGAAGGAGGAGAAGGAGGAGGAAGAGAAAATCTATACCTGATATGGACCACCAACAAGATAATAAATCAACCCCTGATTTTTAGCCTTTCCTGATTTCCAGTATGTATCTTACTCAAATTAACACTGAAGTCCTAAAATATTAGCAAGAACTGAGACAGACTGATATTCTCTAATAAGCTATAAATAATTATGACTTTAAAACTATAATAGAAAAAGTTAAAACCCATGGATATTTAACATTATAAATAAGAGTTCTAAGAAAGAGAATTCAATGTCTTAGTGAAAGTAACATGATTAAAAAAAATCTCTACTCCCACCATGGCCAGATTCAAGCTAGCAGTAGGACGTTGGTGAAAGTGTTGTGAGAAGAAGCGCAGTAGCACACATATGATGATTAATTTCACACATCAACTCCAGGTGCCCAGATTAAACATCGTTTCTGGGTGTGTCTGTAGGGTATTTCTGGATAAGATTAGCATTTGTATCAGTGACTCAGTGGACTGCTCTCCCCAAAGTGTGTAGGCATGATCCAATCCACTGAAGTCCTAAGGGAACAGAAGTTGGAAGAAGGAGGAATTCACCCCCTTTTTTCCTGCCTCATTGTTGAGGTGGGACATCTCACCTCACCTTCTCTGACCCTTCACCTTGGATTTACATTGTAGGTTCCCCTGCTTCTCAGGCCTTTGGACTCAGACCAAATTACACCACTGGCTTTCCTGGGTCTCCAGCTTAAAGACAGCAGGTCACAGAACCTCTCAGCCTCCACAATCATGTGAGCCAGTTCCTCATAACAAACCTCTTCATAAATAATAGATGTCACATATGACTGAATGAACCTCTATTTATGTATGTGTATGCCTGTATATATGTGTTGACCCTTGAACAATGCAGGGGTTACAGGTGCCAGCCCCCCACACAGTTGGAAATCTGCAGGTAACTTCTGACTCCCCAAAAGCTTTACTACTAATAGCTTAACTGTTCACTAAAAGCCTTACCAATAACATGAGTAGTCAATTAACACATAGTTTGTATGTAATATGTATTATATTCAAGACATTGAATTCTCTTTCTTAGAACTCTTATTTAGAATATTAAACATCTATGTGTTTTAACGTTTTCTATTATAGTTTTAAAGTCATAATTATCTATAGTTTATCAGATACAGGAAGAATATCAGTCTATCTCAGTTCTTGTTATTTTTTTTTAATGTTTATTTTTGGAGAGAGAGACAGAGTATGAGTGGGGGAGGGGCAGAGAGCAAGGGAGACACAGAATCTGAAGCAGGCCCCAGGCAAGGAGCTGTCAGCACACAGCCCGATGCGGGGCTCAAAGTCATGAACCGTGAGATCATGATCTGAGCCGAAGTCAACTGAGCCACCCAGGAGCCCCTCAGTTCTTGCTAATTTTATTATTTCTTATAATAAAGTAAAACAGATAAAGTTTTAAGAAAGAAAAACTACATTTACAGTTCAGTACTGTATGAAAAAATAATCTAACTATAAGTAGACCCAAGCAGTTCAAACCTGTGCTGTTTGCGGGTCAACTGCATTATCTCCTACTGGTTCTGTTTCTCTGGAGAACCCTATTAATATAATACATTATACAGTATTTCTAGCATAAGGATATAATAGATGAAAACCTCGAGATCATGAAAACAGAAAAGTGTATTTATAAAAAATGGTGAATTCTGAATATATATTATCTTTGTTTTTAATAGAAAGCATTTAATTGTAATTTATGTAATACAATTTTTAATAATGGCTATAACCAGATCACAAAATCTGATAATGTAATAAGCCATTCCCCCAAGTCAATACAAGCCTACTCCAGCATATCTTTTCTGCACACAAATGCAAGAAATAGTCTCCTAACAAAATCATAATCCCTTTCACGGTGGACCTGGAAATAAGGATAAGGTGGAAATTATAATTCCCAAGTATATCATGCCTTCTTCCTTCACTATCAAGTGCTTTTTCTTTTATCACCTGTTCTCCTGGGTTCTAGGAAATGTTCTTTGCTCATTACTTTGAGAAACAGAGGACTTACTCTGGCTTCACCTACCAGAAATCACTTATTATACCTGGGAGGCATTCACAGGGGAGAGGCTGAAATCAAACTCTCCAAACAGAAATGCAAACAAGCAAGAAAGAAGAAGGTAGAGAGGCCTGTTTCCCATCAAAACACTTGCCCAGGTGTCATATCTCCTGAGGCCACCTTTTATTTTGTTCTTGGCGCTACAGGAACATAACAGGAAACCTGGGCAGAGATGAGAGATGTCCAATTAGTGTGCAGAAAACAGGCACAGCAGGGTCAGGGATAGCCAGGCTTTCCGCCTGATGAGGATATATCCCACTGTCCCTGCAGTGTTATGGATCTAATTAAAAAGGACTTAGGGTCAGAAAAACAGTGGTGTGGTCTTGGGTAAGCACAACATCACTCATGTTACTGTTTAATTACAGGGAAAGATACTTCTCCCGGTTACATGCTTGATGTGGCTGGAGGAGAGCTCACATTTCTTACAAAACTGTGCATTGTTTTCACTTCTGTTTGTTATCACATATAAACTATGCTTTAAATTCCTTGAAATTCTTCTCTATATAGGAAAGTATTTCCCATGTATTCAATGATTTATTTTACCAAAAATAAATAATAGTCTTTACTTCCACTTTCTGGTGCTTCTCATCCTCTCCTTCTTTTTGAACTGTTAGTCTCAGTCTAAAGTGAAAACATTATGTAAAACAGAAATGTAATGATTTGCCAGTGGTTATGGGCATAGGATGACTGAAGCCAGCACCTGCTACCTCTATGACTTAACTCCCAAGCTCTCAATATCCTTACTTGTACAGTGGAGATCAAATAGTACCTGTCCCCTATTCCTAGTTATCAGAAGTAAATGAATGAACATATATAATGTGCCCATAGCAGTGCCTTCAACATTACAAGTGCTCAAGAAACTCAGTGACCACCACCACTGCTATCGTCACACAGCCATTAGTACTAGTTGTGTATAAAAATAACAAAGAGCACGTTTCAAGATTACACCTAAACATCTATTATAATAAGTTAAATGTAGATCTTTTATGAAATTTTCCACTTGAATGTCTAGTTTCTGTGGCAATTCTAAGTAGGAAAAATATTTTAATCCACTCTGTACTACAATGATGGCGATTATGTTTGTTTCCTTTATTTTTTATTTTTTTAACGTTTATTTATTTTTGAAAGAGACAGCACAAGCAGGGGAGGGACAGAGGAGATGGAGACACAGGATTTGAAGCAGGCTCCAGGCTCTGAGCTGCTAGCACAGAGCCCAACGCGGGGCTTGAATTCATGAGCTGTGAGATCGTGACCTGAGCCGAAGTCAGACACTTAACCGACGGAGCCTCTGAGGCACCCGTTTTCTTTCTTTAAAAAAAAAAAAAAATTTATTTATTCTTGAGAGACAGAGAGAGACAGATGATGAGCAGGAGAGGGGCAGAGAGAGAGGGACACACGGAATCAGAAGCAGGCTCCAGGCTCTGAGCTGTCAGCAGAGCCTGACGCGGGGCTCGAACCCAGGAACCGTGAGATCATGACCTGAGCTAAAGTCAGACACTTAACCGACTGAGCCACCCAGGCGCCCCCCCACCCATTTTCTTATTAGTACCTGACTATATTTAAATTTACCAAAAACAAGGACAAAAATGCATGTTCACTCTGGTCATGTCTGTGATGGCAAAACAGTGGACAGGACCTAACTGCATCTCAGCGCAGGTGAATATGGTGCACTGTGGGGAAGTGCGCACAGCTGCCTTTAAAAGAGTGAGGAACTTCCTTTATACTGTTGACTCTTGACCCACAGAGGGGTAGGGGTGCCAACACCCACCCCCATGGTCCAAAATTCACATGTAACTTTTAACTCCCCCAAAACTTTACTAGTAGCCTACTGTTGACCAGAAACCTTACCAATAATAGAATTGATTAACCAATTTACCAATAATTGATTAACACATATTTTTATATGAGTTATATATTGTATTCTTATAATAAAGTAAGCTAGAGAAAAGAAAATGTTATTAAGAAAATCATGAGGAAGAAAAAGAGTACATTTACAGTACTGTACTGTAGCTATCAAATAAAATCCGTGTATAAACGAACCCATGCTATCCAAGGGTCAAGTATGTACTTCCACCCTAATGTCTGAAATAATACCACTGAGCAGGGAAAATGTCTAAATATCACCGAGGAGGGAAATGAGGCAAAAGTATGTAAGTTTAGGGGTGCCTGGATTGCTCAGTCAATTAAGTGTCCAACTTTGGCCTCAGGTCATGATCTCATGGTTCATGAGTTCCAGCCCCATTTCGGGCTCTGTGCCGACAGCTCAGAGCCTGGAACCTGCTTCGGATTCTGTGTCTTCCTCTCTCTCTGCCCCTCCCTTGCTCACACTCTGTCTCTCTCTCTCTCTCTCAAAAATAAATAAACATTCAAAAAATTTTAAAGTATGTAAGTTTATTTTTAAAAAACTATGTGAAAAAAAACTATATGTTTGTGCATGTACATGTACACACAGATGTACATAAATATGAATGCACAAAAAGAGAGTTGGATGCCACCTAAAGTAATCACCCAGTGTGGCAGGGAGTGGGAGGCAGAGAGTGAGGGGGGGGACTTTCGTTTTTATTCTAATTTATGTATTGCCTGCATCTTTTATAACAAGAATCTATTAATATTTCATATTAAAAAAGGAAAGCAGCATCTTCTCATTTAAGGCAAAATACTCATCAACACACATAATGCATTACATTGTATTGATCTGCATTTGAAGAGCATTCTGTTATGCTTTCATTTAAAAGCAATGTAAGAACTAACACACAGGGCTGTCAATCACTATGTTTTACACTTGAAACTAATGCAACATTGTGTGTCAACTATACCTCAATGAGAAGTACATTTTTATTTACTTTTTTAAATATTTATTTTTGAGAGAGAGACAGGGCATGAGCAGAGGAGGGGCAGAGAGAGGGAGATATAGAATCTGAAGCAGGCTCTAGGCTCTGAGCTGTCAGCACAGAGCCCAATGAGGGGCTTGAACTTGTGAACTGTGAGATCATGACCTGAGCCAAAGTTGGATGCTTAACTGACTGAGCCACCCAGGTGCCCCAAAAATACATTTTTTCAAAAGAGCAAGAAAAGTGTGAAACTAGATCCAAAACATTGGCAGAATGAACCAAAAAAAAAAAAAAAGCCTAGAAAAAGATCTTTAAGCAAATGTTTGATGCTGTAATATTTCATTGTACAAGCAGCCTCCAATGAAACAAAATGTGATGAAGCATTTTAAAGGGCTTTTGAAAACCAACAATGCTTTTTCTTGTAATTAACCTAAAACAGCATGTTTACTTAAAATCCCAAAATGACTTTTCATCTCCCTCCAAGGCTCTTAGGAAAACAGTGGCCGGGAGACATTCACTGATTGACTCGATCACAGGCACTCTGGGTCCTCGATGTGTGACAAGGCACAACACAGCTGTGGCAATTTCCCCTAGACTGCTTTGCCAAGTAGGAAATGATGGGGGAAAGGCCAGTCTCTGGAGGAAAACAGAATGCCCCAGGGAAAAGAATAACACAGATGGGGAGCCTCTGGGATAGGCTGGTCCAGAAGGCCCTTCCAGGGATATACTGCTTATTCTGGATCTAAAGCATGAGAAGGAACTTCCCACTGGCCACCTTGGAGGAAAAACAGCCCATGCAGAGGGTGCAGCACTAAGAGCAGCTGAGGTGAGCAAGAGTCTGGAACTCCCACGGCTGGGCCTAGGGGGCAGTGGGGGAACCGAAGGGCACCACAGGAAAGCTGGGGTGAGGAGTGGGGGAAGCCCAGGGACAGCATGGAAAGTGTGGGGGGAATATAGTGAGGGGAGGGGGTTGTACCAGAGTAAGCTGTAAGGGGTGGGCGTCACAGCAGCTCCATGGAGGACGAGTGGGGCAGGAGGGCTCCAAGAGAACAGGAAGCAGGAGGGGCCACATCAAAGAGCTTGCAGGCCACAAGGGGGGCTCTCTGCACAGCATCCCATGTGCAATGGAAAGAACATGATTGAATTTATATCTTTAAAAACAAAACAATTTTTTAACACATATTTATTGTTCAGAGACAGAGTGCGAGCAGGGGAGGGGCAGAGAGAGAGAGAGGGAGACACAGAATCTGGAGCAGGCTCCAGGCTCTGAGCTGTCAGCACAGAGCCCAACTTGGGGCTGGAACCCACAAACTGTGAGATCATGACCTGAGCCGAAGTCGGACGCTTAACCCACTGAGCCACCCAGGTGCCCCTGAATTTATAACTTAAGAGGCTCTCCACACAAAAATATGTTAATGAATTTTGAACCCTACACACTGAGAAAATACATACATACATATATTCAGAAAACACATGTTCTCATGCAACAGTATTAGAAATCAACGGTAAAAAAAAAAAAAGAAAGAAACTCTAGCTACCTAGAAAGTTAAGAACATAAATTTAAGGGGTGTCTGGGTGGCTCAGTCAGTTAAGTGTCCTACAGCTCAGGTCATGATCTTATGTTGAGTTTAAGCCCTGCATCGGGGTTCTGGGCTGAGAGCTCCAAGCCTGGAGCCTGCTTCCGATTCTGTGTCTCCCTCTTTCTCTTCCCCTCCCCCTGCTCCTGCTCTGCCTCCCTCTCTCTCTCTCTCAGAATTAAATTAACATTTAAAACAATTTTAAAAAAAGAACATAAATTTAAGTAATTCTTAGATTAAAGAGCAAAGCAAAACTGAAATTACAACTTCACTGTAATGCAGTGAAACTCAGTGAAAGCACTGTGTTATCAGCAGTACCCCTGGCACTCAAGTATAAAAGGTAGAAAATAAACATAATATTCCTTGGTAAAGCAGAAGAGGTTAACAAAATAAAGCACGGTAGGGGCACCTGGTGGCTCAGTCAACTGAGAGTCCAACTCTTGATTTTGGTTAGTCATGATCCCAGTGTTGTGGGACAGAGCTGGCATCAGGCTCTATGCTGAGTGGGGAGCCTGCTTGGGATTTTCTCTCTCCCTCTCTCTCCCCCTCTGCTCTCCTCCTCTGCCACTCTCTCCTGCTCTGTCTCTCTATATAAAATTTAAAAAATGCTAATACTTAAAAAAAAAAAGCACAGTCAACAAAGCAATACATCTATGAGTTCTCTTGATTAACAAAAGTAGCAGTGGGTCTTTGAGGAAAACCAATTTTTAAAAAAAGGTAAACTTGGGGCACCTAGATGGCTCAGCTGCTTAAGCCTTTGACTCTTGATTTCATCTCAGGTCATGATCTTACAGTTCATGGGTTTGAGCCCCATTTCTGGCTGTGCTGGCAGTGCGGAGCCTGCTTGGAATTCTCTCTCTCTCTCTGCCCCGTGCTGAGATGTACACATGCGTGCACTCTCTCTCTCTCTCAAAATAGATAAATAAACAGTTAAAAAAAACTTTAAATCAAGGGGGAGGAAATATAATTTAGCATTAGAAATTAGAGAAGACAAGGGTGGCTGGGTGGCTCAGTCAGTTAAGTGTCTGACTCTTGATGTTGGCTCAGGTCATGATCTCAAGGTGGTGAGATCTAGCCCCACATTGGGCTCTGCACTGAGCATGGAGCCTGCTTAGGATTCTGTCTCTCTTTCTCTGCCCCTCCCCTGCTCATTCTCTCTGTCTCTGTCTCTGTCTCTCTCAAAATAAACAAATAAAAATTATAAAAAAAAGAAATCAGAGAAAACATACCAATAAAAGACTTAAAATTATAACAGCCTTATTGAGGGATAAATCACATACAATTCGCAAAAAGTTTACAACTCATTGGTGTTTAGTATCTTGACAGAGTTGTGCAGCCACAGTCCATTTTAGGACATTTTTGTCACTCCAAAAATAAGTCTTAAACTATGCACAAATTCCCTACTTTCCTTAAGCCCCCCAGCCCCAGGCAACAATCAATCAAAGTACTTTCTATGTCTATAGATTTGCTAAACAGTTCTGTTTTAATTATAAAAGAACATTACCCATAGTTTTATAACTACATAAGAAAACAGAGGAAATACACAATTTTAGATAATATGTATTAACAAAAATTACCAAGAAAAACGTAAATAACACAATGACCCTATTAAAAAATTTAAAAGCAGCCAAATCAACTCCTCAAGATGCAACAAACTTGAATAATTCCTTGGTAATTTAAACTGTGTCAGAACACAGATCAAACCAAATACTTCCAAGTATAGCATTCCAATCCAATACTTAATTCCAATACAAAAACTGCACAAGGCTATGACTGAAGGTAAACCGTTAGTCAATCCCATGTATGAAGTTAGGCATACAACTCTTAAACAAAATATTATCAATTTGAGTGCAGCATAATATGTATGCCTTAAAAGCACTCGGACCAAGGAGGACCTATTTCCATAATGCAAAGCTGGTTTGGCATTAGGAAACCTATTAATGCAAATCACTACATTAATAAACTAAAAGAGGAAAGTTGTATGATCAGCTTCACAGATGCTGAAAGATGATGATAAAATTTACATGTATTCTTGAATAAAATAAAAATCTTAGCCAGCCAGGCCAGATGGATGTGCCATAAGTTATTAAGGGCACCTTTCTCATAAGCTGACAGCAAATTTTACACTAAAGGGTGACCTCTCAGGTCAACCCTTTTCACTTTTAAACCTGTGGAAGTCAGGAATAAAACATGCTATAAAAAAGGTCTCTTATTAGTCAAACATTTCCCCTGTAAATCTTCATCATGAGTAAGAGGTGACATAGGGTTTATGCTGATCCAGACTTACTTGGGGAAAGTGACCTGAACATTCTGACTTCTAATGTCACTGCTTTCTTGCACACTACAGATCAATGTGGAAATGGTCGGCTGCCTCATTTGCCCTGTGGGAGTCCACCTGATCAGGAAAGCTCTGGCAGGCTGTCCTTGGGACTCTGTGACTACAAAGTGTGATTAAAACAACTGCTGGAGGGGCGCCTGGGTGGCTCAGTCGGTTAAGCGACCGGACTTCAGCTCAGGTCATGATCTCACGGTTTGTGGTTTCAAGCCCCACGTCGGGCTCTGTGCTGACAGCTCAGAGCGTGGAGCCTACTTCAGATTCTGTGTCTCCCTCTCTCTCTGCCTCTCCTGCTCTGTCTCTTTCTGTCTCTCAAAAATGAATAAATGTTAGACCAAAAAAAAAAAAAACCTGCTGGAAATAGGCTGTGGCTTCTTTGAGTCAAGTAGTAGCCTATGAGTACTTGAACCTCTTCTGTGAGAGCAGTAAACGGCTTTGTAGCTAATGGACAAGTGAAGCTGCTGGGCCTCCTAATGGTGTGAAGATGCTCTCCCCTTTCTTTCTGCTGTGTCTCCTACCCTGTGTCTTTGATGCTTGGTGGTTAGATTAAAAGCCTATTACATGGCAGGGTACTGAATGCCAACTTAAACCCATATCAATCAATGTGAAAAGCCAAGAAAAATATATGGACATAAATATTCATAATAAATGGACAACACCCTTATTTTCATAGCAATAGGGTTGTCCACCTGGAAATGCAAAGATATATTGGAAAAACTTTTAGTGTGAATAAGAAAGTTCTATAAAACAAACAAAAATCAATAGCATTTCTACTTCTGGAAAGATAAGAGATATATCTTTTCCTATTCCTGTAAATACAACCAGAAACCCTGTATTATATTTATATAATATATATAATATATATTATATATAAAATGTATATTAAAAGACTCTGAAAAGTATAGACTGGTTAGGGACCTCAGGACCCAGGGAAGGGAATAGCAATGAGTTTCCTGGGTTTTCTTTTTGCCTCATATATCCCATAGTTAGAGATGAGGACTAAGGACCACCCCCCCCCCATAACACACACACACAGTGTTGAGGGAAACCACACAGAGAGCTTGGGCTTCTACCCCAGAGTGGTAATGAGGCCCCCTCCCACCTCCTGCTAGTATAAGCCATCAGGGGAGCAGTCGTGAGGTGTCCTCCCTCTTCCCAGTCAGGCAGGTATCACTGGTGACCTACTGGGGAAATGCAGTTCCTGCCCCCACCTAGGAGTAAATTAGTAGGATCTGGGGTAGGTCAAGAATTCTTACACTTAACACCCAAGCATACTCCATAAAAGGAAAAATAGATAAATTAAACTTCATCAAAATTAAAAACTTTTGGTCTGTCAAAGACCCTATTAAGAGAATGAAGTAGGGATAGACATTTGCAAAGCACATCTTTGACAAATGACTAGATCTAGAATACAAAGAACTCTCAGAACTCAATAGTATTAAAAAATTGGGGAAAAGATATGAAATATGACCAGACGCTACACCAAAGAGGATATACACATGGTAGTGAAGCACAGAAAAAGCTGTTTATCATCATTCATCAGGGGAATACAAATTAAAAGCACCAAGAGACATCACTCCATACCACGAGAATGGCTCAAGTAAAAAAAAAAAAAAAAAAAAAAAAAAAAGACAGCACCAAATTCTGGCAAGGATGCAGAGAACCCAGATCTCTTGTACACTGCTGGTGGGAATGTAAAATGATACTGACAATCTGGAAAACATCTTGGCAGCGTCTCAAAAAAACCAAAACATTGTGCCTGCCATACACAACCCAGCAATTCCTGGGCATTTGTCTCAGAGAAATGAAATTATGTTTACACAGAAACCTTTACATGAATGTTCATAGCAGCTTTATTTGGTATAGAGTGGAATTAGTCCAGATGTCCTTCCATAGGTAAATGGTCAAACAAACAATGGCATATCCATATGGTGGAATGCTGCTCCATGGAGTAAATAGGAAAAAGCCATTGGTCTGTGCAGGAACATGAGTACCTTTCCAGAGGATTATGCTGTGTGAAAAAACCCAATTTTAAAGGTTACATATTGTATGATTCCACTTATATAACATTTTGGGAAAAAAATAGAGGGGCACTGGGTGGCTCAGTCAGTTAAGCAACTGACTTGATTTCAGCACAGATCATGATCCCAGGGTAGTGGATCAAGCCCCGAGTTCCGGCGTTGGGCTCTGTAGCGTGGAGGCTACTTGAGATTCTTTCTGTCTCTGTCTCTGTCTCTCTCTTTTTCTCTCTCTCTCTCCTCTCTCCCCCTCACTCACGTACTCCCTCTCTTTCCCTAAAATAAAAAAAGAAAGAAAGAACTGGAGTATTCTAGTGGACTAGTAGTTAGTTTCCAGGGGTTAAGGAGGAAGTAGGGGTGGAAGGGAAGTGAGCATATCTATAAAAAAGCAACATGAGGGACCTTCATAGTGGTAGAAATGTTCTGTATCTTGACTGTATCAATGTCAGTAACCCAGTAAGATGTTACCAATTCAAGAAACTGGGGAAAGCTACATAGATCTCTCTGCATAATTTCTTGCAACTTTTCACAAATCCATGATTATTTCAAAATGAAAAGTTTAATTTAAAAAATCGATAGCTTTCCTATACTATAACAATAAGCATTTATAAAAATGATGAAGAAAAATGCCCTTGACATTAATGCACCAGAAACTGCAAACTGGGAATAAAGTTAATATAAAATGTTTAAGCACTTGACAAA
Source organism: Cryptoprocta ferox (assembly GCA_028646485.1). Taxonomy (NCBI): domain Eukaryota; kingdom Metazoa; phylum Chordata; class Mammalia; order Carnivora; family Eupleridae; genus Cryptoprocta; species Cryptoprocta ferox. Next base: position 117,699,111 of record CM053560.1, read on the forward strand.
GGTGTAAGACTTTCCTCAAGGCATGAAAGACCTGAAAACAAGAGAGAATCCATTTCTGGGTAAAAAGACTTGGTCTTTATAGATCTCAATTCTTTCCTAATATTCATTCAACTCTGCTTCTGTGATAAAAAGCTCAACCTCCCTAATGACCAGGGTATGTAAATTAAAATAAGGATATTTCATTCTTCATCCTTCAGACTGCCAAACATTTTCAACATTGGTAGTATGTAACGTTGGCATGGGAGTGGGGCACGCTCATTCCCACAGACTGCAGGTGAAAGTGTGTACGAATGTAACTCTTTCTGGAAGGCAATACCAGTCAAAAATTTTAATACATTTACCTTTTGGGCCAAAAATCCAACCTTTAGGAAATATCCTACACAAATACACACAGATTTGTCCACAGAGTTATTTATAAGACAATGAGCTCCAGTATTATTTATGACATTAGAAACTAGAGACCACTTAAAGTGCCTTATAGGTTGGGGTCTGGTAAATACTGTGTACAACTTGCATCTATTGAACCTAATGCAGGAGTCAAAAAGATAGACTGGATCTGAGGATATTTCTCGATTTTACATATAGAAATTTCCATAAGGGTACATACCCTTTGGAGGACATTAAAGAGGTATTAAAGCAGACTTTTTATACTTCTGTAGTTTTGAAATTTTTCACTGGATACATTTCTTTGGTAGTTTGAATCACCAAATAAATAAAATTGATACATTTCTGGAAAAATATAACAAGGAAGGAAGAGAAATAGAAAATATAAAGCAGAATGAATACACATAAAAGGAGTAAGAACATAATGTTACAAGAGATATTTTTGAGACAATTCGCTGCATTACTTTATATTAATAAATGTGGAAAGGACAATACAATGAAAAAATGTTAATAATACAGACACTGTCAAAAGCTTACAAAGAAATGGAAAAAAACTGGAATAGAAAATTACATCAAATAACTATTTTATGAAATAGAGCTGGACCCAGAGAATTATATATTTGAATATTAATATTCATCAAGGAACAGAAAATTCCTTAGATTTCATTTATTCAACTAATTTTGAACTATAGTAATTCAAAAATTACTATAATCATGAAACAAAATATGGAAGGGTAGGAGAAAAATGAAAACTACAAATTAATTACATTTATGAATACAGATGAAAAATCATAAATAAAATATCAGCAGACAAAATCCAGTAATATTTTAAAAGACTGTGGGGATTTCATTCCAATTATGTTCCGTGCAGCTTAGTCTTGAGACTCTGTTAATGTAATCTACCACACCAATGGATCAAAATAAAAAATATATAATCTTAACAGATGTCAAAAGAACTTGATAAAATTTAACCTCCACTTTATTTTTAAAAGACTCTCAGTAAATATGAACAGAACTTCATCACCTTAACATGACAAAAGAGCTATCTGACACCACAGCTCAGCATCATGTTTGATGAATCATTATATTCAGAAACAAAAAGTAAATGATGAGTCACCATTAATATCTAATGTTATTTTGATAATTTTAGACAAAATAGGACAGCAAAACAAGTACAAACACTGGAAAGCAGAGACAATATTATAATTACTTCTTCTGACAAACTATGGATCAAAGACTCAATTGTACATTCAATGTCACTTACCATGAAATGTAAGTAATAAAAAAAAAATCACTGGAAGTCTTATATACCACTAGGGTCTTCTTGCAATATGAAATAATAATTTTTAAAGACGTGCCCACCGAGGCACGTGGGTGGTTCAGTTGGTTAAGCGACCGACTTCAGCTCAGGTCATGATCTCACAGTCTGTGAGTTCAAGCCTCACGTCAGGCTCTGTGCTGACAGCTCAGAGCCTGGAGCCTGCTTCGGATTCTGTGTCTCCCTCTCTCTCTGCCCCTCCCCTGTTCACACTCTCTCTCTCTCTCTCTCTCTCTCTGAAAATTAAATAAACATTAAAAAAATTTTTAAAAATGCGCCCACCAGAGCAACAATATATTTAAAATATCTAGCACTAACATTTAAAGGAAATATGGAAGGTCCATGTGTGTTTTTTTAGACTATAAAAACATAATGATATTTATAGCAAAATAAATCCAAGATTGATGAAACATAAATATTTAAAAAATGAAACCCTAAAATTCTGGAAGGAAAACAAAAAGCTTTTTATAATTTTGGAGCAGGAAAAGCTTTTCTAGGCAAAATATAAACCAGAAATCATTAAGGGTAAAAATATATAAATGAATAAAATCAATCTGAGTGCATGAAACTTCCACACAAGAATACCAAAATGAGTCAAGAAATGAATAACAAACTATGAAAAAATATATGCCTGTAACACATATGACAATGGGCAGTTTCGTTAATATAAAAAGTGCACTTACAAATCAATTGTGAACAGCAACAACCTAACAGTAAAATAGACAACAAAAATGAACTGGCAGTTAGCAAATAAAGAAATAACTTTTTTTTAAGTTTATTTATTTATTTTGATAGCAAGAGGGAGCAGGAGAGGGGCAGAGAGTGAGGGAGAGAATTCCAAGCAGCCTCCACATTGTCAGCACAGAGCCCGATATGGGGCTTGATCTCACCAACTGTGAGATCATGACCCGAGTCAAAATCAAGATCAAGAGTCGGAGGCTTAAGCAACTGAGCCACCCAGGTGCCCCTAAAGAAATAACTTCTAAACAAATGTAAAAGATGCTCAACTTTGCTTTCAATTAAAGAGATGCAGATTACAGATTAAGATCTTACACGATTGTCAGATTGGCAAAGACTAAAAAAAATTTTGATGACACACAGAAGTTTGCGGGTGTCTGGGTAATCAGACATAGTCATATACTGTTGGTAAGAGTCTGGTGTCCTATCTTTGGAGTTAATGGAGTAATAACATTCTAAATTTAAAGTGCATTCTTACACTTTGTCCGAAAGGACACTTTTAATAATTTCTTCTCAAGATCTGCTTGCATATTCCTCTCTGGTTGGCCATGGTACCCTTTACACTAGACCGGTCCCACAGCAGCTATAATAACCATTCTCTATTGGTTGAGTGATGAATGTGCATAAAGGGTGATTTCTGCCATGTTTGTTTCAGCAAGACACTAGAAACACCCCTAACCCGTCCTTCATTAAGTGGTGGTTAAAAAAGTCATCCTGCATCCATCCATTCAGTGGAATTCTCTGCTGCTCTCTAACAGCTGGGAAGATCTCCACGTGCTGTTATATAATGTGTCGCCAAGCTACATGGCTGGCTGACAAAAGCAGTGTGAATAGTGATGTACAGAATAGGCTCCCATGTGTGTAAAAATGATAATATACAAAATAAGCATACACAATACCAAAAACTTTCTGGAAGGGGGTGAGAGTTGGAATAGAAAAGAGATTTAGTTTATATAAATAAATACATATATATATTTATATTTATTTTATTATATATATGCAGAGAAAATGAGTTAATTTTTAATTACACAGAGGAAAAAGACAAACACACATACAGATATGGAAATGCACTAGATATCCTAAAGGAAAACAAAAACTCTAATGAAGGATTTTTAAAAACAATTTGCATAAACCAAAACACACACAGTGTTCCTGAATGGGAAAACATGGTATGTTAACATGTCAATTCTACCCCAAGGCAATTCTATAATTTTAATGTGAGTCCAATTCAACTATCAAGTCTATTCCTTTTGAGTCTTGACCAAAAAAAATTTTTTAACTCATCTGGAAGACTAAACTTTTAAGAATAGGCAAGAATATTTTTTAAGAAGTAGGTTAAAGTCTGGAAGGCAGGTGGGGGTAGGGCTTGCCCTTCCAGTTATTGTATGTGTGTGTGTGTGTGTGTGTGTGTGTGTGTGTATGTGTGTGTGTAATTGAAGAAATATTGTTTGGAATATAAATAAATGGAAAAATATAAATAAATGGAAAAAAATTGGAAAATAAATAAATCTCCTCATAGGAGGAGATGAGAATAAAAAGTTCAATCATAGACAAATAGACATAAGTATCTATGTATATGTGTACATATATATTAATGCTGATAGACATTGGTTGTTTTTTGACCACCTATCATACATTTCTTGCCTCCTCCAAATCCCTACCCTTCCTAATAGCACCTAAATTCATTTTTGGGAATTACCTCTTAAATTGCCTTGGATTCAGTGTGGTGGAACAGTTACATAGATTTCTGTCTTGCCCTGACCAATCGATCAAATGCTCTCTCTCTGGGTTCTGACTCTAGACAGAGATTAAAAAGCACTGGAACTGTTCACTTAGGAGAACAGTACCCCGGTGAGTTCAGGGTTCCTGCAGCCAGATCCCGCTCTGGGACAGGCTTCTGTATCCACAGAAGCTTCCTTGGAACCAGCCAGTTTCCAAGTCTAATCTTTAACCCTCTTGGTAATTCTACAGGCCCTATCGTCTTTGCAATACATGGCCTATAGCTTTGGCAGCTTTTGTAGCTTGCCCCCAAAGGACTCTTAAAATTCAGGTGGCATTTCAAATCATCAGGAAAATATTAGATTACTCAGGGAATCACTTTAGGAAAGTTAGCTACTCATTTGGGGGAAATAGTTAAATTCATTAAATAAATTTCAGAATATGAAACAGTTAACTATATTAAAAAAGGGGGGGTAGCATGATATTGGAAAGAATGTCTTTTTATTGGTTCCAAGATAAAACCACAAAGAAAAACATTCATAGATTTAAATACACTAAACCTAAAAGACACCTAATAATCCAGGAAATACATTTGACCAATACAAGCTGTGGGACTCAAGACCATAATTTGTAAGAATCTCTTAAAAATCAGAAAGATAGTTAAATCTAAAAATGGGTAGAGGCCCCAGTCAATTCATAGAGGAAATATAAATGATATATAAATAAAATTGTATGTGCACATATACATAAATTTCTGTATGTACAGTTATAATATATATGAATTATACAACTGCATATATGAAGAGTTCTTACAAATCACTAAGATAAATACTTCTAAAAATGGTAAAGGTCACAGTCGACTCACTGAACAAAAAATATAAATGGTGTGTATACACACATATATAATTGCACATATGCATGTACATATATAAACTTATATATATGCAATTATAAAGTTCAGTCTTATTAATATTAAAGGAGTTCAATTAAAGTAATGATGTCATTTTATACCTTTCAAATTAGCATAAATTTTAAAAAGTAACAATCTGCAGTGCTGGCAAGGGTGTGGGAAGAAAAGCATTCTCATAAACTGGGATTATAAATTGGTAAACTCATTTAGAACACAGTAGGTCAATATGTAACACATGTTTTAAAGATAATGGCAATTTTCATACATGTGAAAAGCAGAGACTGGTTAAATAAATAATGCTATAGTCATTCATAGAGTATCCATTACAAGCAAAGTTGTAGAAAAAACTTAAAGCATGAAATAATGTTCACAATCAATAAAAAACCAAATCACAAAGCTGCATGAAGAGTATAGCACATTTATGTATATTAAATACACACATATGTATACACATACATATGCATACACATACATATGCATATACATACATACACATACACACATACACACAGAAAAGACTAGAATGACATAATAAACTGGGTTGTAGGGTGACAAGTATATTTTGTTTTCCTGAGTTTTCTAAACTAATTACATATTTTCTATAGTAATTATATATTATAATTATATATTTTATATATAGTAATTATATATCATAATTATATATTATAATTATACATTTTTTATAAGGAGTATACTTTTCATGTGTTTTATACATCCTATTAAATAATAATATCTTATGAAAAGCTCAGGGCAGGTAATACCCACACATAACAGAAAAGAGAAGTAAAGCTGAGAGAGGGAAAGTGATTTGTCCTAAGTCATATAAGTAGTTGGTTATGAAGCCATGACTTTGATCCTGGTGTGCTGATTCCAAATCCACTACTCTCTTCATTATATACACTGCACTTCAGCAAGCGAGGACACTGATCTCACTCAGGAATTACCAGCCATGTATGAGCCAGGGCACAGCAATGCTTAGGATTAAGCTCTAAAGTCAGATAAATACTGATGATTCCACAGTACTATATAACCAAGATGTATGTGAAAGTTCATGAGTGTACATGATGTCCATTTAATTTTTTCAGGGGGGTACTGAAGACAGAAAGGAAAAAAGGAAACCAAATCTACCTGTTCTATCCTTTCATGATGCTTGTGATGTAGGAAAATGGGGTCTGGGATTAACACCCACAGGGGTCAGCCTTTTGAGATGAGGCTCTAGGTGTGGGCCTTCTGCTTGATCCAGACTTCCATGCACTTCTCATCACCCCAAACACTGTCTCCCACACACAAGGTCTCGCATTGAAAAATGGGGGTCAGAGGAAAAATAGCCAGTCCCTTGTCAGTTGACAGATGTTATCATATTCACAGCACCCTGTACTTAGGAATAAAGAGGCTGACCCAGTTATGGATACAAGCTGGCAAGTCACCCTTTCTGATGGTGGAGGGGCTCCAGGTTTTATCATTTCTAAGTCACGAACAATACTGCATCATACCAAGGATACTCTGTGTATTATAGCAGGGTAAAATCTGATTAAGGTGGTCTAGGCCATACCAAACAGCAAATAGCAAGATGAAGCTCTCACAGTTAGTTTTTGGAACTCAGTAGGTGCCTCTGTATCGAAACTGTGCCAACTTACACTAGTCCTTCTGGCCTTGCTGCTAAGAACTGTAGAGAGTAGCACTTTGCAACAGCTGTCCCTTTGAACCCAAAAATCACAGCCACGGGAAAAGTAAGCATGGCCCAGCTACAGAAAAGCTTTAAATAATTCAGTATAGCCCCTGACTTCCCAAAAATAATCACCACAGTCTCAGCAAGTGCACAGGCAGCTGTGGAGAAGAATGGCTCTAAAAGGTAGCCCTGCATAGTCTCCAAGATAAATAAACAAATACCAATGCCCCACATCCAGCAGCCATGGTCATATTGGGAGTCAAACTGTACCCTTACTGACTGGACTGGATACACTCTGATTTCTGCCCCACCCAGAAGCACATATTACCGTACCGGGAGCTAAGTCATGATATGGAATGAAGATTGTATCTAACAAACCATTTCTTGATCCCCTACAATGTCCACAGCACACTGTCTACAAGCTTCCTAGATCTATTCCTAAAAGATAATCCCCTTTTTGAATTGAAAAAAAAAATGTGAACTAGCACCCATTATCAAGCTTATATGTATCTTAGCACCTAAGATCGACTTGCAAAATTGATTTTTTTAAAAATTCAGTGGAAAGAAATATCAATGCAACAAATGCCAAAATATAATCATTACTAAAGACATTTGTTCTAAAACAGCATCACACTGTGATCCTTAGAAATATGCTATTCATAACTGATTTATAAGGAGGATGGGTTTTAATATGAGGTAGTTTTTAGAAATGAGTCAACAAAATTCCTTACACAATTATAAAATATCAGAGTAAATCCAAGGATATAACAAAATTTATTTTTAAAATTACTTTCAGGTAAAATCAAAGCCTATGACCTTTATCAAAAGGTTTGCATTTCATTACTCACCAACTGGCAGCCTTCTAGGGAGTTGACTAGCTGAGCATTCTGACAGGAGAGAATTGAACCAGCCAAATTCAGCATTACGCACACTGCAGAGAGCAGCATGAAAAAGGTTATCTGGAAACAAACCAAACAAAAAATTGATTATTCACTTGGAGAAGTTTGAAGGAAAAGTGATTTGGCTTTAAAAATGCTTTCAGTTGATCAAAAAACTGTACGAGTAACAGTTATCTTTTTAAAGGGCAGTATTATTTCTCAATTTGAATTACATTGTAAAATATCTTAGAGGCTAAACTTGAAAATACTATAAAACTACAAAGTAGTTTTTTACAGTCTTGAAAATAACAAGTTAGAAATTACTAAAGAAAACCAAGGGAAAGAAGTTTGTTTATTAGAAGGCCTTTAAATGTATTTCTTTTATTTTTTTTTGTGGAAAGCTATATACCTATGCAAAACCAGAAAGATAGTTTAATAAAGCCCCACATACCTATCACCCAGACTCAACAACTAACCAACTCAGGGTCTACTGTGTTTCACGGTTCACGTTTCCCTAATTATCTCATTTTGAATCAGTTTACACAGGATACAAAGGAATTCCATGTAATGCAACTAATTGTTCCGAATCTTAGATATTTCTTTTAATTTATGGGTTTTCCCCTCCACTGTATCTTTTTCTTCCATGAAAGTTATTGAAGAAACCAGTTAATTTGTCCTATAGAGTTTTCTACAGCCTAACTTTGCTGATTGTCTCTTCCTATTAGTTAATATTTCCCTATCCTCTGGATTTCTTGTAATTTGGTAGTTACACTCAGAGGTTTAATAATATTCAGACTAATAGAAGGCAAACGATGTCTCTCTCTATGATGTTGGTAGCCATTCTTAATGATTGCTTAGATCATTAATTTGTTTCCAAAATAGTGCTAGAATAATGCCATCATTTCTTCTTTGTTTATTCCCAGGGATCAGTATATAGAATACTTTTCCTCATCAATTGTTGTATCCCTCTAGAGTACAGTTCATATAGGAAAACCAGGATGTATGTTCAATTCCTTATTTTCCAGATTTCAAAATAATTAGTTGATATGGTGCTATATTTACTAAATAAACTCAGGTCTATAATGCTTAGTTAATACTCTTGCTGCACTTATGTAAACAATCAGGCTAACTCTAATGAAACAAAAGTTTAAACAAAACTCTTCTTGTAACCAAGAATAATCTTTAACATTAATTTGATCAAGAGGGGAGAGAGTGTCATGAAAACTTGTTAAAGATTTTGAAATAGGAAAAAAAAATACTGGATATCCTGTCTAGTGAACTCTTTTGAGTTATTTGTGCCTTTCATTGTCTTTAAGCTATTTTACAACTCTTTACATTGTAGAATAAGCCTAGTAATGTAAATTATTTTTGATAATAGAAATATAAATGAATTTTGTCTGATGGAATGCAATGATGGCCACCCCATGGGTGCTGACCACTTACACATCTATTTGTAAATTTATTTCAGTGGTGCTGATGGCCTATGTGTGCATATAGCTTGAATTCTCCTTGGAATTGTTTGTTAATTTTACTGGTTCCCACATTAAATAATGAGTCAAATATAATCTTTGATATACGCTTATTAAAAAAATTAGTTTCGTCCCTGGCATCCTCCCAAGGTACTGTTTGTTTAGGGTGTGTGTGTATTTGATTCATTATGAACCACAAACAAATTTGATATATTTCATTCACTGGAGTCATTGGCAAGAGAGAGTCAATTCAAGTTGACACGATTCTAGTAGACTTTGAAAGTTTTCTTGGTTTCAAGAAAGTCATGACAAGATGTTCCAGGATCATCACACATATCCCCTGCCCCAGACCTGGAATCAGCAATTTCTCCAGTATGCCCTGGTTCCTTTCATTGAGAATGGTATTTAGGTGCCACACTTTTCATTGTCAGAGGTGCCCTTGCTACTTGGTCATTGTTTTAAATATTTCCAGTTGTTAGATACAATATATTGTAAGATCATAGTAATGTCTCTGATTCAAATTCAAAACTACAGGTTTTGTTCTGAATTCTATCAACCTTTTATCTCTATGTCCTTTCAACCATGCCAAAAACCTTACTTCTCATTACAATTATCCATCTGATTTAATCTCATGATATCCAGACAACAGTCTCAAAACGACAATGCTAATACTAGCACCAAAAACCTGATTGTTGAAAACAGTTTAAGATTTTTCTTTCTATCCTTAGAATACATTCTACCAATAAAAAATAGTCAAATTATGGTGTCATAGAGTCACCATGGTTCCTTAATGTGTGGTTACGCTACTGACTGGGAACCCAGATTCATTTGTTTCATTTTTGTTGTTAGGGATTTTTTTTTAATTTAGCTTTGTTTGGAATTGTATAAAAGCATTCTGAAGTCAAATCCATAAAAGAAGTTTCAAAAAAGTCTAGCTTTTATTGTATTTCTCTATTATGCTCTCTCTTCCTTCTCCTATAGGTAACCATTTATTTTTTAATTTTATCCTTCCATTATTTGGTTTTTAAAGGTAAATAAATAATAGCATACTGTACATATATTCTCTACCTTTTTTTGATCCAGTATAGTGAAGAACTCTTAATAGGCATACATAGAAATACCTATTCCTTTTTATAGTTGTCTAGTACTTCATTGCTCAGATATACCACAGTTTATTCAACCAGGTTCCTATTGATGGACATTTGAGTTGTTTTGGTCTTTTGTTTTTTCCTATAGTGTTGCAATAAACAGCCATATTCATACATCTTTTAAACGATTGCAATATGGCTTTGGGACATATTCTTAGAAGTAGGATTCTTGCATCAAAAGATAAATATTTCATTTTGCTAGACAAATTCTCTAATACAGAAGTGGTACCATTTTTTCATCCCTACCAGCAATATATAAATGTCAAAAAGTCTTAATTTTTTTTATTAATACCTATAAAGTTTTGGCTAAGTTAAATATAGGAAAAAATCAGTATCGCTATTCATTACCCATAAATGTAATGTATTTCCACCAAATGTAGCAAAATTTATTTTTCCTTTTTAAAAAAATTTTTTTTAATGTTTGTTTATTTTTGATAGACAGAATACAAGGATGGGGGGAGGAGAAGAGAGAGAGGAGAACACAGAATCTGAAGCAGACTCCAGATTCTGAGCTGTCAGCACAGAGCCTGATGCAGGGGTCGAACTCACAAACCGTGAGATCATGACCTGAGCTGAAGTCAGTTGCTCAACGGCCTGTGCCACCTAGGCACCCCTATTTTTCCTTTAAAATACACATATAAGATATAAAACAAAAGAGGATGTTTTGTTAATTTAAGAAATATTTCAAGTTCATGTTAATAATATTTTAGTAATGATTCTAGTAGCTGTGGATTCTTACAGCATCCCGTGGGAAAGTTTAGCTTCACAGAAAGGGTCAGCATTAGTTTTCTATAACAAGATGTCACAACAGTACCATAATATCATTCAAATCATTTATAGATAAACTGGCCTGAAACGTTTCAAAATGGAGCTCAAAAATAATTATTGAAAACACTGGGACAGCAATCTACACAGAAGCCAAGAAAAGAGACTATTTTGAGGCATAGGGATTGTTCAACTAGATAGATGATGCTAGGAAGTCAAAAAAAAGAGACAAGATTTTTTCCATGTTTACTTTTTTAAAAAATTGTGGTAAAATACATTCAAAAAATTTTCCATGCCTTTATTATTTATTTTATTGTGATTAAGTGTACATAACATGAAATGTACCATTTTAATTATTTTTAGGCATACAGTTCAGTGGCATTAAGTACATTCACATCATTGTGCAGCCATCACCACTGTCCATCTCCACATCTTTTTCATCTTCCCAGATTGAAACTCCATACTCATTAAACAATAACTCCTCATTCACCCTTCCCCTCAGAACCTGACAACCACTGCTCTGCATTCTATCTTTATGAATGTGACCACGCTAGGGATCTCATAAAAGTGGAATCGCACAGAATTTTTCCTTTTGTGTTTGCTTATTTCACTTAGTGTAATGTCTTCAAGTTTCATCCACGTGGTAGCACATGGCAGATTTTCCTTTTTTTAAAATGTTTATTTTTGAGAGAGAGAGAGAGAGAGAGAGAGAGCGAGTGAGCCCGGGAGCAGACCACATGCCCATGAGTGGGGGAAGGGCAGAGAGAGAGAGAGAGAGAGAGACAAGATCTGAAGCAGGTTTCACGCTGACAGCTGAGAGCCTGATGCAGGGCTCTAGCTCACATACCGTGAGATCATGACTTGAGCCGAAGTCGGTCACTCAACAAACTGAGCCACCCAGGCATCCCTCCTTCTATTTTTAAGGCTGAGTAACATTCTATTCTATGCATATATCACATTTTCTTTATCTTTTCATCTGCCATAGGACAATTGGGTTGCTTCTACATTTTGGCTATTGAAAATAATGCTACTATGAATATAGGCGTACGAATATCTGTTCAAGTGACTGCTTTCAGTTCTTTTGGATGTATACCCAGATGTGGAAGTGCTAGATCATATATGGTAATTATCTGTTTATTTTTCTGAGAAAACACCATACTGTTTTCCAGAATGTTTACAACCATCTTACATTCCAAAGCACAATGCACAAAGGTTCTGCTTTTCCCCCATATCCTCATCAACACTTGTATTTTCTATTTTTGTAATAAAAGTCATTCGAATACATGTGAAATGGTATCTTATATGGTTTAGTTTACATTTTCCTAATTGATTACTGATGTGGACCATCTTTTCATGTGCTTGTCATTTATATATCTTCTTTGGAAATTGGAGATATACATTCAGGTCCTTTGCCCATTTTTTCAATTGGGTTACTTGGAGTGATTTATTTGGGGTTATTGAGTTGTGGGAGTTCTTTATATATTCTGAATACTTATACATTTTAGATATTAATCCTCTATCATATATGATTTTCAAAAATTTTCTTTCATTCTGTGGGTTGCCTTTTCACTCTGTTGATTGTCCTTTGATCCACAGAAGTTTTAAATTTTGATAAGGTACAATTTATTCATTTTTTGTTTTGTTGCTTGCCATATCCAAAAAATCATTGCCAAATCCAATGTCATAAAGATTTCTATGTTTTTTCCTAAGAGTTATATATTTTTAGTGCTTATGTTTAGTTCTCTAATCCACTGTAAGCTATTTTTTGTATACGGTGTAAGGTAAGGATCCAACTTCATTCTTTTCCATGTGGATATACAGTTTTCCAACACCATTTATTGAAAAGACTGTCTTTTACCCATTGAATGGTCTTGGAACCCTTGTCCAAAATCACTTGACCATATATGTGAGGGTTTATTTCTTGGCTCTTTATTCTATTGCATTGGTCTACATGTCTGTCATTAATGTCAATACTATGCAGTTTTGATTATTATTGCTTCAAAAGTTTTGAAATCAAGAAGTGTGAATCCTCCACCTTTGCTCTTTTTAAGGATGTTTTGGTTATTGGAGGGACTGCTTAAAATTCCATATGAATATTAGGATGAGTTTTTCTATTTCTGAAAAACATGTTGGGATTTTGACATGGATGGCATTGGATGTGCAGATCACTTTGGCACTACTGACATCTTAAAATATTTAGTCTTCTAATCCATGAACATTGGATGTCTTTCCATGTATTTATGCATTTCTTAATTTCTTTCAACAATATTTTATCATTTTTAGTGTACAGTCTTTCACATACTTCGTTAAAGTATTTACTTTTTTTGTATATTGTAAATGAAATTGTTATCCTAACTCCCCTTGTAGATTAATTGTTGCTGTATAAAAATGCAACTGATTGTTGCACTTTGATTTTGCATCCTGCCACTGTGAATTCATTTATTCATTCGAAGCATTTTTTTTAATAAAACCTTTGCAGATCTACATATAAGATCATGTCATCTGTAACACAGATGATTTTACTTAATCCTTCTCAATGTGTATATATTTTATTTCATTTTCTTGCCTAACTGGCTAGAATTTCCAATACTGTGTTCAATCATAGTGGTGAATGTGGTCATCCTTGTCTTATTACTGATATTGGAAAGCTTTCAGTATTTTACCATTAAGTGTGAGATCACCTGTGGGTTTTTTAAAAATATATATACACATAGTATTAAATATATATATATATCCCTTAATATGCTGAAAAGGTTTTCTTCTATTTCTAGTTTTTTTAGTGTTTTTATCATGAAAGGGTGTTAAATTTTTTCAAATACTTTTTCTGTATCAACTAAGATGATCAAGCTTTGATTTTTTAAATTTTTTTACATTTTTTTAATGTTTATTTTTGAGAGGGAGAGAGAGACAGAGTGTGATCTGGGGAGGGCCGGAAAGAGAGGGAGACACAGAATTTGAAGGAGGCTCCAGGCTCTGAGCTGTCAGCACAGAGCCTGACACGGGGCTCAAACTCACAAACTGCAAGATCATGACCTGAGCCAAAGTTGGACACTTTAACTGAGCCACCCAGGCACCCCCAATTTTGTTTTTTGTTTTTTGTTTTCAAATCATTCTGTTAATGTGGCATTTTACACTGCTTTTCATGTGTTTAATCATCCTTGCATTTCAGGAATAAATCCCACTTGGCCATGGAGAAAAAATTAGATTTTAATATTTTTTATGTAAATAAAGTCATGACATTTATTTTGAAACTGTATACCTTGACTCTACTCTGGACCACATGTACTACAGGCGTTGGCTCACAAAAGGTGGGGATCTAAGGGTTATTTTAAGCCTTAAATAGTCATAAACATTTGCAAATTCAGGCCAGTGTTTCTCTGACAGGTCAAATCTTTAAATACAATTTGATTTTATTACGTGCCATGTACCAATAGCCACACCTGTATACTTATTTTCTAGGCATTAGGCATACATTTTAGATTTTTATGCATATATATATGTGTATATATTCATGTGTGTATATATATATACATATGTGTGTCTGTGTACTGCTACACATATTTTATATATATCAAAATATATGAAATATTATTTGATACACACACACACACACACACACACACACACATTTACTCCCATCATGTTCCTCTTTCTCTCTCTACTTGATTGTGTACTTCTGGCCTTCATGCTTTTGGCAAACAGACATTTAAATTCTTTTCTCTCATTTTTCTTTTTTTAAAATGTTGGACATCCAACTCGTAGTTAAACCTTTATCCTATGTCACTTCAATACATTCACATATTTTGACAATGGGAATGACAACTATACCATGGATATGATCTTTGTCCCAAGAATGTGGTTTAATTTGCCATTGTCTCTCACTTTTATTTTTTATTGGTTGGGGATTCAGAAGCACTTGCATATTCATACATTTATGGATTCTCTGTATTCTATTTGTCACTGAATATGTACGAACCAAGTGTTTTCCAATTTCATTTCTTTCTTGAAAGTTTTGCTAGATGCAGCCACAGGCACCAACGTTCATGTTCCCAGGGTTCTGTTTTCTAACTTTAGAGTTACAGGTTCATTAGGTGCATGACCTGCTTCTTCAAGCTGCCACAAAAGTCACTTTTATCAAATGCTTTTCTATTACATAACGTGTATGGTCATTTTCCAATTTCCTCTGTAACAGGGTAGGATTTCTGGATCAATTTCTGGACCAATCAGGATAGGATAGGTTAAAAACAACTCTAAAATCTCAGTGGCCTAACACAACAGAAGTGTATTTTTTGCTCTCATTTTATGGGCCAAAACAGGTCAAGTGGGTTTTGCCCCAGATTCACCCAGGCGCTCAAGTCAATGAAGGCTTCACTTCAGTGATGCTCCTACAATCATTTCAGCTACAGAACTTAAAGCTCTTGCCTGGAGGTGTTGTACTGCAAGATCTGTTCACATTTCAGTAGCCAAAGAAGCCACACAGCCACACTCAACATTCATGGGAAATACAGTCCTACCAAATGTCCTGAAAGGAAATAACCTGATTATTTGTGAACATCCCTAATAACCACAACATCCATATATTGTTCTTATACTGTACATCCCCTCTGTGTTACTTTATCTAAGAACATGATGTATGGTTCCATTTATGTTGATGACTTATTTTTGTCTCCCTCCCAGACCTATTGTACAATTATATAAATAATTGTCCAACATTTCCACCTATGTATCCCAGAGGTGCCTCATACTCACTTAGCATAGAAAATCAAACTCAGGAAAATCTTCTTGAAATGCTGTTCAACTATTGGCATCACCATCCTCCTTAATTTCCCACATTAGAGCTGTAAAACATTTTCCACTCACCCTCCCTTACTCTGACTGCATCGAATAAATCAGCAAGTCCTATTAATTCTACATAAGAAATCTCTCTCCATCCCTACTGGTGCCACTCTATAATTTCCTTTCCTTTTTTAATATAATTTATTGTCAAATTGGCTTGCATACAACATCCAGTGCTCATGCCAACAAATGCCCTCCTCCACGCCCATCACCCACTTTCCCCTCTCCCCCACCACCCCCATCAACCCTCAGTTTGTTCTCTGTATTTAAGAGTCTCTTATGGTTTGCCTCCCTCCCTCTCTGTTTGTAACTATTTTCCCCCCCTCCCTTCCCCCATGGTCTTCTGTTAAGTTTCTCCTGTTCCACATATGTTCACATTTCAGTAGCCAAAGAAGCCACATAGCCACAGTCAACATCCATGGGAAATACAGTCCTACCAAATGTCCTGAGTAAAAACACATGGTATCTGTCCTTCTCTGCCTGACTTATTTCACTCAGCCTAACACCCTCCAGTTCCATCCACACTGCTGCAAATGGACAGACTTCATTCTTTCTCATTGCCAAGTAGTATTCCATTGTATATATAAACCACATTTTCTTTATCCATTTGTTAGTCGGTGGATATTTAGGCTCTTTTCATAATTTGGCTATTGTTGAAAGTGCTGCTATAAACATTGGGGTACATGTGCCCCTATGCACCAGCACTGCTGTATCCCTTGGGTAAATTCCTAGTAGTGCTATTGCTGGGTCATAGGGTAGTTCTATTTTTAATTTTTTGAGGAACCTCCACACTGTTTTCCAGAGCAGCTGCACCAGTTTGATTCCCACCAACAGTGCAAGAGGGTTCTGTTTCTCCACATCCTCGCCAGCATCTACAGTTTCCTGATTTGTTCATTTTAGCCACTCTGACTGGCGTGAGGTGGTATATCAGTGTGGCTTTGATTTGTGTTTCCCTGATGATGCCACTCTATAATTTCAATGATCATCATCTTCTCCATGGATGGCTTTTTTTGTTCTTCCTGCCTCCAGTCTTGACTCTCTTGACTCTGGGACAGGAATTTTCTTATAAAATATAAATGCATT
Source organism: Cryptoprocta ferox (assembly GCA_028646485.1). Taxonomy (NCBI): domain Eukaryota; kingdom Metazoa; phylum Chordata; class Mammalia; order Carnivora; family Eupleridae; genus Cryptoprocta; species Cryptoprocta ferox. The sequence goes on from CM053560.1 coordinate 117,716,028, forward strand.
ATCAAGAGCAGGGACCTCTTTTATTCACTGGTTACCCCCAAGAGCCCACCTAGGCATTTAATATATATTTGTTGGATGAATGAATGAATGAATGAATGAACATCACTTCTCTGCTTAAAACACTTCAGAAGCATATCGTTGGGTTAATAAAACTCCTTGGCTTGGATTTCCAAGGCCTGACAAACCTTATAAATGGCTGACCTGGCCTTTGTCTATTTCCTCAGGTTGTGTCCAGCTGTTCCTGCCACAGTCTCTACCATTTAGCCATAGTGAGTGTCTTAATTCCAGGAATTCTTTAAGTTTCTGTTTATGTTATTTTCTTTTCCCAAAACATGCTGCTTTATCCTCTTTGTTTCTTCACTTGATTCTTACTCATCCCTCAGCCATCATCTGATACTGACCTCTTGAGAAGCTTTCATTGATCCCTGTAGATGAGGCTAGATTCCCCGTTATAGAAGCAGAGATCGTGTGTATCTTGCCCACAACTGCATTCTCAGTGACTGATACACAGGAGGTGTTGAAAAATATTTACCAAATGAATACAAGAAAGGTTATGGTGAGGGAACACATAAGCGGCTGCTGCACAATGATCAATGGAAATGAGTATCTGCAAGAAGTGAGGAGGAGAAAACAATGCCACTGAAGATCAGCTTGAATGTTCATCAAACACTTATTGCATAAATGCCAAGCAGAGAACAAGATTACTAAATGTCAGCTGTTATTAATATGACTATGCAAGTAGGGACTAATACAGACCAAATTAATTTTTAGACATGGATATCAAGATACAATTCTAGTCCATGTAAAACTCTTCTACTTAGATTTTCAAAACATTCAGTCCAATCTCAAGCAAGCAATGAACACACATTCTTGGTGACGATAGAGCCATGGATAATACTTTGTGGTGGAATAATTTAAAATTCCACTTTGATTCCATGAACTTTGGCCCTAGAATAGGAAAGACAATTTTGAACATCTGAGACCAAGATAGAAAAATTAAGTTGTTAACATGGATCTGAGTATTCGGGCAGATTATCGATTTAACAATGAAATTTTTTGAAACTGACAGAGCTAATTAGCCCTTTAAAGCATAACTTATGAAACAAAATACATCACATATTAGTAAATGAGATAGGTAAATGGGTCTGAGTATGTAATGGGCTAAATGCAAATTTAGGGCAACACATGGGGAAAAACCCAACAAATGATGGCTAGAGTTGTCATAAACTCCGTAATTTCTCTTAAGAATTAGAGCCCAGTAATTAGGAATCAGTGCTGCCTCCACAAAGCCCAAAACATGGCTGATTACATTTAACTATAAGAGCTCCTATATAAGGACAAGAAACAATGACACATTTGTTACTTTTAAAAAAATGGCTAAAACGAGAATCTAAGTTGCCAAATAAGGAAAAGGCATTTTTAAGTTTTATAGGGTACTTGTGTAGGCTTGCTATTTCCCAGTGAGAAAATAAGAAAAGCTCACAAACATACAAAATGAAATAACTACCATGAAAAGAAATGATTTGCCAATGAACAGTTACTGTGCTGTTCTGTTACCTTAAAAGACCATCTTTTCCCTTTAAATTTCACTTCCACTTCATCTTTAGACATCAGCTGTGTCATTATAGTAACTCTATAGAAGTTTCTATTCATTTCTTTATATGGCATGACATTTCTAAACCTTTTCAAATCTGCTTCCTTCCATATAAATCAGAACAAAGAAAAACGGTTTACAAATGTGTATGGAAGCCCACCATATTCCCCCTGACTACCCTTAGGGCTTGACAATTTATAACCAGAGAACACAATTCTGATATTTCAGAACTCTGGAGTACCCCAAGGCTGGATAAGTTCCAAAGCTAGATAAACTACAATGGAGCTCCAAAATTGCTAATTCAATACATGTTCTATTTCATAAATGGAAAGGAAATAATTAAAAATCCCATTTTTCTCATCATATATTCATAGTAATAGGATCCTTGGAACAGTTCACAATTCTCTATAGTTATGGAATAAATGACAATGTTTTATTTACATGCTAAAAGTAAAGCCATGTGCTGACATAAACCAAGAATTTATATACTATCTAAAACACTAGGATGGGGCTCCTGAGTGGCTCAGTCAGTTAAGCGTCTGACTCTTGGTCTCAGCTCAGGTCATGATCTCACAGTTTGTGAGTTTGAGCCCCCATGTCAGGCTCTGCACTTACAGCGCAGAACTTGCTTGGGATTCTCTGTCTACCTCTCTGTCCCTCCCCCACTCATGCTCAAGCACACATTCTCTCTCTGAAAAATAAATAAACAAACATAAAAAAAAAACCCTACTAGAGTTCATATGAAATCTTTTTTTTTAATTTTTATGTTTTATTTATTTTTGAGAGAGAGAGACAGCATGAGCAGGGGACAGACAAAGAGACAGAGAGGGAGACACAGGATCCGAAGACAGACTCCAGGCTCTGAGCTAGCTGTCAGTACAGAGCCCGATGCGGGGCTCGAACCCACGAACCAAGAGATCATGACCTGAGCCGAAGTTGGACACTTAACCGACTGAGCCACCCAGACGCCCCTAGAATTCATATGAAATCTTAATGGACCCAAGATAACCAAAACTCTTGGCAAAACTGGCTTTGGGGAGGAGGAGAAAAAAAGAGTGAAAGCAAAACTAATTCTGAGAATGCAAAAGTGGATATAAGTGAAGATGTAATAGAATTGTTTTTAAATCAAAAGAAAATACTAAGAACAACTCTATTAGTACATGAGAAAACTGATGAAAACACTTTGTAGAAAATACAAGTGACCAAAAGTAATTTGAATAGAAAACCTGAACATCCTATTAATGAAATAAAACCAGTAGTTAAAAATCTACCCACCAAAAACATCACGCCCAGAGAGTTTTATAGGTGGCTTTCTTCAAAACCTTCAAAACCATGTAATCCTTATATATATAATATGGCAAAAGAAAAGCAGCCCAACTCATTTATGAGTATAGAGTAATATTTCCTACTTCCTGGGCAATTTAATGCTAAAGCCATGAAGCATAACAGAGCAAGATACATACATGGGAGGAGAAAGCCAAGGACCCTAGGAGGGAGCCAGAGCCCAAACATTGTGAGGAGGGTGTACCAGAAGGGTAGTTCCTGCAGGATGTCAGCTCAGTACTGGGGAACAAAGGGCATCCCCATGTGGGAGGGTACAGCAGCCACAACTGGAGACTTGTTATTTATAGGGGGATCGATCGAGTAAACATTGTGAGGATAACAGGATCTGAGTTGCTCATTGTTGGAGAAGATAAATACAAATATAGAGAAGAGCAAAGCTAGAATAAACACTGTGGTGTTAGAATGGAAATGATGTTATCAATGTAATCTCAGCATTTTCAGTAGATAGTGGATAGATCCAGAAAGTTAGGAAGTCTCAGAATGATGATGGTGGGCTAAAGACACATAAGGCAGGTGAAAAAGGTTACTACTGGCCAAATCAGGGATGATTTGTGTATCAAATAATGATAGTACAATGATACACAGATACACAGATAAAAATAGACAATGAATAAACTGAAAATTTGGTGAGGAATACAGTATTTACAAAGTCTCAAAGTATCTCCACACAACTTACTCATTTATTATAGAAGGAAACAAAACAATTTCACAGTAAAGAGGAATGATGAAAAAACAACAAAAAAACAAAAACAAAACCCCAGAACAAAATCTCTTTAACCAAAGTGAGCAAGATTACAATATAATAGGACAAATTAATATATTGTACCACTGATAGGATCCAAAAAGAAAAACATTGCCATCACTTCTGTGGTATTCCTGCCAACGATGCATAACTTGAATCTGATCACAAAACAATAGCAGACAAACCCTAATTGCAGATGTTCCACAAAGTAACAGCCTATAGTCCTCAAATGTCAAGATCAAGGAAGTCAAGGAAGGACTAAGGAACTGTTTGCAGATTGAAGGAGACTAAAGAAACATGGTAACTAATGCATTCAAATAGTTGCAAGGGGGGGGGGGAGAGTTCCTTGCACTGTACTTGCAACTTTAAGTATGGGTATTAAAAAATAAAATAAATAAGTGTAATCTAAGCCAATAATGACAATAAAACACAGGAAAATTACATGCTAATTCCCCTTAGGACCAAAGAGTTAAAATTTAGAATTTTTTTCCAAATAAAAAAACTATCTTTTAAATGTTTAAATCACCCATAAGAAGGATTTGCAGGATAGTCAGGTATCAGAAAAACCTATCAGTGTTGTTACACTAAACTATATCAAAAAGTATACTGAACTTACAAAGTAAAAGTAAAAATTTAATCACATTAGATTAATAAAGAGCATGATACAAATTTAAAAAGCTATTCAGAATTTTTAAAAATATCTCTAAGCAAGCTAGAAATGGGGGAAATTTAAAAATACAAGTAAAGATATTTGTGGGGGAAAAAATTAAAAGCAAACCTAGTTGGTGTACTTTAAAAATGATTCCCTTTAAAATCAGGAACAAGGAATCAGGAACATCCTTGAAGCCTATGTTGCCACTTCTTTTCAAAAACATACTGCAGTTTCATGGGGCGCTTGAGTGGCTCAGTCAGTTAAACATCTGACTTCAGCTCAGGTCATGATCTTACAATCTGTAAGTTCGAGCCTGGCCTTGTGGAAGCTCAGAGCCTGGAGCCTGCTTCAGATTCTATGACTCCTTCTCTCTGCCCCTCCCCCACTCGCACTCTGTCTCTCTCTCTCAAAAATAAAATAAAAACATTAAAAAAATTAAAACAAAACATACTGCAGTTCCAGCCAATGCAAAGAAGACTAAAATAAAAGGTATAAGAATTGGAAAAGGAGAAAAAAAACCTTATGATGCTATATAATTATAATAGCATGGTATTGGCAAAGAGCAAAAAAATCAATTTGGTCCCAGACATAAATTTATTTATATGTGAGATATTGCTTTATAATAAAAGAGAATATTATAAATCAGTGTGGAAAGGATAAACTATGAAAATTGGTACTAGGCAATCCATATAGGAAAAAAATATGAAAATTATGTCCATACCTCATCACTATACAAAAAAAAAATTAGAAACATAAATGTGGGGCAGCTGGGTGACTCAGTCTGTTGAGCCTTTGACTCCTGATTTCAGCTCAGGTTAGGATCTCACAGTTATGAAATCAAGCCCCATACTGGGCTCTACATTGACAGCGCAGAGCCTGCTTGCAATTCTCTCTCCTCTCTGCCCCTCCCTGACTTGTGTGTGCACTCTCTCTTGCTCAAAATAAAGAAACTTAAAAAAAAAAAACAACAACCATAAATGTGTATGTAGTCAAAATTTTTTAACACTTATTAGGATTAGGGAGACCTTTTTTAAAGCACTACACTGATGATTTCAATGCATTAAAATTAAATCATCTGTATGAGAAAAGTGAAATGTGACACACTATTTGCACGAGAAATGACAATGGATTAACATACAGAACATATAGAGAAATTTTACAAATCATTAGAAAATAGAACAGGTCTAACAGATATAAAAAACAAAATAATATGGCAAAGAAAAAAAAACAAAAGATACTTAATGTCACTAGTAAACAAGGGTGCAGTTAATACTACAATAAATTATCACTACATGCCCACTGTAGGGCTGGAAGCCAAATTTTCATATGGGGTAGGAGGGTGGGTCAGTGAAAAAGAACTGTAAAATGTCAGTGGATTGTAACTTAATACAAGCTCAAGAGCAATCTGGCAATGCCCCATGATTCCTCAATTTATTTCTGGCTAGAGAAACTCACACATGTGCCTAAGGAAGCCCTATACACTGCAGGCAAATAGCAAAAATTTGGGAAAACTGGTCTAACCATTAGGAAATGAATAAACAAACTGTTACTTTTTCCACATGAAAGAACAACTAAAATGTAGATCTTTGTAGCTAAATGTCAAAAACAGGGTGAGTTAAAACACCAAGTTGCAAAAGAGTACAGTATGATACCCCATATATGTCACCAAAGCTCACAAAATACTACTATATATTGTTCATGTATATGTAAAAGTGTTAAATCATGCAGTGGAATGATACCCGCAAACTTTAGACACCTCTGGGAAGGGTAGAAAGAAAAGCTATCAGGGCCTGATTTGGTCTGTAACGTTTTATATTTTAAAATGGGGATGCCTGGCTGGCTCAGTTGGAAGAGCATTCAACTCTTGATTCCACACCTGTGAGTTCGAGCACCATGTTGGCTGTAGAGATTGCTTAAAATAAATAAATAAATAAAAATTTTAAAATTAAAATAAAATCTGAAAAAAATGATAACTCATTAAAGGTAAATGGTTAACATCTCTATGGAAAAGTGTCTGCCTCAGACATAACTGAGAGTGGGTGCTGGGTAATGACAATTTTCACAGAGGAAAATGCCAATTTAAGGGGAAAGCAGTCAGTGAGGGGAGGGACCAGTAAGCAGGATGCTTAGTCAAAAGGTAATTTATACACTGAAATAAAATGCAAACCAAGGAGAAATGCCTTCAAGGAACAATTCTAATTCTAATTGATTATAATTCTAATTGAAATAAATGCAAATTCCAATTCAACAGAATGAAAAAAGCCACTCAGTTAGCCTACCACATTCTTCCATACCACTACAAACCCACCACAGACTTCTAGACTAACTCTAGCTAGTCCTGTGTTGATCAAGTCCACATTTTTTTGAACTAAAGTATTTATCTCATTTCGGGGTTCATTTGTAGTACCTTCTCCCCCAAGCAATTAAACTTATTCATTCAACTGAATAATTATTCGTTGAATCTCTGAATATACACAACATTTGCTATGGAGGAATATTATGAGAGGAGACTATAAACTCTTTTCTTCAGACTTATTTAATCCATGTAACAAAGCATAATATAGTTACTGTTTTTCTGATCTTATAAATTGAGATTCAGAAAACTTAAATCTACCCCAAGTCACCACGCTGACATAGCATGAGCCAGAATTCAAATTCCATTTGTCAGACAACCTCAAAACCCATATCCTTTTCACTATACAATTAACACTCAAGCCCAGGGGAGATCTTACGTCTAACTGTCCTGATCTACTTTATGTGGGCTATACTCACAATATACCATGAGTTGTTTTTCCATGAAACCACACAATAGAATCAGGCTAGAAGAATATTGTGGTAACTTTTGAACCAGTAACTCCTATTCTATGATTTAGAAGATTGTGAAAGGAAACCTGAAAAAAAAAAAAAATTAAACCGCTCCAGACCAAAAAGATTAAAAAACTGGGGCACGTGGGTGGCTCAGTAAGTTAAGTGTCTCTTGGTTTGGGCTCAGCTCATGGTCTCAAGGTTCATGAGTTCCAGCATGGCGTCAGGCCCTGTGCAGATAGTGCAGAGAGACTGACTAGGATTCTCTTTCTCTCCCTCTCTCTGCCCCTCCCCTGCTCATGCTCTCTCTCAAAATAAATAAATAAACAACAACAACAAAAAAAAACAAATTAAAAAAATTAAGGAACAAAGTTAACAACTAAAATCCTCCACAGAGGCATTGTACCAAGAACTTTATACAATATCGAATTATCACATTGCTACACATAACATGGGCATCATGAGCTCATTTTACAAGTGAGGAAACATCTGTGTACAAGTAAAGTAACCTGCCTAAATTCATAGAGCTAGTTATGTGAAGCCAGGATCTAAACCCAGGTAGTCTGATTCCCAACAGGCATGGTTAATCACTAATAGTTTTATCTACTTTTTTGTACCCAGTGAGAAATGTATTTTAGATGATGCAATATGCACACACACAGATATAAAAGTAAAGCAACTTCTACAAAATGCTATTTACCTTAATAATTTGTAGCAAGAAAAAAATACTTTCTAAGATGCTGGTTTTGAGTCATGAAATTATTGTCTCATAAATCATGACTGGAAAATGCATAGTGCTTAACTGCTTCAAAGGTATATTATTTATTACAACTATAGCAGCAAAAAAAAAAAAAAAAAAACCCACAAACCCAAAACAAACAAACAAATTAAGTGGAACTAAACGGTCAGCCAGAGTTGGGAATTATGAATATAAGAAATTGTTATTCAGAGAAAATACAATATGCACATTGCTTAGATGAGGCATAATGCTTATACATGTAGAAAACATATAAATATATAATAGCTGTCTTAAGGTAAAAAAGGGTATAGGCAGTTACATTTT